>OW052057.1:53754035-55004035 GCA_932526445.1 Phragmatobia fuliginosa
CATTGTTATACATATTTTTAATTAGAATCAAAAAACCTTTAAAAACACGTTTAAGGCAACATTTTTTGTGTAACTAAATAGAAAAGAAGCTAAAATAATTAGAAAAAAATAATAATTTATGAACACTTGACCATAAAATGTTTATTCACCCCACTCCATATAGAGCAAATCGTCGTCAATTATGTAGGTCAAATTATGTAAAAAAATACTTCAAAACACTGTCTAAGTTAGCCTGTATAAAAATTAGTAGTTATAGTAATTAGATAAAGAGACGTAATTATAGGCAAATGCTATATTAAAATATGATAATTCCATTACAAATGACTCTACAAAATCTCTCACAAAATATTCCAAAAGTTTTACACTGTTCCTTCCTTCCTTACAGTGCCTCTCCATTAATGGAGGTTGGCCGTCAGCTCTGCATATTCCTTTCTGTTCTTAGCCAGACGAAACAGTTCTTCTACGCTGGCAATCCCAGTCCATTCTCTGATATTTCTGAGCCACGATTTTCTTCGTCTTCCGACGTGGCGTTTTCCGGATATTTTTCCCATCATAATTAGGCGGATAAGGCGGTACTGTGGGTGACGGAAAATATGTCCCAGGTAGCCAATCTTACGCTTTACACTGTTTGAATAGCATAAACTCGGGCGCAAATTTCAAAAATAAGTTTTGACATTACCCCTGTATGAAAGCCTATTTATTTTTAAGGTGCGCTTACGGAGTTAGTTTAAAAATGTAAAACTGTAAGAAGTATTTGTAAATTGTATTGGTATCATATGAAAAATAAATCGAAACTAGTTCATGGTCACACTGTCAATGTTACCCGAATGAATCAAAGTTAGCCAGATTGTACGTAGTCAAGTGTTGAGGATATGTTGACCAAGTCCAATGTTCATTTTCTCAATGGCATATGACATATCATATGTCAAACCAAATGCTAAGTAAGTCGGATATGGCAGTCATTCCTCCAGTTGTCTACAACAACCAGAAGATAGCTCTGAGTGCAGTAGTAAATAACTTGCGGCTATATATGGACTCTACACTTGATTGGCGAGCACAAGTGACACATGTCAGCCAGAAAGTTACTTCGTGTCTTCGCGCTTTATACAGTCTTAAAAACTTCCTTCCCGCTAAAACCAAGGCTACGCTTATGCAGTCCCTAATAAATCCCCTGATCGATTATGGTGATGTGTTATTTTGACCTGCCTACCTCCATAATAAACCCCTTCTCAATAACTGCAGTCAATTCGTTTTGGTTTCAATTCTCAAATATGTGTCTGCTTTACGTTCTCAATTCGACAGCGCCGCAGTTTGCGTGCACTCACTTCTCTTTTTTCTTTCCTCTTCTCCCCATCGTTACCTGAGTACCTCGTACCTCACTTTTGTCTCTTATTCTCAAACCATGACCGAAACCTTCGGGCAAGGAACAATATGCTTCTCCTTTACCCCCCTCGCACCTCTAATTTCCCTTCCCTTCCTTCTTCGTGCAGTCAGAATGCGCTACCTACTGAAATCTGGATGTCCACAAACCGCCTCACATTCAAAATGAAAGTACGTGATTTACTCCGGAATGAATTGGCAGAACGATCACAACGATAATACCCGACTGAGTATTTAGATACGCAATATATATAACTAGCTTTCGCCCGCGGCTCCGCCCGCGTGTATGTCGGTTATCGCGGTAAAAAGTAGTCTATGTCCTTTCCTAAGTTCAGTTCTATCTGCATACCAAATTTCATCAAAATCGGTTCAGTGGTTTAGGCGTGAAAGCGTAACAGACAGACAGACAGAGTTACTTTCGCATTTATAATATTAGTAGGGATTACATTTATTTATATATGTATGTCTATGTATGCCTGTGTATATGTGGATTTATGTGTGTATGTATATATACGTATGTTTATATACATGTCTGATATCTTCATCCACTGTTATAAACCCTAATGTAATAATAACAGTAAATTTGTGTATATTACTTACAACTATTAAATTTGAATAAATGAAAATGGTTTACAATAAAGGTGATACCTACATTTACAACTACCTTGTCAGGTTTTATATCCTAAGCCTGCACCTACCACATCATATTCCTACATCACCTGAAAGTTGACTGGCAGAGAATGCCACATGGCATTAAGTCCGCCTTTGTGCTACATGCGCATTAAGTTTAAAATAAAATAAAATAAATGTGCTCCGAAGCTCGGGCTGCTAAATCAAGCACCACGTATATCACTGACCTCTAGGTCAGTGATGTACATTCAATAGCTCCTCGTAGACAAATAATTGTCTAGCAGAACATGAGCATTGATCAATAGGTCTGTTAGTGCCACGGATAGGGCGCCGCCGGAAAACGGCGCGCAGGAGCTTCGCCCGACTCCTGTGTCAAGTAGAAGAGGGGTCCAGGGCGGGTTAAAGAAGTTACGCCCAACATTTGTAACATGTAAGCTCCGCTTGAGCCACGCCAAGAGCTAACGCGCCACAGGCAGGTTGTAGCGAAACTGTAAAGATGTCGTTCTGGAGCCAACTCAGGGAGGTTCTTCGCGGCATTCCTTTGTAGCAGGGAATCGTTCCGGGTGGTGATCTAAATGGGCATGCGGGTGAGGGTTGTGTGGAGTTTAAGCGTGTTCATGGTGGTTTCGGTTATGGCATTCGCAACAAAGAGGGTGAAGACATTTTACGAACATGTGCGGCTACCGATCTTGCCTTGGAGACACGTTCTTTAAAAAGAAACCGGAACACCTTATCTCCTACAAAAGTGGGAGGCACTCAAATCGATTTCCTCCGAGAAGACACACTATTAGCAAAGTGGCCAACTGCAAAGTCATACCCGGAGAGAGTCTCACTGCACAACACCGTTTCCTTGTCATGGACCTCTGTGTGAAGCCCAAAGACAAACATGTAGAACGCTGCCAACGCCGGATCAGGTGGCGGTTTGATGAAGTCACGTCTCAAAAGTTCGCCTCGCCCTTCATTGGCAAGTGCGTTGGAGCTGAGAGCAAATTGGTTCAAGACAGTTGGGACAAGATTCAGGCAGCTATTCTTGATTCGGCGACAGCGGTACTGTTCGTGTCTAAGGACGGACGCAAATGTAACAGGGATACTTATTTTTTCGTTACGTCGGTCCTAAGTGAAAAAATGTATGCAAACGACACAAAAATATTCATTGAAATAAATATATGAAAAATGACACGCGTGCACTTGCACGCAAAACATGTACGCTAGTTTTATTTTAAAAAAGGATTCCCCTTCCCATAGACTGTAATGTAGCCCATATTGCAATCTATGGGACGGGGAGTACCGTCTGCTACACAGATATTGTAATTAAATAGACCCATTGCTTCATGTGATGCCGCTTCAAATGCTATATACAGAGCAAATAGTTTAGATAGATTTAGATTAGACTAGTTTTAGATGCAGTGCCCTGGCTAACATGTACAACTGGAGAATTGAACATTTTAATAATTTGTTATACTTAGACGTAACAACTCATGAATATGCGTATGTACTGGACACAAATCTACATCTAAATTATGACCATACTATGTTCAATATGAGATCTGGACTAATCAACAAAAGTGGCTTGTATACTGTTTTTAAGGACCTACGTGAATTAATATGCAATATACAATCATACGAAATTGAGGATACTAACACCTCAATATTACCGGAGAATAATGATAAAAACGACATGACGTTTTTTCTGTGATAAAAATATACACATAATGCACCAAAATATAGCTGGACTTTTGAACAAATCTGACGCACTAGCTGTTTGTATACAGGAACTTGTGGAAATACATAAAATTTATGTTGATGTAATCTGCATAACAGAACACTTCATCATGTCAGGATTGGAGAAATATGTCACTCTGCCTAACTATAATCTGGCTGCAATATATAGTAGAAAAGATAGAAGACGCGGTGGGGCATGCATATTGGTAAAGAAAGGACTTCAATTTAGAAAATTAGAAGAAATAGAAAAATTATCATTACCTGGGATATTTGAATGTTGTGCCATCGAAATAATAAAGAGTAATTTAATCATAGTATGCATATACAGGGTTCCAAAAATGAATGCTATAAACATATTTTTTAGTAGGTTAGAATCACTTTTAAAAATTGTATGCTCGAAACATAAAAAAAGTATTGTTTTGTCAGGTGATTTTAATATCGACATTTTGAAAAAGAATAGAGTTGTGTTGGATTTTGAATGTATATTGTATAAATATAACTTAAAATTAGAGTTTAAGCAAGCTACTAGATTACAGAGCAACACATGTATTGATAACTTTTGTCATAGTTTTCGAAGAAGATGTAAATCAAAAATCTTTGAATTCTCACTGTCTGACCATACTGCACAGGTTATTGAATGTCCAATCCCCAATGTAGAAACCAAACATTGGCGAATAACCCAACGTGATTTAAACAAATTTAATATTTCTAAATTTAAATCATGTATAAAAAGTTTATCGTTTAATGACGTATACCACACAAACAATCCCAACGAAGCTTATGAGTCATTTTTGGACATGTTTAAATTGTTCTATGATTTGTGCTTTCCAAGCAGAATATCTATAATAAAAACAACAAATAAACCTAAATGGATATCCCGTGGCATTAAACTATGTAGTAAAAATAAAAGAAAGCTTTTCTGGAAATATAGAGTAAATCCGAACAAAATCAATAAGATAAATTATGTAAAATATGCGCAAAGATATAGGCACATTATAAGACAGACTCAACGGGCACAAAACATTCACAACATAAAAACATCAAAAAACGTATCAAAAACTACTTGGAAAATTATAAACCAAACGAAACTGAACATTCCAAGAGAACCTATATCAAAAATAGTCACGGATCAGAACATAAAAATTACCGATCCACAACACATTGTTAACGTCTTTAATGACTATTTTATAGATGAGGTTAAACCCATTCATACAAGCGGCACAAATGTTATAAATACAATAAAAAACAGCACAAAATCAATGTTTATGTCACCTTGCCTTCCAATGGACGTTAATACAATAATAAAGGGTCTGAAAAACACAAATAGTGTCGAATATGACGGTATACACACTAAAGTCATTAAATCAGTTGGGCCAATTATTTCAAAGCCTATTAGTCACATTATTAATCTTAGTATAGACACTGGTATATATCCAGATAAATTGAAAACATCAGTGGTTAAACCCATATTCAAAAAAGGAAGTAAAGAAAGTATGGAATGTTATAGACCAATCACACTAATTCCGGTATTCTCAAAAGTTTTTGAGAAATTTATTTCTAAGCAACTTTACTCCTATTTTGAAAAACATAACATATTTGCAGTAGAACAGAAGGGATTTAGACATAATAAAAGTATAAACAGAGCCATCTATGAATTCTTACGTGTGATTGTATCTAAAGTAGATAATAGAATACCAGTATGTGCCATTTTTTGCGATATGACACAGGCTTTTGATTACGTAGACCATAAAATCCTACTGGATAAGCTAGATAGATACGGAGTACGTGGTAATGTCAATTGCCTAATAAAATCATATCTGACAGATAGGAGACAATACACAGAGCTCAAAAAAATTAACTTTATGAACAAAAAAGAAGAAACTTACACATCTCAATTACGGACAATTCATTATGGAGTGGGGCAAGGTAGTGTCCTTGGACCGTTACTGTTTATTACGTACATCAATGATTTGCCAAATGCCACTATTCACCCTGTCACTTTATTTGCGGATGACAGCACAGTCGTTGTAGAATGTAAAAATCGCGCTTGTTACGAAATGGACATTAATAATACCTTGTATGATATTATAAAATGGATGGATAATAATAATTTAAAAATTAACTTAATTAAAACAAATTTGATACAATTTTTGCAAAGGCATAACATAGTTACAAATATGAATATCACATATAATAACATAAAAATAAATGAAACCGACACTACGAAATTTCTAGGACTAAATATTGATAGCAAACTTAATTGGAAATCACATACTGAAGAGTTATGCAAAAAAATTAGCAATACAGCCTACGCTCTCTTTAAACTTGCGCCTCTTCTTAATGATGAAAGCATTCTTATAGCATATCATGGGATGACTGCGTCCTATCTCAGGTATGGCATCATACTCTGGGGAAACTCAACAAATAAAGATATGGTTTTTAAGTCTCAAAAGCAGTGCATAAGAGCCATGTTCAAGTTAAAATCCACAGATAGTTGTGTGCCATATTTTAAAAAGTATAAAATTATGACATTACCATCATTATACATTTTTGAAACAGCAGTTTTCGTAAAGACAAACCCGGATCTATTCGAAACTTTGGCTGAAACTGTTATTCGCAATAGAAGGTCTCACAACAGAAATAGAATCAGAATACATAAATCAAATACAGCGTTAATGCACAAAAGTATATTCTGTATGGCACCTGTTATATATAATAAAGTATCTGTTACCATAGGAAATCTTGATTTAATATTGTTTAAAAAACGACTACGCGAATTTCTCATAGACAAGTGTTATTATGATATAAGAGACTTCTTGAATGGTAAATGATAGCTGATTAATAAAAATTAAACTAATTGATAGACATTACTATATCTTATTGTATCTTATTTTTCATATTTTGTAAATTGCATGTAAATTAAGTTTTAAATTTTAATAGAAATTGACATTATTGACGATGCATTGTATATTTTTCTTTAATTCAAATGTTATAGTATATTGTCTTAGATTCTAAAATATTATTATTTATTGCATGATTGAATAAAATATTAAATTATTGTAGGCCTAAATGGCAGAACATAGCGGATCCTTGACACTTATGTAAACATCATTATTTATACCTATGTTTCACAATAAAGAATTGATTGATTGATTGATTGATTGATTGAAATAATTATTATAATATGAAATGAATATACAAACTGTGGTATGTTCAGAAAAGTTTTGAGTCCTATCCCTTCATTTTTTTTTATCTCAAACTACAAATAATTAAATTATAAAAAAATATCTTAGTTTTTGATATTTTTAAGGTAGGGCATTCTGATTTCAAGGTAGGGCATTGCCCTGCAATGCCCTCCCCTAGCTACGGCCCTGGGTACCTCCCCTCCCTACACAAAGTGGTGATGTTTTTTTTCTCGCTTCTATCCCACCGTGTAGGTATCATTTGATAGGTATTTTCAAAACATTGCGAGGCTCTCAAAACCATTTTTCGTTACGAGTTATTTAAATTTAAAGCGCATTTTTAAAAATCTAAAATAATTCAAGGTTTATTGAACCTTGTTTTTATTGAACATTGATTTTATTGAATTGTGTTGTTGAGTTATTGAACTTTAAAGTAAAACTATAGCGGTTTTGATAACTTTTTTATTTCAGGAGTTATAGGGTCTAACTTGTAAAATACACTCCGACCTATCCCGTTAACTTGTATAGGGGGTATCCAAGTTGCGTGCATCTCACTAGGCCGCCATAGTCTCATATGAACATAAGAATTATCTATTGGGTATGATTTAAAATCCACGTGCCATTGTGGGTAACTAACGTGGCCTGACACGCACTTTTTCATGCAAAAGTTTGGGCGGTAGGTCGAGGACGGTCAGACGGACATGACGAATCTATAAGGGTTCCGAGTTATTAAATATCTTTTACAGCTCTCAAACGTAAACCTATTATTATTACAGGATTGCAAAATGCAAGATCAAGATTGCAATTGCGCTCGAGTTGACAGCGACTGTCGGTGTGGACTCGGAGGCAGGTGTCTACCAGATGGCACATGTCATGCGGCCGAGTGTGCACGGCTAGGCTTGAAAGAATGTCAGTGCGTTAAAGGAAAAATCCCCGTACGTATAGTACTAATACTTTGTTCCGAGGCGTATCTAGCCCATGAAGCGCCGGTTAGTAAATACGTACCATCTACCATGAAGCTGGACATGGCATCTCTTTAGAGAAATTTTGGCCTACTATACGACACTGAGCACTTCCTTCTCTTTGCAGTATTGTTGTACTGCGTATTTTACCCCCTTATTTGATCTTGAATGCGATAAATAGGAGTTAAGAAAACAGTACTTTGAATCTGTCACCATTAGGATAAATATTAATAATCTTGAAATTATAGGATCTACTAACGGAGCTGGGTATGTGCGGCATATGTTGCATACTGCCAGGCGATGTCGAGAACGACACGGAATCGCGGTGTGTTACTGCACAAACAGCGGCCCTGGAGACAATTGCTGCAGCGAAGTTTCCATTCCCTCGCGATTGGCCCGATCCAGATTACCACGGACGTGAGTATACATACACTAATATTACTTATAAATTCGAAAGTAATTCTGTCTGGTACGTTTTCAATATCCGAAATGGAGATACATACTTTGATTCTTGAGGAGGGACATTCTCAAGGAAGTATAGTATCGCTGACATCAGCACTTACGGGCCGACTCAACTGGGCGCGGTACCACCTTCGCATAGAAAACCTATCTAAAGTTACAGCATTCGTGCTATTTCGTTGGTGAGTGCTAGACCGGTGGCCGGACCAGACCACTATAGTGTAGCTCACCATGTTGTATTATCTACATTCATAATGAGGATGGTGGCCACTACTCATGGATTCTACTGATGAAAAAAATAACTAGAGTAGAGAGTAAAACAATATTACTGTTATATTACAGCGAATGTTTCAATAAATATATGCACCGGCCCTGACACCTGTAACGTGACCTATCTGCGCGCTTGGTCTCCTGGCAGCGTCTGCGTAACAAGAAACATGGTTGGTGTGTGCTCACCGAATGGCCTTTGTAAAATGGACTACATCGTACCTCGCTCCAATGTATATCCAGACATTATGGTAAGTAGTGGAATAAAATATTGTAGGTAGTATTCAAAATCGAAACTTGTCGGACATCGGCGGGTACATCTACAATCAATCAATCAATTAACGACCCATAAGGTCCCACTCATCTGGGTTTGGGTCTCCTCACAGAAGAGGGAATAAGGCCATACGTCTTCACGCTGACCGAGTGCGGGTTGGGGACTGGCAAGACACGTGGCTACGTAATCTTGCCATTGGATGATACCGGGACCGACAGCTTATCGTGACCTCCAAATCACGGAAACGCTCATAAATTTTATTTAAACCTATTATAGTGACTACTCTGCCTGATGGATGAGTAGAATCCAGTAGTAGGGGTCACCATCCTCCTTGTGAGGGAGGCGATGCAGCATGGTGACCCATACCATGGCGGCCTAGTCAGATGTTTCTGCATCGTTCTCCCGGCCACCGGAGGCCGAGAATGATGCAGAATGATTGGGCCTCCGGTCTCACACTCACCAACGAAATACGACAGAAATAATGCTGTCATTATCGGGATGGTCTTCTGTATGATATGCACCCATCTAAGTCTGGTTGCTAATGCAAGTGCTGTATTTTTTTAGGCAAGCCAACTTGTAAAATATTTTTTTAATGATTTAAAGAAATTCAAAGGTATAAAAAAATCTGAAGAAAACTAATTAAGCAGCACTGTTGGTCAGAAAAAAGCTCAAACGACCTAAGAAGAGGCAATCTTTTATAAAAATTTTAGAAAGTGTTGTCTTGCAGTAAGAGAAATCTAACGACATCTAATTTGCTTATTGCCAATGGCAATCTATAACTAGCAACACTGGTGGTATTTGAGACAAAACTTTACATCTGTTTCCAACTGTCACCAAGAGGTGGTCTTTGGCGCTGGTGGGCATGCCAACAATCCGGGGAGTCGCTTGTTAGTAGTTACCAAAAAAAACGTCTCAACGAACACAAGTAGTACCAATTTTAGAGGTAATCATCATCTTCCTAGCCTTAATTATTATTCCTAAGACTATTTGGGGTCAGCTACTAGTTGGACCGGTTTTAACTGAATTCAGTTTTTACACGAAGCGACGCAACGGACTTTCGCAACCATGATGGCGAACTTTGATGATTGAATTAGTTGTCAGTTTATTTGAACGAACTGACTTTCCAATAACGATTGCCATAGATGTTTATGACAACCTTTTTCAAACTTTTAGTAATAACCAATATTTTATTTGTTTCAGAATGTCAAATTAAAGTCCTCTAACAAATCGTGCAAGAGCCTGAAGCCAGTTTCTATAATATTCATCTCAATTTTGCTTTTGTCCTGTTTAATAAAATAATACAACATAATTTTCAGTTTTTACTTTTATTGCCAATCCCTATTAATATTATAAATGTGAAAGTAACTCTGTCTGTCTCTTATGCTTTCACGCCTAAACCACTGAACCGATTTTGATGAAATTTGGTATGAAGATAAAACTGAACTTGGGAAAGGACATAGGATACTTTTTATCGCGGAAATAAAGGTAAAGAAGGGTTTGAAGTAGGGGACGAAAGTTTGTGTCGAAGTTCCTTATTATAAAACATAAAAGCATTTATGATTGTTTCAATCTTTACCGTGTCGCACGATATAAACGAATTCCACGCGGGCGAAGCCGCGGGCGGAAAGCTAGTATAACATAATTTACTTAATTGCGAGATCATTTAGAGATCATCAGAGACTGTATGTTTTAAGTAAAGTATCATCATCATCAACAACAGCCTTGAACAGTCCACTGCTGGACATAGGCCTCTCCTTAGAAAGGAGGTTTTGGCCTACTATACCACGCTGGCCAGACGGGTTGGTATAGGGTTGTTTTCAAGTTTTCCTTCTCTTTGCATTGATGTTGTCTTGTGAAAACAAAAACGTATAAAAACATTTAATTTTATTTTATTGAACACAAAGGTTTAATCACAATACATATTAATATAATATATTTTATGGGCAATCTGTATTATTCAGGTATACAATACCTACTTAATGTATACAATACAAGTGTACAGGCAAATGTTTGCAGGGATTGTATAGAATACAAAATTATAAAAGAACATTTTATACATTACCTACCCGTTTTAGGTAGTGTACATATTGCCTGTATTAAAGTAATGTTTTGGGCACAATCTCTCCAACATTCTAAAATAACTGTATTTGATGTCAAAGTCCATATCATACCAGTAGTTGACAGCAATGCAGCCATGACTCTGTCGGACATGGTGGAACCAAAAACTTGGGATGTAAAGAATATCACCTTTATTGACTCTCACATGGAACTTGTGAGCATTTTGGTACTCGGGATATTCAGTTAAATCAGGTGACAAGGGATCTGAAATCAAATATCATAATATTGGCATAAGTAAACAAATAATTCATTCTAGCTTTAAACTAAACAGAGTTTGCACTATAAAAGAATACATTTATACTTTTTTTTGTAAATACATACATAAGATAGAAAACACTCGCATAAGATACACTATACATAAGATAAGACTCTGAAACAAATAGCTGTGGATTCTACAAACATTTGGTCCAACCCAGGATTCGAACCTAAAACCTCAAGCACACTAGCACTCTACTCACCGAGGCAGTCAAAATATTATTATAAATTTCTAGTGATTTTGTTTAACAAATTATCGCCTGCGATATAGGATCGTTAACTTTCAAAACGTTAAACTGTTCTTGCAAAGTATGTGCACTCACTGCAAAAGCTGGCATAGCCGCTGTATCTCATAACTTAATGCCTGCTACACAAACGATAAATCAGTACAGACGAATTTATCAAACGTGTGTATGAGAGATCTGAGCAAATCGGTCAACCCCATTTTTTTATTTTTTTTCGTGTGGAAAATCATCATAGACCGTCACCCCGCCGGGGTTATAGATTCAGCGGAGCGGTGTGTCGGACTCGAAACGACTAAAAACCACACAGTGTGCCCTTTTTGCGCTTCTCTTTTTAGGAGGAGGAGAAGTCCAGGGTGAGATCGCCATCTGGACTCCCAGCGCCTGCCCGCTCCTGTTGCGGGTTGTCTCTTGTAGACCCTCTCTTGAGAGCGCCGCCCCGGTGAAGGTAAAACCCGTCCCGTCCACCCGCGGCCACACTCAAGTTTTCGCCGGACGATTGGGGTATGGAGTGATCATTCATTCCGAGAAAAGGAATGAAGTTTATGAAGTAACTATTGTAAAAAGCAATTGCTTCTTGCAGTAAATGAGTCCCGCTGATTTAGCACGTAACAGGCCGGCTCGACCGGGGCGGTACTACCCTCTCACAGAGGACTAACCTAAAATGACAGCATTCTAAAGCATAATAATTTATATATTACTGTACACATAAATTTAGTCCTATGAAATAATTATTGACTATCCGAAAAACAATTTAACCGCTTGACGGTAGAGTAACATGATCAGTGGGATCGCAGGGATAGGGACCTGTGATTCAAACAAGCTTCAGAACTTCTTTTAAATCAATCAATAAAATAATAACAGTTTCAAATAGTCAAGATGCTATACTTCTTACCAACAGCAACCCAAGGTATGCCCTTCCTGACATCATACTCTTCATCTTCAGGATGGCTGTAACGTGGTATTTCGTCGTAGATAGTGATGGGGACTATCTTCCATTCATCACCATTTCTCTTAAACCCTGCCTGTTTGTATTTTTTGTGACACACAAATTGTAGATCAGCGGGAGGAATTAGAATGAAGTCCTTGTGTCCGTCGATGACACAGTAGATATTCTCATACGGGTCTTTGTGCACTGCAACAAATTGTTTAATCAGTGTTTTATTAACCGACTTCAAAAAAAAGGAGGTTTCCAATTCGTCGGAATCTTTTTTATTTTTTTTATGTATGTTCAGTGATAATTTCGTCGTTTATGAACCGATTTCAAAAATTCTTTTTGCATTGGAATGGGCGTAGCTTACAGGTGGTCCCATCGTCACCATATCGGGATCTGATGATGGGATCCCAAGGAAATCGAGGGAACTCCTCAAATATCATAGGCACAATGTCGCGATTTGGGTACTCGGAATAGTTTTTCATTGAAGTCGGTTCCTTTTTGTTAAAGTTATTTAATTTTAAGTATGTGTGTGTTGTCATCATCGTCAGCCTTTAACAGACCAAAGCTGGACATGGGCCTCCTTAGTAGTTAGGTGCTAACCAGACTGATATCAGGCTTGTTTTAAGTTTTCCTTCTCTTTGCTGTGATGTGGTCCTGCTTAGTCTTTGGTCGCCTGTTACGTCACCTGGGATGCATACACCAAGCAGAAAGTATGAAGGTACGTATTTACAGTGTGTACCTACATACATACATCAATCTTTTTTTTGTTTGTTTGCCTTTCGGTCTGTTTGTTCCGACTTATCTCTGGAACAGATGGAATTTTGACTAATCCTTTTTAGACTAGCTTCAACCCACGGCTTTACTTGCACTTTTATATAAATAAAAAAAAATGGTATTGTTTATATAAATTATTCTTATCAAAATGAACTTACTAGAAGTAATAGCTCTCTCATCACCCATCCAAAAATTGATTGCATCAGCTTTCTTGTTAAGGCCAATACAGGCAAATTCTATTTCTGGTTCTATATCTGGCATCAACTCTGGGAAGTCTCTATTCATATTAGAGTTCTGTGTCTGGATGTATGGAATGAAGTTCTCCCTAAAACCACAGACAATCATTAACAGTCCGAGTAAAGTATTAGAAGGGCAGTTAAGAATGAGTGCCGGAATTAAATTAAGATTTAAATTAATTGATCAATCTAAGTTGAATGAGATTGAAATTGAATGACATGCAACAAACCACAAGCCTTACTCTTGAATTCAATCCCAATTTCAATTTCATACAAATTCAATTTCAAATTACGATGAAAATAGTTACCTACGTAGTGTCGAATTCAAAAGTATGAAACATCATTCTCATTACATAGCATAGAATGAAATTTAATCTAATCTAGACATTTCGTGTCGGACTTCTGCGGCTGAAGTGCCGAAGCGGTGCGTTTGTCGTATTCGGTCAAACGAAGACCCGTTCGCGGACGGTCGTTCCTGGTGCCGCGCGTTCGCGATACCGACCCCGCACTGTAGCCGTTCGGAACACGACAACCGCACCTCTTCGGCACTGCAGCGGTCCGACGTCCGACACGAAACGTCTAAATAGAAAGCGCTTTGATATATTGCAGTCGATTTTAACTAACGTGAGAACATCACCAATACAAAGTGATTCACAAGGAAGGTTTATATCATTATCATCAGCCTATCGTAGTTCACTGCTGGACATGTTATGAGAAAATCTTTACGTATGTATCAAATGATGTAGCTTCCACTATTGGTTTACTTAGATCTTTTGAACCATTCAATGGGTTTTAACCAGGAATGTTACGGAGCTTCGACTCCGACTGCGTTAAGTCGGAACTACCGATTATTATTACACCTTCGGTTCCGACTGCGGCTCCGAAACTTTTAAATCGGAAGTTTTAATCGGAGGTCGAAGCATAAAAAATAGCAGCGGCGGCCTACGTAAATGATCGTAAAATATAGATTTTAATTATATAGATTTTAATTATATATTTAAATATAGATATTAAAATATATCTGGAACAACTTCATAGGAAGTTGTTCCAGATACAACTTGATTTTGGTTTCATTGTCCAACACAAAAAAAAAACAGATCACTGTTATTAATATTAAGCCGCAAACCTCATATGCATAACAAACTAACTAACTCTAACTCACACAATTTGAGAAGATCTCATTTACAACAGATACTTGGACCGAACCAAGTTTGAATGTATCTTTATTAAGTCTGCCAGCGTATGGCATAAAAGGGAATTTTAAAAGGCTAAAATCTCTCTCCTGCCACCACTTTTGATCATGGCTCCGCCTCCGACATCGGTTTCGACTCCGATAAATCAAATTTAAAAACTTTGACTTCGGTTCCGATAAAGTTAGCTCCGTTACATCCCTGGTTTTAACACAGGTTTTTCAACAGATAGTGATTCAAGAGGAAGATTATACTGTGTAATACATGCATATTATAATAGAGGAAATCAGAATTCCATGCAAAGTGAAATGTTAGCTAATATATTATAATATACCTTCTCTTTCGTAGGAGTTCCAGGAACTCGTTCATAGTCATTATCGTTTCATAAGGAGTAACAAAGTATTCATCTCCTTTCTCATCTTTGCAAAGTCCATCTGCAATTCCATTCGGTGTCACGGAGACTGATATTGGTTTCTTACCTATTTTTTCTCTGGAATTAAAATGAGTTAAAACATTACTTCTATGTTTAACTGTAGTGCAATCAGTAACTGTAATGGCTTAGTTGGTGACGGATTAAGAGTACAGAGTGTCACCACCCCTATTCATCCCGCGGGTGTCGTAAAAGGCGACTAAGGGATAAACTACGCAAGACAACATCAATGCAAAGAGAAGGAAAACTTGAAACCAACCCTATACCAACCCGTCTGGCCAGCGTGGTATAGTAGGCCAAAACCTCCTTTCTAAGGAAAGGCCTATGTTCAGCAGTGGACTGCTAAAGGCTGTTGATGATGATGATGAATGGCTTAGTTTATTATCTAACTTAATTATTTTATTTACAATAAACAAACAGGTGATCTAAATATTATGACAAAACAAATTGTCAAAATATTTTTTGCCCACGAGCTATGTCCTATATGCTAGCATATGCAAGCTATGTCCTTCTTAAGGCAAAATATCTGTATACCAAATATCATTTAAATTGGTTTAGTAGTTTTGGTGTGAAAGTGAAAAAGACAGATTTACTAAGGAAATAAGGTTATTTATAGACTGATCTGTTGAACAATGGTAATCTTGACTGCTGAACTCAATTCAATTGGGTAAGTCCAATTACCAACCAAGAGAAATATTGTGATGAACATGATTACAATTGTCTGAGTGTGGCTCATCTAAAACATCTGATCTAGCTGCGCCCCATGGTATTACCCATGGCTATTGTCATACCTTTACAAACAAAAACCGCAACACTGCTGGGCAAAGCTAGTCAAAATAAATCTCGGAAGTTACTTCTTATACCATCATCACCTATCTGTCAGAGACCTTAACCTCAAAATCAATCCAGTTGTTCCAGAGATGCTTGACTGCTGCTAACACCAGACACAGCTAGTATGATACAAGTATGTTTAGTTAAAACAGCATGGTACAAGCTATACTTAGTTCAAACAGCCATGTATGAAATGTGTTCACTGTTTCGAGATATTTCAATTTATAATTTTTGATAATTGGGTATAAAAAATGTTTTTAATATAATTTAATCTACTAGATGAATGCCTCTGTGTTATTTGCCTTTGACTGGCTCGTTGGTCTAGTGGTTAGCGTATGTGGCTGCTGATCAAAAGGTCTCGGGTTCGATTCCCGGGTCGGAACAAATATTATTTGTGTGATTCACAAATATTTGTTTCGGAGTCTGGGTGTTTTCTATGTATAATATGTATGTATTTACAAAAAAAAAAGAGTATGTTTATGTATTTATATCAGTTGTCTAGCACACCCATTTTTTTTTTTTTTTTTTTTCTACGTGTGGAAATCCCCGCGGACCGTCACCCCGTCGGGGGTTACGGCGGGGTGGTGTGTCGGACTCGAACCGACTAAAACCACACGGTGTGACCCTCTCTGCGCCTTTGTATTGGAAGGAGTCCAGGGAGGGGATTTCCTTCTGGACTCCAACCGGCGCCTGCCCGCACTGTTGCGGGCACCATCTCAATTGTGTACTCTCTAATTGGGCAACGTCCGGTCACACGCGGACGCCGCCCCCTCGCGGTTGGCCACTACTGCGGACGGACGGGAAACCCGTCCCGCCCATCCGCGGCCACTCTCAGGGGGTCTAGCACACCCATAACACAAGCTCTGCTTAGCTTGGGACTAGATGATGTTGTGTGTCAGATGTCCAAAATATTTATTTATTTATTATTATCTACAGTTGTTGTTGTAAATCGCAAGTAACGCAGCGAAGTGAAGCTAGCCTAAAATTTTTTACCTAAGTTACTTCTTTTGTCAGCCTTATGCTACCTGCCAGTGTAAGTCATGTCAGTCAGTCCAGCCATTCCGGTGATTCGCCAAAACAAATAGATATAGACAAATATTTTTAAAACTTGCTTTCTGATTTGTATAGATTTAAAAAAATAGCATGTGTCAAGAAGTGACCATAGCCATGTGGACTAATGTATTTTTTTTTTTAAAGTGATACTAGCTGACAAATGTAACTTCATCTGCGTCTGCTAATGCCCATAGCTTATTATCATGAAAAAGGTTATAGCGAGCCAACCTTTTTAAAATAGGCATTTGATGTCGTGTACTTTTTTTAGAACTTATAATCTGCTCTTTTCGGTTGTAGCGTATTGATATATATAACCACCAGTAATTCGTGAAATTAGCATGTTCAACAAAACAAATAAACTCTTCAGCTTTATAAGATTAAAAAAGATACTTGCGACAAATATACAGGATCCCAATTTTTCACTGCGGGCCAGTCTTTAACCCCTCCTCTAAAGACAAAAGGTATATTTTTTGACACATAATCTCGCATGAACTCCAAAGCATCTATATCAATTATCTCTTTGACGTTTTCGCCATAATACAAGTCTGAAATAAAAATAACATCATATTGAGTTGGTAAACAAAGGGTCATAAATACAATGGGTCGTACACAATGCAGGCCGCATGCCTGAACCCTCGACGGCCATTGCTGCGTCTTAGATAAGCATTTTGCAAACATACTAATATCTACTTTTTCCATAAATTCCCGACCATCACCAAGTATCATGTCGCTCGTTGGGCGCCATACAATTTATCTTCACGCCCTTAGACGCGTTCCTGAAGCCCTTTTGAAAAACCAAGTAGTTTTCATTTAAAATACCTATTTGTACTATATATCGTTTAGGTTACTTACCTCTGACTTCCTCGTGTAACACTCTTAAAGCATTTTTAACTCTGTCATTCATTTTGTTTATTAATTATAAAGCTCTGTGATCTTCATATACATATTATAAACAAGTCCCGCACGTTGACATTGCGATGGAACCTTGTCAGTTTGACTTTGTCACTAGACTAGCAGTGCGTTCCACTAAGCGCCCACAACGATCAAAATGCTCCTTTAGTCGTTCCACTTAACGACCGCGGTCGTTGTGGTCGCGGCCAAAACGTCACTCATGACGTCATGACTTACGCTCACGCGAAGCTCGCGACGTCATCATCATCATCAGCCTATCGCAGTCCACTGCTGGACATAGGCCTCTCCAATTGCACGCCACTTAGTTCGATCCTCGGCTACTCGCATCCAGCTCCTGCCAGCCGTCTTGCGCAAATCATCACTCCACCTGGCCTGTGGACGTCCTACACTACGTTTGCCGAGACGCGGTCTCCACTCAAGAACACGTTTACCCCAACGGTTGTCGGTCCTGCGGCTAATATGGCCAGCCCATTGCCACTTCAGCTTGCTAATCCTGTGGGCTATGTCGATAACTTTAGTTCTCTGCCGGATTACCTCGTTTCTAATACGATCTCTTAGAGAAACTCCGAGCATAGCCCTCTCCATTGCACGCTGCGTGACCTTGAATTTGTGGACCAGCCGTGCCGTGAGTGTCCACGTTTCGGCTCCGTATGTCATGACGGGTAGGACGCACTGGTTGAAGACTTTCGTCTTTAGGCACTGTGGGATCGATGATGAGAAGACCCGACGAAGCTTCCCAAACGCCGCCCAACCCAGCCGAATTCTCCTGTTCACCTCGTCCTCGAAGTTGTTTCCACCCAACTGCAAAGTCTGCCCGAGGTACACATATTTTTGAACAACTTCGAGAACGGTACCTCGCTACGCTCGCGACGACCCATTTATAAAGGTGGGTCGTGGTGATCATTGAGAATATTGGCGGCCTTTTCAAATGTCAAAGCATCAAAAATGGCGACCGTTAAACTTACGTCTATGGTTTTATTTTTTCATAATCATATTTTCGTAAAATCGTATTCCATTCTTCATCTGAACTGGTTGAACTAGTACTTTCTAGAGCATTAATGAGACCTGTTACCAAATATCCAATTGCCGCCGCAAACGATATTTCATTTACATTTGAACATAAATTAATAAAATACACCACTAATATTACATATAAAAATTAAATTATAAGTTTTTTAATTTAAGTCGATTTAAACAATAATTAATTATTATTTTCAAGGCTTACATCTACATTATAACCTAACCTCTTAAATCTTTTGTTTTTTTTAATTTTTTATATTATTTACCTCCACGCCCAAAACGCTCTTTATTCCATTCCACTTGAGTTTACTATAGTAACGCTCACAAGCAAGTGGAACGGGAAAAACTGCGGTCGTGAGCGTGATCGTTGTGAACGCCAAGTGGAACGCACTCTAGAGCGCTGCATGACGTCATTAACCGGAAAAAGTACAGATGGCAAACAAAGAAATCTTATCTGTTGGAGACGTTTTTATTTATAAACCTTTTAAATAGAAAATTTAAATCCAAGTATTTATGAAATCAATGTTTATTACAACAATTTAATAATCACTCTAATATTATAAAGGTGAAAGTTTATGAGTGTGTATGTTTGTTACTTCTTCATGCACAAACGACTGGACTAATTTATATAAAATTCAGATTATCATCTAGATTAACACATAGACTACTATTCGCCGCGAAAACTGACATACACGTGGAAGGAGCTGCGGGCAAGAGCTAGTGCAAAACTAATTTTTCAATTCCACTCATATTTCGAAATCAGAATTTGTTTCAGAATCCGTTGTGTCAAATTCACTGTCGTCTTTCTCCTTTACAAAATAATTGTCAACTTTAATTATCATTTGCGCGTTCCATGCGTTCATTCATCCCGTTCATGCATCCAGCTCCAGCCGTTTGCGCGTGAAGAAGTAATAAAAATACACACTCATAAACTTTTTTACCTTTATAATATGTATTAGAGTGATTATTAAATTGTTGTAATAAAAATTGATTTTATAAATACCTACTTGGTTTTTTTTCATTTAGAAGGTTTATACATGAATACGTATCTAACAGACAAGATTTCTTTGTTTGCCATTTGTACTTTTTGCGGTTAATGACGCATAATGTGACAAGGTTCCATCGCATTGTCAACGTGCGGGACTTATACATAAACACACTTTTTTGTAAATGCATACATAATTTACATAAAAAAAATAGGAATCGATTCTTCTGATTACGATTCGAATTGATTAAAAAACCAATATTTTTTGGAAAGAAACTTACGACTAATGGTAAAATATCGATATATCGAAAAATCGATTTCAAAATTTTCTGGATGAAATAACGATAGTATAATTTTGAAATGTAGATATCGATTGTCGATATTTTTTGAGATGATTATTTATTTACATTTTATTTTCGTAATTTAGCCAATCTACGAAATCATCGAAAACTTAATCTACCGTATTTTATTTACACTCTATTCTGTTTCTTTTCGTTTTCCTAGTTTATTTATTTACTTATTATCATAAAACGAAATGTTTCTATACCTCTGCACCGACCCCTATATACAAAGAAATTTTGAAATCGGACCAGTAGTTCCTGAGATTAGCGCTAATTCAACCAAACAATCTCTTCAGCTTACACTTTTAACAAGATAAAATATTACAAAATTATTAAAAGATTTTTTTTGCGATTTTAAAAATTCACTCATGCTTTCATGCAACATGGCGCTATGCAAAGTATGCTTTTTCATTACGAAAAAACTTACAATAAGTTCTTTATTTATGCCATGTTGCAACTGGTGATGTAGGGCAGGTTTTGGAGCAACTAATGCCCCAAAAAATGACTCCGTATCTAAAGTTTGACGCCATGGTATGCTGTAAACGGCGCGTTAGAATTGAGTACGATAGCTTAATTATATAATGCCATAATGCATGTGCAAAATGCAGGAGCTACTAATTTTTAAAAAGTTTTTCTATAACTATGTGATTTTCAATCGAGTTTATTAATAGACATTTTGTTGTGTCAATTTTGAGTTAATGGTATTTGGCTAAAGTGCAGATGATAGTTTTATTAAGATTAATAAATTTTACTATTAATCTATAACATTGTTTATGTTATTTTCATACGTATTGTCCATCTTTATGTGCAATTCTAATGTACTATCGTCGGCAAAAAGGGTTGGAAAAATAAAAAGGTTGGTTCTAAGATACTACCCTAAGATACGCCGACTTTTACTAAACGTTCAGTTGGAATGAACATTTCACGCATTCAGTCATTTTATTTACTGTTTTCATTTCTGGGAATTGGCGTCTTTTTGTTTCATAAGATTGATATGAAAAGATATTTGATATCTACTTTTTGATATATCAACAACACAGTCAAAAGCCTGTTTCTTAAGACATAATACATGAGACTGAAGATGCCTCTGCATTCCACAAAATTTTATGGCCAGTCTTTTACAGTTGAAGCTGTACGCTTGTGAAATGCACTACCGACAAACATTAGGAAAATACAAACAATTAATAGTTTTAAAAAAAGATTCAGGAATTTTATACTGCATAACTGGATCAGTCACAAATTTGGGTAATATGTGAATGTTTTCGTATCATATTGTAATATAAATAATAGTCTTTTATATGTTTAATATAATGTAGATATATGTATGTATATCGTTGGTATGTTTGTATATACATGTATATATCTATGCTTACACGTATATTATATGCATTTCTAGTAACATTCATTAGTGAATTATAATTTTTCAAAACTCATTGCACTGTCAACTAGTCTTTTCAAAACATTTTAATCCATCCCAAGGTTGCCTGGAATAGATTGCTTTTAGCAATAAGGCCGCCCTTTGTACATTAAATGTAAGTCATTTCTGTTCTTTATTGTGAATCTGTAACACGGTGTACAAATAAAGAGTTTTCCATCTATCTATCTCTCTACAGTACACAACTATAATATTATAATCTTATCTGCTTGATAAATGTCATTATTGTCATTAAATAGAAAGGTTTTACATACATTGCAATGTTATTCGTATAACCGTTTCTAAATCCTTTTTCAAAGAGTATGTAACACTACGTATATCCTTTTTGTTCATTATCAAGTTTGTTTTTTTTTCTACGTGGCCAATAGCTTTTTTGTAAAAATAATTTTAACAAAAAGAAAACCTACTTCAAAGAAAAACTATTCCGAGTACACAAATCGCGATAGTTGTGACTATGATCTGAGGTATCAAACATAAAACAAATACAATCGAATTGAGAACTTCCTCATTTTTAGAAGTCGGTTAAAAACTATGCGCGGCGTCTGCGGGCATACTTCCGTGAGGCGGAATGCTTTACATTATTGGTTTTTGCATGAGGTTTCTCATAATAGCCCAATAACTAGCAATATAATATATAATTATGTTTAATACATGCATGTGCATTTCACGCTTTATTTTGTATACTAATTATGTTTTTGCCGCAACCAGGAGGATTCCAAAAGAAACTTAATTGATTTTATTTAATTTTATTTTACATTACTAATAACTACAACTAAATAGGTACAGGTGATTCCGTCTCGAAGTGTGAAACAGGAATGAATGTGAATATAAAAATAGTTCAATACATATGTTTGAAGTACAACGTCGTCATCATGTTGCCCTTTTAGATAACCTCACTAGACCTCCGAATCCCATGTGAAGTATTGAGGGCTTCAGGTGTGTGATTAGCGATACGTAACACACTATAGCTAGTGTGTTATTCTATAGGGGTCAGCACCCATTCAGCCCCGTTTGCGTCCTCTACTGCCCGTAGCGTAATGTTATACCGCGGAAGCAAATTTATTTCTCATATAAAAAGGTTATAGTGAGCCAACCTTATACTATAGACTTATGCTCTCACGGACTTTTTTTAAAACTTTTAGGGCCACAGCACACTAGCTAGTTTTAGCATCGGCGATCGGCTATTTTGCGACTGCGTCGATGCTGCATCGCGTTTTAGCGACATCCTGCGTTCGATTGCGGTATCAAAATCGCGCGTTTTAGCGACTGCTCAGATACCTGGATCGCGTCGGTTGTAGTGTTGTCTATAATTTACCGACGCCAAATCGATGCTACCGGCATCCGAATGTGTGCGGAGAGTAGCGTTCAGCTGCTGTGTCGCGCTTCTAAAAAGTGACTCAATCTCCGCGTTTGGCGTTTTAAGTGTGCGGTGTGGAGCGTTCGGTCGCCGTAGTTAGCTTAGTTGCCGATCGTCGATGCTAAATGTAGCACTAGCTACATTTAGCATCGACGATCGCACACTAGTGCTGTGGCCCTTATAGGAAGAACAATAGTCATACTTGATTTTTTGCGATACTTTAACCGTTTACACAGCGCGGAAGCTACGGAAGCTCTCAAGAGGAAAGAAAACGACATCCGATTTTGAAATATTCATCATTGATGCTCCGCTCCTATTAGTCTTAGCGTGTTGATATATAACCCATAGCATTTTGATAAAAGGGCTATAATATAACACTGAAGAATTTTTCAAATAGGACCAGTAGTAGTTCCTGAGATTAGCGCGTTCAACCAAACAAACGCTTCAGCTTTAACACTTTCGAATACTTAGAGATAGGTAGGTACCTATCCTTTTATATATTAACCGACTTCAAAAAAAAGCATGTTCAGCGATAATTTCGTTATTTATGAACCGATTTCAAAAAAAAAATCTGCATTCAATTTGGCATAGCTACAAGTGGTCCCATCGTCACCATTTCGGGATCTGTTGATAGGATCCCAAAGGAAATCGAGGGAACTCCTCAAATATCATAGGCACAATTGTCACGATTTGGGTACCTACTCGATATACTTTATCTTTGAAGTTGGTTCCTTTTTGTTAAAATTATGGAGTAACAATTGAATGTTTTTAAATGATTTATTTATTAGAGGAATAAAAAAACTAATAAAATTAATCCTGCTAACTTTATTAACAAGGTTACGATGCATATGACAATTTCAATATCACTGGTCTAAATATACTTCATAGGCATGGGTTTCTTTAGAATACCTTTGAGAGGGACAGTTTTCATTTCGGGATTTAGAGGTTCTTTTGGTTTCGGCGGAGGCTCCATAGGTGGTGGAGAGGTTTGACGTTCGGGCGATTTTTGTTGGCGAGTTCTCCAGAATGCTCGCGGCATAAAAGTGTACGTAGAATCTACTGCTGTCACTGAAAAATAAATTTGTTCATATTAGTATAGTGATAATTAAGTAATGAGATGAGCATGCTATGCTGCATGATGTAGAAATACTCGTATTCAAAATAGGTTTGTTTCTTCTTCCTAGCCTTATTCCCAATATTATTTGGGGTCGGCTACTAGTTCAACTAGTTTTACTTGAGTACTTATCAGTTTTTCCACGGAGCGACTGGCATCGGACCTCCGTAACCCTAAGGGAGAACTGAAATTCGAGGGTTGAACAAGTTGTCAGTAAATTTGAGGGCACTGACTTCCCAATTACGATGAAATTCTCAAATTAATATGTGGGATTCTAATATTCCTTAAAGAAAAATCCAAAAAAAAAAATAGTTATACGTACATACATTCTAGTTAAAAAATTCTTTCAGATCTTAGTTTTTGTCTAGTTAAAATCTAAATTTGAGGAAAGTTATATTAATTTCACTCACATTTCGGTTTCTGGTTTGAAAATTCACTAATAGATAGAGCACTTTTCGCTCGTGGGCCAGCCATCATATGGAGGTTGAAAAAGTCATCAGCTCCTTTATTTGTATCAGCTATTTTGTTCCTTTCGTTCAGTTGCCTTAGTCGGACAATTTTGTCGAAGTTCTGCATAAAAGTCTTGGAGGTGCCGTGTAGAACGATTGTATCCAGAACACCTTGAAATGAAATAGGTAGTTGGATCATTAATAGCCTCATAGCAATGTCTAACCTAGACTGGTTTTTCAGCCAAAGCCGAAACCAGAATCGGAGTTAGCCAAAAAACTAAGAATTTAAATATTTTTTTAGAGGGGAAAGTTTCATTCAGAAATATTAGTTCGTCTCGTACAGCAGATTTTTTCAAGTACAAGGATTTAATCATCAAATCATTATCAGCCTATCGCAGTCCACCGCTGCACACAAGCCTCTCCAATTACACACCACTTGTTTCAATTCCCGGCTCAATCAACAAAGACCACGCTTCAATAAATTATCACAGCTTTGGCAAAGCTGCATCGATCATTTAAATTTATAGATATAAAATGTGTAGAATAAATATGTTAATAAAAATGAAAATTTCGACTATATTATCCTCCTTTGCTCCATTATTTTTACAAAATATCTATGAACTAAATATCCATTTCTTTTCGCAAACTTAACAAAACTGCAATTATGTGACATTACTCTGAACTTACGCAATTGTGAACACCTTGCTATGATCGTCTCTTTATACCTATGTTTCTTAGTCATAGGATTAGCTAGGAAATTGACGTCCACCAAACTAATCAAAGTGCACAAATTGTCAGCTACTTCCTAAAACAAAATGTAGCATGGAGAACAAAAATATGTAATCAATTAAATCAGCAGTTACTAATAGCCTAATACTGGACATAGGCCTCTTCTTATAAAGGAGGTATTGGCCTACTACATCATGCTGGTCATACAGGTTGGTAAAAAGCAAGTCTTCAAGTCTCAAGTTTTCCTTCTCTTTGCAGAGCTGTTATACTGAAAAATTTGTTCTACGATACCCACTAAACGAACAGAGTTGGTGACTGAGAATTTTCATTCCGTCAGCACAAGGACAACGGAATGAGCTAATAAATCAAAAGAAATAGCTTCTTTTAGAACATTTTTTTATTGAAATTCCAATATTATTATTATGAGAAATCAAAGGAGCCCAAACTCGATGGTTATGTTGTTTTATTGCGGAGCTCATATGGCCACCTTCCACCTCCACCATCAGATCATCTCCATGTTGTTATAATATAGCATTGTAACACAAAGTTCATATATGCAAAATTTCAGCTCAATGGAAAACGGGAAAGAAACTGTGTAACTTTCCAGATCTGGATACAGAACAGGTGAAACTAAATTACGGTTGGTAAAAAGGGAACTTAATATATCTAAATGAGAATATAACTTACTTTAAAATCAGTCAAATCATTTTTCTTCGCTATCAATACTTCCAAACGTCTCAGCGGCTTGGCCCAAGCCATGTCAGTTATTTTATTTTCTGATACGTTGAGTATTCGTAGTGAAGCCTAAGAACATAAGTGTATTTCAAATTATTTGATTATTATTAAGTAGCCTCGAACATTTACATCGAAAAAGTTGTAGGAATAGTTTTAGATAACTCTGCTGAAGTGTACCTAATACATTTTTTTTAAAGTTTGCCAAGTTGACTCTACTCTGCCTGCTGGAAAGCATGAGTAGAATCCAGGAGTAGCAGTCACCATCCGCATTGTGAAGTTGTGAAGGTAAGCCATGCAACATGGTGATACATACCATGACGGCTTGGTCAGATGTTTCTACCTCATTCTCCCGGCAACTGGAAGCTGGGAGAATGATTGGACATCCGGTCTCACACTCACCAACGAAATAGGACAGCAAGGGTGCTGTCATTATTAGGATGGTCTTTTGGGTGAGGGTAGTACTGCCGCGTACGAACCGGCCCATCCGTGCTGGAATCAGCGTAGCTCTACGTGGCTTTATGTGTTTTGTTGAATCTTTAGTATCGGAAACAAATGTTATTATGATTCAAATTGAAAAAAATCCATTCGTTTACCTGAATCTATTACCTGCCTCATACTCAAATTGTAAGTTTCATTAGTCAAAGATGTCCACAGTTGGACATCGTACCGGAAGACAAAGCCATGGTTGGCCACAAGGTGGGCGAAGGTCGCTGGAAGCTATTGGATGCCGTTGTGGAGAAAATTGTGGGAGAACTTTATATACTTACACCAATATAATTCATAGTCCTAGGATCAAAACACAAGCCATCCGGACTGTCTAGATTTTGCTTCTCAATATGTAACTCTTCCAAATACCTTAAGCCTTCCAAATTTTCTACGACACTGATGTTATTATTGTTCAAATACAATTTCTTTAAACAGTGCAGACAGTCTAATCCCTCCATTCTAGTTATTTTATTCCATTGTAGATGCAAATGGGTAACATTGTACAAGCTATCTACGTTTTCGATTTTCGTTATTTGATTGTTGTGATAATAAGCGTATATTATATGGGTTGGGTTCTTAGGGACGGGCTGTAACGAAACAATTAGATAAATAAGAAAAATGAGAGCAATAGTTTCTATTAAATGTTATTATAATATTCATATCACATTCCGTCACATCTGATCTACATATTCAATCAAATTACTAAAAGTGGGAATAAATATGGAAAAACTTTTGCGTAGCACAAAAGCAATCTTAAAATACATAATTAATACATATGATCTTTCATACTCCCCAAGCACATTTTATGGATTAATATACATACGATTTTGGTAAGTCCTTTCTCGTGCATAAATAAATGAGTTGGTCTTTTTAGCGCGTCTGCATTTTTTTGTCTCATAATTTTTTTAGCTTGTTTTCGAAGTCTGTCTTCGGATTCTTTCAAATCTGCCAACGTTGTAGATTTCTTCATAACTTTGTTCAAAAACATTTATATAAAGTAAAAATCCTCATAAATATTCGACATCAAAGGCGAAAGTTCTTAAATCGATCAAACAAATTTGAAAATGGCGCTTATTGATAAACTATAGATAGTTGTCATGACATTGTGACGTTGAGCCAATCAGACGTTTGTCATCTACTCCAAAGTGTTGCAGTGATTAAAAAAGAAAAGTAGACATTATTGAAAATCCTTTTTAATGGACTTTCTAGTTTTGTTTTTATTATCATTGCCTTGAAAACATTAACAAGGCAATATTTACCTGAATAAAATTAACCAAATAATTAACTAAATAAATATTTCGGGCATGTCGCACATATAATGTCCACTAGCTCCAAACTAAGCAAACATTGAAAACACCCAAACTCGGAAACATTTTCGGATCACACAAACGTGTGGTTAACATTTCATTCCATATATTTGTTCGAAATAATTTTAATCTAAATATCACCTATTAATCGTCTAAAAACAATGAAAATTAAGTAGTTGTTTGACGATTAGTTTAGCTATAACTGAACTGAAGTCGGTTTAAAATTAGTGGCAACCCTGAGAAGTTGAGACAAGAGAAGACATTTGACAATTTGACATATTTATTTTCTGTTGTTTGTGTGAAGTGAAAAGACAGTAATTTTCTAACTTTCTTGAATCAAAAAGGTAACAAACAAGACATTGAATTGGATTAAATGAAACATTTTTCATGCACCATAATAATCATTAATCAATATTTCAGTTATCATTATTTTAACCACCAATTAATTTTTACAACATAACCTTATAATTACTTGTTTTAGCACAATGGGTGAAAGATACAATATACACAGTCAGTTAGAGCATCTTCAGAGTAAGTACATCGGTACTGGACATGCAGACACGACCAAATACGAATGGCTCACAAACCAACATAGAGATTCCTGTTGCAGTTACATGGGTCATCCCGATCTACTCAGTTACTTTGCCATTGTTGAAAATGAATCTAAAGCCCGTGTTAAATTTAATCTAATGGAGAAAATGCTGCAGCCCTGCGGACCACCCCCAGAGAAGCCAGAAGATTAATATACTGATTTATCTGTCAAAAATCTACTAATTCTAAGTTACAAAACATATTCCTCATTTCTAATTATAATTTTAAAATAATCAAATGTTTGTTTTCTTACATTAATCTTGCCTTAAATCATACTAAAATCTTTTCATAAATATTTGAAGGCTCACACTCCCACCTTCTGCAAGCCCTATCACACACTTTAAAACTGATTGTTAATAGCTTTAATGAAGAAAATAAGAAAGAAGCAAACATTCAATAAACTTTTTGCCTCAGTGCATTTGTGGAATAAATTAGTTGCTTCAAGTTTTCGTAGACCCATACAATATTCTTGGAGAAAAGATAAGGTAGAGTAAGACAGAGACAGTATCCTGACCAGGTAAGAAAAAAGTGTCAGTTGCATTTTATGAGGACAAATAAATGGCTCATGATTGTTGTTGTTTTTTTATAAATTGCCTACCAAGATATCTCTACTCTACTCTCTCTGTATTCTGTAGCTCTTAAATAAATGATCTTGACTCTATAATCCAAAGCTGATAAAGATCTTGTGACTTAAATTGCAGGTTTCCATCAGAGGCAGTACATAACAATGAGTGAGTCATCTGCTTGTTATACTACCTGATGGAACGTATGAGTAGTATCCAAGAGTGCTAGTCACTACCTTTATTGTGAGTGCACACAATGCAGTATGACAATATTGACAATTATTGCCAACAGTCTATTAATGGACAAAGGCCTTACAAAGCAGGTTTTGGCCTACTATACTTCACTGGTCAGATAGGTTGGTTGGTTTTTTATATATCTTTGCAGTGATATGGTTTTGGTTACTACTCCGTTTATTTTTTTAATGTGTGGAAAATTATCATGGACCGTCACCCCACCGGGGGTTACGACGGGGTGGTGTGTCGGACTTGAACCGACTAAAAAGCACACAGTGTGCCCTCTCCGCGCTTCTCCATTTAGGAGGAGGAGAAGTCCAGGGTGGGATCTCCTTCTGAACTTCTCTAGCGCCTGCCCACTCCTGATGCGGGCACCGTCTCGGTTTGTTTATTGCTCCCTAAGCCAACTCTTATGACACCCATGGCATGAATAGGAGTTGTAATACTCCATATATTCTTAATTCATCACCATATCACCGAGATTTACAATGTCTAAAATCTAATTTTACCCTCTTCTGATGACTTACAATTATGACAATCTTGTATTTTGATAGCAAGATCCTTAAACTGAAATATATGCCGCGGATATAAAAGCTAGTTCAAAAAATAGCCTCAGTTATTATTATTTATGGAGCCAGTTGAAACAACTAATAAAAGCCTGCATCTAGATAGGTTCCAATCAGTTATTCCTCTTGGATTTAAGCAAGTATGTGTCAAGTTACTTCTTATGCCAGTGAAAGTCCTATCAAAATTGATTTAGCTGTACGGGAACAGACAGACAGCCAAACATTTTAAAAATTGCTTTTCTAAAATTTACCATATATATTTTCATATGTATTTTATATATAACAAACAAACAAACACTAATTTTATTTATTTGTATAGATGATGTCTAGCATTATGTTCCTTTTACGTTAAGTCAATATTTACATTACTTACTGACAGAAACGCAATTCACTTTTCTTAGCCTCATTTATATAAATAAATAAAATTTAAGTATCCATAATTTAAAATTAACAGTTTTCCAAAAATGCATTGTCCTCCCTAGCCTTTTATTACCAAAATTATTTCAACTAGTTTTACCTAAATACCAGGTCACAGACCATCTAGCTTACCGGTATCAGGACCTACGTGGTGGGAAACTGAATTCGAAGGTTGAGGTAGTTGTCAGTATATTTAAGGGCACTGACTTTCTAATAATTATTGTCATTGATGCTCATGACAATATGTATTTCAAAGTATATATCACAGTGAAAAGCTTATTTTCGATTTTTTGAGTCTTACAGCAGATACCTTACTCTTGATTAGTTATTAAAAAGCCATATTGATTTTTTTGTGTCTGCAAATCTCTGTAACGACTGTACCAAATTTGATAGAGCTTTCAATTGCAGATAACCGGTAAAAGGAGTAACTAAGCAACTTTTATGGTGTTCCACAGAGTTACTCGCAGATTTAGAACAATGACTGCAGGACTCAGCGAGATGAAGACTTGTATGAGAAAACTAACTAGAAAAAAGTTGGGAACACTAAATTAAGAGGAAAATAAAATAAGCTACATTTCTAAACTTCATCCTGCATTTAATGATGTTTTCCATTCTTCCATTTTTGTGTTTAAAATTTTTTCTCTTTCTGCTGCTTCCTTCTCTAACTTTTTTTTTTCTTCAAATCCCTGTACTACATTTGCAACAATCACTTTCTGTACATGTGGCACTATTTTAACACATTCGTTTTCTAAAACATCCATTGCTATAGTTATGCATTCTACATCCATAGATCCAATATGTGTAAAGTCTGATATTTGTTTTAATTCTGGCAACATTGACAAAGTTATTACTCCGTGATTTATGTTTGTCTCTGGACTTATTAATGCTACATGCTCCTCAGACTCAGTAGGATCTACAAATATTTTATCTCCTACTACAGAGATTGTTGATGCTGTTATAATATCATACATAGGAACGGCAGCATCAGCTAATGCAAGCCCTGCAGCATTTATTGCATTTGCTAAGCATGCTCCATCATGTTCTAGAATGTAGACAAAGACATCAACCTGAAATTAAAAACTGTATGTTATTAAAATAAAGACATACTAGACAGAAACAATAGTTCATTCTCAGTAGATCTGTTTTTCAAATCCATGATAGTTTTTTTTTTCTCCGAGGCAATATTAATTTTTATCACAATACAATTAAGTAACTGTAAGAGGACTGGTGTCTGTATTAACAGCTCAGATCGCCAGATGTATTATTATACAGGGTGAATTTTTGAGACGAGACAGTAAGGGGAGGTACCTTAACCATTATAGTTACAAGAAAACACTTTAGGAGACTATCCATAATTTTTTAAGTTATTCTAAACTGCATTTACAGATTTTGGAAAAAATGTACAGCCAGCAAGAAAACGGTCATTTTAAACAAAAACTTATAAGGATTGAAAGTCTCTACTGGACCGACTGAGGTTTGAGTACTAGAAATTTGAGAAATTGCAAAAAACTTTTCCCATACAATCTAATAAAAAGATCTAATTAAAAATAAGATCATCAATAGATGTTTGTGGTTCATAAACCGAAATAACACATTATTTTAATTTCAATACAATTGTTTCTATGTATTACCTGATAATTGGGGAACATATGTCTGCAAACAGCAGGTTCTAAGGCTTTTCTTAAAGCTACTGATAAAGCTTTTTCTTCTGCATCAGGGACATGTGGTCTTCTTCGACGTGGACATGCAAATGTGGCAAATTTCACCTCGCAGTATATTTGGCCTAGAGTACTGCAATTATAAAAGGAATATTGATATAAGTATTTAAAGCAATTTTCTTGGATATGATTTGAATACAACACACCTATTACAACATAACTCTTGGCAATGATTGGTTGTTTACTAGACTATGGATAGCCCAAAATTAAGGGAAGTATTTATATGTTATTGTCTATGTTTTTATGAATGAACTTAGTATCCTAACTATTGAACTGATATTAATAGATTCATAACAATGGAATAGATAACATAGGCTATTTAAACTTTAGTAAAAGTTTCTACATTTTCGGGGTTAGAGCTTTTTTTGGATTTTAAAAATGACAATAAATGATATTTGGTTCATTAGTCTTATAACCAAGATATACGTAATGTCCCACCTACTTCTCGAAGGGGTAAAGATCATTAATTTCCACTTACCAACTCCTATCCTCTTTTGCTTTTCAACATAAATACATCTACCTCCTTATGTTTCCAAAAATTGAGAAGTTCAATAGGATTCTAAGTAGATAACTCGTAAATAAATAATATAATATAAATAACAGTACCTAAATTCATTCTGATGTGGAATTTCACGTGGATCAAAAACGGAGCATATAATTTTAGTTTTATCTCGTTCTAAATATGCAGAACCTTTTGCTTGTGATACCACTTGTGTTGTAGCAACTGTAAACAAAATTAGAAAATGAGTAAGTATTATTCAACGATAACTTATTTCAAAGCACCCACCTAATACATAATAAACATACACATGCTACGAGCTTCGGTTAAAGCGCGGCCGTCTTGACGACGTTCTTTTGTGTCTAATAACTCATCGTATAGTACTTTATACGGTTTTAAATAGCCTTTTGTGAAACGCTTATAAGACACACTGTCTTCAGGACCATTAAATCTTCTATAATCTAGAGGCATATCGTTATTTTTGTGCACTCTATTATAAGCTCATATCCCGCTCCCGCCGCTTCAAAATCACTTAACCTATACTATACTCACTCAGTTGAGTCAGTTGTCAGTTAAACTTCAATCAAATAACAAATCAAACCTACAGTAAGCAGTAAACGAATTATTTAGAAAGACAAAGAATTACAGTAGACTTGACACGCCAACAGCGTTACCACGAGCGAGTGAGATAACGATACCATTTTCCAGAGTGTTGGAGAAAAATAGAGTTAAGTATTTTTTGTCCTGATCGCCGTATAGCTTGGCACAAACTATGTGCCAAGCAAAGTTCGAAGCAGGAATTATATCAGGAGTTTTGGCGGAATTACTGTGTGATTTTAAGTGTATCTAATTGTTTTTAATTATATATATATACATACGCGCTAAACACACAATTAAAACATGCTTTTTTGCAATTAATACTGCTTGTATAAATAAAATATTATGAGAGGCTTACCACACTTTCCAAATCCAAAGTTTAACGATATTTTAGTCAGACAGATCGTTGTCCGTTGTCATTGCCGTGGTAATCAGGTAGAACAGGTACAAATCCAAAAATACAAGTCGAAGTCAAATAAGGTGGTAGTAAACACAACGCACAGAAATAGACGCACGAACACTCCAAGCTACAAAATGCAACTGCGCTGATGGTAACAACGTCACATAACACCTATGGTAGAACAGGACGGCAGTACGCATCAAACAGAGATAGCAATAAAGAAAGCGTGCCGCGTGCACCGCACGCGCAAGCGGTCACATACTTTGCATTCCTTAGCGTTATTGTTGCTATTCGTTTCTATACGTTTTTATTGTAAAATTTTATGTTAACAACTTATTATTACAACAATAAGCTAAAAGATGAAATACTATTTTGAAAGTTCAATATAATATTTTTACAATCTCTGAAAATAGTAAGTTCCCCGGGATTTCACAGGCATATCCATACTATTGATGTCACAAAATCGCAAGTACATAAAATTAAACTACCTATTCCGAGCCCTGCTGATAACTAAAGAGAAAAGAAAATAAACTAATTTCTTTAATAAACTTATTTTGTTTATGGGCCAATAAATACTGTAAGCTTAAAATTTTTTTTTTTCAATTAAATCAATCCCGATCCTGGTTACATCCTCAGCTTTCGTTTTGAGGGCCTAGGATTCCAATCTAACCATACTTGACAGATTTGTTAAATGTTGTAAACGGAATAACAATTCTCCCTTATTAAAGGGAGAACTGTTTTCACCTGGCTACATTAGTATTTCATGAACTTTGTTTCTATCCCATAAAGGAGTCCACTTAAGTCAAGTCTATAGTATTCTTTGTCTACGTATTCACCGTTTTTTGACGCTTCTGTTTCGATATTTTCGATGAATTGCAGTGTTTCCATTATAAAGACTAGTCCGATTTTACTAAAGGAATGAAATTAATAAATTAAATAGTTAAACAGATTTTATTTTTAACAAGACATCGTTTTATAATAAAATGTTAATTATAACTGTAAGTTTTATCTATTGTTAAGATATTTCTTTGTGTTGTTAAAAACTCAAGATAATTCGCATTTTTTTGACATCAATAATTACTAATAGATTTGCTTAAAGTTACAAATCCAGACTCCCCCCTGGTAACAGATTATCCACTAAAGGTATTAGCACATGACACCAACTCAACATCGATTGAACTCCAACCACAGTATGGCATTGGAATGCAAGCTCTATATTATTATGTAAATTAAGAGTGAATTTGTAAACTTGTAAGTTAAAGGTATACGACGCGTGGTCAACGCCTATTGGCTGTCACCGACCCGTTTGCCCCTCGTTGTCGATGAATTGGGTGACACGTTGCAAACTCGTCTTGGCCGGTCAATATTCCCTTTCCGTTTTTACTTTTACTCAACATATATCATGAACCCAATATCTTCAGTTCCTTCGATTTATTTTATTTTCGTCATCGAGTATCATCGCTATTATTGCTAGTTCTTGATTATAGAATCGAGACATTTTACTCTTGCTCTAGATGAAATTCGAGTAACGACTGATAGATCTGGTTGAGGTCGAGCTAGTTGACAAAGCACTTACCATTCCCAATTCCCACTAGTTGACGACGCACTGCTCAGTCCAGTCCTCACTCATTGACGCCAAGTTGTCCACTGGTGACCGATGCGTTGATTGCCAAGTTGACGACTCGTTGATACCGAATCGATAGTTCTAGTTGGAAGCGTGTTAGTGTGCGAACACCGTTAGTAACATCATACTTAGCTTAGGTGACGTATGTCACTTGCAATTCAATTTCAATGTCAAGTGAACGTTCGGTGTACAACTGTCAGTTTCAGTTGTGCGATTTTGATTTTGGTCTACTTGGAATAGTGGAAGTTGTAAAAATCTTGAACTGATTCTATGATTGTATCAGTATGAAATAAACATTAATAAGTGTTATTTCATTTATTTATACTCGTGATCGACCTTGTTATACACAAAATGTAAGTACTTTTTGTAACATTCACCGTTCAGGGTGACGTTTCATAGCGTGCTACAGGAGTCACTTTTAATTTGAACGTGAATTTAAATCGATTTAAAGCAAATAACTTAAAGATAAGCATGTCGAAATAAGTTGAGAATTATGTTAGACTAATCGTCCTGTACGCATGCAACCTTTTTTATTTAATATCTATTGTTGTCGAATCAAATGAAGACCAAGACGACTAATAGTAATGAATTTATTGTTTACTATCGTTCAAATTGAGTTCAGGGTTATCAAGGTAGAAGGTAAAATATACATAATTAAAGTTCCTGAATAAGAATCCTAAATTAGTTTGTTACAGCTGATCAAATATTGTACTTATTGTAATAAAACTTTTCGCTCCAAGTTCGTTTTTAGATTCAGTTTTAACACTGACTATAATACTTAATTGATTATATATTTTGATTTTGCCGTACCTACTTAAATAGTGTTTGTTAATCAGTTTTAAACATAATACTATAACATTTTATGGAACAATTAGAATATGTTCAATAAGTAAGTAGAAAATCAACCTACTTCTGTTGAAGAGGCTCCATATATGTCCAGCAGTGAACTGTTTAAATCTGTTCATGTCATATGATGTGAAGTAGATGTATGTTAATTTGTGTTGACTGCATAGGTGGTGTAGTAGTGGCATAAGCAACTGCTGACCTTCATCCAAATCAAAAGTGTAACAAACAGACAGACATAGAGTCAATTATATAGTTATTTTTGAATGCAGAATATGTTTTAACTGTTATGGGCATTTCTCTGTAAGCTCGTACAGGTCCCATACAAATGCTGTCCTGGCATTTTTTTTTAACATTTGCTAAAAAACAGTGTTCCTTTTCGAAGATAATAAACTATTATTTAAGTATATAAAGAGGCCCACTGAAATTATTTATATTTTCCAAGTTATTAGCGATTTTCCAAAAAAATCATGACAGGGGACTGTTAAGTGAGACAGAGGACTGTTGTACTTTAGAAAAAAGTCGTATTACATTAATCAATTATTTATTCTTTTTATAAAATATTTTCGCATCAATAGTAAATAAAACTTCTTTATGAAAAGTGAACAGAAACAACAACTTTCTTTATAACTATCAGGTGTTTTACATCATTTAGCTTTAGGTTCTTCTAAGCCAATGAGATTAGATTTTTTCCGAGTCTAAACAATGACTTTATTTCTTTAGGTATCCAGTGCTTGTACTTTTGAACAACACTACCAGTTACAACTTTTTTAAAGATTTGTCTCTCTTTGGTACATTTCAATGTGGAATAATTTTCTTTTAACTGCTTATTAATAAATTTCGCCAAACAACGCTTTCGTACAACGCAACAAACAACGTATGGCCTTAACCCTCTCTTGAGAGGAGACCTGAGCCCAGCAGTGGGACGTTATGGGTTGTTGATGAACGCTTTCTAGACTACTTCTTTTCTTTGGTCAGGCTCGTCTAACATTCTTAACATCTTTGTCTTAGGCGTATCTTCAACTTTCTTTTTTTTTCTTTCTAATCTCGCTATTTTTTTTGTACTTCTCAAGTTTTTTCTCTAAGCGTACGATCTTTTCATTTCTTTCCCTGTTAAACTTCTGTCGTCGCTATTTGGCTCCTTTTTTTCTTTGCTGTAGACTAGCACTGGAGAATGCTGGGCTTCGAGCTGGAGATATTTGCACTGGAACTGGACTGGCGGGTCTTGAAGGCGGAGTATCTGCTTCTAGGTCTGATAACGGCGTATTTTCTTGTACAATAGTGTTAGTGATATAGTATGTTAGAGATACAATAGTGTTAGGATAAATTTACATAAACAATACAATAAAACAATAACCAATACGCAAAATACACAGTCCCCTGTTGTGTAAAACAGTCCGCTGCTGCAATTTCAGACAGGGGACTGTTGCCAGGGGACTGTGTTTTTCGGCTAAATTTCACAATATTTACAAAACTGATGTAAAATAGTTTTTTAAGAATATACCGATCAATTGAGACATAAATAATGCAACAATAATCTTTATTTGGATATTATTAAAGTAATTAAAATACATATTATGACTTACCAGAGGACTGTGCGTGGTAGCGGTACAAGCGCTTGTTCACCTCACAAATGACGCTCTGACACTTTACAAAATGGCATATCAACGCCGCATTCGGCAAGGTTGCTAACTTCAAAGCAATTACGTTGTGTGACTTAAAAAAATATCGTAAATATGATAGTTGTTTTCAATTATGAATTTAAATATTTGGCAGGGGACTGTATAAAAATTCTAGGGACAAAGTTTACAGGAGTCTAATATATAAATAAAATTCGTAATAAAACCTTGTTTTACGAAAATAATATAATTAACTTATTCTTCTTAATGATATTGACTTCCTCATACTTCATTTATCACTCACTTCTTCGTAAATCTCATTTCTAGGTGGAAATACGGTGATGGGGACAGCCAGGGGACTGTATTTTTAGAGCTCCTAGCATGTCTAGAAAAAAACTGCAAATAGTTATGGTTCTAAAAACAAAGGGTCCGTAAAGTTTCGGAATTAGAGTTTCATTAGGAGTGGGTTTTTTTTAATCATTTAATAACGTCTTGAAAAAATCGGTCGGGACAGCCGATTACGAGCTTACAGAGAATCGCCCTTATCTCTACTTCCCAATACCTCATATGATAGTGTTACAAACATAGAGAACCCATTAACTAAACTTACTAATGTTAAAATGATTTGATAAAAAGTTACACTTTATACACTTACAGTTACACTTTTGTTATTTATGAAGTAAATCATTCTTGAATGGAGACTATTTAGACTGTATAAACTTAATATATAACAAGCAGGAGAAGTGATTTAATATTATACAATATCTTTTACCCAAATGTGTGAGTAGCATTTGAGTAAAAAAAATGACTGTCTAAATCACACTACACTGTCACATCAGATAACCAATCTGCTCTTTCCTATACTATGAAAAAATAGTTAAAAAAAAACATTTCAGACCTCACCAGGTCGAAGAATCCTTTGTGAAATTGGCTAGAAATATGTACATTTATTGAATAGAGAAAGAGGAGGATATTAATACTTGGAGTACATTAATAGTAGCAGTAAATTGATTTAATACTAGTCAAGTACCTAGTATTAAATCAAAGCTAATGCTACAGGGCAAATCAATCAAGAACATAGCCTCAGTGTCTCCTTGTGTCATTAGCTTTCTGTGTAAAGTCCCGTCAAAAAATTCATGAAACAAACGGATTGACTGACAGATTATAGAACTTATAATTTGAAATTACATACAGAAACTAAAATTTTACTTGTATAGATAAAGAGCGCACAATCTTATTTCCAGGGTGATCATGTTGAAGAAACGCAGCATATGCCTAGCGGTGATGGCGTTTGCTGCAATGTTGGCCATTAGCATGGCGCAACAGGCCCTTCCACCCATCTCGCCATCAGCAAACACTTCTGTCACCCCTCCAAAGGTATGCTTAATTAAATTTATATTTTTTAAGTTAAATAAATAGGTATTGTTATGCCTACTAAAAGTGCAACCATGAAACCTAAGTTGGCATCATCAATGGTTAAAGACGAAATCGTCTTTAACCATTGTAAAATCGGTGAAGACAAGCACCAATTAGAAAACCTTCTATTAATGGATAAAGGTAGGCAGCAAACGTGAAATATGAAATATGTTCGTAACAACTTTATTATTCGACTGCCCTCATTCCGACATACAAGTGATTCTTTTGGAAGGTAATTTAAAATCACAATTTCCAATCTATTCAGGATTTTAGATAATTTCTAAAGCACGTATAAATTACAATCTATACTTGTAAAATAATTACTATCAAGCTTTAGCTCTCGGGAAGAACTGGTATAATTTGAAAAATTATTTGTGCTAAATTACCCAGTGAAGGAAGAACGCTAAGGGCTATTATATTATCACGCTAAAACCAAATGGAGCAGAGTTTTTTGGAAACTGGGGAAGGTTATCCCTTTTGAGAGATTTTGCAAAACCAATGAATGAAACGTAACGTTCTTTTTTAAAAGTTAAAAAAAAGTTGTCTATTTATGTAATTATGACGACTAATAGTAATTTTATTGTTAACTCTTTTTAAACACTACGCTACGGGCAAAAGAATGCCTTAATTATTACGTTTTTTTTTCTTAAATAACGATTATTTAAGTAAGATGATTTAGAAAATTCGTGAAAGTCGGTTTTTTTAAATAAATTAATTTGTACTATTAATTTGTAAATACTGTTTCCCTAAACGCTTTCGTTGTGCGTAGCCACATACCTAGTGCGTGTTAATTTGTGTTATCTTTTTTGATGCTATCTTGATAATTGATGATCCATCGAACTTGTGTACTAATATGACTTTGTCGTATTATATTGAGCTAACTAACCATCAAACAATAATACATAACATTATAAAGCGATGAGTTTGGTTGAACGCGCTAGTGTTAGGAAGTACAGCCCATCTAGCCAAGTTGCAAATGTTTTTAGTTTTCTATTCTATTCCCTTGTTTCATTGGCTAATAATTCTGTTTTGATCACGTGACTGAGTGATATTGGCCAATGAAATAATAGAATAGAGAGCTTAATAGAAAACGAAAAGCGTTTGCAACTTGGCCTGGGGAGCTGGTCATTATTTTTAAATATTTCGGACATCTTACACACAACGCCATCTAGTCCCAAACTAAGCAGAGCTTGTATTATGGGTACTAGACAACTGATATAAATACATAAACATACTTTTTTTTTTGGAAATACATACATATTATGCATAGAAAACGCCCAAACTCCGAAACAAATGTTTGCGGATCACACAAACATCTGTATAACATAGATAATATAAAATACCTATTTATTATTAAAATTGTGTAAAAGTTAATCTCTGTATGATAGTTTCTGCCGGATATCACTGAATAGAGTAATGAAATTGAATACTGTATTAATAAACATAACGATAAAAAAATATATAATTAAATATTTTATTAAAATCACACGGAATTATCAACAATCGCATGTGTGACAAGTGTGTGTTGGTTGATATCAACTAACTGAACCCTCAATTTCATCTTGCTGATTGGTGTTGCCCATTTCAAATAATGAAAATTTTCTTGGAATCGTAGTAACAAGATAAAGGCTCTCAAAATAAATAATTTTCCCCCTTTTTTTGCAACATTTTTCATTGATGTTTCGCTCGCAGCGTATACTTGTATACCTATTATATACTATATTAGCCTATAGCTTTCTTCAATAACTGGACTTTGTAATACTAAAAGAATTTTAATTGTTCCAACAATATCTAGTTTGATTCGGTTCAATAACCGTAACAAAAATAAACATTCAGTTGGCCCGAAGACATAAACATTGATAGTCTGTTGACCTGAACACGCCAATATTGATTACGAAAATCTAATAATACTCATAGGTGCCCAAACCCTTTTCTTATGTTACTAAAATCGATTATAGGTAAAAAATAAATTTCAAACCCCTGCATCTCGCTCTTTGTAGGAAAATTGTACGTTATAAGTTTTAAGGTAAAGTTTTTTTTATATATCTCTAAGATACTATAGGATGGTGACCTACACCATGACGGCATAGTGAGATACTTCTGCCTTCGCCTCTGATACTCTGATCTGGCACTCATAAACGAAATACAAACAGTACGAATGCCGTCATAGGTTGGTGTTGAGCCCATTCTACCTTGAATTTATAGCCTTCAATTTAAAAATAAATATTATATAAACTGTTTTTGCTGCATCTGTCTGTTGAATATATAAGATAAAAGTGCATGCAGTGCTTATCTGTTAGTAATTGTTACACTAGACAAACATACCTTTACAACTGTATCTTAATATGTAAGCGATGTTGGTAAGCAAATAATAATAAAAATAATACGGTTTATAACTCTTGAATTTGGAGAGAAGACTAGTCAGTAATTGGATTTTTACAGAGTAGACTTGAGTAGACAGAGACAGAGTAGTAGTGACAAATAGTTTGATTTAGAAATAAATATTTCGGACATCTAACACACAACGCCAACTAGTTTCAAACTAAGCAGAGCTTGTATTATGAAATCTAGGTTGACTGATAGAATACTTAAATACTTCTTTTTTTGTAAATTACATTTTATGTATAGAAAACACCCAAACTCCAAAACATATCTGTAGATCATACAAACCTGTCTGACCCAGGATTTGAACTAAAGTCGAAGACACTACTACTGCACCACTAAGGCTAGTGCCTCATATACTTTAAAAAGATACCGATATCATTAAAAACTTATCCAATAAAGCGGTAGTTCTCAAAATTTGTTATTTTACAGTTAGGGACAAGAAGTCTTTGGCTAAGAATGATTATGTAATAGAGTTTTTCACGCCCCCATCTCTAATCAGATCAAAGCCTTTAACAGTCGCCTATTGGACATACCCCTCGCAACTGCAGATTAAGCGGTCTTGGGTTCGATTTCCTGGTGGAGCTTAAGAGTTTTATTGATTTTTTCTGATTAGAAATGCTTAATGACAGCTCGAAGTTCACGTAAAGCTGTCGTTTCTGCATCTGATCTCTCTCTGGTCGTGTGGGATAGCTGTTCCATTGGATTTTGAGAGTGAGGGAACAGAGAGTTCACCTTTTTGCGCACACACGTTTGCACTATAATATGTCCGGGTAGTTGAATGATTTCCGTTGTAACTGGCCATCGTAGCCGAAAACCGCTAGTGTACATCATTATAAATGTTCATTTTCCTTATTAATACCGCACAAAATTATTAAAGTATTTTAAAATCCTACATAATATACTCTGCTTTTATTTCAGTGGGAACACATCACAGTTTTCTGTTGAAATTTGCCTGAATCTGGAGTTCACAGACTTGTAAAAATAAGTTTACTGAATTTCCACTATAATTTAGTTTAGAGTACTATACTATAGATACATGTAACCACAATATATATACATGTTACAAAATATCTTTTACAAATAAAAAATCATCTGATTTTCAATTAAAAAGTCATTCATGATGACATGACTTATCCGTTAAAGATCTTATCGCTTAATTGATTGAAACCTTCCAATAATACGATTACTACGTACTTTATGTACATACCTAGTATTATTACGGTGTAAATAGTCATTAATCAATCTAAATTCAATGTGTAGCGTTGATCGACTAAAAGTCATGTCAATAGTTCAGATGAGAGCATAAAATAAGAGTTTCTAGAATCTAAAAGTAATAACGACGAAGCTATTGACAGGCATTCCCATAAATGTTGTCGCAATCGCTCAATTGTTAATAAGTTATAGTCACTTCCTTATTGCAGAGGTCTGTTTTCACTGTTAGCGTTGGTGGTAACCTTGTGAATCCATGACCTCTGACCTTACGATTAGAATCAATAACCGCTACATCGACAAATACCTCCGATTTTGTTTAAATATTAATGGTAGCTGACTTTATTGTTGTAAATCGCTGGTAACACCGCAGAGCGGGACTAGTCTAAAATAAGTAGCGTTACCTCTTATATCATTAACTATTGACACAGCCAGTAAAATCGCTCCAGCCATTCCGAAGATACGATTCCGAGCCGGAACAAACAAAAAGACACAGACAAATAATTTTTTTTTTTGATATATATTGATTAACTAGCTGCGCCCCGCGGTGACAACCGCATATTTTCATAATAAAAAGTAGCCTACATATGTGATTATCCAGAACTCATTTTTAATGTATGTATATGTAATAAGAAAAAAAAAAAAAAAAAAAAATTTGCCGTTTACAAATTGTCATTATGGTTGCTATGCAAGTGTGTTAAGTGTGTTATGCATAGCAACCTGTGAAGTTTTGACAGGAGATATACAGTGATACATTTTGACATCTACGATTTATGTATTTTTATAAATCACCTTTCACCCGTGTATCTCGATTATTGCAGTAAAAAGTAGCTTATGTGTTAATTCGATATAAGTATAATCTATATTAATGTAAAGTTTAATTCAAATCCGTTCAGTAGTTTTTGCGTGAATGAGCAACAAACATACATACACACATACATACATGCATACTCACAAACTTTCGCGTTTATAATATTAGTAGGACTTGTATACTTTCATATTATGCATTTAGAGCAAAACTGGTAATTTTAAATTACAAACAGATATTTTATTTTTTTAATATACCTTGTTTGAACGTTATCGTATCTAGTGATCGTACACTGAGTGTTGGATACTCAGGTTTTTCCCTTCAGACAGTACTCGATTTTGGTACCTATGCAACACTGACGTGCTCGAGTTAATATAATACCCAAACATCTATAAAATCTCTGTCCTCATATCTTACTAGTACTATTTTCTATTCTTTTAATATAAAAATTTAATAGTTGGATTCTACCCCACTCTTCTACCCATGCTTTCCATCAGGCAAAGTAGAGTCACTAGGTAGGTTATCAAAGATTCTTTTAAATTGAGAAAATGTAATTTCTTTAAACACCTCTGTCTACTTTAACGATTTAAAAGATATGTGTACATCTACCAATAAATAATAAGTCAGGAAGTCTAACTCAGAACAAATTTCTCACAAAACGTGGCCCAACTTGAAACCAAAACGACTTATGAAACAAAAACCAATCTTAACCGAGGTTAGAAATGGACATTGTTTGTAATTGGTTTGAATTCAAAACGAAAGCAGGGATTGGTTCATACGCTTGCTGCAATGTCTGTTATGACAGCAGAGTCATAGTAGCGTGGACGATGTTATGTAATAAGTCGACCGGACATAATATAATAATAAAACAATATATGTAATTGTATAATGTTTATATATTTGTTTTTTTTTTGTAATAATCTCTATGTCCCCCGAAATATAATTAATTTATTAAGTTTTGGCCTAGAAGACATTAAAAAAAGAATCTTTTTTTGCAATGTAGTGAAGACGGATTCTGAGAAATTCAACGACTACATATTTTATAAAAAAATGAAATGGTCACTATTTATTTGTCCGGTGACTGTTTTTCCGCAGTATTGCTAAATCCATTTTTCCTTAATTGGTATAAAATATTTTTAAGCGAAATATCCTTCACAGCTAATCTTTCATTTCTACGTTCTAGATTTGTGAGTAGATAGAGTAGATAGTAGATAGTAGTTGTGATAGTCGTATCACTGCCAAAATAGTTTTTTTTTTTAAATAATAATTTATTCGCACAAAATAATGTGTACACAGTTGTCATTGAGGTACATTTAATGAAGGTCACAGTCCTTGATTTAACATCATGCGAATGGCAGTAACAAAACAGCAATTTTAGTGTGTTCTAGGTGTATTCAAAGCAAATTTAATATCTGATGATGGTATACTTATTGGCGTAACGCATAATCCTCTTTCTTTAAAAGTATTGAGTTCGTCTGAAACAAGATTACTATCTGTTTTTTTTCTTGGTTCCTTTCCAACACCATCGATATAGTCAGTGTTGATTTTATTCTCCAAGAAAAAAAAAATACAATCAAAAATTTACTGACTTCATGTTGCATAGTGTTAACCATCTCGGTTTGATAACTTATGTGCAAATCATTAAATATAATTTTATTTATGCTACCACTTACTAGTGAAAAGTGATCCCTGGACATTTTAGCCTTGTATGGCTCCCGCACCACTTCACTGGCATGATTATGGACAACACAATAATAAATCGAAATATGACGTATGATCGGTTGCAAGAACAATATCCGAATTGTCGCGGTGGACACGACCGTTAAGCCCCGCCTACTTGGACACGACTTTTGTTGGGTCATTTTTAGAGCGCAGTTACACTTCCTGACTTATTATTTATTCGTAGGTGTACATATTTACACACAAAATGTTACTTGTGAAGTCAATAATAAATTTATTTCTCATTGTGGTACAACAAGGAAAATCGCGACAAAATTGCACAACTTTTTTAAACTTGGAACTCATAAAAAGTCAAGAACTAAGTACCCTATAAAAATAAGTGTGATTTGTCTAATAAAATAGTTTACATAAATTTATTATCAGTACTATGGTTGCCTCCCTTCGCCGTAAAGCGGACAAGGTTTTTTAATAATTACTTTTTTAAACCTTGATTATTTACAGTCATTAATTTGAATGTTATTCATCTTTAACTACAGATAAATTCTATGACTGCATTATTCTTTTTACCTACCTGTTTTTAATTTTAAATAGCTGTACCATGACACACGCTTCGCTGTTCCACATTGTGATTGTAAGTAGTTAAAACTTAAAATGTCTAAAGCATGTTGTATAACATGTTAGAATTTGAGCGCAATCGATGCAGTCATCATCATCAGCCCATCGCAGTCCACTGTTGGATATGTCCAGCAGTGGACTGCTGGATACGATTTCATTTCATTTGCTGCAATCCTTTTGGATTTATTGAAACGTACGTAAACCAACAAAATTATATTTTTGAATAATGTTATTCCGTTTCAAGGCCCGCAGAAACTTGTATAAACAAAGTTTCATCCTCAACTCAATAGCTACTTTTTTATATAAGAATAATTAAAATCCCACGTCATGATAATGTATCGCTGAAAATATAATTATGAATAAATAAAATACTGTCTTCTTGGTCTAGTGGTAAGCGTGTGCGGCTGCTGATCAAGAGGTCTGGGGTTCGATTCCCGGGTTGGACCAAATATTATTTGTGTGATTCACAAATATTTGTTTCGGAGTCTGGGTGTTTTCTATGTATATGTATGTATTTACTAAAAAAATATGTTAAAGTATTTATATCAGTTATCTAGTACCCATAATACAAGCTCTGCTTAGCTTGGGACTAGATGATGTTGTGTGTCAGATGTTCGAAAAAAAATGTCCGTTTATGACTATGTTTCAAAATTAGGTAAAGTCGTGTCAAAGGAATTAGTAAAAACATGTTTAAATGCACCACACGTTCAATCTGTTTTGAAATAGATTTAGCAAGATATAAAAGGAAGTATATATTATGTGTAATTTAGTGATTAGTGTGATGTGATTCAGTTATTTATGTATCCTTCCTTTGTAATCCGGTAAAATCCCTCGCAAACTTGACTAGTTTAAAAATAAATTTATTCAGCGCAAGGAATCCCCGCGTAAAGGCTGTAGAACGCTTCTTTGTAGTAACTTAATGATTTTCATTCAAAAAAGTGAATTCATTTAAATTTGAATTATTATTTCAAAACTGAAAAATGGTATCCATCCAATATTACATATAATTGCACATTTTTTTCACGTTCATCTTTCTATTAACTACATAATATAACTTTTATTTTTTTAATTATATTACAAATTACAATTATGGTCTCGCAACAGATTAAATAATAAAAATAATGATCGGTCGTATTCGTCCGTTCCTGCCTTGTTTGAGAGTTCAACCATTAATGACAGCGCAAGAATGCAGACAGAATGCAATTTTAAAGACAGCGATTGCCTCAATGCTGTCCCATTTTTCCACTATAAAGATAAAAGATGGGGACCTATCTGGACCTAGCGTCTTCAATTGAAAAATCTTTAAGTAAACTTTAGAAGTAGATGCTGTCAACGAAAGCATTATTTCCAAAGAGAATAAATTGAGCTCGGAATGGATAAAATTATTATTAAAAACAGCTGTCGTATAAATTTCTTCGCTATTTTTGATAAAGAATAATATTGATGCAAATTACTTCATAAAATATGAATGTATCCAATTAGGTATACGTAAAGATGGTTTATGGACATCATTGTTTAAAGTTGAATGGCTCTTTCTTTATTGATACGACACTTTGTTAGTAATTATACCTAGGTATAACAATCGATAATACAACAATCGATAAAAGAAACACAAAACTATATGTGCTAGAAATACACCACTTTGGTAACTTTTAATCAAAATACTACAATTTGACTAAAACAAAAAAAACTGAATTCAATATCAACTGTTCTGTTCTGTTGGATATAGAATTCTCCTTAGAAAGTAGTTTTTGAGCTAAACGAAAATAAAAAACTAACAAATGTATGGAAATGGAATGGAAAGGAAAAAAATCTCAACGCCAAGTCGCGTGGTCAAAATAGAAGTCCGTAAGTTCTGTGCCATGTGTGCTTCAAATCTGTACCATTTTTGTAATCAATAATATCGAGAAGTAACATGGCTAATACATATTATTTTACATGAATGTACGTTTCATTCGATAGGTTATGTAAGTTTTGTCAAAACGTGTTGATTACAAATTACCTAGTTGATGGTTATCAGTCTTGGCGATGAGTGATTTGTAGGACAAGCTAGGCCAATAACTGGCTGTTTTACGTGACAACGGCTGCATATGAGTCTGTCGTTATGCACCTTCTATTATAAACATTATACATATAAACATTAAATAATAGATTTTGAATGTTAATGGAGATCCATTGTAGAAATAAAAAAAAAAACAATAGACATGAAAAGTCAGACAAAATCAGGTGGATGAATTCACAATAAATATCACTTATTATTTTGCCCCTACGAATAAATAATAAGTCAGGAAGTCTAACTCTGAACAAATTTCACGCAAAAAGTGGCCCTACTTGAAACCATAACGACGTATGAAACCAAAACCAATCACAACCGAGGCTAGAAATAGACATTGTTTGTGATTGGTTTGAATTCAAAACGAAAGCAGGGATTGGTTCATACGCTTGCTGCAATGTCTTTATGACAGCAAAGTCATAGCAGAGTGGACGATGTTATGTAATAAGTAGACCGGACAAAGTTAATAATAAAACAAATTAATTGTATAATGTTTATATATTTGTTTTTTTTTAGTAATAAACTCTATGTCCCTCGAAATATAATTAATTTATTAAGTTTTTGTCGGGAAGAAATTAAAAAAGAATCTTTTTTTGCAATGTAGTGAAGACGGATTCTGAGAAATTCTACTATTACACATTTTATAAAAAAAATGAAGTGGTCATTATTTGTCTGGTGACTGTTTTTTAGTAAGCGCAAAATACCGTCATTGTCAATTATTTTAGAAAAACACTGTGTAGATATTACTGACAGATTACTTGCTCGAGTAAGTGATTTTCCGTTATCATGTATTTTTATTATCTGTCTTAATAGTGTTTCTGTGCATGTGCATATTTTATACAACACCACAGATGGATAGGAGAGTCCACCGAAATCTTTCAAACTAATCAGCTTGTGAAAATACAATTTTTCATTAGCTGGTAGCAATGATAAGCATTCTGGACAGTTGATTTTCGCTTGTAGTTTTCGAGTTACAAAGCCGGCTATATAGCCTACAATTTGCTCCACTGTTTCTGGCAATTGAATGCTAGCGTCTAGCATGTTTGATAGCACCATGCAATTTTCTTCTTCTGTTTTACTCTCACCTGCTGCAGTAGAGTAACTAGCGCTGTCTGTACTATTTCTAAAGCCAGGAGTGGTGTTATTGATTACCGAAGAGCAATTCAGTATTGGAATATTCTCCAATGGTATGCTGTTGCCTGTGAATTTAGAGCTGAGGTTCAAGTTCATTAAAGTCTTTTTATATATTCCCATAAATTGACAGGCGTTTGGGTTATTGTTGCAACGACCGTGGTTGCGGATCACTCCAAAAAACAATTCAATATGGTCTTGGCTAAATTTATAAGGTAAAATAAATTTCAATTTTTGTGCCTCCACTAAGCGAGCAAAAAGTAACTTGAAACTTGAAATACAAATAAGAAGACCCAGAAATCCAGTTTTAGACTGAGTTTTGATTACTGGTTTCAAGGAGTTGGTATATTCCTTTACTCTTAGTCCATTTACTGTATGAGTTGTTTTTTTGGACTGCACATTAATTTGAAGATTATTAATATATTTTTCACTTAGATCTAAAATATCGTATAGTTTTTCTTTTTGTTCAACCGAAAAAGGGTGTTTAAATCCGTGTCCAGAAAGTCATCTTGCATTTAATATATCAAAAAGGTTATTAAACGTTTCTAAAAAGATAACAGTTGCATGTGTGTCTTGAAAATCAGGTATCTTTAATTGCTGCGAACAAAACTTAATCGCATCAGCTACACTTTGACTTAAAGTTTGAGTCGCTAGTTTCACGTTCATGATATTATTTCGGAACTCTATATGCCGATTTGATAACTTATTCCCAAAATGCAATCCAATATTATCTTGGACATTTTTGAGTTTTTGCAAAATGTGCCCACTCTATTTTATTGTTGTTTTCAACTACCAATGTCTTTTTCGCCTCCAATGTATTACGCACAAGTTTCACCATATGACATGGGTCCAATATCAGAACTACTGGGTCTCCGGTAGATGGATGGTCAAAAAAAGTTTTTAAGTTATTTGTGTCTTCAAAATTGCAACCCATCATCTTAGCCGTAGCGAGGTTAGATGCACAACCATCAAAGGTCAAACTTACTACCTCAGCTCCCACGCCATGACATTTCTCAAGACACATTTTTAGAATATTAGCCCTTTGTTCGGCGGCAAGACCATTTACAAAGAAATAGCCAAGTGGCAATTTAAATGCATCATTTAGAGCTACTAGCATTAACACATATACCTGTGTAGCCATTTCGTCCGATGGCCCGAATGTAACAAGCCCATCTACAGTTTGTCCATTGAATATCTTTTGTTGTCTTATACCCATTTCGTCAACAATCAGACAGGCAAGCCTTTTGTCACTGTTAGAGTATTTTAACTTTAAAGCTGCGAATGCTTCTTCGGTAAAGCCTGGCTTTCCATCTATGGATTGGTACCATTTAGATAAGGTTGACGGATGAGGAAGAGATGAAAGCAACTGTCGTCTCACATATTTATATCCTGCTGGTGAATAATAGTTTAGCGTTAAGGGGCTGAAAACCAAAATAGAGGTAAATAAAGATCGTTTTGTATAAAAACCTATCGCTCATATCATTACCAAAATCAATGTCTTTATAATTGAACATATTCCTCACATAGTGATTATTTCCAAAACACGATTTGAAAAACTTCAGTCGATAAAAATAATAATCAAAGTAGCCTCTGAAAATAGTTAAATTTTGACTTTACACAGTTATGCTTTAAGTAATGTAAATGAAATTAAGTAAAATTGTGTATCATATGTAACTGAAGGAAATGGTTAACTTTATTTTTTTTTTAAATTGCAACATTTACAAAAAATAACGAATTTTGTGGTTTGGCACATACGCCCTTCTATTTCAAGCGCTTTTTCTCTGTCACTCCTATGGAAAACGACAGTGAGCGCTGAGGCGCCTTGCTGAACGGACCTATGTCGCTCGTTTCGCGCGCTATATTTAGCTGATAAATCTAAAAAACTTTATTAAAAAACAAAACAAAATCATATTATGATGGAGGCTATAAGGTAAGAATAGTTTATTTTATTAATAAACTTATAATTTGATTGACATGTTAGATTATATAACTAGATATCCTTACAAAGACGTAATGTAGTTTCATAACCCTAAAAACTGTCAACTGTGTAGTGGAACAAGCTTAAGCTAGAGACACATTATCGGAAGCGGCTAATGGACGCGGCTGATAGCCGTGATCTAGAGTATGAACATACACTCAGCTGTGCAAACTATCGCACATAAGTCGTGGACAGACTGACCTTGAGCGTCCGAATGTCCGACTGTGCACACTTATTTTTCCACTAAAATCAATTAATTATCATAAATATGTATATTACTGAGTCAATATTTTAATACATTGAATAAAAATATATTACCAAGGCACTCTACTAGTGTTTTAATAAAATAATGTACAATTTACAGTGGCGGCTGTTAGCCGCGTCCGTCAGCCGCGTCCGATAATGTGTTTCCAGCTTTAGTCTTGAAGAACGTAACGTACATAGACTTACAAAAGTCGTAGACTCTGCCATTTTAGTTACACAATGTATCATATGATGGCCTTATTTTATGCATAGTCATTTTTGATAGTGTATCTAACCGCATAATATTATCATCATAATAATTAAGTAATAAAGATATTAAATTAAATAAATACTATTATTTAATCACAGGTTGCAAAATGTGGAATTCTCACAAAACGTTCAATGTTCTGAAGTTCCAAGGTAAGAACAGTGTAAAATACTGCACGTCTTGAAATGTCACTCAAATCTAACTAACAATTCATAGACTATTTATTTACAGCAAAAGAAGACTAATGGAAAATAGCTCTGAAGGAGATGGACCGCAGAATGTAGTTTCGCATCATACACGAATCACATTCTCGCTGAGCTCTGACGGTATCGTCGCGTTCAGAATAGTTTCATATTATATACTATGACTGTATTGTTTGGCAATAATATTGTTAGAATGTATGTTGGTAAAAAGACAGTGTATATTGTTTTGTAAACTTGGATTAATATTAAATAAAAAAATACTATATAAATAAAAAATAAATAAATAATTAAATTGCATAAGTTGATAAAAAATGCTATGCAATAGCTTTACCGCGGCAGTCTCCGAGTGCCACATGACTTTTTTTATCATACCATTACGATAGCATTTTTATTTTGCCCTATCTAAAATATTCTAAGGCCCTGTGTTAAAAGCAGAGTGCAAATTCAAAGACGAATATTAGTTCTCGGAGACTGTGGTAGTACCGATAACGAACCGCGTCGCAAACGCGGCGCTGCTGTATCGAACAAAAAGGGGTGTATCCATTGCTCAAGGTCATTGGCTGCACTCAGCGTCTTAAAGCGAACTTTTTAATCGCTGGTGTAAACTTTATGATACTTCGTCCATCTTTTGACTTTTTCCTTTGTAGGGCTAAAACGATATCATCAGAAAATTCATTCAATGCAGTATTTTCTGCAATATTGCTAAATCCATTTTGCTTCAATTGGGATAAAATATTTTTAAGCGAAATATTTTTCACAACTAATCTTTTATTTCTACGTTTTAGATTTCTGATCTGTGATAGTCGTTTCACTGCTAAAATAGTTTTATTTCGTAGTTTTTGTTTTAACATGTGCGTTCTAGGTGTATTTAGAACAGATTCAATATCTGAGGATGGTATATTTATCGGCGTAACGCATGATGCTCTTTCTTCAAAAGTATTGACTTTTGAGACAAGATTATTTTCAATTTTTTTTTCTGGGTTCCTCTACAACAACATCGTTACATTCAGTGATGATTTTTTTCTCCTGAAAATAACATAGGTGATCAATTTTAAATCTGGGAAAGATGATCTTTATTTCAAATAGATACGTATATACAGCTGAAATAAAAATATCGAAACCAAAGATTACGTGTAAAAAATAACAGTTAAACCTCACCAATTTACGTTTTTGTACCCTATGCGGTTGTGGTTCTGTAGTATTTGTTTCAGTTAACTGCTCAGGTAAAACACACACTTAAAAATTTACAGAAACTGAATTTTCATTAACCTAAAAAAATTTAACATGCTTTAATTCGACTAAACAATGAACTTGTAATTTTTAATCCTATAGTAATTCTCACAAGCCTAAAAAGCCGGACCGGCATTACATACCGATTGTAATCTTTGATTAGTGTTGTTTTAATTTTCTTTATTTTAAAGATGTTTCTTCAAGATCATCTGCGTAAAAAACAGTTTCATTTTAGATTAAATAATAAATATAATTATTTTAAAAATAAAACAGTAAGTACTTACTGTACAAACTGGTACTGCAGTTTTGTGTAACATTGTATAGCCCTTTGATGATTTGTAAAAATCATTTTCATCAAAATGAATGGAACATACTCTGCTGGTTTTCGCAGGCATCCAGTCATATTCCTGTCTTTCCAACTTTACTGCAGATATCCACTTTTTTTGCCGAATTGCATCGGCAGGGAAACTAAAACAAATTTTGCAAAATACATTAACGTTATAAAATTTTCAAAATAAATATACCTATTTAATATTAAAAAATATTTTGTTGATATACTTTTTTGTTGTTTTCACCAAGAAGAAAAAATACAATCAAAAATTTACTGACTTCATGTTGCATAGTGTTGATTTTCTAGGTTTGATAAAATATTTGCAAATCATTAAATATAATTATAATTTTGCTACTACTTACCAGTGAAAAGTGATCCCTGGGCATTTTATCCTTGTATGGTTCCTGCACCACTTCACAACACACGCTGGCATGGTTATTGACAACACAATAATAAATCGAAATATGTCGTCTGCTCGCTTGCAAAAACAATATCCGACTAATGGCGCCGTGGGCTCGACTTTTAAGCACCGCCTACTTGGGCCCGACTTTTGTTGGGTCATTTTTAGAGCGCAGTTAGACTTCCTGACTTATTATTTATTCGTAGTTTTGCCCTCTGCTGGACATGTCGAGATTTATGAATGAGAATGAATTCCTTATCTTTATCTCTCTCTCTCACACAAATAGTCAAGAGGCTGAAAAAGGACATAGGTTGCTTTTTACCGCGATAACCGAAATACACGCGGGCGGAACCGTATATATTTTGACGTGTGATGTGATGATACAATAGCGCATACAATGACAGTCAAAGTCATAGCGGTGAAATAAAACAGTACATTCTATTTTTAACCGACTTCAAAAAAAAGGAGGAGGTTCTCTATTCGTCGGAATCTTTTTTTTTTTTTTTTTATGTATGTTCAGCGATAACTTCGTCGTTTATGAACCGATTTCAAAAATTCTTTTTGCATTGGAATGGGCGTAGCTTACAGGTGGTCCCATCGTCACCATATCGAGATCTGATAATGGGATCTCAAGGAAATCGAGGAAATTCCTCAAATATCATAGGCATAATTGTCGCGATTTGGGTACTCGGAATAGTTTTTCATTGAAGTCGGTTCCTTTTTGTTAAAATTATATTATATAGTGTTACACTACTTACTTATTTAACTTATTCAATAAAGCATAAACGTTTGGCTACTAAGCCGATCGTTTTCGCTTTTGTGAATAAGTAAGTAAATGTATTAAAAATCCAAACATATTTAGTTACGGACAGGCAAAAGTAACCTTGAGACGATTGTGAGCACATTTAATTTTCAAGTGCATCATTGCAAGTTATATTACGCAACGAGTGTTACTATTCTATATTTCCATGCATAGCAACAGCAATTGCAACGTGTACGTGTGGTGACGGATTAAGAATACGACCTGTCACCACCTCTATTTATCCCATGGGTGTCTAAATATCTAACATCTAGATCCTAAATCCTACTACTGATCAAGTATATCTGCTAAAACTGTGGCAGATACACTTCACTTACTTTTTCGTACGATGTCCGTGTGGTGACGGATTAAGAAGCATTACCACCCGTATTCATCACATGGAAACGACCCAGGAAAAAAAGAAGGAAAACTGAACAAACCCTATATAAACCCGTCTGGCCAGTGTAATATAGGAGGCCATTATCTTCTTTCTAAGGCCTCTCGTATTGAATTATTAAAGACTGTTAATGACCAGTTGTTGGGTAACCTTTATGTACATCATCTTCCTTTTCGCAAATTGTTTTTGTCTGTGTAATGAGTTTCCTACATCCGTTCGTATTAATCACTCGGATACCTCTTTCAAACACTCCCTCATTTTTCATCGAGAATTTTGACTATTAATTTATGACCTGACGTCAAGCTTCCTAGGAAATACACCTAATATACTTAATATGCCTTTGTCTGCGATTATATAAATAGGCATGAGTGTAAATGTATATTTTGTCTTTTTACTTTTATGAATGCCACAAACATCATACAAATTAAGAAATATATCGCGCTTCTTTTTATTTATATTTCTCAAATCCTGCTTAATTAAATCTCTTTTTAGGGTTCCGAAGTTTATGACTCGGAACCCTCATAGATTCGTCATGTCCGTCTGTCCATCCGTCCGTCCGTCCATCCTCGACGTCTCAACGGTAAGAGCTAGAAAGATGAAACTTTGCATTATTACGTCGACAAAGTGCTACAATAAAATTATGAAAAATATTTTAATTTGGGTACCACCCCTACACGTAAAGCGGGGATGTTTTTTTTTTTTCGCTTCTACCCCATCGTGTGGGATATCTTGGCCGTGTTGTGACGGATTAAGAATACAGAGTGTCACCACCCCTATTCATCCCACGCGGGTGTCGTAAAAGGCCACTAAGGGATAAACTACGCTGAACAACATCAATGCAAAGAGAAGGAAAACTTGAAACCAATCCTATACCAACCCGTCTGGCCAGCGTGGTATAGTAGGACAATACCTCCTTTTCAAGGAGAGGCCTATGTCCAGCTGTAGACTGTTAAAGGCTGTTGATGATGATGTGTCGGGTATCATTAGATAGGTCTTTATACAACATCAAAGGGTTTCTAAGACGATTTTTTGATTTAGGTATCCGTTTGCGAGAAATTTAAGTTTAAATGGCACTTTTTTGTAAAAACAGGTGCCCCCCCCCCCTCCTCTAAAAGCTAAACTGGCTTAAAAAATCTGAGAAAATTCGTGATGGTGGTGCATATTATGAATTTTAAAGGAAAACTATAACGCATTAGATCATTTTGTTAGTTCAGGAGTTATAGAGACTTAACTTGTAAAATGCGCTCACTTGGAAAACGTCATACCAAATTAACGCATCAATACGCAAACATAACCACGTACCATTATGGGTGACAGAGGAACCCTTTCCTGTGCGTGGCCTGACACGCACTTGGCCGATTTTTTTTATTGCCGAGGTACTTGAAAGGAGAGCAGAATGGTTTCAGGGCTGGAGAGACCGCCTAAATTGCAGAACATGTACTCGGTTTTGGTTCCACTTATTTTTAAGCCAACATTCTACAGCCTTTCTTGTCATTTTTCCGGTCTGTTCTGGCCCTCACCCTCGTCTTCACCGACCATGTCATCTGCATACACCATGCACCAAGTGCCCTACTCCTGTATGTCGGATGTCAGCTCATCCAGTATTAACAGGAAGAGGTATGGGACTTGAGCCGATCAAGCTTATAGAGATATCAAACTGATCAGTGTTTCTCGCGATCGACCCAACATGCGTCCTCGACTCCCGACTGTACATAGCTTGAATCAGTTCTATACAGGGTGAATTTTTGAGACAGGACACTAAGGGTAGGTATATGGAAAAAGTGTTTTGCGATTTCTGACATTTCTAGTACTCAAACCTCAGTCGGTGCTGTAGAGACTTTTGATCCTTATAAAAAACAGGATCGATTGGCATCAGTTTTGGCAGTTCAGAATATCTTAAAAAATTATGGATAGTCTCCTAAAAGCGTTTTCCTTTAACTATAACGGTTAAGGTACCTACCCTTACTGCCCGTCTCAAAAATTCACCCTGTATAGTCGGCGCATTGCAAAAATGGCATCTGTTGCGCCGCGTCCAGGTATAAACCCAAATTAGCTTTGTGTCATCTCACTCTCATCTCGTATTCTCCTTTCAATAACTTTCTCCCAGACTTTCATAGTATGAGACATAAGCTTTATTCCTGGATAGTTGTTGCATTCCTCAAAATCTCCTTTATTTAAAAAGTGGGTATCAATTGAGATTTACACTATTCCTTTGGGATCACATCTTTATGCAACAACTTATTGAAGAATGACGTCAGCCATTTATATCCGTCTTCTTTCAGTAACTTCCACTGGTATACCGTCAGGATCAACTGCTTTTTAAATTTTTTATACTTCGTTCTTCCAGTCTGACTTCATTTATAATAATCATGTTCAGTAGTCTGACATTATATAATAAGCACCCTGCGTTATTCTTCTCCTCATTCACAAGTTTAGCCTTTTAATTCATCTATAACCAAAACTTTCCCATCTTCATCTTTCATATATCTCACTTGTTTTAGATCTTTTGCTCTTTCTTCTCTTCTTTCCTAATGCGGTGGAGTTCTTTTTGACCTCTAGCTGAATTGCTACAAAAAAAAAAGTAAAACGTTACTAAATAATAATTAGTTTTAGTGTGCATAATCTTAAACAATTTCACGTAATATGAGGTCAATGGTTGCAGTGTTAGTGGATAAATTGGTATTAGTGAATAGTTCCACATCTTTATATACAGGGTGTAACCAGACGACTATCGAAAACGAAAGATGCAGCTTCAGCACCTTAAAACCTATTGAAAAAAACAAACAGTTGTCCTTAAAAAAATTGTAGCCGGAAAAAACAACGTGTAAAGATTTTTATTGATTTGAGAAGCCAGCAATGTACTGCGCGCAACGAGTAGCTAGGTGAATGCCTTTCTTATCTATTCAATTTAACTACCTACGCATCGCGGCGTCGGTAAAGATGCCTACCAACGAAAAACTGTATTCTACTTATCTAATTCGCCGGTAGCCTTTGTCGAACCAGAAATAGCTCAAATGGAGCTCCTTCTCGGTCATAGCACAGCTGATTCATACCCGAGGCTTTCTCTTAACAAGAACCAAGACATGTCCTAAACTGTTCTTCCACTCGAAGACCAACTTCTAAGCCTCTTCCATGCCTTTGGGGTATAACCCTCTCATTATTCAAAACTCTCTGGTGACTTACCTATCACGGTAAATACGCAAGGCTATGTCTATCAATTTATTAAATTTAATCCTACTACCACTATAATCACTGCGTATAGGTAAGATTATTGTTCTTAAATATTATACCTACACAGATTTTAACTAACACTTATTTAATCACAGAAGAGAATACACAAGGCGCGGCACAGAAAGCAAAGTAAATTACAGTTCAAGCAAAAGAATAGAGAAATAGAATTATTTAGACAATATTATGCACTTAAATGTTTTGCGTAAGCGCGGAGTTAAAGTATTATGCCAAGCAACGTAGATTCGCGGCGAGAGCGTACGGCTCACTGGCTCGAGGTGTCGGCGCCTCGGCGCGGCCGGGCGACAACTTGCGCGGGCGCGGGCGGTACCTCGTCAACTGCCGAGTACGCACCGCTTAAGTTGGCGTAATGTTATAGTAGTAATGTAGCTAAATACGAACGCAGAAAAAAACACAAGTGCACAGGATACCATTATTAATTAGCGTTGGTTGATATCCCATCAAAAAGCCAGATTAGTGATTGATTTTGTTTAAAGTTTTCTGTCCAACGTTATCAAGTAAATGATGATGAATGAATGATGAAATTCAATAACGTAGGAAAATAAAGTTTTGTACCTATCTAATACAAATTTATCTACATAGACAATTGTTTACGCAGGTACACGCTTCATAAACTTACGGCTTTACATTAAAATGTAATGTTAAAGTACCTATAGGTTCTTTATTATTTTATTATGTTAAAGAACCTATAGGTATTTTAATATTTTGCATTTTGTTTAGAACTAAGGTTTCTTAGAAGTTCTGTTTGTAAAATTAAAGCTGGCTGTGATTTCTAGGTTACTATGATTAGTAGGCAAGCGCGGTCATTGAACTGCGCCCGACCGAACTGTGCCGACCGACCTCCGGTCATCTGTTTATGTCATATATTTATTTTGAAATACATTGCAGTTTTATTGATTTTATTTGTTTATTGGCTTTCTAAATGAGATAATTAGGTTGTTAGTGTCCTATTATGTTGTACTATGTGTATGTAACCAGAAAAATACAAAAAAGAACTTAGATAAATTAACATATATTTTGCGTTTTTTTTTCGCTAAACCTATTCAGTATCATGATCTGAATGCAACCATGAAGTTTTCGATTTCAGTCTTTTTACACCCTGTATATAATTCTTGTGTGAGTGTGTATGTCACTGAACTTTTCTCAAACGACTGGACCGATTTTGATGAAATTTTTTGTGTGTGTTCAAGGGGATCTGGGAATGGTTTAGATTCGCAATTGGACCCGGTAGGTGGCGCTGCGATCAAGTTCTGGAATTTTAAAGTTGGGCGGTACGAAGTTCGCTGGGTCAACTAGTCTTTATATATTATATAATTCTTGTGTGAGTGTGTATGTCAATGAACTTCTTTCAAACGACTGGACCGATTTTGATGAAATTTTTTGTGTGTGTTCAAGGGGATCTGGGAATGGTTTAGATTCGCAATTGGACCCGGTAGGTGGCGCTGCGATCAAGTTCTGGAATTTTAAAGTTGGGCGGTACGAAGTTCGCTGGGTCAACTAGTAATATTTAATCAATTGATCAATTGATCTTGAGTCTAATGTCATGTAGTTTGTAAAACATCAGATTATTCTATGCCACATAAACTAAGTACTCTTTTGTAAAGCAAATACATAATTAGCATCTCACCACCATCTTTAAAAACTACAATATTTAATATAGTGAAATGACAATGGTAGCCCTTGGAATAATCGATTATGATTATTACAGTCGCAATAAGTTATGTAACAAACTGCGTGGAATAGAATACATATATAGATCTAAACTTTTTGCTATCCCTGTTCCGCTTTTTTTTTTTTACGCGGGGAGTGCTTTGGGCACCATACCCTTCGCGGGGCAAGCGAAGTCCCGGTCAACTGGTTTACCTACTAAACCCCGCGACGGCCTACCTCGGCAGTCGGGAGGAACACCAGAATTGCATCAGCGGCTTCTGATGTCCCACCTGCCTTACCCCTAATCTGGGGTACATCTCGGGGTGACTGAGCTCAACCCCCAGGCAGGATAGGATGCTGCTGCGCCTCTCACCACTCTGTATAAGAGGCGGACCATCCACCCGCCTTGGACGACACCCCCCGGCCGCACCGGGGGTGTCCACCTATCTCGAGTCGTTTGCAGCGGTCACATTTGCTATCCCTGTTCCTACAATTTGGTTTTAGTAAATGAATTTGCGTAGGTCGAAGTTGTTATGCGTTACGAGATGAGTGTGATATGCAAAGTTTTGAAAGGAGATAAACAGTGATACATTTTGACTAGTACGATTTTTCGTCCGTTTATCTCGATTATTGCAGTAAAAAGTAATCTACATGTTATTCTGATATAAAAGCTATATTACTGTAAAGTTTCATCCAAATCCGTTCAGTACTTTATGGGTGAAAGAGCAACAAACATACATACACACATACATACATACTCACAAACTTTTGCGTTTATAATATTAGTACTGTAAAGTTTCATCCAAATCCGTTCAGTACTTTTTGCGTAAAACAGCAACAAACATACATACATACAAACTTTCGCGTTTATAATATTAGTAGGATTAGTAAGATAGGTCATAAACACATCACATCAATAATCTTTATCAGGTTACTGATGTACATAGGCCTTGTCTTGGGAAGGGAGCTTTTGGCCTACTATGCCACGGCCAGATGGGATTGTATAGGGTTAATTTATTTGCAGTGTTTAATAAGCTCTTTCAACCCCCATAGGGTAAAAAGGGATGATGACACTCCGTATTCTTAATCTGTTGTGGCGACTTCCACATACAGCGCAAGCTAATAGATGGTACAGTGCCATCTACCGAAGGAACATAAATAAACACGGAATGAACTATGCGGAGTAACTATAAGAGATTAGAACATCAACCGTTGGGCCGTGGCCCATCAGATACGATCACCTCGCCTAGTCGGAGGATCTTTCCTTTGTGTTACCCGTTACTCCAAACTGTAATCCTAGATTAATACACAGCAATACAATAAAATAGATATATATTTAAAAAAATAAATAAAAAAAGAGACATAGGTTATAGCGTTTTCTTGTTAAAAGTTGACAGAGATCGATTTGGCCGGTTTTTAGCAAGATTTTTGTGTTTCTTAATGTGACCGTTCTTCGAGGAATTTCACATTCCTCCTTGTGCTAGAAGATTATTGATATATTCATTCAATAATTCTTTTTATATAGCAATAAATAGATTAGGCTTATCCAAGAGTTTGTGACGTATTGGTCAATATTTATTTTAATTACTGATAAGGTTATTGGAACACGGAATATTTTTGTAATCCCGATACACAAGTTGGTTCGAGTTAGAAAATAATCTACACACTTGTATATTTAACAAGTATCTGTTTCCTTCCTCAAAAATAAAATATATCCATGCCAAAATTAATTAAACCGGTGCAGCGATCTACGCCGTGACATGCAGACAGAGCTACTTTCGAATTAACCATATTAAAATGAAATCTGTCTTAATATAAGTGTATTCTTTTTTTGTTAAAACGACAACTCCCGCATTAGGAACATAAATTCCTGTGTCGCGGGGGACTTTACAAACATACATGAAACGGACACAAAGATCACCCAGACTCAGAACAACAAATTGTGAATCACACAAAGTGTTATCCCACGTGGGATTTAAACCCACGACACTTGGTGCAGTACGAAGCGGCGTGGCGACCGTTTAAACCACTAGACCTACCGTGCAGTTCCTTCGAAAAAGAAATCGACAGGCATCTATAGGTAATATTAGGCATGTTTGCCGCCTTTATTGATTCTTTAACGTTAGTGTTGCCACACTGTCTACTCAAAGGTATCCCCACTACATTATTTATTTAAATTTTCTATCATTGCGTAACATAAATAAATAGCTAAAGCGGGGCCACACGAATCGCGGTCTCTTAAAAAAAGAAAAAACAAGATTGCATTGTACAAATTTGGTCACATGTAGTTGTTGCTAATAATATCGGTTTACAAAAAGGTCCCTTCACTTTATGTTTGCCTTAGAAATGTAGTTAACCTAACCGACTTAACTATCGTGATTTTTCTATGCAGACTGATGAAAATGTACTGTAAAAATGAATTCTAGTTTTAACCGACATGTGCTTCATAATTTGTTATTTCTTCTTATGCGTCAAATTAAAAAAAAACATTGTTTTCGAAATCAAATTAAAAGCTTTATTTCTATATCGTATGCAAATTAACGATTATTATTTACAACTTTCACTCTTAATATCATTTCACACTCGCAGACAAAAGAACTTAAACAAAAGAAAATTCTTTAGAATAACATCATTAAAGTTTTTTTAAATATTACTGTACAAGAACGTATGATTTTGAAATAAATGCTTGAAACAATGAGGAGTAAAATTGTTATGAATTGTCTGGACAGTAAATTATAATTATTACGAAGTGGCATTTTATTTAAACAATACGGTAAATATACCTATATTGATTCGTTAACATAATAAAACCGGTAAGAATTACTTTAAAACCAAAAACAATAAAACTTTGAATAGAGAGGAATGGATGTAATGTAAAATGAGGTTTGATTTGGCTCAACAAAATGGTCAAACACAAAGTTTCAAAAAGTTATGTTGGTAGTTCTGAGGTCAAACTATAGACATTACATTTCTAGAATTTTGTTTTTACGAGGTTTAGGTATGGAGCAAATTATACTTTTCATCATAGTTCGGCCTAATGCCTCCCTCCCCGAGCCCTGATACTACAATATGAAACGCATAAATACAATACATGCAAACTTAAACCTTATAAAAAAGCAACAAAATGGTTGGTCAAACAAAATGTTAGTCAATATTATAAGAGAACTAATAGAGACGTTAGCGACTGCAGAAAGAGAATCGACGCGAAACAATGGTAACTTGGCTACCACATTAATAATGTTACATTGTTATATTATTTTCTTTGTTTGCAGTGCTATCTAACATATCAATAATAGATAACACAGTAATACAACGGTGACAAAAATCTAATATTTAAAATTTAATTAAATATGTTTAACTTACTCTCCCTCTAGTACATTATGTCTACTTTTAAATAAAATACTCGTAGGTCAGTGACTTATTGAAAACATAATACACTTAACGCATTGACAATAAAATGCATCAAAATAATGATAGGTAATATAAGATACAAGTGAAAACTCACTACATTCCACGATGTCTAAAACGTCGTTCAAATATAGTATTTTCACAAGCAAAATACGACCAATAATAAACTGGTTCAAAGATTCCTATCCCTTTAGAAGTATATTTTATTTATAATAAATGCACAACCTGTACTTTATACAAGAACATAGCTTTCCTTTCAAATGTAGTTTTCTAAGTATTAAGGCTGTTCTCAAGACAGTGTGCCTTGCACAGACGGACTGTGCGGTTGTGTTATCGATTATCGTGCACTTCGTTGTATTACGAATCGGCTCTGTGACGAATGTCTATAATAATTATTTTACAATATTTAATATTAGACATATAATTTTATTCCATAATCGAGATTTTAATCAAATGTTGTATTGGCGTGCAATGTGACGGTTTTTAGTTTGGCGGGAAACGTTAATTATTTTCATATTAAATTGTGATTTTGTGCGATACGGTCTTTTAGTCTATTTAATTTTCTAAAATGAACGTGACGGATATATTGGAGTTTACTACCACCATGGTGCCTATTTTGCCAGAAACTACGACGGCTGCGCCAGATTTAAGGACTTATTTAACAAATTTAGTTTTACAGGTTTGTTTAATAATGTTTTCTTTTTTTTCTGAGTCTGAATATATAAACGGTCCCATAAAATTGATAATTAATAATGATTTATTTTTTCCCATCACAAATGTATACAGTACACAAATGTATGCTTAATTCAAAATACATTACAATTACATTTGTGAGAGACTGGAAAATATCAATTATTAGGAAGGAATAATATCAATACGTTTCTTTAATTCTTTTATGTAAATGTGAAGATATTGATTTTTAAGAATTGTTAAATTAATAAACAATCTAAGAGTTAAAAAGTCTCACTCGAAATAGACATGCATGGATTCCTTCCTACTGAATACTACAGAAATCTGTTCATAAATATTAGACTATGCATATTTATAAACTGATACTTCTTATCAACATTATAGAAACTGAATGTAACTCCAGTAGTAGTAGTAAATAAATACCTTAGAAAATGTTTTCTCTGTATAAATGCGAAACCTGGTATTATTAATTATGGTAGTATTCTTTAACATACAACCTGATGTAAATGTAAATTAGTTAACGTATCTTATTGAAAATCAAAATCAACCAGTTTTTACTAGTGAGCTGCTGGACGTAATAGAGTAAGAGCCCAGAGCGATCAGACATAACTCATTTTCACATGGATGAAACCTTAACTACTCAGTAGCGTCTAGTGTACCTTTAAATACCTGCGTGTTTGTGGAACTAGATCTGTGACACCTGGGCAGATATCAGGTGAGAAAGGTAACTAAAAATAAGAGTTATCTAACTTAAATTAGTATGGCTGATCTTTATATATATTTTGTAGAATATTATTCTAAACTAGTTTCATAAAGTGTCAGACACTTTTCATGGACCAGAGCTTGTGTCAGACTGTAATCTGTAAACCGCATTAAGATTTTTGCATAAAAATAAAAAAAAATACATTTTGGAACTTCCATACTTGGAACTGAAACCCAAAAAAAAATTTTTGCCATTTGGCTATGGAACCCTAAAAAACGGGATCCAAGTTGCTGTGGACGTCTCACTCGCTCTGAAATAGCATGATGATCGCACTCCCGGCTGAATAATTTTTGTGTTTAAGGGATGTTTGGTCACTCGAATTGGTCTGACTAATGAAATATAACTTTGTAATAGTTACTTCAATAACATATAAAAAAATCAGACATGTAAAAATAAGTAAAGTTCATTAATTTTTTGTCGATCTTTAAAGCGTCTGACATAAGCTCTGGTCCATGAAAAGTGTCTGACACTTTATGAAACTAGTTTAGAATAATATTCTACAAAATATATGTAAAGATCAGCCCTACTAATTTAAGTTAGATAACTCTTATTTTTAGTTACCTTTCTCACCTGATATCTGCCCAGGTGTCACAGATCTAGTTCCACAAACACACAGGTATTTAAAAGTACACTAGACGCTACTGAGTAGTTAAGGTTTCATCCATGTGAAAATAAGTTATGTCTGATCGCTCTGGGCTCTTGGACCATAAGGCTCTTCTTAGAAATAAGGTTTTGCTGGTTGCTATAGAGTTGGTTTCAAGTTTTCGTTCTTAATGCATTTCTGTCGTCCTGCTTAGTGCTCACAACACCCACCGGTACATAACACATATTTGTGGTCATGCTCTGTACCTATTCTTATTTCGTTACAACACGGACATGATAGAAAATAGTTTTTTATTTTTAATAAATTTGAGTGACGCGTGACCTATTAATATGACTATAAAATGTCAACAAAGTAAATAAACACAATTTTTAAATAAAAGAACAAAAATAGTTACAAATATAAAAACTGGTCAGGGTCTTAAATTAGCAGATCGCGTAACTAGTTAGCATTAATCACGCAGCCATTTTGTAATGACGAAAAAATAGAAGGAAGAACAATTTTTTATATTTTTTTGTACATATGTCTGCCAAAGTTACTCTACTCTGCCTGATAGAACGCATGAGTAATATCTTAGAGTAGTGGTCACCATACTCATTGTAAATGCAGCATGGTGACCCACACTATGGTGGTCTAGTGAGATGATTCTGCACCATATATGGTGAAAAAAAATCTAGTTCAATTGTATCTCACATGTAAAGTTGTGGTATAATTGAATTTATCGGACTGCCACTTATATATATATATAGATAAGTACCTATCTTAGATACTAAACATAGGTTTAGTATTTAATAAACTATGAGCTAATAAAGATGAAGGATTTTTATTGTTTGTTTAATAGAACTAAACTCCGGCACTATGAGGCTAGTTAAAATCATTATTTTTGTATTAGAAACTATCTATATAATATCACGCTTGGGCTTGGTTAGGACAGGAGCAGTGTCTAGAAACGTAGTCGAAACAGCTTGTTGTAAATATATGAATATTGAGGTAGACTCCCAATATGTCTTGTTAGTTGAAAAAGCAAAAATTAAATGCATAGGATATCGTGTACTCGATACATACATTATCGTTGAGTGCGCAAGAGTATCGCCATTTTAGTTACGTGATTCTCTTTAGTGATATTTGAATTTTGAATTTGATTTGTTTATTTACATTCTGTTCGGATTGTAGATCTCATTTGAAAGCTAGTGTGGCGACTTTCGCATACAGCTCAACAAAATCATACTACATTGCCATTTTCCGAACATACTACGACAACAACGGTGTAACTGCTAATACTGTATCGCGGTATAGACATTCTCGCACCGATGTGCATATATCCAACTTCCAAACATCAACCGACTGATCGGAGGATCGTCTATTTGTTTTTCTGACGCCCGTTCAATTACATTAGGGTTCCATACATATAGGGTTTATAATTAATTTCTGTTTTTTCAAAATATTATCTTCATAACCATCACTGCAACCATAAAAGATCCGTAATTAGACAAAATACTAGTTGAAAGCGGTCTTCATCAATCGTCGATATGTTGTTGTCATATTATATGTATAACAACTTATTACAAATTGTAACACCTTATAATGTTGCACCATTGATACAATCTTTATTTCTATTACTAAATGCATTAATCGACAACGAAACCCGCACCATAGACTCGTAGTACATTAAATTATTAAAAATACTATTGACGGTAGTAGAACCACGTCAACACGAATGGGCCCTCCCACAAAATACAAACCTAAAATGGCAGCATTTGCGCTGTCGTATTTCGTTGATGTTGTTGATGCAGAAGCGTCAAACTAGGCCCCCGTAGTGTGTGTCACCATACTGCATTATATGCAAGCATACTGCATTATTTTATTTTTATTTTTTTATTTTCTAAGTTAGAAGCTACATTTGTTAGGTACGAAAGCTAACGCGAGTAACACTGCAGGTCTCAGTTAGTGTTTCATATAGCCAAGGAATTTAATATGTGGAATTGCTGATATGTTTATCGTACGTAGCGAGGGATATTGTAACTAGTCGGCCTTGATATCGTGGTCTTGACTCGTTATAAGACCGACTTATACCTGGTAACATTTTATATTCGTCCTTCAATAGATGTTTTTACTGTTTTTAAAAGTAAGGGATATAGCACATAGTTGATTTTTATCTTGTTTTATCTGTTTCTTCAGTCTACAGAAGCATAAAAAGATTTGATCCACGTTTATGATAGGTGTTTCCATATTTAAATATTTTTTTTTCTTAATAACAGTAGGTATCAGGTTAATTAACAACGTGTTAGTAAATATTTAATTTTTATCCGTGAAACATAAATACAATAAAAACTTTTTTAGATTTTTAGAATAACATTATCTTAATTTTTCTTTGTTTTTTAAATATGCTTAAATGCATTATTACCCAGGGCAAATGAATAGTTAAAGAGTTAACGTCTAATAAACTCAGTGGGGATATTTGGTTTTTGTTGTAAAGATATCAAAGAGGTTACTCCTTCCTGTCATAAGATTAGTTTGAAACTTAGACTAAGAATGACCTAGACCGGTCATATGCGTGCACCCGTAAGGGATAGCAACAAAGTACATTAAATATTAATGTTGCCAGGTTAAAACAATTCCCCATAATTAAGGGAGAATCGTTATTACGTTTACTGTTCCAAACGTTTTAAAAATCTGTCAAATATGGTTAGATTAGAATAGAAGGCCTTCAAAACGAAAGCTGAGGATGTAACCGGGAAAACATTTTTTAAAAGGTTTGTAACCCCTAGCCCCGGTAAAGGGGGGTTAGTAGAAGGCCCTAGCCCTACCAGGGGGCGTTACTCACCGGTGCGCAGTCAGTAGAGCTATGTGAAATATCCCAGGGCGCCTGTTCACAAGTAGTATCTATAAGCTGAGAGAATAACAGACAGAGTTCATATGTGTGCATATGTCGATTTGGGTAGCCAGGTATTCCCCAAGAAAACATGGGTTCAGTCTCACACACATTTATTCATTACACACATGAAGCACAAATAGATCCACCTCTTACACACTAGAGATAATACACAAAGTTACAAAGGTGGGTTGTTCAACATTATAGTACTAAGATTCTTATATCTAAATATAAATCTAATCCTAAATAAGAGGGTTGCTATACAAATAGTCTATAACTTAGGCTTCCCTGGATCTCTGGGGGCTCGACCGGGAAGAGCAGACGTCAGTGAAGTTAATACGGGAGCCCCGATGTGGTCCCTGAGGTCCGTCATCTTATGTCCTTGGGGATTTGTCGTACAAGAGGAGGCTCTCCTGTACCCCGATCGCCTCTGCAGGCTTGATAGCCAGCACACTGCCAATGGGATTCTCCTATTGCACCCAAGGTACAGCCGAAGGTAGACCAACGTTGGTTGAGGTAGATCTCAAACCAAACTTGAAATCAATCCTTGGAATCAATCCTTGGAACCCACTTTGCAGAGCGGGTTAAACACCAGGAATTCTTCACGAACCAATATTACAACGAGCAGAGTTTCGCCTAGGACCGCAGTAGAACTAAGAGTGCTTTTTCCCGGGGAATTAGGGCCCGCTTTATATATATTATATCTCAAGGTCCCACTGGAATAAAACTCTTACCCTCCACTCGTTAACCAAAAAATATCACCTGATTCCCATAGACAAATAATAGACTTGTGACCAAAGATAACATAGAACACAATTTACCACAGAGTATCAATCTCATCCGTGCTACATTTAGGAGAAATGACGCCATCTGACGACTCGAGGTTGAAAGTTTATCTAAGACCAAGGAAGAAGGAGTGTAAGAGCTACCGCTAACCTGATAAAGATGGCGCTCACCTAAACACGTCATCTTATTGCGTTCTCAATACGAATTATTTATAGTAACTAAAAAAAGTTGTTACAATACCCCCTCCCCCGTGAAATTTCCTGAGCAGGGTGCGAAGGAAATTAAAAGATTGCCTATAAAACAAAAGAACAAAAAAATCTAAAATTACTAAACAGTGAAGCTAAGTTAGTAACACCCAGTAAGACAGAATCTATTTCAAAGTCCCAATGAAATCCAAATTTAATTTCCATTAAAAGTCTAAAAGAATTAAGTGACACTAAGTAATCTCTAAAGCCAAAACTAAGACAATTCACAGCAAGAGTTTTAACATAATAACATCTAAGTTTTAAAAACTGTTCAAAAAAAGAAGGCCTGACCTAAACATATAGACAGGAGTTAGTGGTGAGGCATCAAATTGATGCAATCTACCAGCAGGCAAGACATCTCGGGCGATGAGTGCGTATTGTCTTTGGCGAACTTGTTACAGTCACGACCCGCTGTAACTAGACTATATCAGACGGGTAGACTAGAGCCTTAGGCCAGTCATACCCCTATACAAAGTGAAGAGAAGTGCAACATGCAGAGAAGGATGTGTGTAAGCCAAGTAGGGCATTACTCCACATAAAAGAATAACTGCAACTTGCAGATAAAAGTTGTGTGCAGGACTAGCATGGTCCTGCCACATCAACAGACAAAGCTCCATAACATCATCATCAACAGCTGTGTCAGGTGACAAGGGACCTGACACAACAGCGTGTAGGCTTGTTTTAATTCGCCAAAGACACACACAGTCACCAACCACAAAATATCCAACCATTACTGCAGACACACCAATTGATACCCACCACCAGCAGAAGTGTGAGAGGAAATAACATAAGAACTAGTCACCAGACAATAGGCGTCTATACTCAAGTTGACTAAGTATAAGTTCCCTAGTGTACAGCATAAGGACACAGACAGTTCAGTAAACTCAAAGTAAACCTAACCAGTTAAGTACAGAGAAATAAAGTTTTTCTTTAATAAGTAGTGGCCTCGTTGAGACGAGTCCAATGGACCCCCTACCAGCTCAGGCGAGGTGTAGTGAGGACCGTCACCATGGGCTGGTATTGGTTCCCTAACCGATACATCTTTAGAGAGAATAGGTGACCGCTGACCGCAGACATAGACACAGACAGAGATGCTCCATACTGGTCACGGACACCTACCAGTTCGGGGTAATCGAAACCACGAACTAGCAACAGACATATCGCAGAAGACACCTAAGCATACATTGACAACCTAAAGTGACTAGATTCTAACAAAAAAACTAAGGTAAAATTTCACAAAAAAAAGTAAATTCAAAAGGATCACCTGAATACCGAACTATATTCAGTTCATTCAAACCATAAAGTCAGAAACAGCTTCATATCAGCAGAAGCAGGGACAGAGAGGCGCTGGCACCAATGCTGCCACGCCGGAGAAGACAATGCAGTTTGCAGCTTATCCCCAAGACTTGCCACCGTGTCATCAGCGCCAACTGAAAACCCCATGGCAGATAATTCATTAATGAGTTCATCCTTTTTCAGGTAATTGATACACCTAACCAACTGGGCCATGATGTACAAAAATTAAAGTTCCAAGTAAAAGTTCAAAGTTATAAGATTAAAAAGTTATAGCTCTAATATAGTTATAAATTTAAAAGTTATAGCTCAAAGACAAACTAAGATAATGCACCAGGTCAATCCCAGCGCCAAAAGAGAAAGTTACACCGCACTAATTCACTAATTACAGTATGTGGTTTTAGTTCAAGTCAGTATTAATATGTAGTACATAAAGTAACTCACTATTAGCAATGTAAAGTAGGGTTAAAGTGAGTATCTCCAGTATATAACTGTTAACACTATAAAGTATATTTTTCAAAGTATATGGTAATTCACTATTACAATCTAATGAGAACTATGTTAGGGAACAGCACTAAGCTTTTTCAGTACACTAGAAAGAAAAAATATTAATTACAAAAGAACAGCTTAGACTGTTGCATCTAAATACCAAGTTTTGTTAAGTTAACTGTGTTAACTAATCAACAACAACAATAAATTAAGTTGTAAGTTAAAATGATTTAAAACGAACAAAGTTCATAAGATAAAAGTAAGATTATTTAAAAGTAAAATTATTTAAAACCAAAAAAGTTTGAATTTGTGAGGTAACTACAAATTCTTTTTTTAATACAACAAATTCAGATGTAGTGAGATTACCACATATAAGTTGTGAGTAAAAGTATTTAAAACAAAAAAGATTTAAATTGTAGGGTAACAACAATTACACAAATTCAAATTTTAGCTAAATTAAAAAAACCAAGTATGTTACCTCCCAGCTGTTCAACTGAAAGCAGTTACAATAAAAAACACTAATTGGTGATTTAACGCGTTTGAAGAACACAATTAATCACAGTTATTGGTTTACAAGTTAATAACCTTATATTATTACTTCTTTAAAACAATTACACATCACAAGTTTCAAGTTGTAAAAAGTTTTCTTTACCCTAACACAAGAAGGGTATTTCCAAATTGAATTTAAATTACCTTAATAAATTTATATTATTATTCATCAAGACAAAAGGAGAACAAATCCTTTTGTTTAAATAAATATAATAAGTTTATAGTCAAGTATTGACTTGATACAAAGTTCTAAAATACAAATTCCTTACTTATTTTGTAAGTAGGTAGTATAAAATAGTGTTGAAAAAAAAGACACCCTCACAAAGTGACTTTTCTCCAACAGACAAAAAGGGGTAAAAATATAAATGTGTGAGACCGAACAAGACAAAAAGACAAAACACAGAAACATAATACATAGAATTCCAAAATATAATGATCCAAACTTACCAAATGTTTGTGCAGAAGAAATTTTAACATAAATTTTGAATTTTTAGGTTTGCATGCCGCTATAAGGTGGTATGAAGCGCTGAAAAAATGCAAACATAGATTAAATTATATGCGCTGCACTCGCAAAACCAATTAACGTCCTGGGACGTATCGGACGGATGTTTCCTTGAAAAACAACCAAACCACCCAGACACAGCACACACACAAAGAAGAGTTCGGTTTCTAAGCCCCACGTTGGGCGCCAATTTGTAACCCCTAGCCCCGGTAAAGGGGGGTTAGTAGAAGGCCCTAGCCCTACCAGGGGGCGTTACTCACCGGTGCGCAGTCAGTAGAGCTATGTGAAATATCCCAGGGCGCCTGTTCACAAGTAGTATCTATAAGCTGAGAGAATAACAGACAGAGTTCATATGTGTGCATATGTCGATTTGGGTAGCCAGGTATTCCCCAAGAAAACATGGGTTCAGTCTCACACACATTTATTCATTACACACATGAAGCACAAATAGATCCACCTCTTACACACTAGAGATAATACACAAAGTTACAAAGGTGGGTTGTTCAACATTATAGTACTAAGATTCTTATATCTAAATATAAATCTAATCCTAAATAAGAGGGTTGCTATACAAATAGTCTATAACTTAGGCTTCCCTGGATCTCTGGGGGCTCGACCGGGAAGAGCAGACGTCAGTGAAGTTAATACGGGAGCCCCGATGTGGTCCCTGAGGTCCGTCATCTTATGTCCTTGGGGATTTGTCGTACAAGAGGAGGCTCTCCTGTACCCCGATCGCCTCTGCAGGCTTGATAGCCAGCACACTGCCAATGGGATTCTCCTATTGCACCCAAGGTACAGCCGAAGGTAGACCAACGTTGGTTGAGGTAGATCTCAAACCAAACTTGAAATCAATCCTTGGAATCAATCCTTGGAACCCACTTTGCAGAGCGGGTTAAACACCAGGAATTCTTCACGAACCAATATTACAACGAGCAGAGTTTCGCCTAGGACCGCAGTAGAACTAAGAGTGCTTTTTCCCGGGGAATTAGGGCCCGCTTTATATATATTATATCTCAAGGTCCCACTGGAATAAAACTCTTACCCTCCACTCGTTAACCAAAAAATATCACCTGATTCCCATAGACAAATAATAGACTTGTGACCAAAGATAACATAGAACACAATTTACCACAGAGTATCAATCTCATCCGTGCTACATTTAGGAGAAATGACGCCATCTGACGACTCGAGGTTGAAAGTTTATCTAAGACCAAGGAAGAAGGAGTGTAAGAGCTACCGCTAACCTGATAAAGATGGCGCTCACCTAAACACGTCATCTTATTGCGTTCTCAATACGAATTATTTATAGTAACTAAAAAAAGTTGTTACAGGTTATAGTATTTATTGGCCCTTAAATAAAATAAGTATGTTGAAGAAATTAGTTTAGTTTTCTTGTCTCTAGTTATCAGCATATTTTTGTACTGTATCCTTACATTCAAATATTTTTACATATAGCTTTGCTATTGCCCAACCTTGTCGTCCAGTAGCCTTCAACCACATTTTACGCACATTTTCATCTTTTGGAAATCTGGAGGACAATAAAACACAACTCAAATCAAATCAAATTAAATTTCCTCACCATATGGGGTAATTTCAAAAGGCTGATGCGTTATCCCTAAAATGCTGGTAACCTTGCAAAATTACCTTAACACATTAATGGTCATTCAAACTTTAGCTGTGACAACCTACGCAATTTGGTCGGATAATTACAAAATTTTCACACTTTAGAAACTAGTTTTTATCACTTATTTTCAATTATTTCTTCACATTAACAAACAAAAATTGATGTAATTAATCGTAGCTAATATTAAAAACAATATTAGGCCGATAAAACGCTATTTTTTAACCGACTTAAAAAAAAGGAGGAGGTTATCAATTCGTCGGAATCTTTTTTTTTTTTTTTTTTTTTTTTATGTATGTTCAGCGATAATTTCGTCGTTTATGAACCGATTTCAAAAATTATTTTTGCATTGGAATGGGCGTAGCTTACAGGTGGTCCCATCGTCACCATAACGGGATCTGATCATGGGATCCCAAGGAAATCGAGGGAACTCCTCAAATATCATAGTCACAATGTCGCGATTTGGGTACTCGGAATAGTTTTTCATTGAAGTCGGTTCCTTTTTGTTAAAATTATTATACTTACGTGTGAAAGGTTATATTTTCATAATTGCGTTCACTACGGCTTTTGCAGCTGAAAACACAACACTGTACCATATTTGTTAAAGTATCTGGGTTGAAAACAATTAGTTAAACTTAAAATCACACAGTAATTCACTCAAAAAGCCTTATTTTCACTCCTGATAAATTCCCGCTTTGAAATTTGTTTGACACAAATGTTTTGTGACAAACCTATACGGCGATAAGGACAAAAAATACGTATCTCTATTTTTCTCTAACACACTGGAAAATGGTATCGTTATCTCACTCTCTCGTGGTAACGCTTGTTGGCATGTCAGGTCTTGGTCATTCTTAGTCTAAGGTTTGAAACAATCAAGGTTCACTTTTTTTTTAAATTTTGAGTAACTGTCATGCTCAACTGCACAACAGCAACGGATACAGTTGACTTATCCTACAAATAATACTATAACAAACCAAAAGAAATTACACAGTTATCTATGAATACTAATATAATTCACGTAAGAAACTTATTTTTAAAGGAGAACCTTTACCTTTCCAGTAGTAGATTAAAAGCTGTTGAATCGTAACAAAAGACGGGATTAAAGAAAAGTGATATTGTTTCTGATGTACTGTGAAATTATTTTCCTACTACGGAACTCATATTTGTTTGTTTGTTTTAAAATATTAATACGAATGGACTGGCTAGCCTGGGCGGTATTACCGTCTCACAAAAGATCAATCAATGACGTGACTTTGAGAAGCGCAAGACCTTAGACAGACGCTTCTTAATAGGCCGCCACTCTATATCTTTATTGTGTAAACACAAAAATTAAAAAAAATAGCCAAGTGTGTGTCAGGCCACGCATAGAATAGCGTTTTGTAGTCACCCATAATGGTAGGTAGAATCGTGTCTAATAAACAATTGTTATGTTAACTTGTTTATTTTTTTACGAAGTTTTCCAAGTGAGTGCATTTTACAAGTTAGGCCCCTACAACTCCTAAAATAAAAAAGTTATCAAAAGCGCTATAGTTTTCCTTGGAAGTTCACTATATATGGGCTACTATCATGAATTTTTTGAGCCATTTTTTGAGCCAGGCGCTTAGATTTTACGGGGGGGGGGGGGGGGGGACGTCCTGTTTTTAGAAAAAAATGCGCTTTCAAGTTGAAAGAAAACAAAAGCAGGAATCAGAAAAAAAATAAAAGCAGCAGTAGACTACTAAAGGCTTATGACTGACGACCCTAAATCAAATCAGGCAAACTTCAAGAAGATTATTCCCAATATGTCCCAATATTGTATACTTACCAATGCACGGAAGGAAACATATCTCAATAGTAGTGTGCGCAGACTGCATAGATACATTGATTTGTGCTATTAATACAGTGTGCATACAAATAAAATTAAAATTACATCCAAATCTATCATCCTTGTGTTAATAAATGAGAAGTAACCTACATGTTACTTCTCATTTATTAACACAAGGAACAATTAACAGGGAGCAAATTATTAAGATACTATCATAAACATATATTAGTACTTAATTCGCTTATCTAGATAACAAGACAGTAATTTATACACTCAATACATAGTTACAAAATATTTTATAAACGTAGCTTTTGACAAATCGCTTTGTGACATATTTATAATTATATATAAGCAACAAACCGTACCCTGCCACGCTTCGAACAATGGATACAATAACAATCTTTGAATTGGGTTGACATATCATGTCAAAATTAAACCTCAATCGCTGAAGAAGTTTTTAAAGCGTACCTACACCAACTTAAGATTTTTCATATTCACTTGAATTTTGGTCATAACTGATCCCAAATAATCTTGGGAATAATGGCTAGAAAGATGACTTGAATTTTGTGCATTTCACGGATTTCACGGTAGTAACATAGCATAGAATAGCAGCCTCCATAAACCATGCAACCACATGCAACTAACAAAAAGGAAGGAAGGAGTACATCATGAGCAAATTCACTGTCTTTGTTCTAAATGCGTTTTTTAAAATCAGAAACAGGAATCCGATAGTTCCGCGCTGATGGATACTCAAGCTTAAACTTTTGCCATTGTTTTGATTTATTTCCTTGAGTCTTGGATAACGTCATTACGAGAATTTTATTTTTATATTTTTATCGGGTTTAGACATTCAGAATCGTTATTCGGTGACGGGTGAATCTCATTTAGTTTTGTCTTTGATGTTTTTGTTAATTAATTCTGATTGCATCAATGAGTTTTCTCTAATCAGGACGACGGTAGTAATATACTTTATTATAATCAATATTTCTTTACAGACATTTTAAACATTCTGTCTGAGAACAGTTTATGTGAATCAGATTTCCTATGTGATTCTGTTTGTTTCTTCTGTATTATATTTTCTACATATTTAACGTATACTTTGTATCTAATTTGAACTATCTTTTATTACCAGCAATAAAGTTTGAAGTTTGTACGTAAGTCTGTATAAATATGCGGTAAGATTACAAGGAATGTGTTCGCTTTCGAAGTTGTTGACTGATCTGCAGTAGAATCTGGTGTTTTTCCGTATTCATGTTCGTGATTAGTTCATGAAGTGTAGCAGCTGTAGCCGTTGAAATTAATATTACCTACTACCTACGACCCGGCAGACTTCGTACTGCCTCAATCGATAAATAGGAGACCTAAACTATTGTATAAAATAAATTAAAAACAAACTGAAGGAATCTATAATTAATAAAAAAAAATGCAATTCATTTTTATAAATTCACCTTTTAAACCTTCTCTGGACTTTCACAAATAATTCAAGACCAAAATTAACCAAATCGGTCCAGCCGTTCTCGAGTTTTAGCGAGACTAACGAACAGCAATTCATTTTTATAATATACTAGCTGAATCCCGCGGTGTTACCCGCGATTATTAAAATTGCGACTATAATTTGAGATTTAAACTATCCTATCTCTCAAGTTAGATCGAACTGCACATGGTGTGCGAATTTTATTATAATCGGTTAAGTGGTTTAGAAGTCCATTGAGGACAAACATTGTGACACGAGATTTATATATATTAAGACTAGTCGACCCAGCGAACTTCGTACCGCCCAACTTTAAAATTCCAGAACTTGATCGCAGCGCCACCTACCGGGTCCAATTGCGAATCTAAACCATTCCCAGATCCCCTTGAACACACACAAAAAATTTCATCAAAATCGGTCCAGTCGTTTGAGAGAAGTTCAGTGACATACACACTCAAAGAAGAATTATATATATAAAGATAAAGATAAGATTATCATCTAATTCTCGTGTTATTATTATTTGTTGAAGCGGCTTGACCGATTTGATAAGAATTATCAAATCTTATTTATTTATTCAATAGGTCTGAGAATAGGACGTAAACTATTTTATACAACGAAGTAATAAAGGATGAAACTAGTCTTTATATATATAATTCTTCTGTGAGTGTGTATGTCACTGAACTTCTCTCAAACGACTGGACCGATTTTGATGAATTTTTTTGTGTGTGTTCAAGGGGATCTGGGAATGGTTTAGATTCGCAATTGGACCCGGTAGGTGGCGCTGCGATCAAGTTCTGGAATTTTAAAGTTGGGCGGTACGAAGTTCGCTGGGTCAACTAGTAATAATATAATATATCACTTTATTATACACCTGTTAATTACAATAGGTTAGAATTAAAAGGTACAAAGGGGGGCTTATCAATTGGAAACAATATCTAATAGGTAGGCAACCATGATCTGTAGTGTCATGCATGAAATAGTATCAGTTAGTTGATTTTAGCACTGTTGTATCGTCATAATAATAAATACATTATTGGAATAAATTTGTTGGGGACATTTTGGGTTTTATTTTCAAGACACTTAAAAATGTGTGCTGTAACAAGTGTCAGAATGGTGATCTGTTGTGTAGCATTATAAAGGTTGATCCTTCTCCTCGTCATTGATTCGATTCAATTGTTTAGGTATGAAGAAAGTCTCATTGTATATTTAACAAAACATTATTCATATTATACTTTACGAAAAATGTTTTATCTTTTTTTAATCGACCATTTAGAGGGACCTTGCAAACATCATCACCATCTTCATGATGATGGTGATGATGAGGGGTTGATGATGCCTTTATAATATTAAGATTACTTAACAGTTATTGAACTGGTACTTATAATCAGATTCAATTCTAAGGCGGTAAAATAATGGAGAACCGGGTTGTATAGAACTTCGTTATTTTCAAAGTAACAATCATGAAATAATCATGTGAACAAAGTCGTGTAAGATAGCTAGTAGTGTATAATTTAGTTTTCTAACATTTCTTTTTCTTTTTCCAGCACACAACGGCCAAAGGAAGCTTCTGGAAAGGCTTTCTGGCGTCCCTCTCCGTGGTCATCGTCTCCGAGTTAGGCGATAAGACATTTTTCATCGCCGCCATCATGGCGATGAAACACCCTAGGATCATAGTGTTTGCCGGGGCGATTTCAGCTCTAGTGCTTATGACTATTCTTTCTGCAGCTTTTGGTTCAATAGCTACAGTGATTCCAAGGATTTATACACATTATATAAGTGCAGCGTTATTTGCCATATTCGGTTTAAAAATGTTGCGGGACGGCTGGAAAATGGATCCCAATGAGGGACAGGAAGAGTTAGAAGAAGTACAAAGCGAACTGAAGAGGAGAGAAGATCAGGTATGCATTTTTGTATGTAGAATATTATTGCTGGTTCCTTAATTTAGTGCTGGTTTCGATTTAATCAATGTTTCTATTCAGGAATTAGTTACATTATTTTTTAAACCGCTAATCTCCTTCCCCTTTTCCGCCAAAAATATAATTTGTAAGCAGAAACAATTTTCAATATTTTTTGAAGTTTTTTTAGTTTCCATAATACGAATTATTAAACAAAAAATACTTAATATGTTGTTGTGTATATAGTATATGTCTTTCTAGTGTTTAAATTATTACTAATAGAGACTAATAGGGGAATCTTAATGTGAGTCCCGAGGGTTATGTGTTAATGTTTTCTGAAACTGGAATGTTTCAACACCATCACATGTCGTGGCTCCTGGGTTAACTCTCATCTTCAATCAATCTATCCTTTTCTTATATATATTTGGAGACACTATATTTCGGCTAGTATTTTTTCGTTTTATCTCTAATATTTTTTAATCTACTCGACTCAAATGTTGAATAAAAAGATGTAGAAGATGCAGATTCAAAGATATCTTTTGCTTAAGTAGTTTAATTTAGATTTAAAACCTTTCAATGTATTGGACAATTTGAAAGTCCTTACCGATCAAGTTTCGCACAATAACAGGAAAATAATAAAAATTGTGTAAACTTTTAAATTTGCTATTAATTTCTGCATTATTTTTTTAACGCTTTGTACGGGACTTTTTTCATCATAATGCTGAAAACCAAGTTAGAATTACTAGATGTTTTCCCATTAAGTCCCAGTCATAACATAATCAGACTAGTACCCTCATCAATACATATTACTCGATACAACATCTTTCTACATGTATAAGACTTATACATATTTAGGTGTATGATGAGATGTATAAATTTACCTTATTCTGTCGTTTTAAACTCTTCTGTTAAAATTTTCATCAGCTTTTAACGGTTTTTCATTTTTCAATTACTGAAAACTCGCTGTCGGGGTTTGCTAGCTTCATTCTCGTCATCATACTTTTAACTAGTACATTATTCTTATACAACACATAATATTTTTTCTAATTAAGATTCAATATAATCGACTGAACGAAAACTTTTGATATTAGAATGATCGTCTCCATCTGCTGCTAGCCATTTTCGTGCATTAGTGGACTTGACAGGTTGATCCATTGATATCTAATACTTTAGAAATTTATTAGTACCCATGGCCAATCTTAGTTTTGTTTAAATTTATTCACCGTTTGTGGATTTTAGTTTCTTCTGTTCATCATCCTCCTAGCCTTTTTCCCAAGTTTATTTGGGGTTGGCTACTAGTTCAACCGGTTTTACCTGAATTTCAGTTTTTCCACGGAGCGACTGGCATCGGACCTCCGCAACCCCCTAAGGGAGAACTGAAATTCGAAGATTGAACTAGTTGTCAGTAAATTTGAGGGCACTGACTTCCCAATAACGATTGCCATAGATGTTCATGACAACCGGGACCGACGGCTTTACGGGCTCTCCGAGGCACGGGCGTGAATCACCGCCAAACTTCCAAACTCCGGGCAGCTATTAGGAATTTCCTAAGAAAATCCCAAAAACACTTTTTGGCCCGACCCGGGATTTGAACCCGAGACCTCTTGATTAGCAGTCGCATACGCTAACCACTAGACCAACCAGGCAGTTAGTTTCTTCTGTTACCTTATAAAATTACATCATACATACAGTGTCAGTCTATGTAATAAAGTTTTTGTTTGACATGAAATGTGTCTGATTAAATTATATTTACAAACAGACAAAATACTCGTTGTCTATGTAAATATAATTTATTAATTCATTGTTAAAACAAACATCTTGAGTCTTTTTATAGTTATTTGCTTTGATAAAACTTATCTAGGTTATATAATTATCTTATTAGGTTTGTAACACACCGCTGTTATTAAAATAATCAGTTAAGCCCAATCTTTCAAATCTTATTTCAAATAGTACATATTTAGAAAGCATATTTTTTATTAAAATTTACAGTGTTTGTACTACCTTTCTAGTACCTACTTTGATCACAAATGTTGAATTCCTTTTTAAATAAATTTATTTTTCAATTTATCCTACTTGTAACATTAAAGGGGAAGGGGATTTTAAACTAAAAATAGGTAGTGTCAGTCGAAAAATTCAAATTACAGGTAAATTTTAAATAGTAGAGTCGAATATTCCAGTTTTTAGTGAATGTAATAATACTGCACAGGCCTCAATGAAATCGGAGCCGCATTCTCCGAAGTCGGTAGTGACAACACCGTCTGATAGTCCTGGACCTTCAAAATCCCCACCCGAGTCTCCGGAACAGAATCCGCCGGAGACAGAGGAGCCTCAAGCAGGTCCCTCGTCGCTAGCGCGAGCGCAACCGCTGAGGGTGATCTTACGTCATTATGCCTGGCAGTACGAATGACACCTTAGTTATTTTTTTTCGTTTAGCCTAGCTTTTTTTACTTTTTTACGCACAAACCATTCACGTATTCATTTGGAGAGAACTATTTGATGGCTTTGTTAGACATGAAGTACACTATTTAAAGGAATTCAGCATTTGATTAAACATTTTGTTACGCCATATCGTTTCACTATCGATGTTGTCGTTGCTGATTATGTAATGTAATGCTTTAAGTCATTCATACTTTTTTCTATAACCTCATGACCAGAAAATAAAATATTTTTAAAAGTGAATTTAAACATGGTTCATTTTGAAATATACGTAGGTTACCTGTGTGGAGTAAACTCTTCTGAATATTATTCGTAGTAAAATATTGTATTATTATTGTTTGTTCATAACATTTTATTCAACGAGCGATTAAAAATAAAAATTAATTTCAATGATAAGCTCAAATTCATATAATAATCATTATAATTTACACTGAAAATAACTTATTTTTCTGGGCAAGCTTCATTGTTTAATGTTCAAATATCCAGAAAGCGTACTTGTAACTTACAATGGTATGTCTAGTGTGAGTTTAGTTCGGTGATACGATTGACCTGCACTATTCTATTCTCTAAGTTATTTCTCTATTATTTTGTTTCATTGGCTAATATTTTGTTTTGATCACGTGACTGAGTGACATTAGCCAAGGAAACAAGATAATAGAGTAATAGAATAGAAAGCGAAAAAGTTTGCAATTTGGCTGAAATTTCGACCAATCGTAACACCGAAGCGCTCGCTATCAAGAACAAGTTGATATGAAATACACTCACACTAGGTGTTCAGTAGCGTGTCACTCTATGCTTACAGTAAACTTATGTGCACGAGTACGAAATTGATGTTTAAAATAATATCACCTCAATGTAATTTAGGCCATCACTAGTTTAGTTCAATATTAGTGATGATATAAAATTGTAATTTAACGATCATTTTGTTATTGTCATTAGTTTTAACATGATAAAGAGAACCAAACAGAAATAATATAGGATTATCTATTCCCTAAATGTTGGTATGCCGGGCAATGCCGTCTGGGGACGGAATAAAAATCATTTATTCATCTCGCAAGAGGCGACAAAGGGACACACTACTTAAAACAAACATCCCTGCAAAGAGAAGGACAACAGACAACAAAACTTATACGAACACGTCTGGCCAGCGTGCTATAGTAAGACAAAACCTCCTTTCTAAGGAGAGGTCGGTCCACCGGTGCACTGTAATGTTCCGTTGAACAATTTAATAAACCCAGTTTCGTACTGCACTTATATCTGATGAAACTGAATCCGTGTTCCCTCATGCACTAGACAAACTTTAATAAATGCCGATGTATTAAGAAAGATAATTATTTATTCATGATCCACACACACAGTAAAACAATAGAAACGAATCCAGATTAGGTGTACATCACTAGGATCTGCATCGAATGTGTTGGACCAGAATGGGTTGCCATCTCAGCTGAAAACTGCTCAGTAATTTTCATATGGCACCCTGTAAATGGCAACACAAACGAGTGCACTTTAAACTTTGCATACAGCTACAGCATACTACAGCATACAGATACTTTAGAAAACTAAAGTATGAAATCTAACTTCTTAATATAATATCATCTAACTTTGACTTAACATTTAGATAAAACGAAACGGAAATAAATTATGTTTAAACACAAAGAAATCAGGTATATTTGGTAACCAAATTTGTCCGCGACTCTGGCCGCATGTATGTGAGTTATCACGGTATGTATTGTATCTCCTTACCAAATTTTATTGAAATCGGTGCAGCGGTTTAGTCGTGAAAGACAAAACAGACAGACAGAGTCACTTTTGAATTTATAATTTAGTATTTGTGCCAATAATTTGTGTGTTCCTACGATATGCGGAGAGTTTGCTCAATTTCTCCAGGATCCTATCATAAGATGGGACCATGGGACCACATGGATATATCCAACAATAGACTGCGATAGGTAGACTTTGTTTTTCACCGACTTAAAAAAATAATATAGGCCTAAATACAATTATAATTAAGAAAATTCGAACAATTCGAAAAAAAAAGAAATCTTAATAAATGTGCCTAATTTTTTTTTCTTTATCACAAAGCTTTTGCATGATTTATTATTAAAGCTTTTATTATTATGATTTACAAACGAAATAGTAATCTGACTTTAATTGGCTTTATTTCATGAAAATCTTTAGCAAACATATTAAGTAAAATAATATTATTATTTTTTTAACATTGTTCTACTGATTGCTTTTAACTAGTTATTTTTAATGAGAAATAAATATATTGACTTGATATATTATGTTCCTGTCTGTAATAAATAGTAGTTTACCTAAAATAGTATGATATTCATGGATTAAAATGTGTAGAAAAAGTATTTTAATGAAATGTATGTAATTACACTTTATCCTGTACTCTTGTACTTATCCCGTATATTCAGCAGAACCCTATTTTTTAGTTCCATTCATGTCATTTTTAGCATCACTTCGGCATATGAACATTGTTAAAAACATTCATCCACTAAACTATATTAAATTTTCCAGGAAGAAAAAGAAGAAACTATGGATATGCTAGAACAGGGTCAAGCAGAAAACAGACGGCGGAAACGGAATGCCTTGATCAGAGTATTATTCCAGGCTGCGACGCTGACCTTCCTCGCGGAATGGGGAGATAGGTCTCAGCTGGCGACAGTCGTTTTAGCGACAAGAGAAAACCCATTTGGTGTGGTTTTCGGTGGGTCTTTGGGCCACGCTCTTTGTACTGGCTTAGCTGTGATAGGCGGCAGACTGGTCGCTTCAAAAATTTCAGTTAGAACTGGTAAGTTAATGTGGTAATTATTTTTCTGTTAGTGTTAATGATTGAATGACTTTATAAGGGACTCTTTGTGTTAGTGATCAAAATACATGTACTGACCTGAGCAGCTATAGCAGAGTACATTACCGTGGCAGTCATCCAGAAAAAGGCAGCCTATAACGTGTTATTTGTCCTCAATTGAGAAATTCACATTTAATTGATCCTAACATGTCTTAACTTGTCATAACTGTCTTCTTCTAAATCATCCCCAGCCTTAAACAAGCCAGGCAAGCTACCAGCCGGGTTGATATTGTTTTTAAGTTTTACACTTCACTTTCCTTAGGCGACTAATGGACTCCCATGGGAGGACAACGTATTTGTTGTATGCATAAATTATTATTTAACTACTAGCTTCGCCCCGCGGTGTTACCCGCGTATATAATTATGGTTGCTATGCATGTGTGTTATGCATAGCAACCTGTGAAGTTTTGACAGGAGATAAACAGTGATACATTTTGACATCTATGATTTATGTATTTTTATAATCACCTAGTTTTCGCCCGTGTATCTCTATTATTGCAGTATTGCAGCCTATGTGTTATTCTGATATATAAGCTATATTACTGTAAAGTTTCATCCAAATCCGTTCAGTAGTTTTTGCGTGAAAGAGGAACAAACATACATACACACATACATAGTCACAAACTTTCGCGTTTATAATATTAGTAGAATATATTCATGAGCCTGCCAAAGTGACTCTGCCCGATAGAAAACATGAGTAGAATCTAAGAATATAGTTCAGCATACTGATTGTGAATACTATGGCGGCCTATTGATATGTTTCTGTATCATTGGGACTCCGAACACGCACTCACCAAGACAACCGGAATGCTGTCATTTTTGATTAATCTCCATAATGCGTCCATAGGCCCGCGCCGGACGCAACGCATGCAACGGATTTTATTTTGGTTTGTTTGATTTCACATAGTTCTGCGTCCACGCATTTATGAGCAAGGCAAATCCGTTCATTCCGTTGCTTGCCGTGCGTGCGGTGCGTCCGGCGCGGGCCAATGGACGCGTACCTTTAGAGTATATTGCCGCCCCGATCAATCCGGACCTTACGTGTTGAAATCAGCGTGTCTCTATTACTTTTTTAATTACTGTTATTAGATAAATATAATAAAAATAAAATGTTTTTTTATTATTTCTTTTTCAGTTACCATCATCGGTGGTCTAGTGTTCCTGTTCTTCGCTCTCAGCGCACTAATCATGGGCCCTGGAGAATAGGAAAACAAATATCTGAACCAGGTTTTGTTAACCCAAGATTACCATGAGTGTATGCCTTTTAATCAAAAAAGGGTATCAAATCAAATATTCTGAAATATATTAGATATATTCCAGATTATAGAAAAGTGGCCGAATTTAAATTATTACGATTACTTTTACCTTCTTGTTATAAAAAAAATATTGTGTTCAAGAATCTCATGCAATAATTATTTTTATCAACAATTTGTTTTCTGAAAAAGAATAAAAAACAAAAAAAAATGGTGCTATGTTACATACTCAAAACATTTTGATTCTGTATCATTGGCTAAGTTTAGGTAGAATAAATAATGAATTAAATAACTCGGAGCAGAAATGTTTAAATGTTTTCTGATATTTTACTATTTCTCAGAAAACATTTTATTGTCAAATTGTTATTTCTACTTAACGTGTAAGAAACAATATGTACGCGTATTATTTTCATATTTTGGGCAGGAAACCCAATAAATAATTTTTTGCTGATAATTATCAACGAACACTGGAATAAACTTAATGTGTAAGTAACAATATGTACGTATGATAATGTAAGTGTAGCTACGCTCACTAAATTCTAGAAATTGGATAAATCGCTTGATAAATATATTGTAAAATAAAAGAAAATTTATCTTTCGGAGCGCTTTGATTATATGGAAATCTTGAAAGGATGTTTGAACTACGAAAGACCAAACGGGCTTAAATTATGCAACTATTTTATAATTAATTATTTTTAACAACCTTTCTTTTGTACTAAATTAATTTAAATCCGTGTTTGGTACACACCTGTTCTTATGTCATGTCTATGAATATCAATCAATTCAATGACAAATTTTATAGTAAGTGGACTGAACCATCTGACATATTGGCTATCGATAATTTGAATTATTTGTCAAAAACTGCCAGTTGACGATGTAATGTAAAATAATGTCAATAAGATCTAGCGATGGGTGATGTTGGGATATTTGATTAGTTTTAAAAATCAAGGAACGATTTAACAATCTGTTTTTCGTTTATATCAATAAAGAAGCAAAATTTGCAAGTTTGTGTATTTACCTAAAATTTGTTTTTATTTTTATTATAAATCAAACGTCACTGGCTTAGCGATTTAGCCAGCATGCAATGCATGCTTTCGTTAATTTATAAAAAAAATATAAAAAATCATTAAATAAGAATAAAAACGAGCGTTACGTAGATTCAATATTCTCTTAATCATCCATCGCTTTAAATATTTCGAAATAAAATAGTATTGTTATTTTATTTTGGAAGTGATTTGATTTAATCGTTAGTCTGGCATTGACACAAAGTAATCCCGTTCTAAAACAAAAGCCGGTGAAGATTGGCTAACATCCATCTGCTAATCAAGTGTTACATTATTTTTTGAAATTTTGAAAGCTCTTATGGTCGTTTTCACCAACTTCCCCTAAACGTAAGGTGACGTTTAGAGATATTTTTGTTTTCACTAACATTTAGAGGACACCTAAGTGCTCAGCCCCCAGCCAAGTTGCAAACATTATTCGTTTTCTATTCTATTTCTCTACTCTCTTGTTCCATTGGCTAATATTTTGTTTTGATCACGTGACTCAGTGACATTAGCCAATGAAACAAGAGAATAGAGAAATAGAAAACGAAAAACGTTTGCAACTTGGCTTGGGGGAATGATGTTTATTTAAGGGGCTACCTACATTAGTCTTTAAGTAAGGAAACGGTTTAAGTATAGTTGGTGATAACGGGCATTACACCAGTTAATTTAGTATATATATATTACCTATAACATAAAAGCATACATCATGTTATACCAGTAATAGATCATAATAGTTAGAAATAATAAATCGTCTAGGTATAGTATATCTCAGTCATGTATAACCAACAGTGGTTTAATCGGTGGCCACTCCGCTACTTACTGCGCCAAGTGTCGTGGGTTGAAATCCCACGTGGGATAACACTTTGTGTGATTCACAAATTGTTGTTCTAAGTTTGGTTGGTATTTGGGTCTGTTTCATGTATGTTTGTAAAAGCCCCTGCGACACAGAAATTTATATTAATAATGCGGGTGTTGTCTTTTATAAAATAAAAATTAAGACACTTCTTTAAAATATAGCTTGATCTTACACCTAACCAACTAATATAAAACGACAGCTGAAGCATCTCACTACGCTGCCATAGTGTGGGTCACCATGCTGCATTGTCTTTCAATCACAATGACGATAAAGACCACTACTCTTGGAATCTACTTATGCTTTCCATCAGGCAGAGAGAGTGATTTTGGCACGATTACATATGAAAAAAACTACTTTGAACAAGCGGTTCCATTTTGTATTACCTTTTTTTTATTCTTTATGTGCCAGTTTTATCACAAGTGTGTACATTATGTGTATGTCGGCAGAGGTGTGTTTATCAGAGCCGTTGCCTTCTCCGGAATACATATTGAGTGGGTTGCGTGGTGTTTCTCGAGCAGAAAACGAAAGTAGTTAATTTAAATAATCTTTTATCAACACGTAGGTAAGTTAAAGTGAGAACAGCGAGCCGTAAGGTAGTTCCTAGACTTGTTATCCGCGTCGTTGTCGATCGGTGAACTCTACCGAAGCAATGAAGTTTCACCGCTTGCGCCTCGTTGTCACATCAGCTCCCGTATAATTGAACATTTCGACATGTATATAAAAGTTCACACGTAAAATATGTTACGTAAACCCTAAAATGAATTCTAGTACTAGTAGCATTTGTTGCAGAGATCAAACTATATTTTAAAGACTAACATCAGTCATTTCACTTCCGCCTATTGCTCTTAATCAAGATATCTATGATACTCCTAATAATCCCAAACATCCTATTAATGAATAATAATAACTTCACGCAGTAATCTGATATGATCACATTCATCACACAGTTATTTACCCCTAGTGGGAATCACACCCACTACCCAACAAGCCCGTCAAGAAATATAACAAATCCATTCATAAATCCCAAACATTCTTATTACCATTCCTTTATGCTTTAAGCTTACTTTAAATTATAATTCTGCCGTGAATGGCGAGGGCAGTACGTCAAAGAAGGACTTACTCTATTGTTATTAATGTACGTGCGTACGTATATACGAGTTTATTCCTATCTAAGTTTACGTATACGTACGTAAATTATATTTTCTTTTTAGATAAAGAGCGTATGCGTTCTCTCGAATCCGCATTATTGACTTACTGACCTTTGAACAGAATTAGTAATTATATAATTGTTTAGCAACAAAAGTGTAATGTTTTAATTACTTTTATAATTGTCTGTGATTTTTATATACTTGATATTTTACACAGTACTTCATTGAATGTTTTACTGCATTTAAGATTGACGGAGTTTGTTTTCCAATGATAACAGGGATTACTGAACGTCGGCCTTTGTGAATGTATAATAAATAATTATGTACATATAGAAAAATATTTTTTTAAGGATATAATACTGTTTATAGATGTCGCACTCAGTTACTATGTAGGTTTGAAGATTGCGTATTATAAAAGAAAAAAAAAAAGATAAATAAAAGAGTACAGAGGTGTTCTGTGGCGTTTAAAGTTCAAAAATATTGGAACATACTGCTATGCTTCGTTGTGTCAAAGTGTGTGTGAAAGTGCGACAGACAGAGTTAATTTCGTATTTATAATAAATATAATCTGTCTTCGAAGTGCTAAGTACTGCTCCATATAGAGTCAAATCTGAGTTAACATTTTGAAATATAGTAATTAAAAATTATAAATATGTATCTTATAACCTGTCCGCTCAATTGCGTGTATAGTATCTCCCCCCTCCCCCTCGAACCGACTAAAAACCGCACGTCGTCTCAAGGTACTAGTAGTCGGGCAAACAGGTGTACCCTAGAAAGGAAAGCCCTGGGACCCCGACGAAGTATCTGCCCCCCCTTTTTTTTTTCGTGTAGATATCCCCCTGGATACCACCAGTTGATGGTTATGTCGGAGTATCTGCCCCCTAGCCAAATTACAAACGTTTATCGTTCTGTAAATCCCTAAAACCTCTGTTCTCTTGATTGATTGAATTGATTTGAATCAAACAAGAGAATAGAAGCTGGGGGGCTGGTAGTTTTACCTAGAAAATTTACCGTGAGTTTAGAAAATGTATAATTTTATGCAACAGCACAACTTTCTAGCAAGATCTCTGTTTTTGCACTGAATGTCTGTACTAAAACTATATGAAAAGTATTGTGAGATCCAATAGACCATTCTAACTACTTCAGAAGGACGGATGGCACAGATAAAATATTTTAAGTATTGCCACTGTCGTAATGATGAAAGAAGGAATGTCACTGATTAGTAAGAATTAACCTAAAAAGCACAATTTCAAGTTTCCATACAACAAGTTACAGATAGTTGAAACAAAAAACATCCCTCAGCTGTTTAAAGGCTTAAATAATAATAATTTTAACAAAAAGGAACCGACTTCAATGAAAAACTATTCCGAGTACCCAAATCACGACATTGTGCCTATGATATTTGAGGAGTTCCCTCGATTTCCTTGGGATCCCATCATCAGATCCCGATATGGTGACAATGGGACAACCTGTAAGCTACGCCCATTCCAATGCAAAAAGATTTTTTGAAATCGGTTCAGAAACGACGAAATTATCGCTGAACATACATTAAAAAAAAAAAAAAAAGATTCCGACGAATTGAGAACCTCCTCCTTTTTTTTGAAGTCGGTTAAAAAGTCCATTAGTATAAATTAATTGAAATTATAGAAGACTCATTTGTATTAATAAAGACACCACGGATTTTGTAAACTTTTGTAACACAACAAAATATAAAGTTATCAAGACAGTCAGATTTTTTAAATAATCTTTATATTCAAAAAATATTTTGAAATGAAATGTTTTCACAGAAGTTTCTCAGTATTTAAACATAATTTTCTGTACGTTGTATATGACGCTGTTTTCTTAAATATATTACATAATCGTTACAAGTTGCATTCCCGAGATTTTCATTTTTAGTATGTACCTAGATATTGTTTAGCGCCACTGTTATGTTAAATTGTATGTAATTTTTTAAGTACAAAGAAGTTAATTGAAAAAATACATATTGTTTCTGATGTGCTGATAAAAAAGTATTATTTTGTAAAAACAATGAATAAAATGTGTAAATAATGTAATTTTGATTTTTAATTTACGATAGTCTGGCAGGAGCTGGATGCAAGTAGCAATGGATCGAACTAAGTGTCGTGCAATTGGAGAACCCTATTGTATGGCAGTGGACTGCGATCGGCTGATGATGATGATGGTGTGTGTGACGACTGTGGTGAGAAAGATATCTTGATACAAATCCTACACCAATTCCTCTGGCCAGCGTTGTAAGTAGTCGAAAACATGAGACCTATCTTAAGAACTAGACTATTAAAGGTAGATGAGTATGTAGGTAGGGAGGATGCTCCGACCAGGCGAAGTGATCATGCCAGGTGGGCCACTGCCCTTTGTGATGGAGGAACACTATTCCCTTTCCTGCACAGTGGTGACCCCGACGTGATGTTGGGGTGTTGTATATATGCTAATCATCGCGAGAATTTCTTTATCGCGATTCAGGATTGTGACAGATTTGTGTGTTGGAGTCGGTAATGTGCTGTTGTATGTTTTTCGCTTGCGCTGTATGTGGAACTTACCACATTTCTAATGTATGAGTTATCTTTTTAAAATAGAAAAAAAGGTTGGAGTCTGAAGTAGTAAGGTACTCCTTATTATTATTATAGTAATAATAAATAATAAGTGCTCAAACTTTATATGATAAAAAGAATTTTTTAATTGTTAAAATTGTCAAGACCTAAAATCAACAACCCGTTGCCTCGACGACCCGACCTGCGCGCGCCGCTCGCTTTGCCATCGGCAAACTTCGCGGCCGCTGTCGTATGTCGTCGTGCCAGGAGTGAGCAACAGAAACATAAAATTATTTAATCTAAAATACAATATAAATATAGCTATGCTACAGAGTCTAAGCTCTAAACAAAAATATCATGGAGTGTATTCTGATGAACCCTTCCAATTAATCCCCACCTTCTTCCTACCTCTACGCAAAATATCGTGCTGGCTTTGGTGGTCACCGTTTTAGATCGGAAGACAAGATAAACGCTTCGGTTCCTTCTTTTCTGTGCTGTCATGCGTTGCTAATGCGGTAGATGTCTTTAAAAAGAAAAATATGTATAATTCGAAGCTAAAAATAAAAAATAAACATTTTTTACGGAACGGAACCCTGAAATAAAATATTAAGTAGTCGGTAGTATATTATTAGAGCCATTAATTTAAAACGCAAGATCAAAGAAATAGCTCACTCTAATCTTGTTTTCCAAGTTCGTCTAATTTTAGTTAGTCCGTGTTGAAAAAATAGATGTTGGCGTTAATGATTACGATTTTGTACCATCAGAAACAAATTGTTTAACACTCCCGCACTAGGCATAAAACAAGGGAAAGGTTACACGAACATCAAGACACAGAACAACAATTTGTGGATCACTCAAAGTGTTCTTCCACTTCCATGTGAGGTCAAACCCACAACACTCATCGCACCGCTTCAACCATTCGGGCAATCAAATCTCATCAAGATTTGCATACTTTGTATTGAATAGGTATTTGCTTACATTGTATGTCAAAACCTTCTTTCTAAGGAGAAGCTTTACTTTAATAACAAACACAAGCTGGAGCTTTTGTTATTAAAATTAGTTTGGGAACAAAATTAGTGTACATAGAGCTAGAGACATTTCAGCTATCACCAAATGTCATTTTCTATTGCTTTTATCATGGAGTTTATTCTGATGAACACTTCCAACTTATACGCAACAAAACGTGTTGGCCTTGGCGGTCACCGTCATCATTCGCATTGTGGAAGGTAGACACCACTCTAGGATTATTCTCATGCATTCCACTAGGCATAGTAGAGTCATTTTTGCAGGCTAATAAAAAAGTGATTCTGCCTTTACCCCTCCGCCCTTCTATAGTAAGAGAGGCCTATAATTTATATACAACAATATCAGTGAACTGTAGGAGGCTGTTGTTGAACTTTGAAGTTGAATAAGCATTTGTCTAATAAGCTTATTGAATTGACGTCAATGGCGCGAAAATATTCCATGGAAAATGTATAAAACATTTTTACTTAATCATATTTTCGATTTTCGACGAAAGAGAGATTAAAAGTTAATTACACCTAAAAATCTGCGTAACTCTTTAAAAGTTTTAGGTAATGGGAACTTGCTTATGGCATCTACCCTTTCAGGTAAAGGTATGGTGCCACTTGCAGAAATACGATACCCCAGAAAGGTGATCTCAGAAGCACCGAATACGCACTTCGCTGAGTTTATCACCATACCAAATTCTTGGAGTCTGGTGAAAACCTGATTCAAATGCTGTTCATGGGATTTCTGGTCTACTGAACTGACTAAAATATCATCCAAATATGAATACGCGAAATCGAGTCCCCGCAACATTTCATCTGCGAAACGTTGGAACGTTTGCCCAGCGTTTCGCAATCCGAACGTCATGTAAGGAAACTCATATAGGCCGAAGGGTGTAGTTATGGCGGTCTTTTCGATATCATCCGGATGGACGCCGATCTGATTATACGCTTTGACTAAATCAAGCTTAGAGAACACGGTACATCCTGCCAGGTTGTGTGCGAAATCCTGTATATGTCTGATGGGGTACCTGTCGGGTATGGTCCTGGCGTTCAACATTCGGTAGTCACCGCAGGGCCGCCAACTGTTGTCTTTCTTCGGTACGAGGTGGAGGGGAGAAGCCCAAGACGACTCCGAAGGCCGACACGTACCAACCTGTAACATGGCTTCGAATTCCGCCTTCGCAATCTTTAGTCTATCCGGCGCTAACCTGCGAGGTGTACACGATACAGGTGGTCCAGGTGTTGTACGTATGTGATGTAGTACTTTGTGTTTGGTTGTGCGGTGCATGCCTGAAGGTCGAGTGATGTCGGGGTACTTCGCTAGTATAGCATGGTAAACCGAAATATCACCCGATGTCACCTTAACCGATGAAACATCGTCAGAAAAACCCGCGACCGAAGCCGCGGTAGCGAGCATAGTCTTCTGTCTTACCGTCTAATAAACGCTGGTTACGCACATCCACAATCAAATTATAAAATGACAAAAAATCAACGCCTATTATAGCTCGTGTTACATCGGCTATGATAAATCGCCAGGCGAAGTCACGTCGTAATTTTATATTTAAAACCAAATGTGCATACCCATACGTGTTTATAACGGAGCCGTTGGCTGCAAATAATTCATAATTAGTTTTAACACAATTTCTTTTAACATAACTACGAGGAAACACACACACATCGCTACCGGTATCCACTAAAAATTGTATTTTACTATTGTAGTCAGTAATAAACAAGCGACCAGCATTAGGGCAGGCGCCGGCCGCCATTACACTCTGCCCTAAACTTTTCCCGTATAATCACAAGGTTTGACGCACTTAGATGCTTTCTCACCGAATTTCCAGTGATACCAGCAAACTGGAAATTTCCTGTAGTTGGATTGGGAACGGTTAGTACGCGAATGTACACGCTCACGATTGCCTGATGAAGACCTTCTTGTCCTAGAACGTGACATCCTTTCCAGTTTAGTAGACAGCTGATGTACATGGCGCGAAAGTTCTGCAACTTGATTACAGAGGTCACCCTGACCGTGCGATGTAGAAGCTATTGCGACGTGTGGAGTCGGTGTCGCGATGTCGTGAATACGGTCTGCCAATTCGGCTACGTCCTCAAGAGAAGCTTTTGACTGCGAAGCTATAATTGTTTGAATATTGTTCGGCAGTCTACTTGCCCACATTGTGCGAAGAAACTCCGAGGGTACATCGGGACCTGCGAGGTGTTGAATATGTCGTAAAAATTGAGAGGGTTTGCGGTCACCCAATTCTTCCTTTGTGACTAATTGAAGTATCTTCCTCTCTCTAGACACAGACAGTCTGCGTATTAATTCTGTCTTGAGGCGTTCGTATTTATCAGGGCCCGGAGGAGCAGCTATAATGTCCTCCACTTCCGATGCATAAACCGGGTCTAGCTGTCCGATGGCGTAGTGGAATTTCGTGACATCGTTTGTAATCCCAGACAAGGCGAATTGGCTCTCGAGTTGGTAAAACCACAGAGCCGGCTTTTCTGCATAAAAAGGAGGTACTCGAATGCCTACCCTTTGTACATCATGCGCGATGCTCGGGAACATATCACCACTTTGTTGCTCTAGTTCGGTCATATTTGTGTTCTTCGGGGTCACCAGTGAAGTGGGAAGGTACTCCTTATTATTATTATAGTAATAATAAATAATAAGTGCTCAAACTTTATATGATAAAAAGAATTTTTTAATTGTTAAAATTGTCAAGACCTAAAATCAACAACCCGTTGCCTCGACGACCCGACCTGCGCGCGCCGCTCGCTTTGCCATCGGCAAACTTCGCGGCCGCTGTCGTATGTCGTCGTGCCAGGAGTGAGCAACAGAAACATAAAATTATTTAATCTAAAATACAATATAAATATAGCTATGCTACAGAGTCTAAGCTCTAAACAAAAATATCATGGAGTGTATTCTGATGAACCCTTCCAATTAATCCCCACCTTCTTCCTACCTCTACGCAAAATATCGTGCTGGCTTTGGTGGTCACCGTTTTAGATCGGAAGACAAGATAAACGCTTCGGTTCCTTCTTTTCTGTGCTGTCATGCGTTGCTAATGCGGTAGATGTCTTTAAAAAGAAAAATATGTATAATTCGAAGCTAAAAATAAAAAATAAACATTTTTTACGGAACGGAACCCTGAAATAAAATATTAAGTAGTCGGTAGTATATTATTAGAGCCATTAATTTAAAACGCAAGATCAAAGAAATAGCTCACTCTAATCTTGTTTTCCAAGTTCGTCTAATTTTAGTTAGTCCGTGTTGAAAAAATAGATGTTGGCGTTAATGATTACGATTTTGTACCATCAGAAACAAATTGTTTAACACTCCCGCACTAGGCATAAAACAAGGGAAAGGTTACACGAACATCAAGACACAGAACAACAATTTGTGGATCACTCAAAGTGTTCTTCCACTTCCATGTGAGGTCAAACCCACAACACTCATCGCACCGCTTCAACCATTCGGGCAATCAAATCTCATCAAGATTTGCATACTTTGTATTGAATAGGTATTTGCTTACATTGTATGTCAAAACCTTCTTTCTAAGGAGAAGCTTTACTTTAATAACAAACACAAGCTGGAGCTTTTGTTATTAAAATTAGTTTGGGAACAAAATTAGTGTACATAGAGCTAGAGACATTTCAGCTATCACCAAATGTCATTTTCTATTGCTTTTATCATGGAGTTTATTCTGATGAACACTTCCAACTTATACGCAACAAAACGTGTTGGCCTTGGCGGTCACCGTCATCATTCGCATTGTGGAAGGTAGACACCACTCTAGGATTATTCTCATGCATTCCACTAGGCATAGTAGAGTCATTTTTGCAGGCTAATAAAAAAGTGATTCTGCCTTTACCCCTCCGCCCTTCTATAGTAAGAGAGGCCTATAATTTATATACAACAATATCAGTGAACTGTAGGAGGCTGTTGTTGAACTTTGAAGTTGAATAAGCATTTGTCTAATAAGCTTATTGAATTGACGTCAATGGCGCGAAAATATTCCATGGAAAATGTATAAAACATTTTTACTTAATCATATTTTCGATTTTCGACGAAAGAGAGATTAGCGTATATTTTTTTCACCTATTGACAAACTAAAACATAGACGTATACCTAAGAAACAGTAATCTTGGCAATGGTTCAATACATTTACACCATTATCTACGTGTCTACTTATTACTTTACTTACGTAGAGTAGTTTTTCCTCCAAATGTTTTCTTCTGAATGAATTCTTTAGTCGGCGCACGACGCACGAGCCGTGCGGTCGTGTGATATTGTTTGTTTACCAATCGACTGTGACGAATTTCTCTATTATATAAGAATTAATGTTATCAAAGTGCATAAATTAAGCATTTATCAAGGTTTAGGGACGTCCTTTACCGGCTAGTGATGTGATAGATAGTGTATTTAACGAAAATTGTTTTCGTTTTTTTCGGACTTGTGTAAAGGTATGAATATGAGTGGAATAATGGATATCGCAACAACAATTGCACCGGGCGCATCAACAGTCCCACCGGAAGTAGGAAATTGGCTGACGAATTTTTTTATTCAGGTTTGTTTACTATTTTGTATCGTATTAGTTTTAATATTTGGAATATAACAGTGGTTTGTTTACCGATTGTATTGGTGAGAGGCAATTAAGACAAGTAGCACTGTGCAAATTATTGCTTGCAAGTTAATACAAGCATGGTGTTCCAAGCATGTTGGGATCAAACCTTTAACCGCTGTATTTCCTATTAAAGGACATACATACGTATATACCTACCTATAATCTGTTAGGTACTTCGGTGTTTTTTTTATTACAAGTTGAAGTTCTTCTAAAATTTATTCTATAAATAATTTTGTTGAAAACGCTATTTTACCTACTTATCATGTGTGTTTTTATGTCCTTCGGCTACTTTTATGAGGAAAATAGGCGACGAAATATAAATCACACATAATATCTATAAATGCAATAAAAACAAATATATGCTAGTTATATTAAAAACGACAAGTTTTTTAATTGTCGCTAGTCACTTCACTAACTCTGTTTCATTTTAAACTTTTCTTTCTCTAATTACTTCATTAGTTTAGGTTTTTTCTTTTTTTTTTAGCTTTTCTTTGTAAAATAATAAGGAGTTTATGATGAGGTTTGACGGGCTTGTTGGCCTAATGGTTATTGATCCTGACGGCTAAGAAAAAAGTCGTAGTTTCGATTCCAGCCCAGGACAAATCTTCTTGTGATGAACACTGTTGATGATGAGCATTTGTTCTGTGTTTGGGTGTAATTTATCTATAACTAGCTGAGTCCCGCGGTCCGTCCCGCTGTCCCGCTCCAAAGATTATTCGGAACGCACAGACAGACAAAGATTGCTTTGATGTAAGTACCGATGTGTATGAATATGTGTGTATTTAGAAATATACCTATATATATCGACATTTGACAGTCCGATTACTGGGTACAGGCTATGCTTGACAGTGCAGTTTGAGAATTTATATTAGTCATAGACTATTTATCATCACGCTTAAATACAATGGTATAGGGCTATAAAAATGGGTAAGACTGAATCAAGCGGTCAGACATGCACACTCATACAAAACAAACACCTACCTACGTTGAATACGAGATCATGAGCGTCAAAATAAACATCCTCTGAATGAGTCCTTACTCAATAATCATACAAACAACGGTTGAGTTCTTGTAGTTGAAGAGTGACGCTGCTACAACAAAAGGAACTAGGAGATACTGTGTGCCAGAATTGTTGTTAGGTTTTTAACAAGCGGGAGTATGGAAGTTTGGCTGTGTTATGCCCGTATCGTAGTACGTTAAACCGTCGGTAGCGGTTCTCATGAACATCTGTCAATCAATCAAACATGAATCGTTCCTGAGAAGTCAATGCCCTCAAATATACTGACAACTTGTTCAACCTTCGAATTCTGAGTGTTGCGGACGTCTAAAGCCAGTCAGTCACTTCGTGTAAAAACTGATATTCAGGTAATACCGTAAATAGTTGAAGAAGGAGTTGATCTCCCAAATAATGTTAGGAATAATAAAGGTCAGAAAGATGATGAAGAAGATTTTTTCTGCTTCACACAACACACAGTGGAACAAATAACCGCCAGGGGTGTGTACTTGTTTTTATATTTAAACCTACCAAAATGAGTCCTTACAGCCTGGCCACGAGTTTTGGTCTTAGCGAAAAGCGGAGCGGCGTCGGTGAGCAGTGCGTTTTGCACGCCACGAACCCTAGTAGCGGTTAGTTGCAGCGGCGACGGTGGACGTATTTAGGTAGTCGAAACGTGTTAAAAATCATGGCGTTATAAAAATTATCTCCTGTCTGTTTAGAAACAACAATGTTTTTTTTAAATATGAGAGAATGAGTGCACGAACTAAATAAAGATCGGTATTTAGATGGTGGATTTAGTGACCTATACGAAGGTCCTACCTATATGAAGTAACTGATGTTTCCAAGTGCTTTGCTAAGTAGGTACTTACAGAGAGAAAAAACTTTAAAAACTTGTCAACTACTTACATTGCGTATAAGACAAACTAGTAGTTTCATGTGTAATTATATCTACAGACAAAACTACTGATATGTTTACTGTTTTGCTAATTGGGTACCTACTGACAGAGAAAAAAATTAACTTTTAAAACTTGTCAACTATCCACCTACATTACGTAAACATACCAGTAGTTTTGTCAACATATCAGTAGCTTCGTTTGGTAGGTACCTAGGTTCTATGTTTTTGTGTTATCAATTTAAATTAAACGTAAGTACCATTATATTCCGGAAAACATTGTTTAATTTCTTCCCACAACCTTTTTATATTTATGTTGGGGATATTTTGACATCCATATAGGCGGTCTATTTAAAATTTCTGTTATAAAAGCCTCGGTATCCATTACCGCCTTAAAATCGTCTAAAATTTTTTGTTTTTATTAACGCCGCTGAGTCCGTCACTCCTGCACCGCTGTCCACGCCGCTCTGTTTCGTGGCGTCGCACATACGAACTTGTGCCTTTGTTCCTGCCGCTCTCCATACCGTTCGCCGCTGTAGCAATTCGCTCGGCAAAAACCGCTAGCTTTTTCGCTATGAGCGGCGACTCGTGGCGTGCCTCGTACATTTTTATACTTTTGATATTACCGCTCGGCGTTTCGCTCTTAGCTGCCGCTCACAGCGGAAAGGTCGTGAATGGGCCGTTAAATGTATTATCTGCCGTCTGTAAGTGTCTTCAAAACCGGTTTGGCGGGTTTCAGAGATTCCAGAACAAACAGGTAGCCAAAACTGAACAAATTGATTTTTGAAGTAGGTACCTACTTAAATACTTTTATGAATAAAAAAAATACTTTCAAATGATATCAGATATTTAGTGTAAAGTTGTTAATTTGACATTACAAGCAACACTTTAATTTTATTTATTTATAGATTCGAGAAATATTTCAACGGTAAAGTTGTTTTGTTTTTATTACTAGCTGATTCCCGCAGTGTTACGCGGAGTTGTATTATTGTAAATCGCTCGGTACATATACTCCTTAGTAAAGGAAGTTACTAATTAGGTCATCAGCTTTCTGTCAGTGAAAGTCCCATTCAAATTAGTCCAGCCGTTCTAGAGATTACTTGGAACAAATAGACTGATAGACAAAAAAAAGCATTGCAATGCATACTGGATATAGGTACTTTGATATGCATTTAGTAAAAAAAAAAGTTTATTTGGAATTACAAACAGACACTCCAATTTTTATTATTAGAATAGATGGTAGATACCTAATTATAATTATGAATGACATGGCTCGTGGCTTAATGGGTTTGTTACGATATTAGTGCGTTCTGTATATCTCTTACTCATGCAGTCTGTACCTATCCTGTAGTCATTAAACGATTTTCACACTGATAAATAAATGTATATTGTATACATTTTATATTTAATACTAGCTTTCGCCCGCGACTCCGCCTGTATGTTGCTTATCGCGTTAAAATGTAGCATAAATCCAAGGATTTAGGCTACATTTTATTATTATATATATATTTAGGCTACATTATTACAAGCTTAGGCTCTAGCTAGAGTATAATATGTGTATCAAATTTCATTTAAACAGTCCAAGTAACTACTCTTGGTAAGAGTTTTAGATGCGAAAGAAACTGTCTGTCTGTCGCACTTTCACGCCAAAACTACTAAACCGATTTCAATGAAATTTAATACACAGATAGTCTAGAGCCTGTCAGATGACCTGAGAAAGGACATACACTACTTTTTACCGTGTTAACCGACATACGCGCTGGCGGAGCCGCGGGTGAAAGGCCTGAAAGGTATCAATATGTTGGCGACAGGATGCAGAAAGCAACAGACCAGATCTGTGGTGTGCCTTTGGAGAGGCCTAAGTACAACAGCGAACACGGCACTTGCAACGGTCTGATAATGGTGAAGATGATAGAAATCGACAATCGTTGTACTTCAAGTATAATAAATAAAGCTGGTGTTAATAAACACTTCAATATAGTAACAGCTTGCAGAATCCCATAGCCACATAAATTTTAAAAAAATAACCTGCGTTACTCTTCCAAATTTGAACGGCCATGGAGCGGTCGCTAAAATTGATTTTTTATAAATAACCCACATACGCAATAGCTGCAAGAAGTCTGCATGAATATTTTAAAACAATTTATGTTTCGGTTTGGGTTTGATCAACTTTCTTGTTGAGTTTTAAATCCTTAAAAACTTTTGGGGCGTATAAAACTGATAAACACTTACTTAGGAGTTCCAGAAATATGATGGAGGTGTTTTCGTTGTAAAGATTAGTAGTATTAAAATGTGAAAAAATCTAATTACTTGGGGAGAAATACGACGATTAGATGCAGGTGTTTTAGTCTAAACTCCTTTATATTGAAAATATTGAATTTTGTAGAATTTGGATGAAAATCTTTGAATTAAATGAAAACTAGATCATTTCACAAACCTTTGCGTTCAGTAATTGGTAACATGAAAGAACTTAAAAACAACAGAAATTTGAAATAGAAGACAAAATATCGATTTTAACGTTAACAATAAAATTAACAGTTATTTCTAAAATCCTGTTTATCTTAAAAGAACTATTAAATTAATTGAAAATTTTAAAAGTAATAAACGTTATTGTGATAACTATTATTTAAAAATTAATACTACTAAAACTATATTTGTAAATAAATGTTGTCAATTTTCTGTAATCTACTTAAGTAATTGAATATTAAATTTTTTTCAATATCCCAAGTTTCAGCACACTTCAATGAGAAAGATGAGGGATTATATATAAAATATATAAAACTTTTCCAGATACAATTGGACCAAGGTTACAAGACACAAACTTACATACGTACGTCGCAACTGGGCGTTAGGCTGAAAGCTTCCGTTTGCCTTGTAATTTCAGCAAGGTTATAACGACACATCCAATTTGATTCGCGTCAAACTGGCGCACTCTTAACTGTATAGATACATACACGTCAAAAGGAAATGTAACTGGTATAATTTATTCTGACTGTCTGACCGCTCTGACTGCACGGTTGCCCTAGTGGTTTAAATTGTTGTTCATTTTATGTTTAATTACTAATGTAGGGATTGTCTTTTTGAAACAAAAATCTAGGTAACTAATTTGGAATGTAGTTTTGTTGTAATGCAAATTAGATACTCTAAAAATCGTATTGTAACTGTAAACTTTTATGGGTTGGGTATCCATCATCATCAGCCTTTTAATGTCTTCTGCTGGACATGGTCCTCTTAGAAATAGATTTTGACTTACTATACAGGGTGAATTTTTTGAGACGGGGCAGTAAGGGCAGGTACCTAAACCGTTATAGTTCCAGGAAAACGCTTTAAGAAGACTATCCATATTTTTTTTAGATATTCTGAACTGCATTTACAGATTTTGGAAAAAATGTACAGCCAGCAAGAAAATGGTCATTTTAAACATAAACTTTTTTTGATGCCAATCGGTCCTATTTCTTATAAGGAGCTGAAAGATGCATTAACAAGGATTTTAAAGGATATCTATCCAAGAAAATTATCGGCTGCTACTAGCTCAGTACTTTTGTACTCATTTTTATGAGTCAACTTATGTATACGTGAAAACGGCAGTCGTTATGAGCAATTTATTTCGTAGATCATCTAAAAGTAAGTTATGTTTGTCCGTGTATAAAATACATAATAAAATGATTTATTTCCGTACAAATGTATGGGAAAAGATTTTTTGCGATTTCTGACATTTCTAGTATACTCAAACCTCAGTCGGTCCAATAGAGACTTTTGATCCTTATAAGAAACAGGATCGATTGGCATCAAAAAAAAGTTTTTGTTTAAAATGACCATTTTCTTGCTGGCTGTACATTTTTTCCACTTTTTAACACTTTTTCCATTTATACCACGCTGGTCAAACGGGTTGATGTAAGATTTGTTTCAAGTTTTCCTTCTCTTTGCAGTGCTTTGTCACGCGTAGTTTACTCGCTTAGTCTGCTCTTAAAACACTCTCATTAGATATATATAGGGCTTGTCACATCACACGGACACGTACACCACTATTAACAAATAAAAATAACTTAGTACTATTTAATAAATATCAAGTGAGATCTTTGCGGATAAACATTAAACTAGCTCAAACTGTTTTCTTATACATATTACCGTAATGTAATGAATCTTGCTGACAAAAGTCTTTCCATGGTTCCATGACAGAATTGTTAAGGCATTGATGGTCCCTATCAAATTGATACCAAGCCCTTTATTACGCGGGCCGTGTGCTTGAAAAAGTTTGTTGTGACTGAATCCGCGTCTATTTTTAGCGAGTGACGCAAAAAGGAGGGATATTAAAAGTTTTATGTGTCTGCGCCTCAGAATCGTACCTTCTAAAAGAATGAGTAAACATTTTATTGTTTGTAGTGATTTTTAGGGTTCCGTAGTTCATGACTCGGAGCCCTTATAGATTCGTCATGTTCGTCCGTCCATATATTAAATCGATAAAGTGCTTCAATAAAATTATCAAAAATATTTTAATTTGGGGTATCTCACCTACACGTGAGTGGGTATGATTTTTTTTCTCGCGAAGTAAATGCCGTACTTGCATCATGCGTAAATCATCAAAAAAATAAAATCTATTTGTCTCACTGTTTGTTCGGACTCGTAATGACTGAACGGATTTTAACGGGACTTTCACTAGCTGATGTAATGAGTTAACTTAGAACAAAATTTTTTCATAGTGACTGTATTCAGTATTTATTTATTTTACAAAAGTCATTTGAATCTACATATTTATTTTCCAGTCAATTACTTTCTTTTTATTAAATGGCAAACTGTGCCTTGACAAGTGTGATGTTTTATTTACTAGAAAAATAATTGTATAACAACATTAGTAGGTAGTAGAGCCATGCTGATTTCAGCACAAAATAGGCCGGCTCGACTGGGCAGTACTACTCTCACACATCAATCCCAATCATTCTGCATCATTCTCCAGGCTTCTGGAGGCCTAAGCGCCATGGTGTGGGTCACCATGCTGCATTGTATCACTCTCAATGAGGATGGTGGTTCTTACTCCTGGATTCTACTCATGCTTTCCTTCAATGGTTGTAGCAACCTCGCAATGTTTTTAAAAGACCTACCTATTGATACTCCACACGATGGAGTAGACGTTAGAAAAACGGAACGGCTACGGAACCCTAAAAACATCCTTACTTTACGTGTAGGGGAGGTACCCCAAATAATATTTTTTATAATTTTATTGTAGCACTTTGTCGACGTAATTACATCACATATTCATGTTAAATTTAATCTTTCTAGCACCAAGCGTTGCGGCGGTAGGTCGAGGATGGACGGACGGACATGACGAATCTATATGGGTTCCGAGTCATGAACTGCGGAACACTAAAAAGGGGAGTCTATTACCTTATCTAATCTACAAAAATTAATGACTTCAATCGAAGGTAATAATTGAAAAAAAGAATTTACATCATAATTGCACTGATACCTATTCGATATCTTCTTTTTATTTATGGTTGTCATAAATTAATATGACAACTTCTATCACACTTTTTCCTTATATAATTATTATTTCGACAATCTGTATCTTTGTAATTTATTGAGGGCAATTTTACCCACGTGTGTATCTCGAGGATCTCCGCGTCAGGCAATAAACAGAGAGAGCGGTAAAACTAAGTTATCCAGTTTCTAGGAGACAATTCACAATTTTCATGTCATAAAGGGTTGAAGTTTATGAGTTTGTGACGTCCTAGGTTTAGTAATCTTTAGACTGGTAATCTAATGAATCAATTTCGAAATCTTTTTTACAACAGAATTTGTGAGTTTCATAATAATTTGCCAGTGCCAGCCCTCTTGCGCAAGTCGTCCCGCCAACTGGCCAGAGGGCGTCCCACACTACGATCGCCAAGGTTATTTATTTACACGAAAAATGATTACATACCGCGATATCCAACGCACATGGAGCAGCGAGCAAAAGGCGCAAAAGCTAATATTTAATTATAGAATTAAAACCAAAAAATTACGAACGTTGAATTTTTTTTAATGGCGCATATTCTTGGCTAAATGATGACTAATTCGCGTGACACCGAAAAGGTTTATAGGTATTTTATTTTGGAATCTAATGACTAGCTCACTTTTGTACTAAACACCAATATCTACTTTATAGCTTAGCTATAGAGATAGCAAGTTGAATTAAAAAAGTTTACTTGCAGATAGAGTAGGTATAATAGCGTGTTTATTTGCGACGAAGAAACGACATGAATTATGCTTATTACCACCAGACTCTATGAAACATAGGCAACTTTTTTAAACTAAATCAAAGAGCCTACGTGATTAGAGTCTGGTATGAAAAAAAAAATATTCTTTCTGTCTGTCTGTTTATTTCAGCTTATCTTTAGAACGATTGCACCGATTTACTTCTATCATTAGCTATCTACCTTTGAAAGTCCCGTCAAAATTAAAAATATAATTTTATTATAAGAAAAGCATAACTACGGTATATATTATTTCCATATGAATTTACTGTAAAAGTCTTAATTTAAAATTACAAACAGACACTTCCATTTTATTTATTTATATATATTTTTGGAACATTCATTAGTGTTTTATTCGTCTTGAGAAGAAGGATTTGAAGATAGAGGATTCACATGACATCGGCTTAAATTATGTTTAGAAAACTGTATATTTCGATGCAGTACTTTCAGAAAGGACTACCTCATTGGTATAGCGGTTGGCGTATGCGACTGACTATCACGAGGTTTCGGGTTCTATTCCCGGGTCAGACTGAAGTGTTGTTGGATTTTCTTACAAGAAATTCTTAATCACTGCCTGAAGTATAAAAGTTTTTCGGTGTTTCACGCCCGTGCCTCGAAGAGCACGTTAAATTGTCGATCCTATTTGTTATGTACATATTTATGGCAATCGTTGCGTATGGCAGGTTTGCGAATGTCCGATGCGAATAAAAGCTGATATTCAGGTAAAACCGGTTGAACTAGTAGCCACACACACCACAACAATAAAGGCTAGGAATAAGAAGAATAGTTTTAGAAAGAAATCCAAGTAAATAATCAGGTATTCGCCTTAGAGAGGTTCCTTTCGCCAGCTTCTAGTCTTGCTCTAAAGACCCTCGTGTGGGTTCCCCGATTGTACATTTCACAATATCTCACTTACAGAATAACTACTAAATTGATAAGAATTATTATCATGATATATGTATGTGTACTCGCAAAGTGGACGATAAACTAACCGAGAGGATTTCGCTACCATTATTGGTGGACTTCAGCGAAATAGAAGCAAACACGAACAGCAAAGAGGAATATATCAATATACGAAAGTGTTTTCTAGGATTATATGATGAATAATTTGATCTAGAGGTATGTTTAACACTAGCAGATTAAATCTCAAACTCCCATAACCTAAAACCATTTGCTAGCTGATAATGTGATAATTGTTGTTGCTAAATCTTTATTGATTATCACATTTCATACCATATCAAGAGCCTTTAGAAGTCCACTGCTGGACATCCTGGCCTCTTCTTAGAAATTTGGTTTTGGCCTACTTTACAACGCTGTCAGCTAGACGGGTTGGTCCTGCTTATTTTGCTCTGTTAGTCGGGTCTTACGACAGCCATGGGATGACTATGGGTGTTGACACTCTGTATTCTTAAAATCGTCACCGCACAGATGACTTACCTGCCTAGTTTCTTTACCTAAGCTTAATTTAGATCCTTACATCGTGGCAACCTCTGCCTCATTGATCTAGTGGGTAAATTAGAGTTCATGACAACCAGGACCAACGGTTTAACGAGGCACGGGCGTAAATCACGTTCAAACTTCCGAACTCCGGGCTAAAGCCTAACAACACTTTTGGCCCGACTCGGGATTTGAACCTGAGACCTTTTGATTAGCAGTCGCATAGTGGTTTTAGTCGGATCGATTGCGATACACCGTCCCGCCGCAAGCCCCGTGTGGGCAGCGGGGGGGGGACGGCCTGAGGGGGTTTCCACACGAAAAAATCAAACAAAAATATCTATAGATTGTATCTTAGATTAATAGTCGCGTTCAGGGGACTGCCATCACGACTATTACAGCATTGTCAAGGTCAAAGTAACTTTGTACGATTAGAGGTCATTCTTTATTTAGGCAAAGACGACATCAGTTATTTTGACATTCATTTGTTGAATTCGTATATATTTTGTACCTAATGTCAACTTAATCGGTCTGCTATATTTAGAGAGAGAAAAATAAGGACTTATCTCATACTGAACCGTAAAAGTCCTGAATTAAATAAACAAAGATGAAAATTAGTAAGAGTAGAAACTGTGTACATAACTGTGTAGTCTTTATGTTTGATCTGGACAAGAAAAGAGAGAGCCCAAGGAAAATACGAATTGATGAATATGAAAGGGATGTATAAAAACACAGTGAAAGATTTAATAAATGACCAAATAGGATCATCATTTGGCTTTAGTTAAAAATGAAAAAAGCCTACGAATGCAGACTACGGAATACAGTTCGTTTACTTATATGTATGTTGTTGAATATAAATCATTTTTAATATTTATACCAGTGGATAAGAAAGTCTACAACAGACACAAAATTGCCATATCGTTGCCAAAACAGACGCGTGTGGGTTAGTCAACAGCAAAAATAGATCGATACTCTGCTTCTGCAGAGTTCAAGGTCATCTAATAGACACACTTGTGAAATGGTTTTTTCAATGGTGAATACGCTAAAGACGATATTTGTAAACGTTTATAAACCAATTATCTTGTGTTCTCAAGAATATTTATTGTAAGTACTTCTTACAATACTATATACAATACAATACAATACAATACATAGATATTCTTAATACCTCTTCAGTTTTTACAACTAACCATTAGGTACAATCATTGTATTTTTTTTTGAACGCCAGTGTCAACCATTACAATTTAAACGCCAATGTCAACAAATTAACTCGGTTCTAATCTGTAAAAAATACTATTTTTTATACTTTTTAATAAATTAATAATTTGTTATGTAAGATGTGTATAGGAAAAATAAAGAAAAACTACTGCGTAAGAAGTTACAGAAAAAGAGGTAGCTAAATAAATAGGCACCTAAGTACATATATCTATGAATAAACTGATGAAATATAGCACTTTTTCATCATATTTTTTGTTTCTAATAACAAAGTGTAAATAACTTTGCTTTTATTTGATCAACTAGCTGACTACACCCGTAGCTTGATGTTATACCGTGTAAGCAAATTCATTTCCCATAAAAAGGTTATATTGAGCGAACCTTTAAAGATAGACATTTGCTATTGCGGACTTTTTTAAGAACTATTATAGGGGAACAACTCTGCCAATACATGATTTTTACGAAAGCTTAAGGCCCGCGACACCAAGCGTGAGAATTTGTGATTGAACACCCACATACATATTTTACATGCACACAGACGCATCGCGCACTGTCGCATACATACCGTAGCAAGCAATCACCGACTTTCGGTTTTTTGCTTATGTTAAATATCCATCAACTGTTCGCCTTTGTAGAACGTATTTTAATGTCTTACAACGCACGCAATGTATCTTGCCATAACGTAAAGCCCGTAGGATTCATTCAGTACAGAAAGTCATAATACTTTCTGTATACCAATCGAATGGTCAAAGATTATAAAATAATTTTACACAGTATAAAATAAATTTGCTCGCGTGCATTGTCTGTCAACTCAGATCTTTTTAAATACGCAAGGTATTTAAATACGGTTTTCATCATAATTAAGGTTACCTTTTAAAGAAGATTTATTAATGTTATTTTATTATTTTAAAGGAACACATAAATAAAGCCAATATTGACAAAAGTTTACGAGTTACATAAATTAGGAATAACCTACAGTAATACTTTTTTAATTATACTTTTTTAATATTTCTTTATTATTTTATTTGTGAATAATAATTTCAAAGTAATTTGGAACAATGTAATATTAATCCTTATCATAATAAATACTGTAGACATTTAAAACAATTTTATTCTACATGAAATATGTAGAATAAAATTGTTTATTACACAATATTATTTAAATAAATATTTTATAATACGTCAGAGCGTTCATCCAGGTCGCACCCGTAATTGGCCGTAATCTTACACTAGTGACTCTCAGTGTAAGATTTTATTATGTCAATAATGTGTGATTAACGATACATGGTCTTATAGGCATTTAAAAAACATTTAAAATTTGACAAATTATACCCTCCTTTAAAACCAATCTATCCATTGCTGCAAACATCATGAAAATTGGTGCAGTAGTTTTTAAGTTACGTTATGTTTTGAGTTTAATAGACAGGTTGAAGAGGCAGAGGACTGTGTTTTTTTTTAATATATTTAATGCAAACGGCTTATTTACGCAATAATGTTACTAAAATAAATGTGAAAGTAACTCTGTCTGTCTGTTTGTCTGTTACCTTTTCACGCGTAAAACGCTGAACTGATTTTGATCAATTTCAGTATAGAGATATATGGGACCATGAGAAAGGACATGGCTACTTTTTACCACGAAAATCGACACACTCGCGGGCGGAGCCATGGGCTAAAGCTAGTAAAACATAAATACGACTAGCGGTTTATACATACGTATAAAAGTGAAATACTAATCATCCAAGACCAAACCATTGAGTAGTATTACTTTCCATCATCAGCTGAACATCTTGAAAGATACGACTAAAGGTAACACACATATACGAAAGTAACTCTGTTTGTCTGTCTGTTACGCTTTCACGCCTAAACCACTGAACCGATTTTGATGAAATTTGGTACGAAGATAGAACTGAACTTGGGAAAGGACATAGGGTACTTTTTATCGCGAAAATAAAGGTAGAAGGGTTTGAAATAGGGGACGAAAGTTTGTGTCGAAGTTCCTTATTATCAAACATAAAATCAGGTAAGATTGTTTAATCTACCCTTACCATGTCGTGTGATATCAACAAATTCCACGCGGGCGAAGCCGCGGGCAGAAAGCTAGTTTATAATAAATAACAATAAATAAATATTTCAGACGAATGACACAGAATATCATCTACCAAATATTCGTGTGATCCGCAAATATTTATTTCGCAGTTTATAATACATAAACATACTTTTTTGTTATAAATACATACATATTATACATAGAAAACACCCAAACTCCGAAACAAATATTTGCAGATCATACAAAAATTTTGTGGATCTCATAAACATTTGGTCCGACCCGTGAATCGAACCCGAGGCCTCAATCGCATATGCTACCACAGCGCCACCGAGGCAGTCATATAAAATGAATTTTAATAATCGGTCCACAATTGACAGAGTAATCAATGAATGTACAATAAAAAAAACACAAATAATATTCCTTTTCTGAAGTTGGTTAATAATAATTTAAAATATAAAGATTGGTGTGTCTATTCTCAGACCTACCAAATATTATCAAAAGTTACACACAGTCACGTCGTCGTATGTAAACAATCAAATCTCTGTGTGCGTGACAGTGCGTGTGGAGCTAAAAACGAGCGTGCGCTCGCCTTGAATATTCGGAGAACACTGAATTTTTGGATCGCGTGAACTCTGTTTTATTGCAAATTATTTCTCCATACTAAAATGTATGGAACTTTTGCCGCTAAAAATTAATGATGTTTAAGATTAAATTATGACTTTCTGGTGAGAATTAATAGAAACCTTAAATGCTTAATCTCTTTTTTGTACTTTTTTCTTGCAACTAATAAAATATTTATTTCAAATAAAGCAACATAATACTAGATTGATTCCAAACAGAAAAGGTCGATTTCGGTGATTTTAGTCACTGTTGATGATTTTTTTCTCGAAAATAAATAATCGTATTAGTAACTTTACTCGGTTTCTCTATAGATTGATTTATTAAGAAACTGAGATATTTTTTTTACTGTCAAATAATGAATTAATTTGTTTCTCTTGTCATAACCGTAAGTGCTTTTTCGAGCAATTATGGAAACGATACCCTTAACCGTTTACGCAGAGCACGTAGCGGAAGGTCCCAAGAGGAATATATCTCCCCGATTTTGGAACATTCTTCATTGGTGCTCCGCTCCTATTGATCTGAGTGTGATGATATATAGCCTATAGCTTTCCACGATAAATGGGCTATTTTTTCAAATCAGATCAGTAGTCCCAAAGATTAGCGCGTTCAACCAAACAAACAAACTCTCTAGTATTTAATATTATTCTAGATAAGAATAACTACGTATTTAAAATACAACCAATAATTTCGTATTTGACCTACGATTGCTTTTCGCTACCACCTTTGAGATGACTGTTTAAGTAACTTTATATAAACTTTGAAAAATACCTTGTATTGTTCAAAATAAAATATGTAGTAAGATAATGGAAAGGGCGAGTGGTCGTCTTGGAAGTCGGAACTGGAGTGACAGCCCATTGAGACTCCGACAGAGTATCGAATAGCCGAGATTACTGACTTGGCAATGTGTCAGGGCTTTCTCCTACAGGCTAGGGCTATAATAGTTAATCACAAAAAAAGATTGTTATGTTAAATATCGTATCAGTTAAAAGAAATCAATATCGTTTCAATGAGAGATAAATGAAAACATCTAATCCAAGTAAATAAAATTGGAATGTTTTTATGCACTATCATAAGAACAGTTCTTTTACTAAACGACTGCCAATACCAAGAAAGCTATTAAAAAAAATTGTTTCTCTATCTGTCTATCTGTCCATTTGTTTGCCTGTCCGGCTATTCTCTGGAACGGCTGAACTTTTACTGGCAGAAAGCTAGAAGACACTAGGAGTACCTTAAGGTAATCCTTTTTGGCTAGCTTCGCTCACTACAACAATAACTGTCTGAGCTAGTAGGTAGTGTACAAAATGGGAGTTAATATTTCGTGACCGCACCGGTAAAACAAGTTTTAGAATGTGACGTGCAATCAAATGTTTGACTCATGTTTCTAGTTGATTAACAAAAAGAACAAAAGATTCTCAATGTCAAAAGTCCACGACGTATAACGTCTTGTAGCACATGCAATCTATAAATATACCCATTTAATACTAATTTGTTTACTCTGTTCTAAGTCGAAACATATTGTATAGTTTTTATTGGGATTATTCGTATTATCAGCTAGGCTCTCATAGTATTTTAATAAAGCATTTCTATAACTTTGACTATTTAGTGCTAAAAATATTATAAATAGTTTATTTTGCTACGGCATAACAGGGGTACCAGTTACACAATTTACTTAAAGGTCTCTACAATTTCGAACTTTTAAAGTATACACCTGATCTTTCATGAGAAATAACTTGTACAATTACATAAACGACCCTTTAATATATGGACATCTTCTTACCAATCATATAATACTGTTTTGATGTACCTATATTAATGTTGTGTTGTAGTGTATCTATGTGATTTTAACACCATAGCGCGAATATTTTAATAACAGGTCCGGTACTGATTTATGCCAAGTCTTATATTACGAGTAAATGTGTATTTCTTCATTTTAACTACACAATTTTTGTTAAAAATAGTCTAGTCACTACCAACTTTTGCCCGGCCCCGCTCCGCCTATACCCTACTTCAATAAAAAAAGTATGTATGCCAAATTTAATTGAAATCTTTTCAGTGATTTAACTGTGAAGAGTTACAAATTAATAACGAAATAAGTATGGGCTAGTAAGTTCATGGTAGTTACTGTGCGTATAGTTATTGCGATGCATCGCTATTATTTTACGCACGGATGAATATTTAAAAGTTCGTACATCAAAATTCCAGGTCAGGTATATGGAAAGGCTTGAAACACTGACTATGGAGATATTACCGATCAATTAAATAAAAAAATATACATAGCTTACTAGCCTTTCGCTATCTCGATTGTTCTTCTTCCTAGCCTTTATTCCTAAGATTATTTGTGTTCGGCTACTAGTTCAACAGGTCTTATCTGAATACCAGTTTTTCCACGGAGTGACTGGCATCGGACTGAACTGAAATTCCAAGGTTGAAATAGTTGTCAGTAAATTTGAGGGTACTGACTTTCCAATAACCATTGCCATAGATGTTCATCACAACCGGGACCGATGGCTTTCAATCATCGCCAAACTTCCAAACTCCGGACTGTTATAAGGAATTTCCTAAGAAAAACCCAGAAACACTTTTTGGCCCGACCCTGGAGTTGAACCCGAGACCTCTTGATTAGCAGTCGCATACGCTATCCACTAGTAGACCAACGAGACAGTTTCGCTATTTTGATTATCACGGTAAAATGTCTTTCTTAGGCTTCTTTGTGTACCAAATTTAAATGGATGCAGTATCTTTTACGTAAAAGCGGGACATAGAGACAGACAGAGCTACTTTCGCATTTATAATATTAGTAAGAATTATATTACTATCATGTATCTAATGCATAACTAGACCATAAGTCGATCTGAAACTTTTTCTTTCTTTCAGCATGCAAGCCAAGGCAGCTTCTGGCAGGGTTTCCTGGCGTCCCTCTCCGTGGTCATCGTCTCCGAGTTGGGCGATAAAACTTTCTTCATCGCCGCCATCATGGCGATGAAACACCCTAGGATTATAGTGTTTGCCGGGGCAATTTCAGCCTTAGTGTTTATGACTGTGCTCTCAGCGGGTTTTGGCTGGATAGCGACTGTTATACCCAGAGTTTATACGTTCTATGTCAGTGCAGTGCTGTTTGCTATATTTGGTGTTAAAATGTTGTATGATGGATGGAAGATGGACCCCAATGAGGCGCAGGAAGAGTTACAAGAAGTACAAATTGAACTGAAGAGGAGAGAAGAGAGGGTATGTCTTGATTTGTTTAATTGTTACTAGCTTTTGCCTACGATTCTAGCCACGTGTATATCGGTTAAAACAACAAAAAGTATCCTATGCCCTTCTCCAAGATTCAATCAATCTCCATACCGAAATTCATCCAAGTCGCGAGCCGTGAAAACGTAACAGACACACAGACAGATAATTTCGAATTAGTAATATTGTATGGATTATTTATAGGACGAACAATTTCAATTAACAACTTACAACATAAAACAACATAAATTAATAAAAACGTTTGAACGAAGAAATTAAATCCACTTTCCTACATGAATAATACAGAATGACATTAATTCTGATTTCCATGTTTGAACTTATTGCAATGAAGTATGCGTCGTTAATTTCATTACCTATATTTACGAGGAATTCAACTCGAACTTTAATGAAATCAAATAAAATGTTTCCCTTCTTGTGAATTATGATTCAACAAAGGCTTGTTAACTTTAGTGTAAATAAATGGGCATTCAATGGATAAATTACCCTATTCTGACACGTCGCTGTTAACTATACAAGACAGCATGTTGTCATATTTTCTTAGGCATCCAAATGATTGCTGCTGTAAAAAATAAAATGCCCTGTTGCAGGGCCCGTTTTATACATTCCTACATAAGACCAAGGTATAGTAATTGCCAACCTTTTACAGGGTTTATAAATGCCGAACTTGGTAGCGCAAACTTATTATAGAAACTTGAAGATAATATCAAAGAGTATGTAACACTACGTAAATATGGTATAGAGTTATAGACTTATTCTAAGGGTATAGACAAAAACAAAATGTAACGAGGTGGTTATTCATTTTAATTACGCTTTTGTTACATGCTGCAAGCCGTAAACTTTCTTGAGACTTGACTATAAACATAACATTTGAGTTAAAGATTAACACTTTCTATGAAATGAGACTGGTTCTAATTCAAAAATATTAAAGTATTAAGGTATGTATTTTTGAATATTGTGTACCTTCTCAAACATTTCGAGATTAAATATCTAATTCTGTCCTACATACAAGTTCTTAAGAACGTGACACATAGTATTATGGTAAAATTTATTAGATAGGCTTTGCACAGTACCTAAACAATTAAACGTTGAGGTATTCTCATTCTTTTCTTGTAAGTGCTATAAATATTATGATTCACCCGTGTTTGTGAGGCAGTACTTTGTCTGACTAGCTGTTACAGTTTGTATACGAATTATGCTTAGCCGCTTAAGAATCATTACTAGTTTATATAAATGTCTAATATATATAAACTAGTTGACCCAGAGAACTTCGTACCGCCCAACTTTAAAATTCCAGAACTTGATCGCAGCGCCACCTACCGGGTCCAATTGCGAATCTAAACCATTCCCAGATCCCCTTGAACACACACAAAAAATTTCATCAAAATCGGTCCAGTCGTTTGAGAGAAGTTCAGTGACATACACACTCACAGAAGAATTATATATATATAAAGATAAAAATAAATACAAAAACAAACAAATCCATGCAAATAAATAAAATTTAAGTCTCTGTTTGTATTTTAACAGCGTTTCACTAAATAAATGCATGTGATAGTAGGTATATGTGGTACTTATTTCAAACTTTCTTTTTTTAATTTTTCGTCGGACTGTTAGTTCCGGCCAATCTCTGTCTTTCAATCTTTTTGGAATTCCGTACTTTATGACTCGGATCCTTATAGTTTCGGCATGTCCGTCTGACCGTCCTTGAATTACCGTCCAAACGGTTAGTGCTAGTAAGATAAAACTTTGCATGGATGTGTGTTTCTATCACGTCGACAAAGTGCTACAATAAAATCATGAAAAATATGTTTATTTGGGTACATCCCCTACACGTAAAGTGGGGACGATTTTTTTTCTCGCGTCTATCTCATTGTTAGATAGGTCTTTTAAAAACATTGAGAGTTTGATTCTTTGATTTAGGTATCCGTTTACAAAACAGGGCGTCCCCCTATTAGAGCTAAACGGGGTGCTCGAAAAATCTGGGAAAATTCATGATGGTAATACAAGTGATGAACTTTAAAGTTAAACTATAACGACTTAGATAACTTTGTTAGTTACGGAGTTATAGAGGCCTAACTTCTAAAACAATTTGGAACTTCATACATAAATAACGAAATAAAAAGTTGGCAAACAATAACATACTCGTAACAGTTATCTATTGGACAGGATTTTAAATACACTTGCAATTATGGGTAACTATGGAACCCTATCCTATGCATGACCTGATACGCATTTGGCCGATTTTACTTTTTTTAACTGCCTTCGCGTCGTTGCTTGTGATTGTTGTTTTATATGTAAAGTTATCTAATCTATATATAAAAACGAATCCCTATTTCCCTTGGTCACGCCATCACGCGTGAACGGCTGGACCGAATTCGCTAATTCTTTTTTTATAATATACCTTGAAGTACGAGTATGATTCTTAGGAAAAAAAAAAACTGATATTATTTATTGGAGGGGTTCCGAGAATACAAAACAATTGAGTGACGTTGAATCGACTGTTAGGCGGTACGAAGTTCGCGGGGTCAGCTAGTGCAAAATAAACCGTTTTTTAAGAATTTGCATTGTTGTAGATATTGTATTAGCCTTATTTGCCTTATCAAGGCACGTCGAGGCCAGGATTTTTATAATACTGAACGTGTAACATTGTACTGTATTCCATAAAATGTCACTAGCGAGTGTAGAATGAGAATTACACTTCAGTAACTTACATTTTAGGTGTAATTTTTATCTTTAAAATGCACTTCATTTGTAATAAAATTGTCGCGTAAAGAATGAAAATATGAAGAAACAAAATAAAATCGCTTGTTCAATGTCCCCCCCTCTCTAAAACTAATTACAATATACTAACTATGATGAACTAAATGTTAACTAGCTAAGCAGGCCGGGGTGGATGCGCCATGCGTTATTATTATGAAGAGGGTCATCTACAAGCCGTAGGTAGATGGCCCTAGGTACGTCGGGGTTCCAGGGATTTCCTTTCTAGGGAACACCTGGTTCCCCGGTCATTGGTACCTGAGACGGTGGCGTGCGGTTTTGGTCGGTTCGAGTCCGACATAACCACCAACTGGTATCCGAGGGGATTTCCGCACAGAGACAAAAAAAGGGTAAACCAAAGGTAAACTATGATAAACTAAATGTAAACAAGACAATAACTGCGAGTAACATCACATAACTCAGCTCGTAAATTATATCATTTTTGCTGTTACTTTGTATTTTGAGTAGGATAGCAATCATTCCTTTGTGAAATGACCGTATTTTTCTGTTATCACATGCTTCTGTGTTTACCCACGCTATCTATTGATATTTACAGTAACGATCGCACATACTACAATATTTACAAAGGTATTGGATATAAAAAAAAGTATGTCGGCAATGCGAAAATATTCCTTTTAGTCAAAATAGGCTCAACTGAGGCTGTAATAACCTCTCACAGAGGACCAGCTCATAGAAGAGCGAAACCGAGGGCCCAATGATATAGAATTATCTAAATAGGCCGCTATAGTGTGGGTCACCATGTTGCATTGTCTGTAGGTACTTACAATGAGCATGGTGACCCTTACTCCTGGATACTACTCATACTTTCCATCAGGATGAGTAGACCCGTTATTATAACCAACATTGGTGGTGTGGTGACCAATGCAACAAACACTAATGCAAACACTACAACCAACCTTCCAGAGTCACAGTCATTGTTATACATTCAATTCTTAGTAGATTGAAATATTCACAAACCAGACATTATTTTGAAATTTAACACAGCAATGTTGATTTAGTTAAAAAATCTAATGCAAATTATCCACAAATAATCAGCATACAACCAATAAATTGTTAAAAACAGTTTATGATTATTATTATCCTAACCGTATTTGGAACTTCTTGAATGTCCTTGTAATATCTAAACACATTATTACTCATAAGTAACTACTACACTGCAAGTAAACAAAGAGCTTTATGCTATTTATACCAACCAAAAGAGTTCCCCACTTTTTGGTCCAGACATCACATCATCATTATCAACAGCTTTTAATAATCCACTGGCCTTCTATACCACGCTGACCAAACGTTGGTTGACAGGTTGTTTCAAGTTTTCCTTCTTTTTGCAATATGTTGTCATTCATAGTTTGTTATCTTAGTCACCTCTTACGATACCCATGGGATGAATAGGGGTTGGTGGTGGTCTGGATTCTTAATCCGTCACTACACTGACATGACCCAGTAATTAGAACAAATTCAAAAACTCCGGCAGTGCTGTGTTTCATCAACAACCCATAACATCCCACTGCTGGGCTTGGGTCTCCTCTCAGTTCTCAGGAGAGGGTTTAGGCCATACGACCCCACGCTGGCCGAGTACGGGTTGGGGATTGGCAAGACACGTTGTAAGCTCCGTAAATCCGTGCTGCACTGTCCGTTGTGGCAGTGAGGATGGTGGCCTTCACTTCTGGATTCTGTTCATGCTTTCCATCAGGCAGGGCAGAGTCATTTTGGCAGGTAATAAAAAAAAAAAAAACTTGCCGTTGGATGCTTTTATGCCGGCCAAAGGTCTCCAACTAAGCTTCACGACTGTTATCTTATTTTAAGAACCGGGATCGACTGCTTAACGTGACCTCCGAATCACGGAAATCATAACATATCATGCCACAAACGGTCACCCATCTATGTCTGACCGCGTCGTCGTTGCTTACCCTCGAGGATTGTTTCCAAACACCTTGCCAATAACCACTCGGCTATTAGAGCTTATGATTATTGTGTTTAAAATGTCCTTATATTTTTCAGGAAGACAAAGAAGAGTCCGAAGAAATGTTAGAGCAGGGCCGAGCTGAAAGGAAAAAGCGAAAACGCAACGATGTCTTAAAGGTGTTATTACAAGCTGCTTCCTTAACCTTCCTCGCAGAATGGGGAGACAGGTCACAGGTGGCTACTGTAGTTTTGGCAACGACAGAGAACGCTGTCGGCGTGGTCGTGGGCGGCTCCTTGGGACATTCTCTATGCACCGGTTTGGCTGTCATAGGCGGCAGATTGATAGCCTCTAAAATTTCTGTTAGGACTGGTAAGTAACTGAACAATTAATGTATTTTTTGCTTAATCACCGATTCCCCCATTCTTTATACGGTAAATCAATAAAACTGAATTTACATAAGTGTTTGATTTCGATATTTGAAAGAAAATGATTGATTGAGACTTTTTTTTTTTTTTTTTATTTTTTTTTTATATATATTTAAGCCTGCCAAAGTGACTCTACTCTGCCTGATGGAAAGCATGAGTAGAATCCAGGAGTAGGGGTCACTATGCTTATTGTGAGGGTAGGCAATGTAGCATGGTGACCCTTACCATGGCAGCCTGGTTAGATTATTCTGCATCATTCTCCCGGCCTTCGAAGGGCGGGAGAATGATGCAGAATGCTTGGGCCTCCGGTCTCACACTCACCAACGAAATACGACAGCAAGAATGCTGTCATTATTAGGATGATCTTCTGTGTGAGGGTAGTACTGGCCGGGTCGAGCCGGCCCATTCGTGCTGAAATCAGCGTGGCTCTACTACCTTACGAGACTAATTGATTCTTACTATTATACACCTGCATTTCTGTTTTCGTCTTGAAATTATAACAAACTGGATAACATCATGATTTGTACTTTTTTATATGTTAAATGTATGTAAGTCCACTTTAAATTTGTCAACCTTACGTAATAGAACCAACAGTATCTAAAAATAGCCATGTTTGTAGATACCTATTTGTCTTGAGATTATCTTAACTCTAATTACTTTTGTAGTTGAGTCATTAGTAACTGTAGTAATAAGTATATGTTTTATCTACGGGTAAGTATATCCCTTTTCACGTAACACTCCTATGTACTGCAGTTAAAATATCACAAAACAAATTAGTCAAAAATCATTCAATAGTAAAAGAAAATAATGTTTAAATAAAAGCTGTTTTCTCTTGTCCACAGTCACCATTATCGGTGGTATCGTGTTCCTGTTCTTCGCAGCCAGCGCACTTGTCATGGGTCCCGGTGAATAGAAGTAACTATTTTTTGTATAACGGTTTATTTTAAGATACAGCTGTGATTGTAAAAGGTTTAGTAATTATAAGAAAGATTAAGCTATTTTAAGCTACCTATTTTATTTCGAACACAAAAACTTTACATTTTATATTAAAAGGAATAGTTAGAAGCATTCGCGCAAGCACTGACACTCCAGTCGAAATGCAAGTATTTCGTATCGATTCTCTTATAACAATCGTCAACGTCTATATCCTCTTTTTAACCGACTTCAAAAAAAAGGAGGAGGTTCTCAATTCGTCGGAATCTTTTTTTTTTTTTTGTATGTTCAACGATAAATTCGTCGTTTATGAACCGATTTCAAAAATTCTTTTTGCATTGGAATGGGCGTAGCTTACAGGTGGTCCCATCGTCACCATATCGGGATCTGATGATGGGATCCTAAGGAAATTGAGGGAACTCCTCAAATATCATAGGCACAATTGTCGCGATTTAGGTACTCGGGATAGTTTTTCTGTGAAGTCGGTTCCTTTTTGTTAAAATTATATAATTAGGAAACCTATTATTTTTGTATGAAATTGAAGGCTACTATCATTTTTAGGTTAATATTCTGTGTGTAGATAATACCGCCACAGTCGAGACGGGCCAATTCGTGGTGGAAGGCTCTACTACCTATGTGAAAATGCTAGAGATAATGTAATACCAGCTGTTGTATTACTTTTTCTATCGCAGTGGTCGAGTGCTTAAAAAGAATATCTTGTTTCTATTGTCATTGGAAATAAGATAAGCATTGAAGGATAAAATATGTGACGGTTATTGATATGTTGAAATTGCTTAGATAATAAATGTTGCGAATTATTATGGTGCATTTATGTATATGATGTTGCCGACTACGAGAGTATGATGTGATAAAATAGTATTATAATATGTATGGTTACTTAGTACGTGTAAATTAGTGTCCCACTCTGTTAAAATTCCAAGCTATTATAAAGGGTTTTATAACAAGAACTTTGTTTTCTAAAACAAAACCATAATACAACAATGAATTTAGGTATATGAAAATGATTCAAATTTTATTGTATTAATTACGAAGAGAAAAATTTGGCAATTATGAATAAAAATGGTATCTGACAAAGAATCGACATCTGTCAGCGTGCTCGTGGTGGACATTTGTCAGATATAATTTTTTATTCATAATTGCCAAACTTTTCTCTTCGTAATACAATACAATACAATTACAATTAATACAATTTGAATCATCTTCATATAAATTCTATATTATTTTGTTTTAGAAAATAAAGTTCTTGTTAAAAACCCTATATAAAAGAAAAAAGAACACATGTTTGTCATGTTTAAAAAACTGCACTGTTGGCCTAGTGGTTTATGCGATCGCCACGCCGTTTTGTGTATGTCAATGTGTCGTGGGTTCAAATCCCATGTGGGATAACAATTTGTGTGATCCACAAATTGTTGTTCTTGGTTTGGGTATTATTTGTGTCTTCGTGCATGTTTGTAAAGCCTTTTAAAGAAAAATAAAACAAATAAAGTTGAGTATTTTCGAAAATGATTTTCAGTCATACCCATACAGTTTATTGCCAAGATGCAATGTGCTTCCCGTCGAATCTCTTTCTGCCGTTGTAAGCCTCTACTCCAGGTAGCAAAAATATGTGTTTTTTTTACATAGAAATGTATAAGCCTGGCAAAGTGACTCTACTCTGCCTGATGGAAAGCATGAGCAGAACCCAAAGGTAATGGTCACGGTCACGGTGAATGAAAAATAAACTTAAGTTAAAACTTAGGTTAAATGTTAGGATTCACTTTAACATTTAATGTACCATTAAATTAACCATTTTTATCCTGTTAAACAGTAACTAAATCTTATATATAAATTGTACTTACCTAGACTTCTAGAATATATCTAGATATATACCTCAACAATATTGTTAAACAATGGTTCTTCCACAAATAATCTTAAAATTAATTCACAATGTAAATTAAATTAATTTCACAATGTATTAATGATATTAAACCGTGTGCACAGGATTTAAAGTCTGTTTTACTAAGTTCGGCTACAGTGACAGAAGGTCGTCGGTGAACTTGGTAATGTAGACTTTAAGCCGTAAATACACGATCGAAACCGACCGCCGACCAAGTTCACAATGGTCGGTAGTCGGTTCCCACCGTGTAGAAGGCCTTTTAAGGATTGTGTACACGATTTAATTTCTGTTGTTTAAAATACATACCGTTATGGAGAATATTATTCATAAGCATTTAGCGTCAGAATAAAGTCCCACGAGATATTCACATGACAGGCAAAATGAACATAAAAGAATAATTTGAATGAAACTTAAACATTAAGTGATTTGTTTTTAAAAGAAAATGGACACAGCGGATAACAGTCGTTTGTGTTTCAATTTGTCATGACAACAACAATGATTTCACTAAACTATTACTTCTAAACAGTGTTTTGTAAAAATGTGTATGAAATAAGCTGGTTTAATTTAGTACTATTATGTATTCTGTGGTTTAAACGTTTTTTGTATGTAATTCTAAGTTATCTATGTATATTATAGTATGTTACCTATTATCTTTATCTCAAAACAAAACAGTTTAAGCCGAAGCCATATATTACGAGTATATTTTTCAGTTTAATAAGTATTAGATATTTATGTATTCCACAGAACCTAGGAACCTACATAACCAGAACCAAATTCATACGAGAAGGGTACAACCTAAGTACTAACACCCACTTCTTACCTAATCTAGACTTACCAAGTAGGTACTCATTTAACATACAGTGTTGACTGATAAACTCATCGACTTACATACCTAAGTACTTGATGGCTATACGTGTACGTCTATTGAACGATTGAGATGTATCGATAGCTATGGAGTGCTTCGATAACGCTAAAAGATAGAGAAGACTGTCCTTCATACTTGTCTTAATGACGGCACATAACGGCAAACAATATTGTATGTCTAAAAATTACATATTAAGTATCTATTTTATTGTTTCATTACGTCCTACGTGACTATTTCCCAACTAGATTAGGGTTGACTATTAAGAAGGTATGCTACGATACGGTTGAACGTTCATTTTTGTCGTTAAACGACTGTCTTTAGGGCATCAGGGACACCTAGTATGGATACCAGTCTCTCGCAAGGACTTTAAAAAATAAACGTATGCAAATAATATTTTTTGGTAAATTTTGATGATGATGAAATGAAGTAGAAAGTAATGTTAATTATTAATATTATTACTACCGGAACTCCGTAGCCCAAGTAGATGTCCAATCGCGGCAATCACCTGTTACGATTACGTACCAATTAACCTCGTAAAGGAAACCGGGAGCGACGGTATAATGTGCTCTTAAAGGTACTGAGGACTTTGAATGTGTTCCATAGAATGACCCGATTGGTGTTGCTAATTTTTGTAATGTTCTATCCTGGAGTAGATATCCACCCGATTTTTTTTTGTAGACGGTGTCTGTGTCAGTGCGGGCAGGCGCTAGGATGGATCCAGATGTCTTTAAAACAGCGGTTTTCGAACCCCTTCTACTTTGGGCGGAGTGGCACACCTTGTAGTTTTAGTAGGTCCGACTCCAACACCACCACGCCGCAAACCCTGGTAAGGTGACGGCCTGAGGGGGTTTCCATGAGTTAAAAAAAGGTACATACTCGATTTTAACTTAACTACAAGTAACAGTTTAATCTTCTGAAAAATCTATAATGTCACACGGTAACGAACATTTTTACTAATGCTTCTACGTGTATATTGAAATCCAATGATCATAATCCGAAGCTTGCATGCCATAAAGCGGTCTGATTGTTTCACGTTGATAAGCGCTATCTCAGATTAGACAGAAGTACTTGCCTCGTCTAATCAGTCGCGTTGTATTTAGTGATAGTTCAAAATACTTTGTTCACATCTTCTAGGTAGATTACTATAGTGAGATAAATATTTATTTTGAAAGTGTTGCACTTCGATAAGCAGTTTAGCTTCAATTCCCATTTTATACATGCAATTTGGAAAGAAATTCGAACCACTCTCCTTCAGAGTGGAAGAAATCCGCACGAGAACTAAGCGGTTCGGATCTTCCTTCTTTTCCCGAGCAATTAAAAATGTGTTTCCTTCCTACTATGATCTCGGGTCCTTTAAGCGGGGCGTAAAAAAGCATCTCACTAGGCCACCATAATATGGGTCGCCATACCTGTGCGCCATACTGCTTCTATTCGCAGTGAAAATGGCAACCCCCACTTTTGGATTTTACCTAAGCTTTCCATCAGGCATAGTGAAGTCACCTTGGCAGGCGTTAAAAAAAAAGAATCGATCCAAAGTACACTTTATGTCAAATCCGTCCAATCAACAGAACAGAGAATAAAGTTATTAAAATATGGTTATTGATTTTTAGGGTTCCGTAGCCAAATGGCGAAAAACGGAACCCTTATAGATTCGTCAAGTCTGTCTGTCTGTCTGTCCGTCCGTATGTCACAGCCAATTATTTCCGAAACTATAAGAGCTATACTGTTGAAATTTGGTCAGTCGATGTGTTCCGTTCGAAGTTCCGTCAAATAGTATCCAGCCGTTCCAGAGATCACCTGGAACAAACGGACAGACAACATTTTTAATAAAATGCCTTTTGTTGTAAGTATCGTTTATACTTTCATACGAATTTAGTAAAAAGCTCTTCATTTGATATTAAAAACATACATTCAAAGTTTATTTACTTATATATATATTTACAATATTAGATTGTCTGGATAAGTTTGATAATATTTTGTAAATAAAATATGTACCTAATATTTATACCTACAAGGTAAACAAATCTGTAGCAATTAGGTAAGTTATGATAAGTGTGAATGTAATAGTTTAAAGTACAAAAATATAAATCTGTTATATTTTTATATAGTTATCAGCACTTGTATTGAATTGGATTTGTAGCGGTATATAAATATAACATTATCGAAATATAAAAATGTATAACAAATAATCTAGTTTATTTTTAAATTTAGATGTTGTGAATACATGAATACTCACATATTTATTTGCATTTTAATCATAAATATTACGGGTATCTTACACACAACGCCATCTGTTTCCAAACTAAGCCGATCTTGTATTATGGGTACTAGACAACTGATTATAAATACATACCTAAACATACTTTTTTATTGTAAATACATACAAATTATAGGTACATAAAAAACACCCAAACTCCGAAACAAATATTTGTGGATCACACAAACATTTGGTCCGACGCGGGAATCAGACCTGAGACCTCTTGATCAGCAGTCTGATATTTGATATAAACCGACTTCAATGAAAAACTATTCCGAGTACCCAAATCGCGACAATTGTGCCTATGATATTTGAGGAGCCCGATATGATGACGATGGGACCGGACCACCTGTAAGCTACGCCCATTCCAAAGCAAAAAGAATTTTTGAAATCGGTTCATAAACGACGAAATTATCGCTGAACATACATAAAAAAAAAGATTTCGACGAATTGAAAACCTCCTCCTTTTTTTTGAAGTCGGTTAAAATGTATTTAATCTAATTCTAGCTCTCTCAGAGCTATGTATAATAGAACACGCTTTATTGTACACAAGTTTCGTACACATACATACAAGAGTAAGTACCTACCCACCTACATAACCAAAGAGTATGTAACACTACGTATATACTTATATACATAACATTGATGACTACCAGTATTTACAAATGGCAGCCTTATCGCTTAGTAAGTTTTTATGGGTAACCTTAAACAAATCGATTGCAGAAAGACTATTGGCTGTGAATAAATGTTGGTGAAGTATTATTTTATAAGGGTTTCATTGCCGCTCCAGTAGAATGACCAAAATAGCGTTATCGAATAGTACAGTCGGTGAAATTCTTTGGACATCTTTATCACCATATACGTTTTCATCAGTAACATTTATCAGTCAAATGTAGTTTTATTACATTCTCTTTGGTGTTCCTTATCAAAATTGACACTTTCTTTGTCAGTTTTAAATTCGTAGGTTTTATGAGCTACTACTATTTATTTATTCCCATGAAGGTTTGGTTTGTAGTGTCGGAGGTAGTCGAACTATTGAAGGTAGACCGGGTTGGGTAGAGACAAGGAGAGCCATCTTGTGTATGAAAAAGTGTTCTACAAGAATGAACACAAAATTATTGAAGACTATTTAAATATACTTTGCATGAATTTTCAAGGTGTCGTATATTGTATTAACTGGGATTTTATGCTATGCTTTCCATCGGCAGAATAGTCACTCTGGTGCAGGGTTGCCACCTTTTGGAAAAAAAAATCGGGACAAAACTTATTATGTGGACAGTCGGTCAAATTTCAGTCTAATTCAGATCATGATAAAAAAGCAGTTTTTTGGAAAACAATGGCGACAATGTGCTGAAGTAATAAGGTCATGAAAAAAAATTTTTTGGGGTTCCTCCCTACACGTAAAGTGGGGGTGATTTTTTTATCGTTACGGCTATCATTAGATCGGTCATTTCTAAACATTAAGAAAGTTGCTCCGATAATTTTTTGATTTCGATATCCATTTGAGAGTTATTCAACTTTAAAGGGGATTTTTATTTTATAAAACTCCTGCCAAGGTGACTTTACTATGCCTGATGGAAAGCATAAGTAAAATCCACAAGTGGGGGTCGCCATACTCACTGCAAATGCAAGCAGTATGGCGAACCACATTATGGCGGCTTAGGGAGATGCTTTTAAACGCCTAGCTTAAAGGACCCGGGATCATAGTAGGAATGAAAAACATCAGCTGGCAATGAGTTCCAGTTTTTAACTGCTCGACACAAGAAGGAAGACCCAAGCCGCTTAGTTCTGGAGCGTATGTCTTCCACTCTGAAGGGGTGACTTCCCTGGCCAGATCGTGTTATTGTGTAGAGGAAGGGAGAGGGTGGGATGAGGTGGAGGAGCTCTTCAGAACACTCTCCATGGTAAAGGCGATAGAGGACTGCCATAGAGGCGACATCTCTTCGCAACTCCAAAGGTTCCAGGAACTCGGTGGCTTCGAGACTGTCTATGATGCGAACTGCTCGCCCCTGCAACCGATCGAGAGCGACAAAATGTGATTGATATGTAGAAGGAACAGCGTGGGCAACAAGACAGAGCCCTAGGGTACACGTTACCTGCTGGAAATCAGACGCCGCGCCGTCACAAAGGACTCTAATGCGGCGTTGGCACAGGAAGGCTGCAATCCAGCTGCACAATTTAGTGGGCAGGCCGTATGTCGGAAGCTTAGAGAGAAGCGAGCGGTGCCAAACCCTATCAAAGGCCTTGGCCATGTCTAGACTGATGGACAGGTTCTCTCCATACCTATCCAAAGCCTCACCCCACAGGTGCGTGAGGTACATGAGAAGATCACCCGTGGATCGGTTCGTTCTCAAGCCATATTGCCGATCACTTAGCAGAGAGTGATCTTCCAGGTAATGAACCAATTGCTTGTTAATTATTCGTTCAAGCACCTTGCAGAGTATGGAGGTGACAGCTATAGGACGGTAGTTAGCGGGATCTGAGCGGTCAGCTTTTTTGGGGATAGGTTGAACATTCACCTCTTTCCAGGCCTCCGGGACAATTCCTTAGGAGTATGACAGCAATACAAGCGTGTCAGTACTAGAGAAAACTCTGGTGCACAGTTCTTTAGAACCACCGCTGGGATCCCGTCAGGTCCACTGGCTTTCCAGACGACGAGTGACCGAAGCTCCGCGCGTACTTCACTACGGTGGACACCAGGCAGTGGTCGGAGGAGCCTAGAGGGGTGAGAACCGACACACAGTACTGCGCTGGGTGGCTCGCCAGCAACAGGTCTAGCAAGGAGAGCGCTTGACTCGATGTGTCTGGTATCTTGGTGTGCTGGAGTACCAGTTGGGTGAGTTCATGCGTAAGAGCGAATGCGTGGGCAGTTCAGTCATCCGCCCTGACGAAAAGACACACTTCACTGAATACAACAAATAAAAATTTTGGTAAAAAGGTTGTCATTAGTTCCATTTGGCACCCAATAGCTGTTTCTTTTTATGTACACTGCGCGAAAGGGGAAGAAGGTGAATTAAAATTGAGCAATTGTTACATTTGTGAAAAATCGGGACAAAATCAATAGGCTGTCGGGACGCGGGACGATATCATCGAATTCGGGACTGTCCCGGGAAATTCGGGACGGGTGGCAACTCTGCTCTGGTGGGTCTCAGTGACACGAGACAAAAAAAAAATAGGGAAAATGGCGGCAAAATGTGACAAAAAAATTGTGAGACACTTCTTTTATCCTTCATTCCTGTGATATTAACAGGTAAGATGGAGATCGTTTTTAGTTTTTTCGGAAGACGGTCCCCATTTTATCCCATCCACATTTTTTATCATTAAATTCATTACGACGACGCCTTGAAAACTAGAAGACTTTACAATTGAAAACTTTAATTACTTGACATTGGCAGAAATATCTGATATTCTGCTGGTTGCCATTTCATCAAACGAACAAGAACAAGTAAGATCTGATAAAACATCATATGATAGAACAAAATTACAAGTCTTTTCGGTGGAAGTTTGCATAGTAATGTATATCATATATTTTTTTTAGTTTTATCATTACCTTATTTTAGAAGTTACAGGGGGGGGGGTCACACACACATTTTTCCACTTTGGAAATGTCTCTCTCTCTCTTGGCAGAAATAACTGATATTCTGCTGGTTGCCATTTCATCAAACGAACAAGAACAAGTAAGATCTGATAAAACATCATATGATAGAACAAAATTACAAGTCTTTTCGGTGGAAGTTTGCATGGTAATGTATATCATATATTTTTTTTAGTTTTATCATTATCTTATTTTAGAAGTTACAGGGGGGGGGGGGGGTCACACACACATTTTTCCACTTTGGAAATGTCTCTCTCTCTCTTGGCAGAAATAACTGAAATTCTGCTGGTTGCCATTTCATCAAACGAACAAGAACAAGTAAGATCTGATAAAACATCATATGATAGAACAAAATTACAAGTCTTTAGGTAATCTCTGAATGATTCACAAGTCGTCCATTTATGTAGGCAAGTAGAAAGGGAATTACTACGAAGACAAATAAGACACTATAAAAGTAATATCACTTTATTGATTAAAGTCTCATTATAAAATTTATTAAGTATATCTTAACATAAGAATATAAAAACGTACACTTGTATCAATAGATTATGTAAACATTTTATCGTCAGTTTGATTAATCGATTTTTAAACGTTTTTTTTGTCATGTATCTTCTTTGATTATCTTAATTTTTGTTACTTATTTTAATTATTATGTCAGACTTAAATATGACTATCTAAAATTAGATTAATAATAAATTGTTGCTACTTGTCTTTCAAATTATGGTGCATGCAAAATGGTTCCTATTGACGTACCGCATTTAACAGTCTTGACGAAAAACAAGTTTTGTACACTATTAGGTAGTCTGAAAAGATTCCAACTTCAACTTGAAAATATCAGAACTTGTAAAAACTATATCTTTGATGTTGCATTGTGCGTCCCTGGGAGAAGTGTGTAGAGTTCAAGGTCCATGTAGTACAAAAAAAAAGCTTCTACCATCATTAGGTTGAAAACTTTTCAGAACACCCACGCCTAATTCATCCGCGTTAAGAAAAGAGTGACGCATCGATCAAGTCTAGCCTTAGCAATCAGATCCTAGCTTTTGTACGTAACGATGGCTTCATAAACGATATTGTCACTATATTATTAACTTTAATGGTCTATAGACAGATCAGTAGTTTAATCCTTAAAATATAGTTTGATCTATGTGACAATTTTCACTAGTATCATTTTAGATTCATTTTTAGTTTTGATTTTTGAAGTAAAACTTTACACAAGCTTTGTGGAGTAAGCTTGTAAATAAGTAATGCGAGCGTTACGAAAAGGAAGTTTTTAGATTTCAGTTGGTCCGATTCTGAAATACCACTTCTCACTCTACCACTTTCTCCTACATGATTAAAGTACACAATAGTGTGTCTAAGTGAGATATACAGATATATAATCATCGCAGGCGTCGAGAACGGCGCTAGCGACCTCTTCGTCCTTGGGCAGGCTGTTGGCGTGCGATGGCAGGAATAGACACATGCGAGACAAGTCACCCCACGAGTGGTTCAGGGTGCCTGGAACATTAAGTCAATGTATTAATAGAGGAATCGTGAGGAATTAATTAAAATTTAGTTCTAGTCTGTCTTTTTCCAATTATGGTTACGCATACTGGTTGAGTTTTTGCTTGTTTGTTAACTACATTTGAATTATTATAACCCAGATGCGGCGTTATTACCGTGAGATATTTAATGTGTTAAATAAAACAAAGTAAATATTAGTAAACAACACGTTCAGTCAGATAGTCGGCTCCCATTGTGGATAGCGTGATATTATATACCCTATAGACTTCCTCGATAAATGGGTGTGGCGAATTCCACATACAGCTCAAGCGAAAAAAACATACAACAGCGCCATCTACCCAAGAAACAATGAACCATGAAGTAATTAATTCTGAATCTCGATAGAGAGATTCTCGCGCCGATTAGCATACACACAACTGCTCAACATCAACCGTTGGGCCGTGGCCTGCTAATTACGATCACCTCGCCTGTTCTGAGGATCCTCCCTTTGTGTTGGAGGGATGATACCCGTTCCTCTAATACTACAACTTAACAAAATATTTAGCGAAAATTGTCAAGCAAATATAGGTACATTCTATGTCTCGGGGGACTTTACAAATATATATGAAATTGACACAAAGAACACCCAGACTTAGAACAACAATTTGTGGATCACATTAAGTGGTTGTCCGCTGTTGGATTTAAACCAACAACACTTGGCACAGTAGAAAGCGACGTAGCCACCGCTAAACTACTAGGGTATTAGTCGGTTTTCGCGATAAAAAGCTGTGTACCAAATTTCATTTAAATTGATTTAGAACTTTTGGCATGAAAGCACCACAGACTGACAGACGTTAACTTTTGCATTTATAATAATAGTAAGGATTAAGATGTAGTGTACCATAGTATCTGAGAGGCCAGTGGTGTGGTGAGTGGTTCCTGGCGAGGAGGCAGGACGGCGTGGAGCCCGGCGTCAGCACCCGCGCCGGCCACCACGAACACTGGCCCAGCTTGTGCCACACCACGTCGTCATAACTGAAACCAATAGAAAGATAATAATCCCATATTTACAAGCTGACATGGTGTACTTTGTAATTGTATTTGTATTTCAAACCATTCGGGAATTCATAGAAATGAACACACAAAATTTCATCCAAATTGTCCCCTAAACCCTCTAGGAGGATTTAGGCGACAAATACACACCATTTTCAAATCTGTAAATGTACCTTTGAATAAATGGCACATCCATTTAAAATCAGGTTCAATATGTTTACTTATTATTCCGTTATTTTGTACAATGATTTTCCAAGTAAGCGCATTTAACAAGTTAGGCCTCTTGAACTAACGTTATTTAAGCTGTTAAAGTTTTTCTTTGAAGTTCAGTACATGGACTACCATGACGAATTTTTTCAGATTTTTCACTTAAAAAATATACGTATTATTATTTATTTTCAACTGCTCCAAATAGCTAAACAGAGTTTTTTCATGCCCTGAATGAATTTATATTAAAAAAAAACTGTACAAACCCAACTTTCGGCCCCCACATACAACTGGGACATAGTTCCAAATTCTCCTTCTCTTTCTTAACAGTGCATATGGTACGAGTACTGGAGAGTATTTTTTCTACCAGAGTCACTGCTTTTGCAGGCTTCTTAGGAGGATTCTTGCGATCTAAAATAATGTAGATAACTTTTGTTGAAGAATTTGTTATGCTTATCATATAAGGCATCGGACTATCAAATTATTTGTTTCCAAATAGGAATGACTTTTGCATAAAAATATTAATAAGTGATGAAGTATCATAAAAATCAATGGAAAGAGAAGGAAAACTTGAAACCAACCCTATACCAACCCGTTTAGCCAGTGTGGTATAGTAGGCCAAAACCTCCTTTCTAAGAAGAGGCCTATGTCCAGCAGTGGACTGATAAGGGCTGTTGATGATGATGATGAAGTAACATATTAACCAGTAACCACACCATGATATAGGACCATAGCCACGATTTGGGATTATATACCCTATTAGGAGCTAGCTACACCTGTGAGGATCAGCATCAATCAACCATCACATTAATATGTTGTAAAACTGCATATACGATGTAGGTCTATACGCACGATGTGGAACTATATACATACATCATTGTTGAAGTTTGTGACCAAAGCAAATATTATAAATAGTCACTAAAAGAAAAAAATATACTTACGTATAGTAAGTAATAAAAAATAAATTAAATAATTACTTACGTAATATAGAAACCAGCCATTCTCTTCTGCAGGCCATGTGAAATGAAGAGGGACAATTTAGACATTCCCTTAGCCTCTCACCCTTGCCACAGACCAAACACCAAGAAGTATGGATGGTTATTGGTGTCTTTACTGGTGAAGTGGCAGTCTGGAAAGTTAAGAATAAAAATAGTTTTGTCAATTAAGTTTTGACAGTTACATAACTGACTTTTAAACCCAACTTTACGAAAGGAAGAGGAAGGATATCAATTATTCAGAACCTATCTATAATATAGAGAAACAAATGATCTCCAAATTAAAATTAATTTATTTGAAATTTATTTTTGACTGCCTTATTGATCTAGTGGTTAGCGTATGCGGCTGCTGATCAAGAGGTCTCGGGTTCGATTCCTGGTTTGAACCAAATGTTCGTTTGATCTGCAAATATTTTTTTCGGAGTTTGGGTGTTTTCTAGTATTTAGGTATTTATATCAGTACCCTTACCTTACCTAGTATAATACAAGCTTTGCTTAGTTTGGAAATAGATGTTGTGTGTCAGATATCCAAAATATTTATTTATTTCACATATAGGCCTACATCAATAGTACACATACAGTGTACTGTCAATGTATGTCCTATGTGAATGTTGAAATATGTATATTGTAAGCATAAATGTAAAAGTACTTACAGAATTATCAGAGCTATTTCTATCGTTGTTATTATAATTACTACTGGTTTGTTTATGAACAAAATTGTATCTCCAACACTGATGCAAATAATTCTCAATTTCTTTCTCCGATGCTATATTTTTAATCACCAACTCAAATTTATCCTCCGTACTAGCATCTACGTTGATCAAGTAATCCAATGTGTCTCTGTTAGGGAGAGCATCTGACTGCAGCAATGCATAATACTGATCAAAAAGCATTTCTTTGCCTGTGCGAATGAATTCCTTAAAAGCATTTTCATAACGGTCTTGTTTTAAAGGTTTGTGGCGGATATCATAGGTTGTGTTTAAATCAGGCTCTTTTGACTTTGAGAGTTTTATATCAAGTGGTACTGTGTGATCTACTTTCAATTTTCTCTGTGAATGAAAACGGTGGATAATAGATAATATTCCTTGCAAATAGTATTATGAAATCCACAAAGGTTTTGTTAAAGGAATATGAACTAATAATATACAGAGAACTGAGAATATGGACTGTCACTACCGTTCAACCCGAGGGTGTCATTAGGCAAACAAAGGGAGCAAATAATGCAGGACCACAGAACTGCAAATAGAATACTTGACAGAAATTCTGTAGCAATCTGTCTGCTCAGTGTGGTATATTAAGCCAACACCTTTTAAAGAGACGCTTTTGTTCAACAGTGGAATATTTAAAAATATTAATGTGTCATGAGTTAATATTCAGAGATCTTAAAAAAGTAATAAGTACAGCAAATTATAATTCCTAAGGTAGTTTTCATATCTTTAATTTTTTAAACTATTTATTCTCATGTGTTTCTGGTAGATGGAGCGACAAAAACTACCTGCTAATGGATAAATATGTTGCTTTTCTTTGATTGTGTCCAAGTATAGTTTAAATTTCAGTTTATTTAAATAATTGTTTACAGAACAAACTTAAATTTCATGTAAATACCTAACACTTTACTGTCACAACTTATATAAATTGCTAGTGCAGAAATATGTTATAACATTCTATTTAAAACTCAGTGTTGCAAGTATTGATTAGAAATAAGGAACTACAAACTTAGACTATCAAGGTGCAATTTTTTTAGACCCACTAAAATCTTCTATTCAGACACAATATTATGTACTATTAAAGTTTGTTTACAGTGATATTCTAAGACTATAAAATGAAATGAATACATCCTGCATAGGTGTATAAAAGGTAACAATGATAATATTTTAAAAGAATTACAATCTTTAAATTGTATAAATTGATTACAGTCTTACCTTCTTTGGTATTTTATTAGCTTTAGGAGGTGATACTTTTGTTACTTTATCAGCAGGTCCGTAGAATGGCCTGGATCTACCAGCCAGGTGCATACAAGTATATGGTATCCACATCCTGTTCTTAGTATTACAAGTTTCTACATAATAGCATAATTCCTTTGTGACTGTTATTGAGCCATCCGGATTGCCTGATATTCCTAGAACTAATAAATTAATGTAAATCATTATTTACAGTAATGAATGGTGTTTGTTGGTAAGTATGGTACTTTTGATTTTGTCATTCAGCATATTAATTCATTGAAAATTTAACAATCTTAAAATAACTTTAAATTCAAGACTCAATTATAATAATGTTAACCTAATTAAACTTCTTATAAAACCTTTTTAATTTAATTACTTAGGTTTAATTTCTCATTGTTTATGTGTAGCCCGTTTTGACCTTAATAGAAAGACAAAATTAATTGTAAAGGAAAATGGATCTCTGCCTTATCTGTAGTTCTGTACTAGTTTTTGGGCGCGGGTCTGTCCACGTGTATGTTGGTTTGTATGAGACGAAAAGTAGGTACCCTTTGTCTTTCTCCATGGTCCAATCTAATTATAATAAGTCCAGCGGTTTAGAAGTGAAATCGTATGGATTGGATTGTGAACGTACTAAATTACGTATTTCTAAAAAACTGTACTACATTATCTACCAATTGTCCTATTGTATCTATTGATAAAACTACTAATACTATGGTTTTATTCTCAGATTCTATAATTTGCGTCATAAGAAGTACCTTTGTAGTCGTAGAATAATCCCTTCTCATCTTTTACAACTCGGACATTAGCAGAAACTTTTTTACAAATTTTGGCAAGGGAAACATCCCCCAATTTCCAATGGTATATGCCTTTTTCCGTGGTCATTGTATTTGCATTTACATGTTTAACTGTATTGTAATATTTATCCATGAATTTATTTTTTATAAAAATGACCTACATAAATCAATCAATCAACTCTTGGGAAAAAAATGCCATTTACGAACAAGTGTAGTGTGTACCCGGACCCGTACATCAAACCGATCAAATATGAACTTTTAAAATACATGTTATGAATAAAAACAACAAATAAGACGGGAATGCATATTTAATTTATTATATTATTATTAACGCTCTATGTTATGTCTTTGTGTATGTTATTAACTCTGGAGTAAGTTTGCAGCTCCTTTTTTTTCAATTTCAACTAAAACTTGGTTGGCTGAGTAGGTACTTCAGTTCCGTACGGTAGGTAACCGTCTGTCAGTGCTATAAACCTATAGCGAACAAGTAAAGATAAAGTTTTTGATTAGTTCTGAAAGTCGGTAAAATTCAGTTTCTCCTCTCGTACTTCTCGGAGATGTAAACTGGTGAAGATTGCAATTTTTTATGTAAAGATTTCAATAATTAATTATTTTACTAAAAACAATATCTGAAGAAACTATTGAGCTCTGAAGACATTGCATCATTATTTGAAGATCGAGTCACAGACCAGAAGTAATAATACGTTTACATGTTTAATTAAAATAAATAGAAGTACAACAAATGTTTTGAACAGATCTAACATTTCGTCTTTCATTTTGTTATTCCTACTGACATCTGTTATCGAATAGTAACCGCAACTTTGCGATACACAGCGCCATCTGGTGAGCAAGAGCAAAACGTTTATTTTAATTGCTAATTACTAGATGGCGGTACTTAAACCAAATTCAGTTTCATATTTATTACTCCTCCAATGAAATTAATTTTACAACATGAAGATAGGTAAGTTATTGTTTACATTAATGTATAGAAATAATATCATTTAAATATTATTTTACCAACTTGAAGAAGCATACAAAATAACTAAATTAATTCGTGAACAACAATTTAAGGCATAACCTCTTATTTTAAATAATATTGGTTTTTCTATCAGAACTTGTAACTTTAACGGAAAACGAAAAATATACTCTAATACGTAGACTGACTGCTAAACAACTAGAAATTCTTTTTAACGGTTACACAGCTAACGCAAGTTTGACGCTCTTTTCACCATAGTCACAAAATTCTATGAAAAATCAGTCGATTCCTAAAAATCAACTCCACGGCTTCTAGGTTTACGTATTCTGGTCACAGTTTCCTATTTTTAGATTTAGATTATATATATCTACCTAGTACCCACTTCCGTGCCGTTATCATAGGTTCAATTCCACTGAACCTATGATAACGGCACCAAAATATTTTAAATATAAAAAAGTAAAACCCAACTACGATAAAAACGACGCTGAAATAGTATGAAAAAATAAGCTACGTATCTATATTTCACTGATTTCGAGTAGTAGAATTTTTCGGTTTTCAAAGCTTTGCTGAGAGTAAATTTCGTGGACCATTGTTTAGGCTATGTGTGTCAAGGGTGCGAGAGCAGCTACACATCACACACACATTAATGATAATATACGACACACCGTAACCTAGGCACATGGTTTAGGGGTCATCCATAAATTACGTCACACGAATTTCATGATTTTTTTGCCCCTCCCCCCCCTCCTTGTCACAGCTGGTCACATTTGTGAGACTCCCCCCCTCCCTAGTGTGACGTCACATAATTTGCAAATTTACATTTAGAAATCATTGAATAAAAACAGGTTCCGAAATCAGTTTTATATCCATTTAAATTATATTTTAATAAAATTAACATCAAATCAAACAATTAAAAAAACAAAAATTGATTAATAACATAAATTATAGAAATCATAAAACAAAAAACTTTGAAAGTGCGTGCCAGGTTGCGCATAGAATTGGGTTCTGTGGTCACCCATATTGGTAGGTAGATTTAAAATCGTGTGCAATAGATAATTGTTAGGTTTACTTATTATTTCTTAATTTTTGTACGAAGTTTTTCAAGTGAGAGCATTTTACAAGTTAGACCTGTACAACTCCTGAAATAAAAAAGTTATCAAAACCGCAATAGTTTTCCTATAAGTTTTAATATATGGACTATTATCATGAATTTTTCAGATTTTTTGAGCCATCAATTATAGCTTAAGGAGGGGGGGGGGGATGCCCTACTTTTACAAAAAAATGCGTTTTAAAGTTGAATAACTCGCAAACGGATACTTAAATTGATAAATCGTTTTAACAACCTCGCAATGTTTTTAAAAGACCTATCTAATGATATCCCACACTATGGGTAGCCTCGAGAAAAAGAAAACATCACCACTTTACGAATAGGGGAGGTACCCCAAATAAAAATAATTTTCATATTTTTATTATAGCACTTTTTCGACGTAATTACAACACATATTCAAGCAAAGTTTCATCTTTCTAGCACCAACCGTTTGGGCGGTAGGTCTAAGACGGACGGAAGGATATGCCGAATATATAAGAATCCGAGTTAAGAACTACGGAACCCTAAAAATGAAGCCAAGTTTTATTGTTATTTAATATCCAGTTCTCAACGCGCCTCAGAGATTAGTGGGTATAGGTTGCCCGGGAGTCCTACACACACCCTGCATTGTCCCCAAGAAGGGTATGGTGCAAAAAGCATTCCCCGCCTGAAAAAAAAGTATAAATATTTATATAATATACTCTAGAAAAGTAAAGGTATTGGCCCTATCTTCTTTAAATTACAGTGGTCAAATTAAATAGAAACAAAGAGAACAAATCACCGCTAGGCGCAATCAAAGGTACCGCCTAGGCGGCCGGCGCGTAATACTAGTAGAGCGAGTGGTCACCAAAACAATTGGTGTCTTATATTTACACAGATATAGTTGTATATGTTTTTGAAGTTTTCATAAAGTAATAGTTTAAAGTTCGTGTTTTTAGACTTAGATTACAATAGATTTTGAAATGTGACGTCACATAATTTAGGACCCCTCCCACCCCCTTGTCACACAATGTCACACTTCGTCGACCCCCTCCCTCCCCCTTAAGGTGTGACGTAATTTATGGATGGCCCCTTATCTCTAGTAGAAGCACAGTTTACATTAAGTATGTAATAAGTACGACTGGACCGATATTGACGGGATTTTTACTGGCAGAAAGCTGATGGAGTAACTTTGGCTATTTTGTTTTAGACTAGCGTCACTCTGTGGCGTTACTTGCGATTTACAACAATAACCGAGGGACACGGGACACTCAGTTTATAATTATTTACTAAACTGACCTTTTTAATTACACTTCGTTATGTATATGTAATCGTATTTAGTGCTAAATATACGTCGAGTTTTGTAGCCAGTATGGAGCTTATAAGTGAAAATTAATAGAAATGTGGAGTTAATAGGATTACGGTAGGTACCTCCAGGGTTTGACATGAAATTTCATTTAATTTGTTGAAGTATGGTAATTATGTTGTAAACATATATTTTTTGGAATAACATATTTCGTCAGCATGTACGGATGCTTATTTACCATTTATGTTCTGTAACAAATATACTAAATAACTTAAGTAGTAGTATATAATAAATAATTGTACTATTACTTAGCTCATATCAAGATAATATGTCAAAGGTAAAAATATTTCTTCTTCTTCTTTTCTTCTTTACAGCCATGTAAGAGGACAGGCCTAATGATAGTTTTATAGACCTGTCCCTTAAGCCTAATCGACATTTCACAAATGACACCAGTCACCTCACGCCATTTGGCCCATGCGGCAGCAATGCGTGTCTTGACGTCGCAATCGATGTCTCCGGACGCACGAAATACAGATCCCAGGTATTTGGCCTGGTCCGTGCGCTTGACTAAAGACTAAGTTATCGCCGATGCAGACGGGCGAGGGATCTGTACATCTCCACATTAAGCTTCAGACCGGCGTATATCGGCGGACTTACTGCATTTTCTGCCAGCCAATCTTTGGAATATGTAGACTGTTTTTTTGTAAGACAGTGTTACCATGATCGAGTAAATAGTTCCACAAAACCGCAAGGTGTCCTTGTATCGCGAGACTTTACAATTACAAAATACATGAAATGGACACATTCATGTATATTTGAGGCTAGATATACTATGTAGTAGGTATATCTAGCCTCAAAACAACAATATGTGGATCGCATAAAGTGTTGTCCCATGGCGGTTTGAACACTCAGCACAATAGAAAACCGAAAGATGACCGCTTTAAACCACTATGCCATCCCTACAGTGGATTGTGAAATACGAGTTTAAGTAAAATACCAGTTTCAAACATACCAGACATCTACCTAAACACAATTACACCCCTTATAAACCTACCCTGCAAAAGCAAATCACATAAACTTCGACCCCAAAGCATTTACGCAGTCTGTAGGTATAAATACATACCTACTGTACGTAATCAGAGATGGCCGGCTGTGATTGGTTGATCTTAGAGACGGGGCGTGACGCGGACGCAGCATCTCGTCCCACTAGATGGGGACCGACGACAGCTACTTATATATATGTTTTATTTATCTCTTTGAGATTCAGTTTCGTTATCATATACCTAGCTATATATATGAATAGTTTGTAGAAATGTTGTTAGCATATTTTTAATATTGTATGAATTTTGTTTGTAAGTTTCTCAAACATTTTTTTGTATGTGATATTTAGATTGTAGTAAATAATGAATTTACAAATCATGTAGTGCGATGTCCAATTTAAAGGCAAATGTAAAATGTTGACCTAATTTTGTACTAATATTTAATGAGTCAATATATTATTTTAATAAAAAAGCGATCAGGCTTTCACCATGCGAAAGGAGTTAACATTACATAATAAACATTTAGTTTTTTCAGATTTTATGCAACAGTATACTGTTTCTCATAGAATGTTACCTTTTTGGCCGATTTATTCCAAAGGGAGAATCATGTTTCGGCATAAAAGGCTCTACCGAAGTGAAACCATGGCCTCACATGATGTAAAATCCTTTTTTAGTTGCCATTGATTGAGTGAGGCATTTCAGAGGGAGGTTAAGTAGTGGCAATGCGTTTATGACCTTTGAGTTTAAGGTGTTCGTTGGCGTCAGTCCTAACTTACTATCAAGTGACCGTCTACTTATTCACCCTTTCATATCATAAAGAGTAATCATCATCATCGTCCTCTTGATGATGTACAGAATAATTAACGAACAGATCATTTGATATTAATTAACTATCCCAAACAGTTCATTGCTATATATAGACTCTTCACAGAAACAAAAATACAAAGAAGAATACTTTTTTCTCTTTGAAAATATTTTTTTGTTATTTTTTTTCTTGTTCATCACAATCTTCAAATTCAGTTAACTCTCGAGGAGGTCTAAAGCCCGGCGCTCCTTTGAAAATAAATACATTCAGGTAAAACCGATTAAACTAGTGGCCAACCCCGAATATTCTTGAAAATAATAAAGACTAATAAGATGATGTTCGTTAATTGCCAATTAGGAATATAAATTATGATCGCATCTCAAGACGTTTTCCTCCACAAAGTTTATGAAACAATTTAATGACTTATCATTGAATTGTGTAAAATATTAAATACCTATACGGACCAATCATTAAATTATGTAATATATTTAATACCTATACAGTAAGATATCTTTGACCGATTTGGATACAATCGTGCGATCGAATCGATGTCCTTGTTAAGTTAACGAGTGAAAGTGCTTCGACAGATGCACTCACATACACGTACCTATATACAGGTTGTTGTAAGGTGCGATTCGTTTATGCCATTTCCTTTTCGAAATTTAAAAAAGCGCTCATCATCATCATCAAATAAAAAAAGTAAAAACTAAAACCCAACTACGACATAAAACGACGCTGAAAGAGTAAGTATGAAACAAGATTTAATTAACAAAGTATCATTATCAGTGTACATAGATACACAAATCATATTCAAATCTTCATACTTTTTCAGCGTCGTTTTTTGTCGAAGTTGGGCCAAAAGCAACTAAGTTTTTTTTTTATTCAAAATGTTTTACCAAAATTTCATTCAAATCGGTGCTGTGGTTTTTGAGTTTATCGCGAACAGACAGTCGCGGCGGACGACTGTATGTAGTAATTATGACGAATTATTAATTAGTTAAATATACATTCATGGTTCAATAACCTATCCTCTTATGACTATCAATCAATTTACTTTACGCCTTTGATGAACTGCATAGTAATTAATAGAGATATTGTCGAACTACGATAAACTTTGCACAAATAAATTGTATCCGCCTGTATTTGTCGTTAATGTTTAAACTACGTCACACAATGTCGACGTCTGGTGGTCATAATTTTGGTTAAATAATTGTACAACGCTCTGCCTTTTACATAATATTACCTCCTCACGGAATTAATAATTGTAATTGTGTCACTCTCCTTTGTTCTATCGTCGTTAAAGGCAGATGTCTTTTAAGATTACGTAATACCTTAACGTTTTTACCCAACTATAGGGAAATCAGAAGGAAGGTTAATAGTTTTGTACGCTGTGTGTATATTTGGTTCTTAACGGCTAAACTGTTGAACTCAAATTAGTTGTGTATAGCTTAAATAAATTTGGAGTATAGCTTTAATAGTGCTTTTAATTGGTGAACAGGCTGTAAATCATAGGGCTACCCGTTTGCCGATGGATATCTGCAATTCAAATGGCTGATGGATATCAATGGGTCCCCGTTTATTTTCTCTTACTGATTTACCTAAACGTAATAGAAAGATTGCTTGAAGGTGTTCTGTCAGATCATAATTATCGATTAGGTCAAGCTCGTATATATCTCTGGCAACACTCAAAATTGCTATAGATAATAGGTAGGGTGTACCTGACACTTTTACCTGTACAGTTACACCTGTCAGGTAAGCTCGAGGTAAGTAGAGGATAAATGTATACATTTGCATCACATATAGGTACGCACCGATTTACCTGTAAATCTCAACTGTACAGCCAACCCTTTTAGTTATATATTGCTATCTTCTGGACATAACTCTATGTTTAGAAATAAATATTTAAATATTTCGAACATCTTATCTTACACACAACACTATCTAGTCCCAAACTAAGCAGAGCTTGTATTATGAGTTTCATTATTATTACAATATTCATTAAAAATAATATTGAAAATGATGCATGAGGTTTGTTGACACCAGCAGCTGAGAAAACATATTTTGTTAATTCTTTATTGCTAAAAATAAAGTCTAATTAAGAACTCTTTTCGCAGTCGGTTGGAAAGTTCCATTCAAACGATTATCTACAATAATCATTCAAAACAACATTTTTGAAAATTATTCGACTTCATTTTTTCATACTTAACTGATATAAATACAAAAACATACTTTTTTTTGTAAATACACACATATTAGGTATACAAAGGAAACATTCCAACTCTGAAACAAATATTTGTGGATCACACAAACATTTGGACCGACCCGGGAATTGTACTCGAGACCTCAACCACAGCAGCCACATTCGATACCACTGTGCCAATGATAATGTTTAGAAATATAATAACGTGTAGGGTAGGTACATTAAGTTTAAATAAATTGCAAGTTGACCTAGTTTAATTTAAACTGTTCGAACCAAGGAGGTTCGTTTCGCGGCTAATCTCCTTAGAACATCCGCGATCATTAAAGTCAGTGCCTCAGCAAGTTAGTGTGAATGCGCCCTTAAAAGTCCTCTTCAATTGATAGATTTTGAGAAACGACAAAAAACCTTAGACACCTAATGGATCGTCTCCGATCAATGGCTATGAATGTAACAATCAAGCTGATTTTACCGGTTCGTAGCTCGTGCCGACATCGGAGTACTTCCGGTACACCCGACAAAGAAAGTGGTTTTGTAAGTTAATTTTTATTATCAACATTAAGGTGTTATTAGTTTTATGTTCACTGCATTCATCTGGTTAAATGCAAATCGACAGTTGCTCGAATTTTAAATTTCCAGCTGGTAAATTGTTTTCGTATGATGTTAAAAATGTTTGTGAATGTATTTTGATTTAGGACAATTTTTTTTTGAGCCAAGTTGTCATTCTACAAATTTCAACTATATAGAATACTATAGTAGGGGAGCCCACGATGCTAAATGGGGATTTACTCGAGCGTCATAGAGACTTATAGGTTGCAAAGCTTAGATGATAAAAAGAAAAAAATGATATATTATATACCTTTTCATCGGTGGCGGAAGCGGCTATAGATTTTTAAATATGTAAAAAAATACTGTTGCATGGACATACTCGAGCGCGTCAGATATTGATAGCATTAATGTCCTACGTATTTTTAATAATGTACGTATGTTAATCTGATCATTTGCATGATGCGGGTGGTTGTACATAAGGGTTAAAGATGAAAAAAAAAAAGTTAATCGAGCGCGTCAGGTTTTCTAAGGGGGTGTTAAGTGCACCAAAAAAAGGCTCTCATTCAATAATCTGACAATTTCGATCTGACGCAAACTCGCGGCCATTATAATAATGTGCAAAAAAAATTCGCCATTTTGAAATACTCAAGCGCGTCAGATTAAGAAATATATGGTTCATCTTTATGTTCTAGACGTGCTGTCTCATAATCTGACGATTATCTAAAGGGATTCGCCTAATCTGACAAAAAAATTTTTTTTTTTTCAATTTTTTAAATCATTGAACTTAATTAATTGAGAAGCTCAGGAAATAGCATGCAAATAAATAAGTGTATGTTTTTTAAGTAAAATACTTGTATTTATAAGAAAATAATTTTAAAAAAATGCCCAAAATATTTATTTTTTTATAATTAATTGATTAATTAATCATCATCTTCATCTTCATCAGTAGAGAGAAAGAGAGAGAGAAATAGATGGAGAAAAAGTGAGAGAGGAGTAGAAACGCGGAGAGGGAAATATAGGTATCACCCAGCTGCACACATTAAACTTTATCGACGATTTGATATTATTTCGGCTTGCGGAAATCGTCAGATTATATATTTTTCGTTATCCTTCAATTATTTCCTTCAAAATAAAAAAAAATTTGGCTACGCTCGAGAATGTCGAGATGACGTTTTTTTTTTACAACTTTGCTGCCCTCCCCTTTCCTTACGTCACTCTCAAATTGTCAGATTAGTGGATTATACACTTTTTAGCATGTAATTAACTCACCCTACCTTAATCTGACGCGCTTGAGAATTTCTAATGATCAATTTTTTTTTACTAATCTGATCCTTTATCCTTCACGGGCGGCCTTATATATGGGGTTCATATTTGGTGGAGGTACTTAACCGGATACAAGGTATCGTCCTGTATATTAATCTGCCGCGCTTTAGTAAATCCCGAAATCCCCGCTTGGGCTCCCCTACTACTAACAGTATGAGAATGACATCATCGCACCGCTAAGTCACGTGGTCAAAACAAAATATTATCCGAGGACACAAGAGAACAGAGGCGTTCGCTATTGTGGAAGGAGAAGAAAAAGAAAGAATTAAAAGGATCAAAAAGAGAAAAGTCCTATGATCTAGGTAGAAGTTGTACCGATCTAGTTTTCAAATTCAATTTCGTTTAATATAAATTTGACATAGCCCTTAGGCAAATTACTTAATCAAATGTTTCAATACCGCACAATAAGCCATTGAACACTACTGTAGAGAGAGAAGCAGTGCCATATGTACACATAATCTATTTGTTGTTTATAACGATACGATAGTTAGTGTAGTTGGTGGCAGATAGTCTAAATCTCCCGCTACTACCAATAATTATATTTTTTTAGTTTTTTTTTTACACATATTACACACAACGTCATTTAGTCCCAAACTAAGCAGAGCTTGTATTATGGGTACTAGACAACTGACATAAGTACATTAACATACTTTTTTTTTATAGATACATACATATTATACATAGAAAACACCCAGGCTCCGAAACAATTATTTGCGGATCACACAAACATTTGGACCGACCCAGGAATCGAACCCGAGACTACTTGATCAACAGCCGCATACGCTATAGTGTCAACCTATCGCCGTCCACTGCTGGACGAAGGTCTCCCCCAAGGAACGCCAACCATCCCGGTCTTGGGCAGTCCGCATCCATCCGCCGCCAGCCACCTTCCTCAAATCATCGGTCCACCGTGCTGCAGGGCGCCCTACACTACGTTTGCCTAATCGCGGTCTCCACTCTAGCACCTTTCGGCTCCAGCGTCCATACGCTAACCACTAGACAAACAAGGCAGTCATGATATCAATGATAGCGTGATCTTTGTTTATTCTTTGTACATGGATAAAACAAACCTCATTCATAATTCTTCAATTTAATAAATGTAAGCTCTATTTGATTTGAATAATAAAATTAATATCAGTGAGACTTCAGCGTGTGTCTGTACCAACAGTCTTTGTCTCCATCTGTCGTCAGGTTTTTAATGTTGTTCCGTTAATTTCTCCAATTTTTTGTAGCATCTCATTGTTCTCCTGCGACAGGTAGCTGCCGAACTGTGGACCGTTCGTTGCGGTCAAAGTCAATTATGAAAGGTGAAAGGCCATGGTGTTTGGATAAAACTATATAAAAGATTTTTTATTCATTCCAAGATGTAGATTTTCCGTGTAGCAAAGAAATGTACTGAAATTATAGTAAACCAATTACGGATGACCATGTCCATGACGGATTAAGAATACTGAGTGTCACACTCTTAAGCGACTAAGGGAGCGAATTATGCAGGACAATATCAATGCAAAGAGGAGGAATACTTGGATCCTATTCGAAGGAGTATGGCCAGCTTGGTATAGTGGACCAAAATCCCTTTTCTAGGGTGAGGCCTAGGTACTGCAGGCCATATAAGCCATAGAGCAACACGGGCCACTTACATAGGCTGTTGACATGGTAGTAAACCTATAGATTATGATAAAAGATACATGTACCTATGAACTTTAATTGTAAGTTGAGTACTTTTTTAATCCTACCTTGGCATTTTCCCTTAGCTCATCCAATGAAAAATGTCTGGCAACACAGTGTCATCCATTGAGTCACAGTCCAACTGTCTAAAACATATTTAAAAATAAACACGAAGGATTTAAAGCAAAAAGAAATAGTTTAAGATATTAAAAGCATAGATCCTAGAGTGGTGCAATGAGGCAGAACTCTGTTTTTGTAATAGCACGGGCCACAGGATGTCGTCATACTTTTTATGTCATTTCCTATCATTAACTGAGAGGTTTTCTTATTTCTTAATTATCTCTGCACCTTAACCGAATAATTTTTTTGACTCAATCACTCCGTTAATACAAAAGACTACACAAATTTCAGAGAGGTAGTAGAAGGTAGTAGACCACGCTGATTTTAGCACGAATGGGACGTCTCAACCGGGGGGTACTACCCTCTCACAGAAGAGCTACTTAAAATGAAAGCATTCATGCTGTCCTGTTTAGTTGGTGAGTGAGAAACCGATGCCTGATGATGCAGAAACTTCTCAATAAGCACCTCTAGTGTGGTTTATAATACGACATTATCTGCATTCGCAATGTCTGTAAAAAAAAGAGAAACGAAAAAAAGCGATTCTTGAATGCTACTCACGGTTTTCATCAGGCACAGTGGAGTGACTTTAGCAGGTTCATACATAATAAAGACCAGACATTTCTTGATAATCATATGTTGCCGATGATAACCGTACAAATAAATATCGTATTGCAGTCATTAGCGGCTTTCACCCTAGACAATTGGTTACTTAATTATGATAGTCCAGTAACAATTTTTAATTGAAAAAATAATCAAGTTAAAATAATGAATTATATAAATAAATATATAAATAAACTATCTGACCCGGTGAACTTCGTACCGCCCTAAAAAATATAAGTTGATCGTAGAGGGTTGAAAATTTAGGGTTGTTTTGTATTTTTTATGCCACATAATAAAAAAAAAAGTTTAAAAAAGTTTTGGGGTGAAAATCCCTTATCACTTAGAGGTTTGAAAAATAGATAGTAGCCGATTCAAACTTACTGATTATGCATAAAAAATTTCTTAAGAATCGGTCAAGCCGTTTCGGTGGAGTATGGGAACGAACATTGTGACACGAGAATTTTATATATAAGAATAAATTAGTCTTAAATAGATAACATTTTTTTTTATTCTCAGATCTATACAAACAAATAAAATTTGAATGTCTGTATGTAATATTAAAAGAACAGTTATTTACTAAATGCATATCAAAGTGCATACCGTGATTTACACCAAAAAAGCATCGATCTCTCCAACGGCTCTCTCGACTGATTTTGACGGGATTTTCACTTTCAGAAAGCTAATGACTTAAGGAGTTACTTAGACAAACTTTTTTTAGACTAGCTGCGGTCCGCGGCGTTACTCGCGCTTTATAACAACACCGCATAACTCAGATAGTTTGGGTACATTTACCTTTAAGCCTGCGTGTAATAATGCTAATACTATGTGACGATCGTACTACAATCGTGACTGCTTTGTGCGTACTTAACAAGATAATAAGATAGGTTTATTAATCATGCATTTCATAATTTTATTGTTTGACAAGCTTGTTGTTGATTGAAGATAAAAAAAATAATTAAAGACAATTATGACGTATTGCGAAGTCAGTGCTCGCAAATTTACTGACAACTATAGTTCAACCTACGAACTTTAGTTCTCCCTCAGGGTTGCGGAGGTCCGATGCGAGCCGCTCCGTTTAAAAACTGATATTCGGGTAAAACCGCTTGAACTAGTAGCCGACCCCAAATAATATTGGGAATAAGGCTAGGAAGAAGAATTATGACGTATTCAAGATACATGCTCGTTCTGCTGCTGAACATATCAGAATTGGACAACAGGAGACGTCCAGTTTACCACAGTGACTTGAAAAATTAAAGTAAAGACGATCTGTGAAAACTATTTCACCTTTTTGGCTACTTTGAGGATACAATATTGGCGTCTCGATAACATCATATTACTTACAATAGACTGCTTCAGTGGCAGCGAATGCCATTGCTGTGCTTGAGGTCTCGGGTTCGGTTTCCGGTTCAGACCAAATGTGTGTGTGAACCGCAAATATTTGTTTCAGAGTTTGGGTGTTTTCTATGTTAAACATGTATGTATTTACGAAAAAATAGCATGTGTTTATTTATTTATATCAGTTGTCTAGTATTTCTACAAATATACATCAGACGAACAAAAAGAACACCCAGACTCAGAGCAATAGATCACACAATGTGTTGTCCCATGTGGGATTTGAACTCACTACACTTGGCGCAGTAGAAAGCGGCCTAGCAACCGCTTAAACCAACTTTAACTTTAACTTAGAAGAAGGCAGATTTTAGTTAGCTTGTTATCATTCGAATTTTAAGAAAAAATACTCTCATATTGGAAAATTTAAAAATTCTTCAGTAAAAATGCTGGCAGCGGATGGATAGCAGACCACCGAAGACCGTGATGGTTTGCGCTAATTGAAGGAGGCCTTCATTCAGTAGTTGACAGCAGCTCAAGAAGAAGAAGTTATTAGAAAATGATATTTTTTTAATAAAGTTTGCATGTTATTAAACATCTGATATTGTTTAAGGCGCCGAACACGATTTCATTTAACGTCACGTCACGTACAATGTGAAGTAACGAATTTTATTTACCAATTTATACCTAATTAGATGTTCACATAATATCATTGGCATAACGAAGGTAACACACGGGAGCATGCGACACGTGCGCACGAGATATGAACGTAATTATAGCAAGAGATTCCGCGGTCAATGGCGTTTGGTCTGACTCATCTGGCAGTGACGTAATTTATAAGAGGTAGCGAGCTGATATTGTACAATGTTTTTTTTTTAGGTAGGTAGATAGTAGAACTGCGCTGATTTTAGTATGACCCGAGCGGTACTACCTTCACACTGAAGACCACCCTAAAAATTACAGAATTGGCGTTGTCGTATTTTATTGGTGAGGGTGAAATCGGTGGCCTGATGATGCAGAAGCATCTCACTAAGCCACCATAGTGTGCGTCACCATGCTAAATTGTCTGTACTCACAAAGAGGATGATGATCTTGGATTCTACTCATGCTTTCCATCAGGCAGTCACTTTGGTAGGCTTAAATATATAAAAAAGAAAAAGTTATTGTATGTTTAACGCCGTTAGTACACCTACGCATTCGTATGCGGCAGCGAAAGAACGAAAAAAACTGTCAGTAGTATGGCAGAATTTCGCATACGCTACGTCTCACTCTAGCACTAGGCTACATGAAATAGTTGCGTCCTTGTCGGTATTGTTTCGCAAGGAACTGCGAAATCGTCGTTACACAGACGCAGATGTTTCGCTAGTGGTGTTTCGCATCGCAAGGTGTTCGCATGCGTTCTGTCGTTGAGGACAGATTTTCTTACCATGGAAGCCGAAAATATTGGAATATTTTTCTTTGCGAAAGAACTGCTACGTACTAACGTTCCGCAGATATTTCGCTACCGCGGTAGTTTTGCAGTGATTCGCTGTCGCATACGAACGCGTAGGAGTACTAACAGCGTAAGGCTTGCCAGAAGAAATGGTAGCGTATGCGACTGCAGTGTTTGAGGTCTCGGGTTCGATTCCCGGGTCGGGCCTAATGTTTGTGTGATCCGTAAACATTTGTTTCAGAGGCTGGGTGTTTTCTATGTATAACATATATGTATTTACGAAAAAAAAATGTTTATGCATAAATATCGGGTGTCCAGTACCCATGGTGTAAGGTATTCGAAATAATTATTATTTATTTTTTAACTATAGCACCACACCAGGTGCAATATCAGCCCGCTTTCAGTTCATGTCTTGAACAGCATACGATTACAGCCTCACTGCTCGCCGCTCGCACAGACAGGCAGACGCGAGATGCGCACGCGGCCTCTGAGCAGCTGACCGATACAAAACTAGACCCATTACATCTTGATACTTTGCATAGGATATTCGTTTTCTATTTAAATTGTTCAGATTATTTATCATTGAAAAGGTGATAAATATGTTAAATATATTTAGGATTAGGTTTTACCCGCGACCCTGTCGTGCGTATGTTAGGAAATTATCGCGTTAAAAAGTAGCCTATGTCTTTCTCAAGAATCAAAGTACCTGAATGTCAATTTACATTAGAATCACTGCAGCGGTTTAGCGGTGAAAACGTAACAGAGAGACAGTCAGAGGTACTTTCGAGTTGGTATAATGTTGGTATGATTTTATTTTCTTGCATGGGTTGTATCTTAAAATAAAATAAAAAAAAAGTTAACAACTTTTTTGTAGAGGGTTTAGATGTATGCTCAATAAACGAAAAGGAACATAAGTGGAATGAACTTGAAAATGGCAATATGTTGGATTCTTAGGGCAGTCAACGAGAAAGGGAAAAGGTAGCATTTCGAATGATACTTTTAGTAGAAATATTATTTACTAGAATGTATTGTTACAAATGTATTTGATTGAATGACCAAAGATGTAGTAGGATGTGCAAAAAATATTGAAATATTTTTACACACACACACACACTTAAAATTACATACATTTACACGTTGACTTCGTTATTAAAAGTCTTTTATAAAAATATTAGTATTAAAATAATCTTTCGATTGTGTGAACTGATTTTGATAGTTATTTTTTTATTGGAAGCTGGTACCTTCCATGTGGTACAATGATAAGGCAACCAGAAATCAGATGATAGGATCCTGGAGAAATCGAGGGAATACCTCAAACATCATAGGTCGTAGTATCTGTCGCGATTTGGGTACTCGGAATAGATTTTCTTTAAAGTCGGTTTCTTTTTTTTTATATTATCAATAGCCCTTAATGATTGACCCTTTGCCACTATTAAGATCAATATCCCACCATCTTATCCACTTTTTCGATCTAATTCTTAATAGATAGCAAAATTGCCTCCTCCCATTACGAAGGAGGAATTAAATCTCCATTTATCATACCGCGCTTAAGAGGCAAGTCCCTATAAACGCGCAAAAAAGCACTTACAATTTTTAAAGGGCATACCTTACTTTGCTTATCCTTGCATAATATAGAAGAGACTGTACATATACAGGTGTATATATATATATATATATATATATATATATATATGTAGGCCATGTGTGTGTTATATATATGTTCCTAATTTATAAAAAATACGTACTTCCGCCGTTATAGATTCTACTTTTAATTTCAATATATTAATTTATTTGCATATATTAATTCTACGGATTGTAATTACAATGTGCTTCCAAATATCAAGACTTGTACATCTGCGCTTGCGCACGAGCTAGCGGCAGATGTGCTCAGCATCTGTCTCTTACGCACACTGCTTACCTTACGATGCACACAGACGCAACAACCTGCTGCACAGCTGATCGCTACCTGACGTTGTTTTTGTTTCATAGGATTTAAGATTGGAATTAAATTGCATTACCAATAAAATATTATAGAGGCAAATAGGTAAGCACCTGTCTAATTTCACAAGTTTCCGTAGAATTTTTCGAAGACCACTCCTCTATAGCAAATACTTTCCAATTTGGAGGAGAATGCTTTAAACATTACTTTTCTTCTTCTTCGGCTAATATTGCCACTTGAGCTTGTGGTCATATAGGCTATCGACCTGTCGACTATACTCGTAACGGGGAAATTTTGTGTTGTTTTAAATTTTTAATTTCTGCATTAGGAATATACATCCAGTGTCGTGGGGAACTTTACAAACACAAAGAACGCCCAGACTCTGAACAACAATTTGTGGATCACAAGTATTATCCATGGAGGATTTGAATCCACAATAGTTGGGGCAGGAAAAAGCGGCGTAGTGACTACGTAAATCAAGAGGGCATCGTTCAGTACAGCAGATTATATGATGTTTAGTAATAAAGAAGGTAAAAGTCAGAAGGTATTTTGAAGATATGTGTACTTATATACGCCTAAATTTTGAAAAATTATCGTAAGCTATAATTATTATTACACTTCATTCCCTAACAATTCATTCCTAAAATATTTTCTATGTATTTGAGTGGCAACTTACGTAAAAGTAATCTAATTTTAGAAAAGAGATTGAATGAATTACTAAAACATCTTTAACGAATTAAAACTCTTTCTTGAAGGTGTTGAAAAAAAATCTTTATAACCCCTGTATATTATTGATTAAAACTATACTGATATGTGTCTGATAGCACAGTAATCATCTTTATTAATAAATCAGTCGATATTTTACAACTCTTTTTTTCAAATTCAAATTCAGCGTTATTACACAATCTGTATTTCAACTTTTCTCGAACGGCACGTGCCGAAGCAGAATAATGTTGTAAATTTGAAATACATATGTTGTAATGAATACTTAATACCAATATTAGGTCGATTACCAACTCAATGTAGCCAACAAATTTCCGTCTTGATGTACCTGGTGTTTTTGTCTAAATCTCCGGTATTTTGATACGGAGACATCTATTTTACCAGACACACTAATGTGTCCCTTTGACCTTTAAAGTTTAATGAGTGTATTTGAATAAATTTGACTTTTACCTTTAGGCACTGTGGAATCGATGAAGAGAAGACCCGACGAAGCTTTCCAAACGCTGCCCAACCCAATTTTTAATTGAAACTTAGGAAAAAATAAAAACGGCTTAATACAGCTGTAATCTTGTGGTTGCTTTATTTGTTAGTGGTAATAAATATTTTCATTACTTTATTATCTAGCTGACCCGGCGAACTTCGTACCGACTGCGCGGTTGGCCTGAGTCTGGGTGTTCTTTGTGTCCGTTTCATGTATGTTTGTAAAGTCCCCCGTGACAGGATTTATATTCCTAATGCGGGAGTTGTCTTTCTTAAAATAAGAATAATACTCGTAAGAATAAGAATTACTAACACACGAATAGAAGATATATCTATATAAAGATGAGTGTCTGTGTGTGTGTGAATTTAATGGAAGAGATGAGCAGAATCTAAGAGTGGTGGCATACTTATTGCGAATGTAGACGGCCTAATTAGATGTTACAAAAGAAGCCCAAAATCGATCAAAGTGGCGTGCAATAGAAGAGGCCTATGTTCAGCAATGGACTGCGATGGGCTGTTGATGATGATGGTGCAATGTTTCGCCAACATTATGCCTTCGCTTCACACAATAAAACTCGACAGCACGGATGCAATTATTTTAAGTACGGCTTCTGTGAGTAATCAGCGTGGCTGTACCTACATATTTTTTTAATTTAAGCCTACCAAAGTGACTCTACTCTGCCTGATGGAAGGCATGAGTTGAATCCAGGGGTAGGAGTCACCATCCGCATTGTGAGGGTAGGCAATGTAGCATGGTGACCCATACCATGGCGGTCTGGTTAGATAATTCTGCATCATTGCAAAAGGTGAATGGTGCAGAATGATTTGAATCCCGGTCTCACACTAACCAACGAAATACGACTTTATTTTAATATCTAGCTGACAGCAAGAATACTGTTAATATTAGGATGGTCTTCCGTGTGAGGGTAGTACTGCCCTTGTCGAGCCGGCCCATACGTACTGAAATCATCATGTTTCTGCTACATTTTAAATCTGGATATAGGTGTTACAACTTACTTTAGCTGCTGACGCGATCCTGGTGTTCCTCCCAACTGCCGAGGTAGGCCGCCGCGGGGTTTAGTGGGTGCATTCCTAGCGTAAAAAAAACAAAAAAAATGATGTTACAACTTATCTTCGTATCTCGAGTCTGGTGGCTTTTGCTATTTCAATTGCTGTCCTGTGCCTTCATGGCCTATTAGTTCTACATATAGAGAGATTCAGTTTCTTTTAAAAAACATTTGTTTTGCAACATGCCAGGGCAAATCTGCGTGATTGAATTTTCGAATGTCGTAGAATTTTTCATACAAATTGTATAGGTACTTCAAAATATATTTGTATTTCACAAAGCTATTATTAACTAAAATAAAGGTTTACTATGAAAGTATTTTAGTTCTAAAGACTGTTGAACGAGGTGAATGCTCTAAAATCCGTACGTGACTAGGCAGGTGTTCTGCAGCTGACGATTGTACTAGCCATCATTTTATATATCTAGACGTTCGATGGGGTACTTTGTAAGAATAGCTTAGAAGACAAACACTGGTCGGTGGTATGGCGAATTTAAGGAATGAAACATTCTACGTCAGTTATGCGCGCTAATGAGCTCTTTTTATAAGTTAACATTCTTAGATATAGGGATAAAAACGACTACTTATGTGTAATTGAAGCCTAACTTCAAAGCGCTTATTGTCAGGTGTGTAATACTTGCAATCAACTTGGTGATAATGATAGTGATGATCCAAAGATGAAGTGGTGGAACTGATGATCTTGAAACTAAGTCTTTCAATGTGTTGAAGGTAGCCAAAGCGTAGTTAATTTTCAACGGACTATAACTTGAGACAGATAGGTAATAGGCAATATTTATAGTAGTTATGAATCCTTACTACTATTATACTACTAATATTATAAACGCCGACCTAACTCTGTCTGTCTGTTGCATTTTCAGGCGTAAACTACTGAACCGATTTAACAAAAATTGAGACACAAATAGAGTCGAGAGGCTAAAAAACGACATATGCTACTTTTTACCGCGATAACCAACATAGACGCGGGCGAAGCTGCGGACGAAATCTAGTAAATAATATAATGAAATGATATGAAATAAAATAAAAAGAAACAATCATTAGCACTGCGACTAAGTCTGCAATTTATTAGCTCACATGAACACTTTTGTATGTCACTTTTTCTCTTTTTTTTTTTGAAAAGATGAGTCCTTGCCTAACTCGATTAGCCCTGAGAAATAAGGACGTAACAAACTCAGAGATAATTCAAGTCCAGATAATCTTCTTAAAAAGTAAAGAATATTCTCTCAGCAATGAAAAACAGTAATTATCATTTGAGTGTCAAATTTTATAATTAAATAAAAATGAAAAATGTAAGTAGGTTTAGTCATTTGAATTGATTGTGTCCGGCATAACACAGATGAGGTTAAAACCCTTTAAAGAATTCTCGCCTGTACTTATTATGATAATAATAGCTATAGGTTTTAATAAAGAAGAGACAGACAATAAGTGAATCAACTACAATGACTCATATTGTCACTTACACTCGAATATTTTTGTATTAATCTTCCCTTCGTAGACCGTGAGTCATGCGTGTGCGCATGTTTAGTGTTAAATCTGCATTGCGGTTTTTGTGGATCGTTAATATGCAGTATGGCTTTTGTTTTGGTTTCATAACATCACGTAGTAATCTTTTTGAGTTGCATCGTTGCCAAAGAGACTGCCTTGTTGGTCCAGTATTTAGCGTTTGCGACTGCTGATCGAGAGGTCTCGGGTTCAAATACCGGGTCGGTCCAAAAAGTGTTGTAGAATTTTTCTTACCTCGCCTCGTGCCTCGGAGTGCTAGTAAAGCCGTCCGGTTGTCATGAACATCTAAGGCAATCGTGATTGGGAAGTCAGTGCCCTCAAATATACTGACAACAAGTCAGGGTACCTTAAAATGATCTGAAAATGTTTCATTAATCTCTAGTCATGTAACAAAAGTTACAATCCTCGTATCAATCTCACTGAGTGCATTGACTGCGCAGGCGCAGGTGGGGACGTCGCGTGCGCACACACCTTGCGCTCATGAGATTCAAATGACATTGCCGCATTGTAAATGAGAGAGTTTTTGTTTTAAACAGCAAAACAACATTTTTATATCAATTTGTAGTACCGAGGGTGATGTTTATAGCTATATTTTCTTGTAATTTTTATTATCAAAACAGCTCCCCTAGCCAAGTTGCAAACGTTTTTCGTTTTCTATTCTATTCTCTCAAATGTATAAGGATACCGTCATCTCAATGTTAAATCACGGGGTAAAAACAAAATTTTAGCCAATAATACAAAATCATACAGGCTTTAGCGATTGAAGAAAGAGTAACCACACTTAAACATGCATCTTAACAAAGGGGTCTCCCTGGGGTTGTGTCGTTTTATTGGGTAACTCCTATCACCTTCAAGTTTCAACATCAAATAAGCTCCTTATTATCATAACTAGCTTTCCGCCCGCGGCTTCGCCCGCGTGGAATTCGTTTATATCGCGCGACACAGTAAGGGTAGATTAAACAATCTTACATGATTTTATGTTTGATATTAAGGAACTTCGACACAAACTTTCGTCTACTATTTCACACCCTTCTACTTTTATTTCCGCAATAAAAAGTCCTTTCCCAAGTTCAGTTCTATCTTCATATCAAATTTCATCAAAATCGGTTCAATGGTTTAGGCGTGAAAGCGTAACAGACAGACAGACAGAGTTACTTTTGCATTTATAATATTAGTAAGGATTATGCTTTGTCAATCAAAATTTCAGATCAATCGGGAACCGGGAAGAGGGCCCTCGCAAGATTTCATTACAGTTAATGAGACAGGTGAAACTTAATAAAAGCTTGTAAAATAAACATAAATATGTGTGTATTACCATGACGACGATCTAATTGGAACACAAAATAAGGCTAATAATAAAATCATTTCTGTAATCTAGGACTTACACGTGGTCTCTTATAACATGACGCGAGTGGTTGACGCATAATTGATACGTTTTGCACTTTCGACTCGAATGGAAACAAATGACTCATGTTAATATGGGTGAAAATATTTTTTTTTAGATAGAAAAGAACATTCATAAGGTTCATGAAGTGATCCGTCAGAGAACTAAGGTTATCGACATAAATAACCGGATTAGCAAGCTGAAGCGGCAGTGGGCTGGCCATATTATCTACAGAACTAAAGACCGTAGGGATAGAAGACCGTTCTGGAGTGGAGGCAGCTTCTCAGCAAACGTAGTGTAAGACGCCCACAAGCCAGGTGAAGTGATGACCTGCGTATGATGGCTGGCAGAAGCTGGATGCGAGAAGCCCAAAATCGATCAAAGTGGTGCGCAATGGGAGAGGCCTATGTCCAGCAGTGGACTGCGATGGGCCGATGATGATGATGATCTTCATATGTGTTACCTCAACACAAAGTTTGACATTCATAGATGTCACCTTAACGTAGGTGCCATTTTCACTTACTATACTTAATCTCCTTACAAGGAGACAGTCCCTTAATTTTAAGAGACGTCTACTAAACTGTCCCCTAAAAACAGCAGTTTGCCATTCATAAGTGCTATTTAAGATTTTAAGTAGAATCTAAATGTTTTTATAATCCATTGATTAGCTAAGGGTAGATTTGTCATAAGATTTTGTTTTATAAGAACAGAAGCTGGATGTGAGAAGCCGATTGGAGAGGCCTAAGTCGCACAGACTTAGCACAGTAATAGGATGATGATGATGAAAACATTTTCCCAAGTGGACACCGAACAATGTTAAAATGACTAGATTAAATCAATCTATTTAGTTTAGACCATACATCTCATGTCAATTACTTTACTATCTTATAAGAATGATTTTTCCATCTCTGACTCAATTTTATCTAGCCCAGATTTGGACAGATCGTCCATCCAGTATTCTAGATTCTACTCCAAGGATAGTTGACTGTTATTGGCTTGGCAGGTAAAGGTGTTTTGGGATCATTCTTCTAGGATTATATGGATTTTTATTCGAACTAGAATCCAAAGTGCTGTTATTCCAATTGGTAATTCAGTGAGCTAAAAAAATTTTTTTTTGTCACTTTTCAATTAATTAAAATGATGAGCAGCTGATGTTCAGAAGTATACTGTTAAGGCTGATGATGATTGATGATGATAATGAATTCGTGCCTACTTCATGTATTAAGTAAGTTTTTAAGTACAAACTTTCGAGATATTTACATAGTTAACTGCTGAAAGTTGCTACAAAACTCAATAATGCCTTGTTAGATCTTGTAGGAATAATATTAATCATCAGTTATAAAAAGAAAGCTGGGTACACAACCGTTTCCTAACACTGGCGATACTAAGTGAGATATACAATGGGCCGGTCAGGTTTCTCGACAGTTACTAAAGGTATTAATTTGTCGCCATACACAGTAACAATCTGTCACGGCTCACAGACATCTTGAATACCTATGTAAGATTATCAGAGTGTATATAACATTATATCTGTATTTCTTAGGTATAGGTAGGTATTTTATCTAATTAAATTAGGGAGATTTTCGTTCAGGAGTGGACGGTGATGTGTTGAATTAAAAAATTCGCACTATTTTTTTTTATTCACAGAAAATAAATAGATTTTCAAATTTTACAATTTTCCATTAAGCTGGCTGTGATGTTATATAGCTTATAGAATTCCTGGGTTCTGGGCTATTTAACATTAAAGGCATTTTTCAATTTGAACTGGTAGTTCCAAGAAGACTGCCTCATTGGTTTAGTGGTTATCGTATACGATATACGACTGCTTATTAAAAGGTCTTGGGTTGAAATTCCGGGTTTTGCCGTCATAATCCACATATACAACCCATTAAATCATAAAAAAAAAAACTAATTTCTTGGTCTTTTTTGCATTCATTAAGTGATTATTCCTAATGTCTTTTATGTTCTCTATCTTTTGTAAGGAACGAAACAAAGAAACATAGGTTACATCAGGAAAAAATATTTATTGATAAAATCGTTTGATTGAAATAGCGACTTCCGTTGTTTTGTCAAAGGCCATTTTAGTAATCATGTAAATGAAATGCAAATGGCGTTAAATAATAAGATTCAAACCTTTTTATTTGTTACGGAAATGAAGATTCGACAAAAGACGTTCTTTTGTATAATTTGAACGTTTTTGAGTCATTAGAGAATTGAAATTGTGCGTCCTTTGCTTTTTGCTAATCAATACAAACTATTATTTTTTATTAAACCTTTCAATAACATTGGAAACTATCTTTTAGCTACGACTTTATTTGCGTGATTATTTTATTATATCGTTGACTAAAGTTAATAAATACCTTTTTTATTGTATCATGATATATTCTAACTTCCATTTAACCGTTTATCTCTTACTTTACCTTCTTAGGGGCGACTTCAGAATTTGTTTTCAACGTTAACAATACAAAAAGTGTAATCTGAAAAAAATTAAAGTTTGTTAAAATTTACATTTTTAAAATCAAAATTAATTTTCGTTTATTTTAATGTGAAATAATAATAATTTAAAATTCTTTTTTCTCACATATAAAAAGAACATACATCGGGGTCAACTTAAAACATCCTATTAAGATAATTTAATAACGGAACAGAGATTTACAAAAAAAGAAACACAGCATTTTGATGACGTAGACCCCTTATTAGAAATGAAAGAAAAAGGTTAAAGGATCAACTTATAATGGTCGGTCGATGTTGAGTCGATCGATTAGACGTTAGCGCGTCGGGTCGACTTTTTTAATCTGTGACATTTTGCATTAATTTGGAAGAATACTTCAATTTGTTTCCGGTAGGTAGTTGCAGTTTAGCATTTATTTATGTAAAACACTCATTTGTATTTTAATTTACTACGGGATGTACATTTGGCTTGTATAAATTATAAAATTAAATTGAAAACTATGTTAATTTCTTTTTTTTCAAATCGCTACAAGAATTCTTTGGAACTCAACCTTATTTTCTAAATGTCAGTTTAAAGGTGGAATTTATGGTATGTTTTTTAATCTTTACAAAACATAGGTTAATTATACATAAAGGCAGTATGGATGTTGATTTTAATTAAATCAACATCCATACTGCCTTTAATATATAATAAGTTTCGAAATTATTGTAAATAATAAAATAATCATCGCCAATTATAATAATATAATAATAATTAAGCTAAAGCGAAAGCTAGTAACAATTATTTGTTATATTACATAACAAATAATTATTACTAGCTTTCTAACGTGGCTCCTCCCGCGTATATGTCGATTATAGCAGTAAATAGAAGCCTATGTCCTTTCTCAGGCCTTATAATATCTGTGTACAAAATATCATTAAAATCGGCTCAGTAGTTTTAGCATTAAAGTGTGATAGACTTTCAAACAAAATTACTTTCGCATTTATAACATTAGTAAGGATAATTTAACAAGGAATAATAATAATAATAACAGCTTCACTACATAGTATAAAACAAAGTCGCTTTCTCTGTCCCTTTGTATGCTTAAATCTTTTAAACTGCTCAACGAATTTTGATGGGATTTTCTTTAATAGATAGAGTGATTCGAAAGGAAGGTTTCTATGTATAATACATTCATATTATAGTAGATAATAATTTTAGAGGATGCTAATGTGACGATTTTTACGCTTACATTGCAAACGCTGGCTGTACCCTACGAGATAGATCAAAATAATGTAGTACAGTATTGTACACCTTGAAAAGGTCTACAAAAAAGTCCGCGACGGTATATGTCTATCTCTTAGAGATAACCCACAATAACCATTCTTTTCTTTTTTCTTTTTACGAGAAATAATGGCTTATTTACGAAGCGATTTTAAGCAATACTGTATTAATCCTTATCTAATTAAATACCTTAAATACATTGTTGATTTCATATAGATCTAAATGAATATTTTCGAAGACATTACAGATTTAAAATGCAGGAACAAAGCGATTATGGCTGTACCGGCCGGGGCCCGTTAGTTGACGCTGCTGTCGATTTGTCACTATCAGTTATTAACTAAACACAATCCTTTATTATTATATATCCTATATAATCCCTAAATTTAATATTCTAAGGCAGTACGAAGTTCGCCGGGTCAGCTAGTTAATTATAAAAGGAAACCTATCTCAATGTTTAATCAACGTTGTTCCCAGGTCTTATTCCACCTTCGTGATACATATCGGATGTGCGAGGAAGCTGCGGTGTACCACTGAGATAACACGGACTGTATACAGTATGTTGTTATTTTGTTGTAATCTACCAACATCCGATGACCGGATAGCGATAGTGATTTGTGAATTGATCAGCTACGACGTAAGTCACGGGTTCGATTCCCGTTCAAGTCAAAAGTTCATACACATGAGCATTTCATGTTTGATTTCTTCTGGGTTTATATTTTATGATATATTTGTGTTCATATTTGTGTTTCTATGTTTATGACTGCACGGTTGGCCTAGTGGCTTAAGCGGTCGCCACGCTGCTTCCTACTGAGCCAAAGTGTCGTGGGTTCAAATCCCACGTAGGATAACACTTTGTGTGATTCACAATTTGTTGTTCTGAGTCTGGGTGTTCTTTGTGTCCGTTTCATGTATGTTTGTAAAGTCCCCCGCGACACAGGAATATATATTCCTAATGCGGGAGTTGTCTTTTCTAAAAATGAAAAAAAAAAAAGAAAGTATTGTAGGGGGCAAACGAGCAGACGGATAACTTGATGGTATGTGATTGCCCCTAAAAAAATACTTTGTCCATTTGTAGTAACCTTTAGAAAATTTATTCAGCAGTGTTTTAGATTATTATCAGACCATGCAATGAATTTTGATCTAGGTATAATTTGTAGAGATAGTTAGTAAAAAATAGTAGGGGGCAGGGAATCCCATGTAGTGCCGGACAGCAGTTAGTACTGTACAAACATTTAGAAAACATTAAATAATGCTCAAAATTAAATATCGAAAGTCTAATAATATATATAAAACTTTTCCGTTACTGCCTGACTGACAGACAACGCACATCCGAATCTACAGGGCGCAGGAAGTTGAAATTTAGCATACGTGTTCCTTGAGGAACGAGACCGAGAATGAGAACGGAGCGTAGGCGAGCACTAATGGAGGATTTTGGAAAATTCCACCCTTAGGAAGGTAAAAATGGTAATCAATGTTTAAATCAGATTAACATCTAGGCGAAGTGCTGGTTATTAATAAAATATCAATGTTAAGTGAAAGTGACCGTTACCCGGGGACTCCCCTTATATGTATGTGTATTTATCTAGTAGGTGTAGTATATTTCAACTAGATGGCGTAGTACGAATGTGGATGGTATAGAATATTAAAATTCTTTTATGTCTTTTTCCATGCAAACAAATGAAATATGTTTCAATGAATAATGAAATAGGTTTTTAGACAGCGTTATCGTGTTTCAAAGTGTCTTTTTCGTTTTATCTGTGTAACCTTTAAATCTAATAAATAAAAGTAGCTATGAAGTGATAGCTCTACTGTAAAAGAGAATTTGTTTTGTATATTTTAAGTATACTACGGCGTATACTAGCCCCTCACTAAGACGGCCTAGTAAAATGCATCATAATCATTAGGCTTCCGTTCTAACACTTACCAACAAAATACCACAGCATGAATACTGTAATTGTTAAGTTGGTCTTCTGTATGAGGGCAGTATCGTCCCGGTCAAGTCATCCCATGTGTACTTAAATCTGCGTACCTCTACTCAGAAAGATTACAGATGATATAACCAATGGTAGGAACGAAACCAACACAACTAGTACCCCTTACAATGCTTACTTCTTTATCTTATAATAATAATTAGAGCTAGTACTAGTAACATTTAACTTAGATCAGTTAGGAACATCCTTACTAATCCTTACTGCCTTCTTGGTCTAGTGATTGTAGTGTATGCGGCTGCTGATCAAAGAGGTCTCGGGTTCGATTAATATTTGTGTGATCTACAAATATTTGTTTCGGAGTCTGGGTGTTTTTCTATTATAATATGTGTGTATTTACAAAAAAAGTATGTTTATGTATTTATATCAGTTATTTAGTATCCATAATACAAACTCTGCTAAGTTTGGGACTAGATGACGTTGTGTGTAAGATGTAAATATGAAGGTAACTCTGTCAGTCTCTCGCGCTTTCAAGCAAAAACTACGGAACCAATTTAAAAGAAATTTAGCAAACAGTTTGTCTAAAGTCTAAGAAAGGATACAGGCTGCTTTTTTTTCCGCAATAACAGACAAACACAACTAGTAAATATACAGGTAAAAATAGAACTGTTTACTCAACCTGGCCTCACTGACTGTCATTGTAAGACGCAATAATTTACGCGTAATTTTCTTATTTTCAGCTGTTCCGCCATGTATCCATGAAATATACCTATTGTGCTGTGATGAAAAATAAAACTATACGTGGCTCTGCAGAATCTCCAGCTCTATGACTCAGAAAAATGTACTATCGATTCTTGATAATCGATACTTAAAAGTTAAAAGTTAACTTCACGACAGAACTGAGAGTCCGAGAAATTTCTCCTACTTTGTCTGTACGTATATATATACAGGCATGTATATACGTATATTTATGTTGCTATGCGCAGTGGAAGCGATGCGGTACGATACGGCTTCCCGGATTCTCGAATTACCTTCCGACGGAGTACCGGACATGGGGTGGGTGAATCCTCTACTGTAGTACAATGATACAAGAGGTTTGTTACACGATTGTTTAGAGCTACTGCTTACTCCTTGTGGCTGTGATATCGATTAAGCGAGGGAGTGTTTGTCAATTCATTATTCGACGGTGTAGCTCTATAAATAGTCTGTTTTTTTATTTCCTTAGTGTAAATTTTATTTTCTGTTTTTAAAAATAATTTATCTGTTTCTGTTTAGGTTGTAATCCAAATGGTATTTTTTTAAAGATTCGTTATATCCGTCCGTCCTCGACCTAACGTCCTAACTATTGGTGCTAGAAAGATGAAACTTTGCATGAATATGTTTGTATCACGTCGCGAAAGTGCTATGACAAAAAAAATTTGGGGTACCTCCCCTACACGTAAAGTGGGGATGATTACTTGTGGGGTATCGTTAGATAGCTCTTTTAAAAACATTGAGAGGTTACTAAGACTATTTGTTTTAGGTATTCGTTTGAGCCTTATTATTGTTATTATTTGTAATGTTGTTTTACACTTTGTCAGTTTCGTTGTTTTATAATTCTAATGTTTACGTTTCTTCTTTCCAAATGTCCGGAGAATGATGCAGAAACATCTGATCAGGCCACCATGGTATAGGTTATTATGCTTTCATTGCTTACCCTCACGATGAGGATGGTGACCCCTACTACTGCTACTCATGCTTTCCATCAGGCAGTGTAGAGTCACTATGGTAGGTTTAATAAAAGAGCACGTTATTTTTGTTAAATTCCGAGCAAAGTAAAATAATATTAATAAAAAAAGGAAATCTAAAATTATGCAGTCATTATAAATATAAATAATAAATAAATTATAATTATAAAATATAATAAATAAATATAAATTAGTTTATCAATTGAGAGTGGAAATATAGTTTCTAATATAATTCAGTTAGCGGGTAGATGCGCTATTGATCACACGCGTTCACACGTTCACACCGGCTCGAAAAAGTTTCTTTAAGTTTAAAGTCTAAGTTTCTCAAACTTTGCCATTTCACGTTTGCAAATAAATAAATTAATTCTCAATTATGGTGCAGTGTGGTAAGTGTGGTGAGGCGGTACCCGATTGCAGTGCTATATTATGCAGTGGCTGTAAAAAACATTTTGATTATGTATGTTCGGGTGTCACGGAAAGCGGTTATCGCCGACTGGGTGCAGAGCGTCAGGCCACCTGGAGATGCCCGGGTTGCAAATCGCCTAAGCCCGTCTCTATTGACCTGGTCATGCAGGAGTTAAACAATATCAAGGTAACTCTTGCGCCTATGATGGATCTCCTAAATGGTATTAAGGACATCAAGACTGAAATTTCTGAGATGAAGTCAACCTTGGGTTCTTACTCTGAGCGTCTGGAATCTGTGTGCCAGAGACTAATTATAGTTGAAAAAGCCCAAGACAAGATTTTGCAGCTGGAAGATCGAGTCTGCAAATTAGAAGAAGATCTGAATGAAAAAAACCAGTGGACACGTCTCAACAATGTCGAAATCAAAGGTGTTCCTATGAAGGACCATGAAAACCTGTTCAACATCGTAGCCAAGATTGGAGCAAAGATAACATACCCCATAGAGAAACGAGACATAAATTTTGCTGCCAGAGTTCCCTCGCGGGACCAAAAAATTAAACCAATTATTGTATCTTTTATTAATCGCTATACGAAAGAAAATTTTATCGCCGCCGCTCGTTCTTCTAAAGATCTGTGCTCGACTGATATTGATCTGGGCGATAAAGGTCGAATCTACATCAATGATCACTTGACGGTACAAAACAAAATACTGCTTACTAAAACAAAAAACCTCGCAAAGGAAAAAGAATTTCAATTTGTGTGGGTAAAAAATTGCAAAATATTTATTCGAAAGAACGTCCAGTCGAAGATTATTGTGATAAAAAACGAACAAGATCTAAACAAAATAATTTAGTATCAGTTTTTGTAATTAAAATAACGTTATTATTTGTGCTGAACTATTTTGTTAACAATATGAAAATTTACACTTTGAGAACCATTATCATCTCATTGAATGTAGCAAAACATTATAATCTTGTTATTTGCTGTGAACTTATCTTTTGTACTCGCTGGTTCAACATTGTTTACAATATTTTTATATCGATACCCACTTTTGGGAAATTGTCAATCCTATTTTATTTAATTTGCTTACTACAAACTAAGACTTGTGTCGTGATAACTACAACCGTAATTTTCTGTTTCTTGTGCGAAATACTCATTTATATAGTAATTGTATTAACATTGCTGTATATGGGTATATTCTGTAGTACAATTCATGATATTATCTTTTGCATTCGCTGGTTCAGAATCGTTTACAACATTCTTAACTCGATACCTACTTTTATAATATTATCAATAATACTTATTCTCATTTGTTTACTACGAAATAAGACTTTTGTTGTGAAACTTGCAACCGTAATTTTGCAACAAAGAAAGAATGAACTAGTTTTCTGTTTCTTGTGTGAAATATTAATTAATTTTAACTTAACAATCGTGTTGGCATTGTTTTTTGGAGTGGTATTCTGTGGAATGATTCATAATAACATGGTATGGAACGTACATTTCCTAAGTGTGGCTGTTGCTATGGTGAATGTGTCTTATCTATTGGTTTATATTATTAATAACAACTGCCTTAAAAATGATTAATATTTACTATCAGAACTGCAGAGGACTTCGATCTAAGACAGATATTTTCTTGCGTAATCTCTGTACGAGCAATTATGATATAATTTCGTTAACTGAGACATGGTTGTCAAGTAGTATTACTGATGGCGAACTATTCGACGAAAGGTACTTAGTATATCGCCGCGATAGGGACTACAACTTGACACAGCAGTCTAGGGGTGGCGGAGTTTTGATCGCGGTGCGTCGAGAATATAAAAGTACCTATAGAATTGATTGGAATTCCTCGGCTGAAGACATATGGGTAACTTTAACTTTACGTAATCCTCATAATAAAAAGTCGACTAAACTTCACATCTGCACCCTATATTTATGTAATCAAAACAAAGGTAACACGTTCAGTATTCAATTGGATAATTTTTTACATAATTTAATTAATATTATTGACCAATTTAAGGAAGATGATTTTTTGGTAATGGGTGATTTTAATATGAGTAACATTCAATGGACCTCCACTGATACGGGCCTCCAGCCTTCTAATGCGAATAATTTTCTCGCGAATAACTTAATTACCGCATTATACGACTGCAATCTGAAGCAATATAATCATTGTAAAAACAGTGCTGGTGGTATATTAGATCTTATCTTATGTAACGATGATTTATCTGTCTTAACGTGCCCAGATCCCTTAGTACCCGAGGATTCCTATCACAAGTCTCTCATTATTAAGTCATCGTTGACGGAAATGGACGCCCTAATCATTCCCAAACGAACTGTGCACATGTATAATCGAGCCGATTATGATGCAATCTGTAAGCTCTTTTCGGAAACCGATTGGACTATTTTGGCAAACGCTGGGTCAGTCGAGGAAGCTGTACAAATCTTCTATGACATTATCTATAAAATTAGGGACAACTTTGTGCCAACACGTACGACACTTTCGCATAGATATCCCCCATGGTACAAATCATCGTTGATTAAAATGATTAAAGAAAAATTTAAAATCTTTAAAAAGTTTAAAACTTATGGTAATCTATCTGATGACTACTCTTTTCGTCTTCTTCGTGACAGGGTCAAAAAAGCTGAGCAAAGGTGTTATAATGAATACATAGTATCTATTGAAAACTCTATCTTGGAAAATCCTAAGCACTTCTGGTCGTACATAAAAAATGTACGTCGCTGTAGCTCCTATTCATCGACTATGAATTATCTGTCTGCCACAAGCAGCTCGACGGAGGGCATCTGCCAGCTATTCAGTTCTTATTTTAGTTCAGTCTTTCTGGTTAGTGACAGATTAAATTGCTGCAATGAATTTAAAGAATCAAACACTAGGTGTGACATATCAACTGTTAGAGTGAGCACTCAGCGTATATACGAATTACTGAAGTCCTTGGATCTTAATAAGTCAGCTGGGCCTGATACTCTTCCCGCGTTATTTTTAGTAAAATGTAGTAAGGAGCTGTCAGTGCCAGTTTCCATAATTTTTCAGCGTTCTATAAATGAAGGAGTAATGCCTAAGATATGGAAAGCTGCTTTTATTACCCCAATACATAAGAAAGGCTCGAAAAATGAGGTTGTGAATTACAGGCCCATCTCTAAACTTTGTCACCTAGCTAAAGTTTTTGAGCGATTAGTTTTTGACCAAACTTATGAATGTTTAAAAAGTGAACTTATTCCCGAACAACATGGTTTTATCAAGGGTAGATCAACCACCACCAACTTGGTTATGTTTAACGAGTATTTAACTAGTAATATGGATAACAATAATCAAAGAGATGCAATTTATACTGATTATACTAAAGCATTTGATAAAATAGATCACAGAATCTTATTGCTCAAAATGGCAGGTTTGGGTATAAGAGGAAATATTATGAAATGGTTTGCATCATATCTCACTGATAGAACACAAGCTGTTGTTCTGGAAGGCTGTACTTCCAACTGGGTAGATATCCCATCGGGCGTTCCACAAGGATCGTTGTTAGGGCCACTCCTCTTTGTCCTATTTATCAACGACATAGCCTCTTATTTTTTAAATTCTAAATTTCTATTGTTTGCTGACGACATGAAAATTTTCCGCGTTGTTAATAATGTTTCCGATGCGTTACTTCTCCAGGAAGACTTGAATAGATTAGACATCTATTGTCAATGTAACAAATTGGACTTAAATGTATCCAAATGTTTCTCCATCACCTTTACTCGGAAACGTAACATTTTCACTTTTCCATATAAGCTGAAGGACTATGAACTTCAGTCGACTAGCGTAATTAGGGACCTGGGAGTTATGCACGATGGTAAACTACTGTTTGATAAGCACATCGAACATATTATTGACAGAGCGTACAGAGCACTTGGTTTCATAATTCGCGTCTCCAGACCTTTTAAGCATATGAAAACAGTAAAAATACTTTACTGTGCCTATGTACGCAGTCACCTTGAGTTCTGTAGTCAAATTTGGAATCCTTGTTATAATATCTACAGTAACAACATAGAAAGAATTCAGAAACGGTTTATTCGATATTTGGGCTTTAAATTTAAATTACCTCATCTTGATTACGAACAACAATGCATCAAACTTCATCTTTTACCTCTTTACTGTCGTAGAAAAGTATCTGATATTTGCCTTCTTTCAAATATAGCGCAGAGCAAACTGGATTGTTCTGATTTACTTTGTAAAATTCAATTTAATGTGCCCACTAGAAATTTGCGTTCCAAAAATCTATTCCATGTGCCACTTTGCCACAGTAATTATCGGTATAATAGCTTCCTACCGCGAGTTTCCAGGTTGTTTAATGAGCTGAACCATATTGATCACATTGATTTGTTCTATAATAGTAAAAATAGTATCAAAAGTCTTATGTCTCATGAACCAGAAATATTGTTCAAGTAATAGTATGTTAAATGTAAAAGTAATTGTTCAAGAATCTGTTATATTATACAGTTGATTTCAGTCGGTTTATATTCTACAGCACTGTCTTCTTTCTACATGCGGAAGCTTTTAATTGGCATATAGATAAGCAATATTATATGTACATTGTAAATTAGGCTGTAAGCTCCCCGAATAAAATAAAATAAAATAAATAAAATAAAAATAAAACGATTTGTCTATGGTTTAAACCTGTTCAATAATATTAAGTGTAAAACTTTTTTTTTTATGAATTATCTTTGCGACAATGAAAGAAGTTATTAGAACGTATAAGGCCAGGCTCGTTAAGATACCTCTGTCTCCCTTGGCACGCATCGTAGGAAGACGTTAATAAACGGCAGATGTGCCGACATCTGGTCTGTCACTGACCTAGGAACGCCGATAAATACTTTCTTTCACCACACAAGGGTATAATCATAATACTTCGATTTTATATAAAGCTATAATCGAATCGAAAGAATCGAATAAAATATTGATTATTTGTTTAAATTTGTTCTATAGTAGTATGTCAACTCATTCTTCCCTACGTTGTGACTTAAAACTATTGACAGTTGGGATTTTTCTATTTTTAAAATTTAGCAGTATTCAGTATTCTTTGTTGTAATGTATTATCTCCTTTTATATTCTAAATGATCTTATTTATTGCTTATAAATTTGCCTTTCTTAATACCCAATTTATTTACTTATAATATAAATGTCATTAATTGTAGAATTTACTCGCTTTATTTTGTTGTTTTCAAGAAGTTATCAATGTTTATTCTAAATTGAAGTAATCGTTGTTTCATTTTCTAGAATAGTATAATCTATAGCTATTTCATTTCAGTAAATAATTGAATTTCTTGTCGTTTTTACCCATTTAGATAACTATACTATATTAGTATGTATAAACGAATTAACTTTTAATAAAGGAGTCTTGTGGATTAGTGATAACCGAGTAGGTTAAGACATTGTATAGTTGAAATCCTAGCCAGGTCTGTCTTTGGATGGGTGACCATTTCTTGAAACTTGACAATGAATTAAAGGAAGATGGAATCTTTTAGGAACCGTATGTAGTTACAAGAAAAAATTGAAAAAATAATAAACGGATACAGAAGTTACTCTTTCTTTGGAAATGTATGACATATTTTACACGAAAAGCGGCTATAAGAGAAAAAGTAATTCAGATATACGGAGGTCCGATTAAAGGCTAACTCTTTCTATTAAACAGTATGTATATAGTGTAAGTATGATAATACTTACACTGATTATAAAGTGTAAAATAATTTGCATGAAAAGCTTGTATGTTATTAGTTATTTAGGAGATTCAATATTGCCAACGCATTCTACAATCGTACAGCTTTAGTGATAAAAGTTTGTTTTTGTTTTATGGCCATTTTCCATGTCAAATGTTCGGATGGACAGTAGTTTTTTTTTGTAATGAGAGAAACTAAACCCTTCCAGTGTGGTGTGTGGTGACCATCCCTATTGAATTTTACTCATGCTTTCTATCAGGTAGAGTAGTCCCTTAATCAAGCCTTATATCCTTACTAATGTTATAAATGTGAAAGTAACTTTGTCAGTCCATCTGTCTGTAGCGTTTCATAGCAAAATTACTGAACCGATTTTAATGCAGTTTGGTACACAGATAGTTTAGTGCCTGAATATATAGGCCACATTTTACTTCGATAACCAACATAAATGCGGACGGAGCCACGGGAGAAAGCTAGTATAATATATAAAATTAGAAACACGAATACATTTCTTGATTTTTTAAACTTTATTGGTAATCAAGGTGAAAAAAAATATGTGATGCTCTTCCAAAGAAGTACTTTGTACGATTTTGTAGGTTAACAACTATCTTGATAATAAATTAGTTCGACACTAATCTCTCTTAGAGTATACATGTATACTCTAAGCTAATCTCTATATTAATCATTTTAACAACCTCAGCACACACTTCGGAACGAAAAATATCAACAGTTAATTAATACACGAACATTGTACTTATACCCAAAAAACAAGGTGTTAGCCCCAATTGCGGTTGTACGATATTACGTATGTGTTCGATGACACCTGGGCAGCCACCTGCCGGTAACACGTGCTGCTACCCTACTCGAGAGAGGTTTCGTTCTGATATGTAAAGCGGTTACCGTTCATATTTGTTTGTTTATTGATTCGTATTGGAAATTACTATATTACACGTTTGAAGTTTTTTGATCATTTTAACAATAAATCTTTCCTAATAAAAAATCTATGTAAAGCAGTGGCCTACTAAAAACTGTTGATGTGAAATCAATATTAACAATAATAAAAAACTGATAATAAAAAATAAATAAATATTTACCAATCATTACGATTTATTAATCAAAGTCGATTAATGTGTTTCTTATTTAATAATATTGTATACCTAGGTGTAATCTTATAAGTATTTTTTTAATTTTTATATAGCAATACGTTTTTCGTTTACGTGGACACTTACGGTGCGGTTGGTGTATCAGGAATGAAGTTATCCGTCAGAGAACTAAAGTCATCGACATAGTCCACCGGATTAGCAAGCTGAAGTGGCAGTGGGCTGGCCATATTAGCCGACGAACTGATAACCGTTGGGGTAGAAGAGTTCTGGAGTGGAGACCGCGTCCCGACAAACGTAGTGTAGGACGCCCACATGCCAGGTGGAGTGACGATTTGCGCAAGATGGCTGGCAGGAGCTGGATGCGAGAAAATGCCCAAAATCGATCAAAGTGGTGTGCAATGGGAGAGGCCTATATCCAGCAGTGGACTTAGATAGGATGATGATGATGATGATGATACGTTTTTCCCTCGGTTATCGCGGTAAAAAGTAGTAAACTATGTCCTTTCTCAGGCTTTAGACTATCTGGTCACAAAATTTCATTAAATCGGCTTCAGTTAAATAAGCCGTCAGAATGAATCAGTTTTTAAGTACAATCCTTATACACTAGCTAAGCGGGTACAACAACTACACTCGGTTCCAAAAATAACGGGTCAGTCACATAAACCCGAATATCTCCCGAACTACGTATGCCATCCTAATGAAACGAAGACTGTTCAATTGAGAATTTAATTATACAGATAAAAAATAAAATAAAACTTAGTTACACCCACAATATTAATCTTAAATTAAAAAAAAACTAAAGTAGTCATATTTTTCTTAAGATTACATTTTTTTTATGATTGTTTTTTTGCTGTTTTTCATCACTGGAGGCTTCATCACGTGGAGGCAATACAAAGTATTAAATGAAGAAAGTGATGAAAAACAGCAAAAAAACAATCATAAAAAAAATGTAATCTTAAGAAAAATATGACTACTTTAGTTTTTTTTTAATTTAAGATTAATATTGTGGGTGTAACTAAGTTTTATTTTATTTTTTATCTGTATAATTAAATTCTCAATTGAACAGTCTTCGTTTCATTAGGATGGCATACGTAGTTCGGGAGATATTCGGGTTTATGTGACTGACCCGTTATTGGTTTATGTGACTGACCCGTTATTTTTGGAACCGGCTTTAGTTTCGGTTTCCTTGTAAAACGATATTCAACGATTCAAAGAATTGTGCAACAGATGGACCTAATAATTGTACTTTCACCGTTAATAAAACATAGCTAAAGTGTTACATCCCCTGCATTGAAGTATAACCTCCTTCAATTAAGGCGCCATATGTAAGACGCGGCTATCGCCATGCCGCGAAAACGTTACGCAGGAGACGGTTAGACCACGGGGTGCGTCTTGACATGCCATGTCACTTTGTCACTCTAGAGCATTATTTTAATTATTTAATTTTTTTTTTTATTATTTAATTTTAATTTTTTAATAAATAAAATTGGTGTGTCTGTATGTAATATCAAATTAACAGTATTTTACTAAATGCATAACAAATTAGATCTTTACGGTACTAACATCAAATTTTAGCAGTTTTGATTTTTTTGTGATTCTGTTTGTTTGTTCCTGGTAATCTCTGGAAGGGCCTGACCGATTTTGACGGGATTTTCACTGGCAGAAAACTTACAGGACTCTCACACAACAAACGTGTTTTTTTTTGCACATTTGCTCGATATTGATACAACAGGTAGTCGCTTGAAATATACAAGTATAGATAGACGAAACCCGTCCTGCACGAATCCGACTTGCACTGGCCGAGTTTTTTACTTCATTTACCTACTGATACTTCAACTTTGAAAATACCGCCTTGTTTTATGCTTTCCTACCTTTCGCGCGCGTCTATGTCGGTTATCGCGGTAAAAAGTAGCTTATGGCGTTTCTCAGGGTTTAGGACATCAGGATTAAAAAATCATTTAAATCGATGTAGTGGTTTTTGAGTTTATCGCGGACAGACAGACAGACGCGACGAAGAACTTCATTTTTTAATGTTTAGTGATTAATAGGATAGTAAGATATCTAAAAGGTACCTTTGAAAAGTGGTTTATGTGCCTTTTATTACATGTAGTACATTACTTTTTTCAATGAACTTTCTGAGATAAAAAGTAAGAGCTTATATTAATTAAACTTTTCCGAATTATTATAAGATGTAATTTGGTTAAAAATTGAAAAGAACAACACAAGTTTTTTGCGTTAAAATGGTGATAGGACAAAGTTGTGTAATTTAAGTGGTCGGGCCAAAGTCTGAGTCAGTGGACTTTGATCTTGATATAAAATAAGTAAAAAGTAATAACGGATCAACACATGCGCCAGCGCAGGTCGCCGACGGTTGAGAGGAAGCTGCAGGGATACATAACATTTGTTTTTTTTTCTACTGTAGCAAAGTAAGTTAATTCGTTCTTGATTTCATGCTTTTTATTATATTTCTGTCTAATCTAAAACTGAATCAGGCGATTCACTGATATCAACACATACTTCCAATTTTGTGTTCTATTCTATAACAGAATCTGATAAATAGAAATTACGATTGCCATAACCAGGAAATCTCCAAATTCCATGTAATTCTTCATACACAATTCCGTAATGGTTGAGGCTAAAGAGTATAGGTATCAAGCATACGAACGTAGCCTGTTACATCAATTTAGATTATGACATGAAATTCTAAATTATTTATATATTACTCACAACATTGCTATCTCTCCATTTTTATTTTCTGTCTTGGCTGAACTTGTTATAATGTGCACAAACGGTTGATCAGCCCTGTCGAGGGTGGAGGCACCTGCGCTCGCGCACGTGCCAACTGTCCCGTATCCCCCGCCGCCTCTCACCCCGCTCCCGCCCCCGCGCTACCCCTTAGCTTCCGCTGCATCCGGGGCGAGCGGCGAGCGCCGGACGTTGCCTTATTTTACACTTTTTGCTTTATTTTTTATTTATTTTTGAAGTAAAGTGTTGTCATTATGTTTAAATGTTGTTAAATATGTTGTTTAAGTGTTTGTTGATGTTTAAATACGAATTAGTTGTCACTTTCTCGGTCTTGCTTTTTTTTCTGTACTCGATTTGTGGTTTGCATATTTCGCTCTCATTTTTCAACACCTGTACCATGCAGATTGCGTTTTCGGTCAGAAATCAATGCTGTTGTTATGTCACATCGAAAGGGTTTTAAGAAACTCAATCTTAAAAACCTTTGATTAGAATTTATTACTCTTATATATCGGTTGCATTAAGACCCTAGATCATATTAAGTTACAATATTTGTAGACTAATTTTTTTGTTATTACTTCTATGGGTGTGTAACCCAGTGTGTATCTATCAGAAAACTTTAATTAAAGTACTTTGTTAGGCGGTAATAAAATATGAAAATTTTAATAGTTATTGCGTTATGTGTGTGCACATATATAAGTATAAATAAGTAGGTATTGCATTTTATAAGAATGATCATAAAAATATATTATTCTTAATAATTGGCTTCAGCTCGTATGAGCACTGCATGCTGTCATGGCCAAGTCACACAATGCGTTCAACCGTTACACCGCCACCTTATAAACTATCGGCAAATCCGTTAGCCAACGGTCAAAGTGACCGAAAAAAAAACTGTATCAAAGCACCTTACTAAACACAAAGCGAATCATTAAAAAGAGACCACTCTTTTGTCTAGCAGACAACTGCCAAAGTCTCCCACAAAAGAACTTAGAAAAAGGACTAAAAATCCTTTGTCCTTCCGTTACAATTTCGCAAAAGAAACTAGAACGTTCTCACGCAAGCGAAATTTCAGTGATAGTCAAACGTCCGAAAACGAAGTGAATGGCTAACGAACAATAAAATAGATTCGCGAAAGGGATTACAAATAATGCCTTGTAAGAAAGGGGTGGTTTTCTAAAGAAAGGGTCAGTGAGGTCATCCGAGCGCGGGGATGACCCTATAACTCACGGTGGACCAATTTCGGGGTGTTTAAACTGGCATAAAGGGTTGTCGTGACCCTTAGACCTTTGTATTGTCCCCGTAGGTCAGCACGGGTTGGCTACCTGGTTTGGACAGGACGGATGACCCTGCCTACTGAATGGACAATTAAAACGAGACCGGAGTATCAACGGTAATTTGGAAAATCGCGATAACCTTTCTTTATAGAGTATTTATTTGATAGCTTTGTGAAACTATTTGTTGCAGTTAAAAATACTAGTTCATGTAACGACTTAGAATGGCAGTTGAATTTTATGGCGTTCTTAAATTTTATGTTGGTTTACTGTAGCGGAAATTTTGAGTTAGAGTTATTTACAGAATTTTATAACTTACAATTGAATATATCGTTATTTCTCTTAGCTTCTTAATAGAAATACGTTGTGTTCTACAATTATCAAAATTAGATATAATTTCTAAAGATATTAGTTTTGTTTATGCTTTGATGTTGTAAAACTATATGTAATATTTTTTCTGTGTATAAAATGTCCATGTTCTTTAACGATCAAATTTCAACGGCTGCTTGCTTCAAATATATTTACTATTATTTATACATATCACATGACGTCTAACGGTCATGCATCAAAATAATAAGCAAAAGCGACCATTCTATTATATTCACCATTATATTAAAATCACATAAAGATTTGCCAAAGGCGATCCTTTGACGGACAATGCAAAAAATAGAGCATAGAAAACTGTTTCCCATAAAAATTGAAGCGCGAAAGGGTTTGGTCATACAAGCCGGGCATTGTTAGACCCAGTGAGAAATTTTGCGAATAGTGAATAGATTCTTTAGTTAGAAATGGGTCAGTTAGACTCGTAGGACAGTGCGGTATTGTTCACGAGCATTGCAGGGTTATGCAAATTGGATGGCCGCAAACAATAGGAAGATCTTTGTGAGATGCGGGATGGGCGTTTGTCTTGACATCAATAACCGATGTTTTCTGTGAGTCTGGTGGGATTGCTGCCTTGTTTTTATAACGGTCATTTTTATTATTCCATGAGTCATTGTTGAAAAGTCCTGATTTAAAGTATCAGATGAAAAAGAAAATTGCGTAAATAAAAATTATAACTATGTTTTTTGGCAAAGAACAAAAATTACGCAGTTATGTTTATAGTGTCATTATTATGATAAAAAACAGACTGTAAAAAAAACACCCTAGACAGTGATAGGCTATAACTGCAATTATTTTACTATTTATTTCTCTTTGCGATTCTTAGGCTTTGTAATCAAATCATTTTTCTGAGAATAGTTTATTAAATCACAGCGTTTAAGAATGTAAGTAGCATTTAATTTTATGAGGCTAGAACTAGATTTTTCTTATAGGAATTAAACAATACTTATATAAGAAGTAGTTACCTTCTAGAGTTGATAATAAATAAAAATTTTAGACATTTTTCACACATCGCCATCCAGTCCCCCAAACTAAGCAGAGCTTGTATTGTGGGTAACTAGACAACTGATATTAATACATAAACATACTTTTTTTTGTAAATACATACACATTATAGAGAAAACACCCAAACTCTGAAACCGATATTTGCGGATCACAAAAACATTTGGTCTGACCCGGAAATTGAACCCGTGACCTCTTGATCAGCAGTTAATCTTAATATATATCTGTATTATTACCCATTTATTTTTAACACCTAAATCTTAGTTTCAACTTACAAATAAGAACTTAGAAACTGAACGTTTAAACCCATATTCCTTGTAAGGGACGTCTAAACTTAAGGATGTTAATGGATTGGTATTATTTTTGTAAATAATCTAAATTAGGATAAAAAAATAAGATTAAATAATAATAATACTATATATCGCTATGAAAAGCGCACCTTTTGAAAAAAAAAATTTAGTGATGATTCAAATGGAGTAAAGTTACATAAGTTACATCTATTAATATATATAGGTATGGCATAAGTTAAGAGGAAATTTAAAACTTTTGTAAAAACAAATAACGTTTGTTTTTATTTCAGCAAATAAGGTCGTTTGGGTTGAATTAAATTTGTTATTTCAGATCAACAACACAAGCTACTACCTAAATATTACATTAGTAGTCCAGTCAAATAAGCTGTGACTCATGGTTGGCGAGCTCTGTGGACTCTCCAAATTTTTATATCAAAAACGGTTAGGCGTACACAAAAAAAACGTAGCCCAAATTTATCGTCAATTTTGTACTCTACAGTTTTGTAATACATGTAAACATCATCGGAGTTATATAAACCAAAATAATAATAAAAAACAGGTTTTTGTGACCTTCAATAACTTACTTACGACGCAGACACGAGTTTTTTAACATGAGATAAAGGTGTTTACGTATTTTCAGCTATTATCTCTCATTCCGAGGCGAAACCCTAATTAGACTGGACTATAGACTTTTTGGACGTATGTTAGATGTCATACCAATGTCACGTCTATTAATCTGGCTAGACGGTCAACAGCCGTAGACCCTCGCCCCACGGCCGCATGAGAACAACCAAAGGTTAGCGATTCTCATCTGTGAGTCATGTTCTCGGAAGCGAGATTAATGTCCGCTATTAATATACCCATTTCATAATTATTACAGGTTAAACACGTGTTGGTATGTATGTCGATGGTATCTTAGTTCAGGTGTCATATTCCGTATCAGATAAAATATTACATATTAATATTGTCCAAGTATGAACATCCAAGGCTCACTCTTGGTCACCATGATCATTACGTATGCAGACAAGGGAAAATGGTGACCCACACTATGGCGGCCTAGTGTGATGCTTCTGCATCATGTTGCCTCTGATCTCGCCGAGCAATGAAACATCATCATCATCATGCTTCTACAGTTCACTGCTGGACATAGGCCTCTCCTTAGAAAGAATGTTTTGGCCTACTATACCACGCTGGCCAGATGGGTTTGTATAGGGTTGGTTTCAAGTTTTCCTTCTCTTTGCATTGATGTTGTCTTGCGTATGCAATAAAACACCACAGAATAAATGTTGTGAGAGGGTAGTACCTACTACCCTGGTCGAGTCGGTCTCTTCTGGTATCATCGTGGCTTTACTACCTCGAATGAATCAAGAGACCGAACTTGTTATTTGATGTGTATGAAAGATAATCTTTGAGAACATTCTGATATTAATAATTAATATATGTATATTTACATATATATTATATATTTTGAGATATAATTTCATTATTTGTAGGAAGAGTTTATAACAGATAGAACGTGTATTAAAGGATTGGTTTGGTTTAAATTTGTGAGAAAATAAATGAAAATGATTTTTTCACACTGTCATGATCATCACTAGCCTATTGCAGTTCCAGTAGTGAACTGCAATAGGCTTATGATGATCATAGGCAATAGTCTACTGGACAAACATAGAACCTTAAAATTGACACGTAATTTATAACATGTGAAGATTTAATTAATAGGCTTTTTACAAATTTAAAATGTTTAAATGTGACATGGACAACACATGTAGTTGTAGATGATTATAAAAAATGTTTAAGCAGATTTTGATTATAACTTTACTAATCAGTTTTTTTTGTATGACTTCGTCATATCTAATATATAAAATTCTCGTGTCACAGTGTTCGTTGCCATACTCCTCCGAAACGGCTTGACCGATCTTTATTAAACTTTATATGCATATTCAGTAGGTCTGAGAATCGGCCAACATCTATTTTTCATACCCCTAGAACGCGAGCGGAGCCGCGGGCATCAACTAGTCTAATATATAAAATTCTCGTGTCACAGTTTTCGTTGCCATACTCCTCCGAAACGGCTCGACCGATCTTTATGAAACTTTATATGCATATTCAGTAGGTCTGAGAATCGGCCAACATCTATTTTTGATACCTCTAAAACGCGAGCGGAGCCGCGGGCATCAGCTAGTCGTTCAATAAAGTTCTATGAATTTGCAAAAATTGATCCTATTCCCAGTAACAGCTATCATCAGTAGAGTGTGATTGTTTGCCACCGATGAGTTATAAATGTTTAAAGATGGCGCTACTTGTGATGATTTTTATAGTAAGATAGAATCGGTAGTACATTGGACGACCTTCTTGAGAATTAATTTCAGAATATTCAAAAATATAGTAAATATGTATTATTTATTTTTGGTGTGTTTATGTAAATAAGGGCTAACTTTAAGGAACATTGCGGATTGAAAAAAGATTAGGTGACAAGGAAAAAAGGTCGTGCTTTCATCGCTGGCCCACCTAGGGAAGATGGACGATAAAACGCTCAACGTGCTATGGAGTCAATTCAGCATAATTAGTGAAATTCTACAGTTTAATCATTTCCTAGTAGGAAATACTCTAATATTTTCCAGTTGGGTGGGCTCAAACGTCTACGGTTTGTCGGTTGACTTCCAAATCCAAGACATCTGCTTGGCTCACCCAAGCGTGTTGATAAAGCGACATGTTTTACTGATAACTGCTCACTTAAAACACACAACACATACTTATTACAGTCCATTAAACAGAGAAACTTAAACTCTATGCTGTAGAAATTACGGCTTTACGGAGTAGCAAAGATATGTTTGCAAAGATATCGTAACGAACTAAGTTTACAATTACATGAGCTGACTGGGTTTCTGTAACCAACTTAAGATGATACTTGAAACAAAGTCATCTGGCTCTTATTCCGAACAGCTTATGGTTCGGTTTCTTTTGTTGTTCATTTGAATATTGGAAATTACTGAATTATTGAGGTCAACGATTCGCACCTTTTGATGCTCATTTCGTTATCGGAACAAGAAAACGGGGAGAAAACGTCTATTGCACTTAAATAAGTAAATAATTTATAGTTTATATGTGCATAGATGTACATAATTTCCATACATTATATATGTTTAAGCATGTTGTGTAGTGACGATTTGCGCAAGATGGCTGGCAGGAGCTGGATGCGAAAAGTCCAAAATCGATCAAAGTGATGCGCAATGGGAGAGGCCTATGTCCAGGAGATGAGATAGGCTGATGATGATGATATCTCAGTATATATCGCACTGAGAAAACATTTACATATATATATATATCTATTTATGTATAGATATATTTATATTAATCAAAATATATCCATGCCTAATTGGAAACTGGTTTAGCGTTTTATACAAAACAGACATATATAGTTTCCTTTATAATATAGTTTCCTTTATATTTATAATATTAGTACATTGCAAAAATACTAAAATTAACGATAGTATGAATTTACTTCATATTAGCATTACTGCTGTGCTTGAGATCCCGGGTCGGACCAAATGTTTGTGTGAACAGCAAATATTTGTTTGGGTGTTTTCTATGTATAATATGTATTTATGTATTTATATATTTATGTATATCAATTGTCTAGTACCCGTTATACAAGCTCCGCTTAGTTTGGGACTAGATGATGTGTGTAAGTGTCCGAAATATTTATTTATTTTATTTCTCTTTACAAACTAATTTTCAAAAATGCTGTAACATACTAGTGGTATTTAAATACAAACAGCTCATCTAATTTACAGATAAAACTATTCTAACTGTTGTTTTATAGCACTAATACCTCTTTTACAATTACGATAACAGTTTTAGTTGATTTTGAAACAAAATAAACTACACAAAACACACACATACACACACAAAAATTATGATTATATTTTTAACAATTAACAATACCAATAATACAATCCGAATACAAATTTAAAAAATAATGTTTTTGAGAATAAAATATTGTTAGATCGAACAGATCGTAGTAATAAGTTCTTGCGAACAATCCACTAATCTTCTTGTACCAAAATCTCATGGGAAAGACACATAAAAGTTCAATTAAAATAGCCAAACAAAACCCTATTTTGCTAACATCCGGCTATTAAAGGTCATAACACGTCTAACCCTTACAATGGCGTAGATACCCCTTACATGGTCCATTCCTGGTCCAAACTTCATTCTCTTCATCTATCACCCCAACGGTGTGACTAAGACGGTCAAATCTGAAAAAAAAAAAACAAAAGACCGATTGTCGGAGAGTGTCAGGAAGAAAGGTTAGATATTTCCGCATAGAACAGGTTTGAAGCGGTGCAAACCAGTTCCAACCGCCGTCAGATAATGCGTTGTTTATGGTAATTTAGCCGTTTATTGTAGATCTTTGTTTTTTTTTTTACGTGGGACTCGGGAAGCTGAGTTGGTAAATGAGATTAGTGGTCTTGTTTACAATGAAAGTATTAAACGCTTTGGATAAAAGATTTTGATTGACTGTAGTGAAAAAAAATATGTATGAGAAATGGGATCAATATGGAGTTAAGATACTATGTGGAATCATATTTTTGTGATCAGAATTTGGACAAGACGATTAAAGTCCTTCTTGAACTGCTAATATGGACAGTAATATATTGTATTGATTATAAGTACCTATATCTAATTTGGTAATTCTGCCTGTCTGTAACGCTTTGATGGCTAAACATCTAAATTGATTTGAATGTGCTTCGGTTTGTGTTTAAAACGGACCACGCCGAAGGACATAGACTATTTTTGATCGCAACAACATACATACACACGGTCAGAGACGCAGCCAAAAGCTAGTTAAAAATAAAAATAGTTGTAAAACAAACACCTTTGACTTACCTTATATCCCACAGAAGATTAAGAATTTGCAACGACAACCCTTCTGGTATGACCACTTGTAATCAATCACTGACGGTCGTCTTGTCCTGTCTTTTGTTGGTTTTTGCAAACGCTCCTTAATAAGACCCGGGGCGTTTATGCAAATTTTAGCAATTAAAACTTCGCACGTCTAACGGTCCTTAACCCTTTGTGCTTTGCAGCTGTGTTATTCAACTCTGATAAAATAACATTGAAGATGAGAACAGATGGAGATAGATAATAAAAATATTTTTAAATTTTATTACAGTTATATCTTACTTTCGTAACAGCTTTTGCGCGCAGCTCCGCCTTATGTCAGTTAGCGTGGTAAAGAGTAACCCATATCCTTTCTTATGAACCAACTCCATGCCAAATTTTATCAAAATCGGTACAGAGGTTTAATCTTGAAAGCGTTACAGACGTATCATCATCATTATCATCAACAGCCTTTAACAGTCCACTGCTGGACATAGGCCTCTATTTTGAAAGAAGGTTTTGGCCTACTATACCACGCTGGCCAGACGGGTTGGTAAAGGGTTTGTTTCAAGTTTTCCTTCTCTTGGTAGTGATGTTAGCTGCTTATTTTGTTCCTTTAGTCGCCTTTTACGACACCCGCGGGATGAATAGGGGTGGTGACGCTTTGTATTCTTAATCCGTCACCACACGGACATACATATCGATTGTATTAATTTCGAATTTATAATATTATAGTATGGATACATCCAAGAGTTCTCGTTACTCGTCCCAGAGTGTCTCATTCCAGAGCTTAGTATATCTATAATAAGCTCAAAACTTTAGTAAACACAATGATGACACAATCTTCAGCAATTTATACTTCCTTTATTGTTACTCTCAATGTTATATATGTTTTCGTGACTGATTAACGTATATTCTTTATTTCAATCGTTATACCCCTTTCCGCTAATGCTACGATGTAAGTTAATTAAGAATAACAATACATTCCATTTATGTTTTAATCTCCTCCAATCAGGGATTTAAAAATTAAATCTTCAGAAAAATAGAAGAACGTATGTTGTGCCTCTGCTGCTCTATAGAAACTCTATATCACAGAAGACTCTTCCTGTACCCTAACTAGTATAACTTCAAATAAAGAAAGAATGCTTCAGTCAGTATAAATAGTAGCTAGATAGCAATCGGACACGAAGATAATCGATAAATATCTGTGAAATTATAGATTATACCATGGTAACAACAGAATTAATTGGAATTTGAGTCGCAAGGATTTCAAACGTCAATAATGTTGCTATACATTCGATTCTTGCTCCCATTAATAAGTGCTACTGTAATAAAAAGTCAGTATACTATAGAACAATTGAAATTTTATGAGAAAACCCTCGATGACGTCATCAGCGAGCTATTAAAAATACCAAAGCCACACATGCTACTGTCAAACACAGATTTGAAAAGTCATAAATCAAAGAAAAGTGTAACAGATTTTTTGATACTACCAGAATTTGATCTAATAGGTCAGAAACGGTTTAAAACTGTACATAATGTCAAGAAAACAAAACCTCTACAGTTTATAATGACTAAACCTCTAAAAAAAGTTATCAAGAAAAGAAATTTCGATGGTGGAGCTGAGATAGAAATAAATAGTGTGCTTCTGAGGTTCATGAACATGGTTTTAGGACAAAGAAACGGAAATTTAAAGAAGATTTATTTGACATTTGAAAATTTGGCTAGCATAGTACACTAGGTCATAACCTCTTTTCTAAGAATGGGGCCCGTGTCAAGCAATGGACTCTTAGAAGCTGTTAATGTAATGTGATGTGTGGTGTGAAGATAATGATGGAACTAAAATTAGTAAGGATAGCAAAATTATCTTAGCCAAAATCTTTGTGGATATGTTTTTATTACGTATGTAAAATTTATATTAATAGACTTTGTATTTTCTTATATACTTCTTTACTTGAATCACTTTGAATGGGAACCATATTTCGAACTGTTTTGAAATCGTTATTTTCCTAGAATTAACAACTTGTGTGAGGAGTGTCCCCATCTTCAATCATCGCATACGTGTCGCCAGAGCCAAGAGATGAAGCAAACTATGAAGACCAACGGCACTGCAAAGAGAAGGAAAACTTGAAACGAGTCGTAAACACTAACTAGTACGAGTAATATAGACGAGCTATTTTTTATTTTGCGGAGAGCCCTATGAACAGTAGTGTAGTTTTAGAGCCTGTTGATGATGATGATAGAAGTCATTGTGGATATTTTTTTATTTCGCATGTAAAATTTCAGGCCAGGTCGAGGGATGATTCGCGCAAGATGGCTGGCTGGCAAGGATAGAATAATATATATGTTATTGTACACCAATTGCATTATTGCAGTTGTATGTTACCAGTAGTTATGTAGGATCGAACTGCCTGGCAATTGTAGAGACATATGTATGTCCAGAAGTAATGATGTTGATGTAAAATGTATGTTTTAAACCGTTTGATTTTGTTTTTTTGCTTTTGTACCTATTTACACATTTTAAATTTTTTTGAATGGACACACTTTTAAATCTAGTTTTTCAATAGAACTTTTCGACAAGAACCATTAGGGTTCAGTATGGCTTTGGTAATAGGGAACCATTTGTACCTTTTTATATGAAATGCTAAATATTTTATTTCTTACTTCAATTCGAACACGAGATTGTTTCAAAATTGTGACATTGAAACCAATTGCTGATCATAAAAATATGTTGCAGTTATTTCAATTGAAGTTAGAGCTATTTTAAATAATAATATTACAATATATAACGTAAGGCTCTGTGTTTATATATATGCAATTAAAACGTAACGCATGTGAGTATTGTATGTCCGTGTCTTGACGGATAAAGAATACAAAGTGTCACCACCCCTATTCATTCTATGGGTGTCATAAGATGCGACTAAAGGAACAAAATTAGCAGCTAACATCACTGCCAAGAGAAGGAAAACTTGAAACAAACCCTTTACCAACCCGTCTGGCCAGCGTGGTATAGTAGGCCAAAACCTCCTTTCAAAGGAGAGTCCTATGTTCAGCAGTGGACTGTTAAAGGCTATTGATGAAATAGCAAAACAACAACTGAATAAGACGAAATAAAAATATTATAGATGCATTTGATTGCGATATAAATAACAATACTACAGCATTCTTCACATGAAAATAGTCAATATGACCCCACCTTAGCAAATCATTCAAATCCTTTTGACCCTACTCAAATAACATTGAAATTTGACCAGGGGTCATCTGGACCAATTTCGGATAAAGGTGTGAGTGCATAAAAAACACGGATTGGTCAAGATGGACAAAAGACTGACCCTTACAATTAGCTGAATTGACCCTTGGGGTCCTGAGTTATTGTAGGGTTGGGATTAGAGGTGTAACGTATAACGATGAATAGGAATATATCAACCCCTTCTCAGATGAGGGAATGCATTGAATTAGACGCTATTATTGCGTACATACGTAATCTTTAAGATTTTCCAATATTGGGTTGTTTTCATGAGGTTTCATAAATGTAATTATATTGCTTTCTTTGGTTTCTTTACCATTGACAACAAGCATGTATTGTTTGATATTACTCCCGTCAGAGCGTGGTGATGATGAAGCATGTTCTACAGCTAAATCTGCTAACACTACGTGTGTACGTGGGAAGAGTTTACAATTCCATAGACTGATCTCTCTATGACATATCTAATATATTTAAATATATGGTCAACAAAAATGGTCGTTTCTCTCATGATGTTGGAAATGGGTTTAACGATTTTCGAGTTTTTCTTTATCATTTTTCTTTTATTACTTGCGTTGATTGCGACATTTATACTACCTACTCTTTCAGTAACCCTTAGTTGGTGGTTAGTACTCCAAGACAGCAACACTACAGCTACTTGACAGGATAGATGGCTGGCTTGACTGCACGGTTGGCCTAGTGGTTTAAGCGGTCGCCACGCCGCTCTCTACTGCGCCAAGTGTCGTGGGTTCGAATCCCACGCGGGATAACACTTTGTGTGATTCACAAATTGTTGTTCTGAGTCTGGGTGTTCTTTGTGTCCGTTTCATGTATGTTTGTAAAGTCCCCCGCGACACAGGAATTCATATTCCTAATGCGGGAGTTGTCTTTTTTTAAATGAAATGAAATGAAATGGCGTTGTTAAATACTAACTACGATAACCGAGCCAAGCTCGGTCGCCCAGGCACTTTTATCTTAACACATGCCAGACATGTAGTCTCTAGTCTCTTCGTTGCTCCTTTGCAAATGAATTTATAAATCTCATGTGTAAACAGAAAAAGCGTATTATCTCCCTTGAACCATTTCAAAATTTCGCAGCCAGTAAAATTTAGTTGTTGCAGAAAGTTTTTCATATTTATAGTGACTGCTGACTGCACTAGTGGTCTAGTGGATAGCTAATGTGACTGCTAATCAAGATGTCTCGGGTTCAAATCCTGGATCGGGCCAAAAAGTGTTTTTGTGAAAAAGTTTGGTTGCGATTCACGTCCGTGCCTCGGAGAGCACGTAAAGCCATCGGTCCCGGTTATCATGAACATCTATGGCAATCGTTATTAGGAATTCAGTGCCCTCAAATTTACTGACAACTAGTTCAACCTACGAATTTCAGTTCTCCCTTAGGGTTGCGGAGGGCCGATGCCAGTCGCTCCTTTAAAAAACTGATATTCAGGTATAACCGGTTGAACTAGTAGCTGACCCCAAATAATATTGGAAATAAGGCTAGGAAGAAGAAGACAATTAATATTTAAAACGTCTTTTAAATATTAATTGTCTTCATTTCATCTGGTCGCTAAATTGCCTTGTACTAGATGATGTGAAAGTATTTCTGACAAAAGTTAGGGAAGTCACAAGTTGGTTGAATAAGAAACAAAAATGACACCATTCCTGTTGTCGTATTTCGTCGATGATTGCAAAACCGCAAGCCAAATGATAAAGAAGTAGCTAATGTATGTCTACTGTCTAACTAACTATAAATAAATAAATAAATATTTCGGACATCTTACACACAACGCCATCTAGTCCTAAACTAAGCAGAGCTTGTATTATGGGTAGGTACTAGACATCATCATCTTCCTACCCGCTTCACAAATTTATTTGGGGTCGGTGCAATGAATTTTCTTCTTCCATTCTTCTTCTTCTCTTATACAACTGATAAAAATACATAAACATACTTTTTGCAAATACATACATTTTATACATAGAAAAACACCTAAACTATGAGAAGAGGGTGTTTCTGAATACTGTAAAGTTAAATTAGGACATTAGATAAATCATGAAACCAAATTACAAACTACAAAGACTGCGCCCACCCACACTATTATTTCAATTTAACATTTAACGACTGACCTGCCTCACAATTTACGCTTTATTTTATTACTTACATATTTTACTAAAATGTTCACAACGTGAGTGGTTAAGGCGAACGGTTTAACTTTATTTCCCGAGAGAGATGAAATTTTTCATTCCACGGGCGCGTTTGCTAAAGTCAGGCCACACCTTGCATTATTAATTGTTTTTTTTTTACGATGTCTGTTAGCAAATAAGTACTTAGATAATGTTTAATGAAGATTAAGTATCAATTTTTCCCTGAGGTCGTGAAACATATTTTTTATTTCATTTTTTATGCTTTGTCAAACTAGGTTGAATGGCTTATTTATTTATTCATATCGTTTTAGATGATTAATTAATATAATATATTCATTAGCTGACCCACGCAGCCTTTTATTGCCAGAAGCGTGATGTTATGAAATAAATCTGTTAACTATAAATAAGGTTATTGTGAGCAAACCTTAAGAGGTAGACATATGCTTTGCTAATTTTATTTAGGAATTTAAAAAGTGAACATTTCCATACATATGGTTTTGGCGAAAATTTAATCGTGTACGCACATCAAGCGAAAACGTTTCCTCAGTTTTTGTAACTTTTTTCATTGCTACTCCACTCTTATTAGTTGTAGCGTGATAGTACATACAAATGTCCATAACCTTTGTGCGTAATAATAAATGTAAATTTAAGGAATATAACGACTAATAAATACTTATGTACTTGTATTTGAAATCATCAGAATCAGTCTATCGCCATTCACTACTAAACGAAGGCCTCCATGAAGGAGACTCGATTATCCCGGTCTTGTGCAAAAAATTAGCTTTTTGAGGTCAAGGCAACTAAAACTAAACTACTGTAAGATTTTTTTGGCAAATACATGAATACGAGATATCACAAACAGTACATTCATTAAAAAATATATTTTTTTGAACGATTTATTTATCTTTACTATTATATTAAATATTATAATAATTACCAAATAATATATTTCTTTTATAAAATATAGTACCGCTCTAGTTGATAAATATGCCTCATTTGAATATTGTAACGATAAACATATTTAGAATAATTTTGTGCCTACATATATGCAATATGATATTTAATAAGTATAATAAAAACGCTGACAGATAGCACAAGTGAAAATGGTTACCGCAATTGTTTAATTATGAGTTCTGTAGCTGATTCTAAGATAGTTGAAATATGTATTTAAGTGTACATACGTAATAATTGTTACCACTTAACTGTGTGGAGTAACTTGCTTCCGAAACGAGCACGTTTATTATCTGTGGCAACACTGATTTTTTACTAGCAATTGGATGTTTTTTTTATATTAGCTGACCAAAGTGAATCTACTCTGCCTGTTGGAAAGTATAAGTAGAACCAAAGGTAGGGTCACTGTCCTCATTGCCAGACAATGCATCATGGTGACCCACACTATGGCGGCCGAGTGAAATTTTTCTACATCATTCTCCTGGTCTCCACAGGCCTGGAGAATGATGCTTGGCCTTCTGTGTGAGGGAAGTACTGACCCGGTCAAGAAGGCCCATTCGTGCTGGAATCAGCGTGGCTCTAATACCTGCATAGGGCTGTATACATATGTTTATTAGGTTTAGGTAGGTAGGTACGTAAATATATTTTATTAGCATGCTCTGTAGCCTTAGCGGCCTTAATTTTCCTAATAACACTGGGTATTTAAGAATTATCGCCGGTGTAAAAAAAATGCGACATCATTGTTGTTGATGTTTTTCATATTCTCTTTCCCATCCGGATATTTCATTGCGAAAAAGGGGTTCCTCTTTCCAGAACCTCTACAGAATAAAACTCTTTGTCAGCTTATTATTAAGCATAGCTGAGTCCCGCAGTGTAATCCGCGGTTATTCTAGTAATTTGTGAGTTATACCGCGGAGCGAAGTCAACCAAACATATTATAATCTAAGTTACTCATTCTATCATCAGCTTTCTGCCATTTAAAGTACCATCAAAATGGGTCCAGCAGTTCCAGAGATTACCCGGTACAAACGGAGAAACAGAAAGGCAAACATTTTATGAATTACTTGTTTTTTATATAAGTACCGTATTTACTTTCATATGCATTTTGTAAAAACCTGTTCATTTGATATTACAAACAGGCACCTCCAATTTATTTCCTTGTATATATTCATGTAGAGAATCTTGTATTTTTAAACACTTATGCATCAATTTCACAGTAAAACAAAGACGCAAGCGCATTAATTAATGCAAAATGTTACGTATTGATTGCGTACGATCAGTTTTGCATGGGAATGCGTCGAGATGAGAATACGTCTGCCATTCATATGCTTTGACGGTTAGTTTTTTTACTACTATACGTGGAACTCGTGGAAATTGACTGTAGGTTACAGGTATCACTCTCACTGTTAGCATGAACGAGTAGCGAGTTAGTACAGGAATGTTAATTGATTAATACTAGGGTTTTTTTGCTATTAAGTTAATATTCTTAGTGTAACTTAGTTTTAACTAGTTATCTTATTAACGTAACGAGATTATTCGAGAGAGAGAGAGAGAACTAGAGTTACCGATATCGCATGGAAAATCAGTATCCTGAAGTGGAAGTGGGCCGTCTCCAGACGAACTGATGGACGCTGGAGCCGAAAGGTGCTAGAGTGGAGACCGCGATTAGGCAAACGTAGTGTATGGCGCCCTGCGGCACGATGGACCGACGATTTGAGGAAGGCGGCTGGCGGCGGATGGATGCGGACTGCCCAAGACCGGGATGGTTGGCGTTCCTTGGAGGAGACCTTCGTCCAGCAGTGGACGGCGATAGGTTGACATTATATTTTATTAACAAAACAGTGTCCAGACAAATGAATCCATAATAATTATTTATTTGTTTCTTAAAAGTGTTAATATTGCCTATATATAAAAACGATTTTGTCACGACCCTTTCTTAGTATTTGTTTCGGAGTTAGGATGTTTTCCATGTAAGTTTATCATGTATTTATATCAGTTGTCTAGTACCCATTTAAGGTTCGCTTGCCTTTTTATGGGCAAAAAAATTTGTTTCGGCGGTATATCAGATAGTTATATCTGTACCTTAGAGGTATAAAACATGTATAAGTGGCTAAAGTCAAATTTTACAGGAGAGGCAAACATAAGCGTAGTAAAATTTTGAATGTAATTTTGAGAAAGTTATAATGAAGACAGAGTAATTAACGTAGCTGTATATTTTTGTAATAAATAGAGGGAAGTATCATCAATTACACAAAATTACGATAAATCTATATATTTTCTAACGTGATTTGAGATCCTATACCCTGTTAATAATTGTGAAATTAATGTTATATCTCTTTTCATAGACGACGTAAGACTTAATGCTTTATACCATTATGTAGAACTGGTTCTTGCGATTTTAACGGTATAAAATTGCTACTTTTTTAAACGAATGGATTGAACATAAATTTACAAATTATTTAGGGCTTTCGGACCTAGGGCTGGACATAGACACTCCCTTTAGAAGGAGGTTTTGATCTATACTATCATTACTAGACGCCTTGGTATATCTAGTGTATGTGTCAATTTTTTCATCACTTTACAGTGCCACTGTGTTACAGAATTTGTCCCCTAAGTCACTTGAATAACAGTGGGATGTACAGAGGTGGTGACACCCCGGTCTATTTCATACTGGCTGATATTAATATTATATTTCATAATAGTTTTAAATTATATAAAATAAGAACATAAATGAAAGTTCTTATTAAGTTTCAAAGGTCAAAAGAACGTTGAATAGAATGGTTCTCGAGGGACGAGTGCTACACAGCCTTCTAGCAATGCATTCCTTTCGAATACCACACACTAACTTCTAAGTTGTATTTATTTGAAGACATATTTACTGGTATTTTATATTTCAAACTAGCTGATGTGCACGGCTCCGCTTGCATTCGTTTCATCCTTTATTACTTAGGGATATAAATACAGTTTACGTCCTAATCTCAGATCTACTGAAAAAATGTACAAATCTCTATAAGAGAATCGATCAAGCCGTTACGAAGGAGTACAGCAACTAATTTTGTGATATGAGATTTTTGTAATATATATAGAAGATATGTGTTTTCTATTTTTTAGGCGAATTCGACATTATCAACAGTCAATAGAGTTCACAGTGGACAGGATTTCTACTTTTTTTTTTTTTTTTTTTTTTTAAAAGACAACTCCCGCATTAGGAATATAAATTCCTGTGTCGCGGGGGACTTTACAAACATACATGAAACGGACACAAAGAACACCCAGACTCAGAACAACAAATTGCGAATCACACAAAGAGTTGTCCTACGTGGGATTTGAACCCACGACACTTGGCGTAGTAGGAAGCGGCGTGGCGACCGCTTAAGCCACTAGGCCAACCGTGCAGTCCAAACTATAGTTAGTTCCCCTAATATTTTGTATAATTATGATATTTGAAACAGCAGTAAGTAAGTACAGGTGTGCTTGGTACCACAAATAAATTTCAATTAGTCTTTAAAGACTGTTTAAGTATTATATAATAAAATACTTATTTTTCAAATCTCACCGGGTAAATAGATTCAATAAGGTTATCGTCCCTCAGTTGCTGTGAGCCACTAAATAAAGTTAAAACCCTTCGTAACACAACAATGTATCCTAAAATCACCCTAAATTACATATCTGGATCCAAATAAAGGTGTGTCGACGCTAAAGTCAATAGGTACGTACGCTAAGTTTATCTTGTTTTGTATCTACTCGGGTAAGTTCGTGTGTACTCGGGCAAGTTCGGGTGTTGTGTGCTCCCCCGAGACACGCGTGTCTTTGGTCTGCACAGTGAAATATTAAAAACAACACCTAGCTTGTGAAAACAGTAGTAGCACTTTGAATTGGCCTATTTCGAGGTAAAAACGCTAAAAAATTCTGAATACTGAAAATAATGAATTTAATTGCTTCTATAAATGCAAATACAAGTTCGTTTGCTTCATCAGATATAGTTTTATTTAAAGGCAGAACTTTTATGAAATATTTTTTTAATAAATAAAAAATCTACGTAAACGAAAGAGGAGTTGTGAGCAATGGTTAGTTATAATTTATTTTAGGATGGTCTAAACAGTTAATTTTTCAATTAAACCAAGCAAAACAAACAAGAACAAGTTAATTAATTCAATGACATACATCGAAAAATCTAAAATAAAACGTGAGACCGTGAATCTGCCTCAATATTGCTAGAAATTCTTACATTTCAAGAAGTTATATAAAAATAAAATGTTAGATGCATCGTAATCGTTTTCGATAGATTTCAGAACTCAACAACCTGAAGCTAGGTTGTTGAGTTCTAAAATGTATCGAAAACGATTACCAAAGCTGAAAAGTGTGTTGACATTTTTTATATATTTAAGCCTAGATGCTTCTGCCTCTTCTAGGAGTTCCTTGGCAGCAATTTTGGCTATTCAAATTACTTAATTTGAATAAGACTCAGTAATATTCGTTTAATTCATAACATAGACCAATTCAAAGCATTAGTCTCGCAACAACAGACGCCAGCATGTCTCGCACTCACACAGCGGCAGACGTTTGTGTTTGTGCGCACACAGATAGCAAAATGACTCACCTGACGAAGGGTGTGTGTACTGTGACCATGATTTGTGAAGGTGGCGAAGGATAACTTCAGGACATAATAAGTATAAAAGTGTTTGTAATATTTTACTACTAATAGTGCTCCGCATTTTTTTTTCTTTCTTCTAGTCTCATGAGAGTTTTTTATTTCTTACTAGGCTAATTTTAGAGCCGTTTGATGGCTAAGAAGTCATAAACAGATACCCTCACAAACTTTCACCTTTATAATTCGTAGCATTTAGAGATCTTCAGACAATATTGTAAGAGTTTCAACTGAATGATACATTTTCACCATTAGAGTACCTTAGTCCAATTCTGGATATAGGCCTTTCTCATGATGCATGGTTAGAAATAATTCTTCACTAGGTTGAACTTTTTTTTTACTTTAATATAAACACAGAAAGATACCGTGGCTTCCCATCCCTCGTCTCTCGCTAGCATTGACGCGATCAATTCTGTTAGTGACAGGTTTCGTCCGAACTGCCTAGCCAACTCCGACTTCCAACTCGGACCCACAGTGGTGGCATTGTGCCGTAGCCTAACGTCTGATCCTATTCAGATACTCCTTATCTGAGGAGGATACTCCATGACACTGTAGCAACCATGTCCGGTGAGTATCTGAGTCAAATGATACACTGTCGATCCTCTCTATCCAAGCTCCGAAGCTCGGCAGAACGGCTCCGACAGAGTGTTGTCACTAGTTCCTAAACGAAAATCGTATGGAAATTATAGAACTTTACTAAAAACATTGAAAAACCTACTATAGGAGATAAAGTGTACAATAAAATTTTATATTTTTTTAACTATTATTTAAACGAAAGTTTTACAAAAAATCGTGACCTAAAATTAGGACACAGTCTCTGAAAACTCAAAAACTATGGTCACTCCAGGTGTACATTTTACTTGCATATCGATTCAGCACTCCCCCTCGTCCGCCAGGAGAGCGGGGAGCCTGAACTCCGACTAACTCCTAAAATTGGATAAAAACGACCACCTCTGATAAGACAATCGCATTAACGAATTCTTTGTTTAATATTTAAAGTTAATTGTTAGGTAAGTTTGTTTGTAAGAATGGATTAGTAGCACAGTACTTGTGGTAGTAAAATGTAATTTAAATAATTCTTCTTTAGAAATAAATGGAATTAGAAAAAAGAAATTAATTTATAGTTAGGTTTTAACCCTAGATAATAATTTAAGGTAATCCATAACCTTTGATAATGCCTTAGGGTGAAACCGGTGCAGTAGCTGGCCGTCTTCAAACCATAGATGGCTAGGTACGTCGGGGTTCCAGGGACCTTTCAAGGGTATACCTGGTTCCTCGACTCATAGAACCCGAGACGGCGTGCGGTTTTAGTTGGTTCGAATCCGTGGGGATTTAAAAAAAAAGGGTGAAACCGGTCAGTTTAAATGTGAATATCTATTTAATATCTCTATATATGATGATTTCTGATTACTGCCTCGTTGGTCTAGTGGTTAGCGTATGCGATTGCTAATCAAGAGGTCTCGGGTTCAAATCCCGGGTCGGGCCAAAAAGTGTTTTTGGGATTTTCTTAGGAAATTCCTAATAGTTGCCCGGAGTTTGGAAGTTTGGCGGTGATTCACGCCCGTGCCTCGGAGAGCACGTAAAGCCGTCGGTCCCGGTTGTCATGAACATCTATGGCAATCGTTATTGGGAAGTCAGTGCCCTCAAATATATTGACAACTAGTTCAATCTTCGAATTTCAGTTCTCCCTTTAGGGTTGCGGAGGTCCGATGCCAGTCGCTCCGTGGAAAAACTGAAATTCAGGTAAAACCGGTTGAACTAGTAGCCGACCCCAAATAAACTTGGGATAATGGCTAGGAGGATGATGATGATGATTTCTGATAATTTCTGCAAGACGGCTGGCAGGAGATGGTTGCAAGTAGCCGAGGATTGAACTATGTGGCATGCAATTTGAGAGGCCTATGTCCAGCAGTGGACTGCGATAAGTTTATGATAATGATGATGAGTTTTGAGTACAGTTTTTTTTTGTACTAGCTTCGTATCTAGCTTTTTATGAGACTAGCTTTAAAAGATTTGTTTGTTTTTTATTATGTAGTTAAGATACTTTTAAATACATTAAGTAAAAAGCTTTTAATCAGAAATACACAGTTGCTTGAATTTATCTTACTTGTTTGTATTTATAGATATTCTATGTCATGATAACCTAATTCTCTCCCTACCGGTGACTACCACGTGATCAGTAACATTCATCTCCCACAATTTTCTACCCGTACACTGCAATTGTATGGACAATAGAATGAGCGTCTGCCCACAGCCTGTGTCACACTGAGCTTACGTAAACCGAAGCGTTTACTGTTACACGATGTTGTTTTCCATATGATTCGACATGTGATTATTATTGTTGTTCATGGTTATAAAATGTTTTTTTTTATATTTAAAAATTAGGTACTCATTTTGCTATTTTACATTGTTGTCGAATACATAAATAATAATGTAAACAAAAGTTATAGATCTGTTTTATTCATAACAAACTTCAGGAGTTTCTTACCTATTTTAAAATCAAAACCTCAAAATTCTGATAGTAGATTCATCGAGATTTATAACACTATGTGTAAATCGTTAATAAGTGTTTCGGAGAGTTAGGTAATAGATGATTATTAAACGGTATCATACGATAAGAGGATATGTATGATACTTATTGAGTTGATGACTATGCTAAGTCGGGGCTTGAAATTGTCCAGTTTGATTTCACAATAAATGTGTCTCACTTATGGTTGTGGTGTATAGCAAAGTGTACCTATTCCTTAGCTATATGTAGCTAGGAATAGGTTTGACGTCAAGATTTATAACATGTAAACGTGACCTATTATTGAACACTTTGTTCTGGAATAAGAACACTACCATTCGGGAATACCTCGCGGTTATGACTGTTGTATTCTAAATTTTGCAATTTAGGAGGTTATTAGTCATATCACATATTATCATCACTTCGTCACATCAACACGTAGCATAAACAATAGAATGACACGCATATCACTCTGACGTACTAAATAAAACTTATGTTAAACATGCTCTTTACCGTTATATACTGTTGTTTTCCATAGCTGTCGATATAGTCGGCTTTTTATTATGTGTTTGTTTGCAAATTAATTGGCAGGTCTTTAAATTTTTAATGTTTGATTGTGTCTTTTTGTATGCCATTGACATTTGTCTGGTATAATTTTGACTGAGAAATATGTACTTTGTGATTAAAATTTATTGGTCATGAAGGAAGATAGGTTATTTGTATTATTCTTTAAGATAAACTTTTATTTATAAAACGCACTTAACTTCACCATCAACTTGATTGTTCCAATTGAGATTCAATATTTAAGGTAGTTTATTGGACCCACTGTGGTCAATTAATATACTCGAATATACAAAAATAATACGTACATTAACATTAATATCGTACAGAGAACTTAAGAAATTATAAGAAAAGATTCACCAGTAAGTTCCACACTGGCCTTGTCGGTAGTATTGGAAAACGCAAAAAGTATAGTAAGCATAGCCATACGTGACGTATAATCTTGGTAATAGTACTCAGATAATAGAATTAGTAGAGAACGAGACTTATCCCACGAGTATATTGTCAACTGTATGTCAATTGTACTTAAAGCACGACTCGTACACCTTTGTATTGGAAAACAACATACTGTTTTTCAGTATTCCTAAAATTAAGAAATTTGATGAATACTAGTGTTTAAACCATTAATCTTTTAGTTTGCACTAGTCTTTTAAATTGGCCAAGACGTCAAGAGTATAAAAGTAAGAAAGTTTGTTCCAGACTTCTAAAGCAAAATGAGAATATTATCCTTACCAACAGTAAATGCAAAGGTAACTCTGTCTGTCTCTAGCGCTGTCACGCCACTTTTACTGTACCGATTTAAAAGAAATTTGAAACACAGGTAGTCTAGAGCCTGCGAACGGACATAGACTACTTTTTGCCAAGAAAATCGATATATACACGAGCGGTACCGCTGGCGATAGCTAATCTAATACAGATTAAGAATGGCATAATAATACAAACAGAGAAAAGTTTATGCAAAAAAGTGTCGAAATCATGCAAGTAACAGTTGACAGGTTGAAGTTACTTTGGCAGGCTGAAAGGGCTGAAACACAAAAAAAGTAAAACTTGAGAGGGGTGTAATTGCGACGATTAAAAAAAAACCTGAAAAATGCATGTGCATCAAAACTTTTCAATAATAAAAAAATACAAAATGAAGCACCTTTTTATTTTAGAGGTTGAAGTCGGTTTATAGAACACACACAATGTAAGGTTAACTTCAACCTTGTAAAAAAAAAGATTCCGACGAATTGAGAACCTTTTTTGAAGTCGGTTAAATTACTTGAAATCCTGTGACCTGTCGGTTTTATTAAAAAAATAACAACTTGTGACGCAATAGTCCCGGATTTTGTTCCTGCGTAAAAGCAATTTATGACTGGGATTTTCCGTCCAAGATTTCTTAGAACGCGTCTCGTATTCACCAATAGGCTCGCCTTATTCATCGTCATGGTCTTTGATTAAAAATCATATTAATTTAAATAAAAAGTACTATTAATAAAATAAAATTAATATTCAAAATAAATAACTAATTAATTACAGAAGTTTACTGCCTAAATTGTCTCAAGAGATGTCACGTCACAATTTTGGTGGACGCCATATTGGAATGGCGCGAAATCCGTAGAAAGCTATGTCATTAGTGCCATTGTCCCATAACAATCGAGGTGACTGAATTAATACAATTATCGACGGTCAAGTACCCGATTGAATAATCACTTGGATATTATACATGGTTGAGGTGATTGTGATTGGTTACTGATAAAACAAAAAAAAAAATATACAAATGGCTGGAAAGCGTTGAGTGACTGCAACACCTAGAACGCTCATTCTCAAAACGCATGAGTTTTCAACAAATTTTGGTAATTTCGATAAGTTTTGGTGTTTTATAAGTATAATAAGTACGTATTTACAAAAATAAAATATTTATTATGTATTTATCAGTTGTCTAGTACCCATAGTACTATAATAAATAAAAAAATTTTTAATGGTACCAGTTGTGCTCGGTTTGATACTAGATGATGTTTTGTGTCAGACGTCCGAATAATTGAAAAAAAAAGAAAAAAAAGTCAATAGGCAGGTAAGATCGAGACAGCAAAGGATGTAAAGAGACGTAATTTTTTTATTACTTTTCTGCATGACACAGAAGGTCTATCTTAGTGATTCATCATCATCAGCCTATAGCTGTCCACTGCTGGACCTAGGTCTCTCCCATTGCACGTCACTCTGATCGTATTTGGGTCTACCTAGACCCAAAATAAGAATCAATAGCTTAACTTCCACAAGACTCCGGTATTTTTAACCAACTTCAAAAAGGAGGAGGTTCTCTATTCGACTGTATATATTTTTTTTACTTTCGATTGGGTGAACCGATTTTGATAATTATTTTTATTTGAAAGCTAGTGCCTCCCGTGTGGTCTCATGATAAGGAAACCAGGATCTGATGATAGGATCCTGCAGAAATCGAAGGAACTCCTCAAAACTCGAAATATTTTTTCTTTAGTCGATTTTTTTGTTAAAATTATTAAAAGCATCGAGAATTAAATTGTCAAACGAATAAAAAACCTTATCCGTAGTCAAAGCTTGAAACTTCCTCAAAACATGTGAGAAATAGATATTACTGTCAAACGATATTACAGTTCAAAAGTACCTCGGCTTTGTCTTCAGTGAAACTTCAGTAAAATTAATAACAATTAAGTGCTTTATTCCATGAGCAGGAGCTGTTATTTTTGAACAAAACCTTTTAAGAATGACGTCAGAGCCCTTAGTTTTTATGTGAGGAGAAATGTAAGATACTTGGAGTATTTTTTAAATGACCTACTGTATCATAGTCTGTTGCCATGCTAATAGACATAGCTTTGTTTTTAGGTGTTCAATTTTGCCATATATATTTTTTATTTTCTTTTGTTAAGCGACTTTTAAACTACAATTTATATCTACAAATAAACTAGCTGATGCCCGCGGCTCCGCTCGCGTTTTAGAGGTATCAAAAATAGATGTTGGCCGATTCTCAGACCTACTGAATATGCATATAAAGTTTCATAAAGATCGGTCAAGCTGTTTCGGAGGAGTATGGCAACGAAAACTGTGACACGAGAATTTTATATATTAGATACAATTGTAGTGTGTTTGTAATTTCTATTTGACAGCTTTTTACTAATTACATATGAAAGTCTACTTACACCAATAAAACATTTTTTTATCTCCGTTTCTTCCGTCTCTGGAACTGCGCCAATTTTGACGGAACTTTCATTGATAGAGTGCTGATAATATAAGGAAAACTTAGACTATTTTCTTTACACTAGCTTTGTCCAGTGGCATTACCAGTGATTTCTGTTGTAAAGCTACAATATTAACCGTTATTGGTACCAATATGGGGCTCAGACAGCTTATAATGTAGAAAGTCTTAGAGTAACGCTGCATCTGTTTGCCCCCCCCCCAAAAGGATCAGGCGATGTTTTTTTTTAATTTTCATAATCATCATCATCATCAGCCTACCGCAGTCCACTGCTGGACATAGGCCTCTCCAATTGCAAGCCACTTAATTCGATCCTCGGCTACTAGCATCCAGCTCCTGCCAGCCGTCTTGCGCAAATCATCACTCCACCTGGCCTGTGGACGTCCTACACTACATTTGCCGAGACGCGGTTTTCACTCAAGAACACTTTTACCCCAACGGTTGTCGGTTCTGCGGCTAATATGGCCAGCCCATTGCCACTTCAGCTTGCTAATCCTGTATAATTTTTATGAAGCTACTCAATAATCAATAGACTATACAAGAAAATAGTAAATGTCAATAGAAAAAAAGGTGGAGGCTTTTTATGTATCTATCTAGCTATAAATACATATTATATTATGCGGCGTCATTCGCGATTTATAGCAACAACACTGCGATACTCAGTTTCAATAATACATTCAAAGTCAATGTTTGAGAATGTGTCCATGCCACTATATAATTCTTATTCTTATAAGTTTAGACGTCTTATTTTATGACTTTAATTACAATCGTATAATAAATTAAAAATGAAAAACATTTAGTAATATTTTATTATGGTCTACTGTTTGAGCTCAAAAAGTGATATGTATCGACCTAATACTTACATTTTAAGATGTTATCCATACTAGTATATCAAAAGTCAAAACTTAGTAATTCAAAAGTACAACACCGTACAATTATATTTGGCATGAATAAACTTTAATTCTTGAGCAAAGACATAGGCTACTCTTCATCGCGATAACCAACATTCAAGTGGGTAAAGTCGCAGGCAAAAGCTAATTTAAAAAAAAAAAATATAAGCACGTGTTTTTCTAACTTTACGATTGAAATTCCAGCCGTACAGCCATCAGTAGCAGTCTTCTTAAAATGTACAAATCACTTAAGAAAGCTATTTTATCTTTGCACAACACACGCACTAAACCTTTTGTGGTATTGTCTATGGTCAAATTTAAGAGGACCTTATCTATGATTTGGGAGGTCGCCCCTGTTTTACAAGCATTTTAAAGGTAAAGATAAGGCGTCTGTCTGTCCTATACATACTCTAAAGATGAATCCAACATCCGAAATGTAGATTTAGAAAGATATAGAATTGGCATAAGAGGTTATAACATAAAATTTGGAAAAAATATCATCACTGAAAGATAAGATTTTTTCATTTAAGTAATTATGAGACACTAAAGTTCTTAAGTAGCGAAGTATTATAAGCAGCAGCAGAACATCAGAAAATCGGTAAGAATAGGTATTTGTACTGAATTACTCGCGGTTTAGTCAGTGCTTTGAGTTTATCGCCTCAGATTTAAACCATCGCTTTCTGACTCCTATGAACATTCAGCGTATAAATTATACTTACTTATATATATATATATATATATTTATTTTATCTCATTACCTACTCTATGTTGCCCCAGAAGAACTGTGCAATCATCCAGTTTTCTATACAAAGAAAATTGTGAATGTCGGTGTATATGACCTTTAACTTAAACAATGTAATCCGTTTGTATTTTTTACCTGAGTCTTCTCTGATACTTCATAGTTCTGTAGATGTCCGGCGCGTGCGCAACGATAATGGCGACATTCCCAGGAGCGATAATGACTAAAACGTTTCGTCCACACCTTCAGATAAATGCTCTCCGATGTAACAACATAAGACAGAAAACAGCTAAATGTTCTAGAGTTTGGGAGTGTTAACTTTGATTCTAGTGTTATTAAAAACTTTTGATATAAAAAAATACACCTTAGTACGATTCTATAACCATTATTACCAAATGTTATAGATAAAATTATATAGATCTATAGAAAAAAAAAGATAATTTTGGACTGGATCAAAAACTGATAATTAGATTTCACTATCAAAATAAAAACTACTCAACTACTGAATGAACAAACTACAAAATAAAACTACAATATGAAAAGATTTATAAAATCCTAAAGAAAAGCTCACAAGTTAAGAACCCTATGTCACCCGGGTCATTATTAAGAATCATTTATACCTTATTCATTAAAATTGATTGAGAAATTTAGGGGCTACATTACTACCACCACAAAACTATTACCACTCCTTTTTTGCTTAGCCGTAGTTGGGTAAAAAATATACATATAGAAAGGTATGTAGATAAACTGTGTACAAATCCGATATTGCCCAAAATTTTTATTGGTCTCTACCAAGTCAGGTTGTGTACGGAGGAATAGCATTCTGCTACCTTAAATCTACGTCAACACGTCGTCTAAGACCAAACCAGGTACAAACAGTACGTAGAGCTTTCGACTGATCGAATTGTCTGACCTTTTTCCAATTTTAAATCTATACGCACGATGAGTTTCACAAAAAGTTCACACGGTCTTTCGACAAAGAATTTAAAAGTAATAAAAGTCTTTTATGTTTCAAAAGCAACCTCACGTATCGCACATGCCGAGATGACATGCTGAACATGTTGATGCTTGCAAATGTTCGATGCATCTCGGACGATCTCGACATTATTCGATGCACCTTCGTGGAAACAGTAGCTGAGGAGGCGATCGACTTTGAATACCAAGTAACTGGCTGGGAGGTTAGGGTCATTCTTTTATTACGTAAGACGGTTTATGGGGAGGAGGGTCGAAAGTGTCTTATTTTTTCTTACAAGGGGTTCGAGGGAGTATTGATAACTCTAACGTAACATCACATAACTACGCAAAGTTCAAAGTAGTGATCATATAGATCTAAATAATTCCATTCAACATGAATGTCAGCTTGGTACATTGCTTTGTACATGAAAACCTAAAAGCTAAATGTGTATTATTTTTAGGTTCTTACGTATTAGATATCAAACAGGGGGGCTGTCTATTCCTATTTTTTTATTCAAGGGAGGGATTGGTTCAAAAACCAGTAAAATTCGTTTTACGTAATTAATCAATGGCCCCTTAACGACTTAATAATATTTATATCTAGCTTTTGCCCGAGGCTTTACTCGCGTGTATCTCGATTATTGCAGTAAAAAGTAAAATATGTGTTATTCTGATATATTAGCTTTATTACTGTTAAGTTTCATCCAAATCGGTTCAGTGGTTTTTGCGTGATAGAGCAAGAAACATACATACATACTCACAAATTTCGCGTTTATAATAGTAAGAATAGCTAACTAAAGCAAGTAGTAGTATATGCAGGTGGTAGTAATTTGGGGTTTTGTTATTATTTTAAGTTGTCAGTTGTTAACATTGTCTCAATCTACCAGTCCTTTGTACCCTATCACTGGATGTAAGCCTTGTTCTTTTCACTCCTTGTTCATTTTTACTCGATTGAATATTTTTTGCGTAGTGCCAAAACCAACTGTATATTCACCGTTGTTATGCTTAATAAAAAACAGAAAACAAAAGTCAAGTAATAGATGTTGTAGAATTACGATTATCTCAATCAACACTATGAGTACGAATGGTCAGTTTGAAAACACCAGAGTTTGACTGTTTCATGTTTGAAAAATAATTTTATAGTAAACAACACCGAATTTTGCCAGCAGCTCCTTTACAACAAAGTACTTCATACTTGCCATCAAAACAAGATGCTTTAAAACTACCAAGACATATTTGATATGTTTTTTTTTTATCTTTGATCTATACTAAAAACTCTAAAAAGGTACCTTGTAAACACCGACATTGTATTTTTTTTACAACCGTTGTACACAACCCTGATTATGCAAATCTGCATCAAAAAAAAGTAATCCTTATTTGCTGTATAAATTAACTTCATTTTCTATTGGAAATAAAATCATGTAATAGGGTTGCCTAATTCATGATTGTTTAATAATTACAATGAATGTCAATGTAGTTTGTATATTAAATTTAGAACAAAGACTTTTACGAATTATTAGACTTATGGTATGCGTTTAGAATCTTAAATGAGATCATAGTGACGTCATTGTTTAGATGGTTAATGATCAGATTGATAACATGTAAATCAAATAGTTTAATTAGCCCTGATGATTTAGTGCAACGAAATACCTACTGCTTATAACTATTGTTAGTGGATTTATTTATCGAATGGAACCAATTTGGTATGACAAATGTACATGGTTAGACAAGAATATTATCAATCATCATCACTGCACGGATATCACAGAAGCATAAGCGTACACTTTGTGTAATTCACAAATAGTTGTTTTGAGTCAGGGATCTGGTTTGCGTTTCTTACGTAGATTCCCTAAGTCAACTTTTAGGACATCTACAGGATTATCATTGGAGACGAGACGCTCAGTCCGTGTGGTGACGGATTAAGAATACAGAGTGTCACCATTCCTATTTCATCCCGAGGGTGTCGTAAAATTCTACTAAGAGATAAACTACGCAAGACAACGTCAATGCAAAGAGAAGGAAAACTTGAAACCAACTCTATACCAACCCGTCTGGCCAGCGTGGTAAGTAGGCCAAAACCTCCTTTCTAAGGAGAGGCGTATGTCCAGCTGTGGACTGTTAAAGGCTGTTGATGATGATGATGCTCAGTATTCTTAATATATTAATATACATGGATATAAGTAACGACCTGTAAGACCTTTAAGACCTGTAAGACGCTTAAGACCTGTAGGACCGTTTATTAGACTAAAGGGTTTACGTTCTAAGGTTCAAGTTAGTATTTAGGTAGGTAGGTATTCTCAAAGCTGCAGCAGACAAGATAGAACTTGAGTTCCCTATAGGTAGAGAAGTTGTTCAGGCTTAAAGTGCCATAAAGATAAGTCTAGATAGGATGAATATGGTGTTACTTGTTAAAAAGCGATAATTTATCCTGAAATAATTGCAATAATGTTTTGCTGTTCGAAACGTAAATGTCTTTAAAAACAACCGGCGGCATTTTAGCAAATAAACTTCAAAACACGCCAATAAACTTACTGAAGCGACTATTTTTTTGCAATAATATAGAAATAGCAAAACAAACTAAGGGTATGTTGCTCAATATATAAAAAAAGTTAAGTAAATGAGAATTAGATTCAAAATCTTAAGCAAGTGGGTCAACAATAAAATGAAGAATGTGGGCGAGGACATGTTACATGATGTTGTAGCTAAAGTGTTCATTAGAAGTTATTGAGAAATACCTAAAAAAATTTTTAGCCAGCCGTTTAGCTTATAGACGGGGGGGGGGGGGTCACCCCGTTTTTACAAAAAAAAAGCATTTAAAGTTGAATAACTTACAAATGGATACCTAAATCAAACAAATCGTCTTAGCAACCTCTCAATGTTATCAGAAGACATATCTACCGATACCCCGCACGTACTAACTGGTAGACTCGAGAGAAAAAAAAACATTCCCACTTTACGTGTAGTTAAGGAACCCCATTTCTTTTTATGATTTTATTAAAGCACTTTGTATCACATATTCATGCAAAGTTTCATATTTTTAGCACTAACCGTTTAGTTAGACGGTAAGTCGAGGTTGGACGGACGGACGGACGAACATGACGAATATGTAAAAGTTTCAAGTCATGAACTACGGAACCCTAAAACAAACCTTAATCGCTTATTATGGTTCCAGTTTAAGTTGGGACCAAACAACTACCCCATGTTAGCCTTGCCTTCCTCCCGGTTGTACTAAATGCTGACAGATTACGATAACAATGAAATGCCTATTTAAATTACCTTTTTCGATTAAAACCTTAATTAAGGAGTAAAACATAACATTAATACTGATTTTCCTACTTATATATTTTCAAACCAGTTCCTTCCTGGTTATACAGATTCAATTTCTTTCATCTTAATTAAGAACTTCAAAATTACATTATTTTATCTAGAATTGTAAGTGGATAGTTTTGTTCATGACATCTTTTTAACTTTATGGTACTTTCACCACTATAAAAAAATAATGAAAAAATTTACACAAAAATAAACATTGGTATAAAATATCTATTCGATTATCTTATTTATATAGTGTAGAAAGAAACAATATCAATAACGCTTATTACCTGTATTAAATTATCTGTGTTCATATTCCTAATTATGTTCCTACCTTCAATTCTGTGAGTCCCCTATTTGGAAGTATTCAGGCCGCTAGCTGTTCTTGTCTTGAGTAGTGAGCAGGGCAGAGAGTTAACATTTCCATCCTCGTAATGTGACCGAAATATTCGTGGACATAGCGATGATAGGTTCCCCTCGAATATCCAGTTCTTTCAGGATGATTGGTGTGGCGATATTTGAAGAAGCCTCTGGATGTACTGGAGCACATTTTAACAAAAATATTTAGTATTTTAAAACGTTTAAAAAAAACGGAAGCATTAAAACTTCAATTTTGACAAGTATATGAAGTCATTTTGTGCATTTCATTGGTTTATTTAATCATCACTATTGAATCTCAGCTGAAATACATCTACTGCTGACCTGCTTCTCTTAAGCCTCTTTCAAAGAAAGCTCAAAGTCGCTTAAAGAAAAGTGAAGGAATCGTTCGAAGTTTCTAATTTAATCAGGAAACAGAAGATCCGTAGGCTAACTAAACTAATGAACGAAAGTCACCAATAAGTTCACACAACAAGACATTACTTTTGGTAATAAGGTCACCTGTATACACTATTTTTCTGACATTTTACTCTATTGAATCTCTGTTATAGTCGTATGGTGTTGTGCACACCAATAAAGAGTTTTCTATCTATCTAAAATGATAAACAAAGGCATTTAAATTTTAATAGAACTGTTCATTACAGCATCTGCATTCTCAGCGTAATCGTAATAGGTCTTACCACCCAATGTATAGTTATTTAACAAGCGGAACACATTAATGGTTATTTTATATAGACATTTCACGTTCCAAACCTACTATTGACGTCAGCAATTATTAAAAAAAACGGACATCCATATCTCACTGTTACATGTTAATTAGAAGCGTTAATTATGTTATGATGTATTTGTTAGCTCGCTTTTAGAGGTCGTATGGACGCGTTTTCTTATTTTACATAATTAATTTTATGTATAAAGTTTCGTAACTGCACGCTGTATCATTTTTTGATACAGAAGCAGACGATTTGTATTCATTTTGGATCTTAATTTTGATTGTATAATTATATGTGAACTAGATTGTTGGGTATACGTTCTACTGATCTATTTGTTACTGAAAATTATTGTAGATACGAGTTTCTTAATCTGTGTTCAGACTATTTTGTAAATTGTCTCGTTTGTTAATAATAATATTTAAAAAATAAGAAATCGTATTGACTGGCCAGTTTTATGCAAACCGAAAGAATAATTTGTACCTAGTCAAGTATTGTTATTCGTCACAAAACGACAGTTGAAATCTATACAAAAAAAATTTGAGTGTCTGTTTCTAATATTAAAATAACTGCTTTTTACTAAATGCATATGTATGTATACACGGTACATATGTCAAAATATTTTTTTATTCAATTTTTGTATCTGTATGTTTGTTCCGGGTAATCTCTGGAAAGGCTGGACCGATTTCGACGGGACTTTCGGAACTCCGTAGTGTAAAGTCTAAAGAATTTTTTTTTAATAATCCCGTAGGTAAATTTTTTTACACTAGTGCTTTACCCTTCACGCTCTCGATTAACACCAATAATCACACACACCGCAGGACTCAGTTAGGTAGGAATAATATTATTTCTTAGTATATAATAAAAGCGTATAAAGATATATAATATGTAAATGTATCAATATTATCGATCTAATATGCACCCTGTACCGTCGCACGCGACACGATACGGTCGTGACGTGACTTGTCGTGACGTACATCCGTGACGAACAGCACGCGCCATCATTGTACTATCCTCCTCTATAAAAATTGACCTATAGTAACAGGATATATTATATTGATTAGTAGTAATAATAATAATCTCGAACACAAATGGAGTTTTACAATGTCAGTATAGCGAGTGTTTAGCAGTTCTTTCAGTGGTTTTCGCCGAGAGTGAGACGTTACTGGAGACCTAACTTCATCTTTGCTTCTCATCAGATCAACTACATCAACCGCCTTTAACTATCTACCGTTGGCCTTAGCTTGGAAAGGAGGTTTCAGCCTACTATAACACGCTGGCCAGACCTTTTGGTACAGGGTATTCAAGCTTTCCTTCTATTTGAAGTGATATTATGATACGTAATTTGTTCCCGTAGCCGTCTATTACGACACCCATAGGATGAATAGTTATTTTTCTAACTTCATCATTGCTTGTCACGCTGCACTCTACGTCTTGTTGAGCGCAGTGTGACAAGCAATGATTAAGTGATCCAAGCCTCAAATCTGAAAATCAACCTTCTGCTTTTAAAGTAGAAAGTCGATTTTTCTTCTACTCAAGATCGTTCTCTTGATTTCTCGTAGTAATAAACAAATAAATATTGCGGACATTTTACACCCCAAACTAATCCGAGCTTGTATTATGGATTACCAGACAACTGATATACATAACCATACTTTTTTTTTACTTTTGTTCTGACCCGGGAATCGAACCCGAGATCTTTTGATCAGCAGTCGCATACGCTAACCACTAGACCATCTACCAAAGGCAGATCAACAAACCAAAAGAAACAAACCCAATTCGCCTTTTAATTGAAACCGAGGTTTCAAGGTATTAGAGGCACACTGATCTCAGTACGAAGGGGTCAGCTCGGCCGAGGCTGTACCACTCTCACACTGAAGACCAACTTATAGTGGCAGTGTTTGTGCTGTCGTATTTCGTTAGCGATTATGAGACAGGAGGCCCGATTATGCGAAAGCATCTCACTAGGGCACCATGCTGCATTGTGTGCACTCACAATTTGGATGGTGACCACTACTCTTGAATTCTTTAATAGATTAGAATAGATTAGTAAATAAATAATAAATATTTCGGACATCTTACACACGACGCCATCTAGTCCTAAACTAAGCAGAGCTTGTACTGTGGGTACTAGACAACTGATATAAATACATAAACATACTTTTTGTAAATACATACACATTATACATATAAAACACCCAAACTCCTAAACAAATATTTGCGGATCACACAAACTTTTGGTTCGACCAGGAAATCGAACCCGAGACCTCAAAATCAGCAGCCGCATACGGTAACTGGACTGGACCAACGAGGACTGAATGTAGTATATTATATAAATATACCCTAAATAAACAAAATCTAAAAAGATCTGTGTCACAGTGGTTAAGAAGTCTGACTTATGATGTAACAGAGTCACTGTTAACTGTTTTGCAGTGGTAAAGCTGAAAAATTCTACTTTCACACAAAACTTACAACTAACTTTCACTCACCCTCTGACAGACACACACACACACCCATACACATCACACCCAGAGAACCCATACATATTTTATTATTTTTTACTTTTTTGTTTTACTTTCTGTTCTGCGATTACTTTAAACTTAAAAATGTAAAACTAAAGATCAATATTAAAGCTGTAGTAATGTTCAGCAGAGGACTGAGATGGACTGATGATAATGATGAATGTACATAGCCGATGGTTAGAGGCGTCGTATGCTAAAGCACAGGTTTAACCTAGTTCAGCTACGGAGGCTAGTAATAAGACACAATTTGGTACATAGTTAACATGCAAATGTAATGATCTGATAAACTTATCAAATTGTTAACAATCTTTATTGGACAGTAAAATTATTATCTACTTATGCTTTCCATCATTCAGAGTAGAGTTAGGTACTGTGGTAATTTTAAATATTAAAACAAAACTTATTCCCCTCTTAATCGGAGTCGAGGGTTAAAAAGTAACACCAAACTCAATCAATCTATTTTTTTTTCTGATCCATTAACGAGAGATCATTACAGTACCTTTTATCCGTATATTAACAGTTAATCAACCCTCCCTAGATCAATGCCAGTTGTGATAAGTTAGATTCATCTGCGCTGCGCACGCGACGGGGGAAACTCACCTTTGGTTCCAAGAGGGTGCGGTTATTAACTGCAGATTCGTTTTGGTTAACAAGAGGGATGAGTTTTTGAATTGTGTTTTTTATTGTAAAATAAGTCAATATTTGGTTTCTTAATTAATTCTAGTTAATGATTAAATTCTGTTTTTTTTGTGGTTGATGTTAATCCGAACTCATTTTATAAATTTGCAAATAACTGTTTGTCTGTTACGCTTTCACGAATAATCCGCTACACATACAAGCTAGTAAACATATGAAAATTTGACAGATTATATTTCTGTTAAAAAAAATATTTAAAATTTTCATATAAATTTAAAGATATAAAAATGATATTTTTTTTAAATGATCTCCAAATCACGGACACATTCATCGTATCGTATCGTGCCTCTAACGGTCACCAATCCAGGTACTGACCGCGCGGACCGCATTACTCATAATGGTCCAAGAGCCCAGAGCGATCAGACATAACTTATTTTCACATGGATGAAACCTTAACTACTCAGTAGCGTCTAGTGTACTTTTAAATACCTGCGTGTTTGTGGAACTAGATCTGTGACACCTGGGCAGATATCAGGTGAGAAAGGTAACTAAAAATAAGAGTTATCTAACTTATTTTAGTATGGCTGATCTTTATATATATTTTGTAGAATATTATTCTAAACTAGTTTCATAAAGTGTCAGACACTTTTCATGGACCAGAGCTTGTGTCAGACGCTTTAAAGATCGACAAAAAATTAATGAACTTTACTTATTTTTACATGTCTGATTTTTAGGGTTCCGTTGCCAAATGGCAAAAAACGGAACCCTTATAGATTCGTCATGTCTGTCTGTCTGTCTGTCCGTCCGTATGTCACAGCCACTTTTTACCGAAACTATAAGAGCTATACTGTTGAAACTTGGTCAGTAGATGTATTCTGTGAACCGCTTTAATATTTTTACACAAAAATAGAAAAAAAGCAATAAATTTTGGGGGTCCCCATACTTAGAACTGAAACTCAAAATTTTTTTTTTCATCCAAGCCATACGTGTGGGGTATCTATGGATAGGTCTTCAAAAATGATATTAAGGTTTCTAATATCATTTTTTTCTTAACTGAATAGTTTGCGCGAGAGACACTTCCAAAGTGGTAAAATGTTGGTCCCCCCCCCCTGTAACTTCTAAAATAAGAGAGTGATAAAACTAAAAAAAATAATAGAAGTACATTACCATGCAAACTTCCAACGAAAATTGGTTTGAACGAGATCTAGTAAGTAGTTTTTTTTTAACGTCATAAATCGTAAACTGCAATTTACTGCATTTTTTTTTTTAATTTACTTTGCTATGCGGTTCACAGATTACATCTACTTACCAAGTTTCAAAAGTATAGCTCTTATGGTTTCCGAAAAAAGTGGCTGTGACATACGGACGGACGGACAGACAGACAGACAGACAGACCTGACGAATCTATAAGGGTTCCGTTTTTTGCCATTTGGCTATGGAACCCTAAAAAACGGGATCCAAGTTGCTTTGGACGTCTCACTCACTCTGAAATAACATGATGATCGCACTCCCGGCTGAATAATTTTTGTGTTTATGATTGTTGTTTGATGTTTGGTCACTCGAATTTGTCTGACTGATGAAATGTAACTTTGTAATAGTTACTTTAATAACATATTAAAAAATCAGACATGTAAAAATAAGTAAAGTTAATTAATTTTTTGTCGATCTTTAAAGCGTCTGACACAAGCTCTGGTCCATGAAAAGTGTCTGACACTTTATGAAACTAGTTTAGAATAATATTCTACAAAATATATATAAAGATCAGCCATACTAAAATAAGTTAGATAACTCTTATTTTTAGTTACCTTTCTCACCTGATATCTGCCCAGGTGTCACAGATCTAGTTCCACAAATACGCAGGTATTTAAAAGTACACTAGACGCTACTGAGTAGTTAAGGTTTCATCCATGTGAAAATAAGTTATGTCTGATCGCTCTGGGCTCTTACTCTATAAGGTAGAAGTAAAAAATATGATAACCATTCATTGTTCGTAATAACACCAATAGTGTTGCGGTTTTCGTAAACGTCTAGTACCAAAATATACCGAAGTAATCTCCCCGGTATATTTCATATGATATTTCATTAGCGATTAGACCATAATATCACGATACTCCCCACAATTTGCTCGCGTCCCATACAATCAGTAAATTGGTCTACATCAACACAAACACACGCAACTAATGTACTGTTATTTCTCGATTGCAACTCGATTGAAACTCATTTTTTGTAATACAAGAGATTGGTTAGATTTGACAGACATTATATTACTATATGTATACATATAAGACTAAGAAAATAACAGATTATATATTTTTATGTACATACATTTTGTTTTCTGCATAAACTTTAAGGATTGTACATCAATTTTTCCTTTTCCACCGTTGCCAAATCTAAATGAAATCGAATCCGACATAGAGTAAGTATTTTCATCATTTTCTTCGGTGTGTCTTGATTAATTAGTAACTGAATATTGAGAGCAAAACATCATGAATTAATTTTTTGGTGATGCAACGAATTCTTAAGCTATTAACCATTACTTTTTTTAGTCGAGAATACTTCGAGTTGGTGACAATAGTTGCATGAATATTGGTGCACAAACAGTAACAGGACACGCGAGCACCGTGAGATCGTATCTAACCCCACGCCCACCACTGGGATAAACGTTGCCATTGCACAGGAAATTAAAGAAAAAAGTGGAAGATGACGTCATATTACAGTTTTTATTTCCCTTTATTTGTGCGTGAATGACTATGCAAATAGGAAATGGAGTGAAATCGGAAGCGAAAAACTTATACGATTATTTTATTTTGGACAATTAATTCGATTTTTATAACTAATGTCATAATAATTATAAAGAATTGGGGCATATTTTATTATTTCTAGTAGAACAATTTATAGTTCAGTAGTGTTCCTGAATCTTTTTTTTTATTTCGTTTTTTTACATAACTTAAAACTAAGACACATAGAAAATAAGTATTTTATTCTCGAAGTTCTGATATCAAATATAATTAGGTCTTATAGTTCAAGTGCGTCAACGATCACACCTTTTTATAGTTTTAACAAAAAGGAACCGACTTCGAAGAAAAACTATTCCGAGTACCCAAATCGCGACAATTGTGCCTATCATATTTGAGGAGTTCCCTCGATTTCCTTGGGATCCCATCATCAGTTAAAATACTTCTGCATCATTAGACCTAAGACAGACTAGTGCGTGTTGAAAGCTGCGTGGCTTTGCTACCTTGAAATGCTTTATTATTTTTTTAAAAAGAAATTAGAGGCAGGTATTCTAATTTACTTGGTTTAGTAAGTTAGTACTTAAACCACATGCGTAGAATATCTATGTAAATTGTAACAGTTTGTAGATTAATGTTATTAATCTTTATCATTAATATTACATGCCTTTAGTATAAACAAGACTAAATAACCCTTCAAGTTTACTCCAAGCCAGTTCAGAACACCCCCGCAAAAATGTTGACATAGCGGCCCAAACATAACAGCTACACTGTGGCCTCTGGCATAACGATGTTTGCCTTTGCCTCCCTCGAGATATGACGTGACATTTTACTGGAATTAAAAACGCAACTACCCACACAAGCGCCCCTCTTATTATATCTGTATTTTGTTGATTTAATATCTCGGTGAGATGGCGTAGTCCAATCATTTTTTAATCTCGTTATCTGTTATTAGACCATACGATTATGATTTTATTGCTTCTTTTGCAGATCGGTGATAGAAGATTTCAAAAACGCAAGCGTAATTTTTTTTCATTGTAGGGTTGCCTCTGTAAAAACATAATACCCTAATTTGAGATTTTTAACTTTTTTAAATACAAGTTAATGTGGAAAGTTATTGGTGTTTGATTTTAATAATTGTCTATAACGTGGCAATTTGCTATTGAAATAAAAAAAGGTAGAAATGATTTAATCACTTCAGTTCTATTGCCGATGAAACGTTAGTGTTTCCTTCTAACATTAGAATATTATGAGTAGTTCAAATTTTTGTGTTTTAGGTTTAGTTAACCCAGATTTACTTGAAATTTCGGCAATGAACGATAGAAATTACGTAGTAATAGACGCAAAATTACGGTTCCTTTTAAACACTTAAAAGTTGCTCTGAATTGTTGAAACTAAAGTATCATTCCCAATAAATAAAAAATATATGTTATTCACTTCCTGACCAGCTGGTAATCAGTGGAACAATAGCGTCAAATTTCCGAACGGAATAAAAAATGATCTGTCAAAGAGGGAGCATTCGCGCCAATTTGCCGGCACCATTCGTGCCCTCCGTACTTAGGGTTACCAGCCTGCTTTGTAATTATTTTAATATTATTGTTACCTCTTCTGCTTTATTTGGCTTTGTTGTAGGAGTATGTGGTGATTTGATAAACTAGAAATGATTTATTACACGGAGAAGGTTAGTAACAAGCTAATTGTTGAAAAAACAAACTCCTTACTGAAAGGATGAACTTGTATGAAAATAAACCGTTGATTCATTTTTTTAATATTTCTCATGTACTCAGTATCATTCTTACACTGAGGGATTAATTCATCTTGCCATTTAAGTTACAGAGTTATTGCATAATATGTCTAAATAATATCTATTTTGGTACTCTCCATGATTTCTTTACATGTTCTTTCTCGAATAATACATTAAGTTTCTTTAAGAAACAGAACACAGACCACTTAAATTCCATTAAGTGTTAAATATGATGATGACCCTTAATAGCAATTTACTTCTTTATAAATAAACCTAATAGTAACTACTTTTAATTAATTAAACATGTGCTTATTTAGTTACTTGATTCTATTAAGCAAATCATAATTTCATAAAGCTCTGGTTACCCTACAAACACGTCACGCCCTCGCTCCGAGATTAATAGGGCTCGTGTTTAGGCCTCCGTCGTCATAGCAGCATGGAGGGATTGTCAATCTGTCCCTCCCCGTCCATCCCTCATAGCGAATAAATACCATATCTCAAGGGGGACATTATGTCATCTGGTATCACTGGCATTTAGAGATGTGGAAAGGTTAATCGTCTTTTTATAGACTCGATTTTTAAATTGAATCATTTTAATCTTAACTTTTTTTTTTTTTTTTTTTTATATTTAAGCCTGCCAAAGTGACTCTACTCTGCCTGATGGAAAGCATGAGTAGAATCCAGGAGTAGGGGTTACCATGCTTATTGTGAGGGTAGGCAATCTAGCATGGTGACCCCTACCATGGCAGCCTGGTTAGATTATTCTGCATCATTCTCCCGGCCTTCGAAGGGCGGGAGAATAATGCAGAATGATTGGGCCTCCGGTCTCACACTCACCAACGAAATACGACAGCAAGAATGCTGTCATTATTAGGATGGTCTTCTGTGTGAGGGTAGTACTGGCCGGGTCGAGCCGGCCCATTCGTGCTGAAATCAGCGTGGCTCTACTAACTTGATAGGATGTGATAATATGGTGATAACATTTTTAATCATTCTTCCTATCTTTAGTGATTTTAATGAGTATGTGTTAAATACACTCATTCATTCGTGGAATTCGATTTTTAAAATACAGACTTGAAGTTTTCTTGCATTTTTGAAACAAATCACCATTCATAGGATCGCAACGTACTTGCATCTCTTGCAGGTGAGCAGCGTCCAAATGCCCTCATGTCATGTTGTTATATACGCTCTATAACTTCGAGCGTAGTGTCTCCAATTATCACTATTGGAGACACTACTACTATAAAAAAATTAAGATCACACGATCTTAATTTTTTTATGTTCATTTTAAGAACCACAAACAAGCACAGAGCCGATTGTTGTGGAGAGGCTTGGAAGACGCCTAATCGCAACAGTTAACGTCTTTTAGCTCATATTATAATGATGATCATTTCATATAAATTCTTAGCGTTACAATTGTGAGAATAGAGCTCGGAAATTGCATTCAGCCTTCATGGTCTTTTTATTCCTCTATGACACTGTCGACGAAAATAATTTAACATAAAAAAACTGCCCTCAAGACAGTTAAACGTCAAAATTTTTGGTACTACATTTTTAATAAAAAAAAATTGAAAAAAATCTCTGCATAAGAACTAAACAATCTAAAGCTATTTTTAAAATTTAAATTCATTAAGTAATCGGTAAGCCAACATGTCTACTACGAAGCCTACGGATGAACATGTCCCAGCCATCGCCACAAAACAGAATATACCCATTCAATTGACGGAGCTGGCAACTTTTGACGATACCTATGCTTTCATGAAGGAACGATTCGTGGAAGAAATGAAGCGGGTGGATTCTCAAATGGCTCGACTTAAGTAATTCTTTAACAGTATAATGTAATCGTTGGGTATTTATTTAGTTCTTTAACTCTGGCTCGCCCACATACACCCACTCGTCATACGCTTTCCTTTTCCCCTTCCTACCAAGAAGCTCATAGACTACTCTATAGTCTCTACGCGTCATATGTGCTCGAGACAGGTATAGAACCTTCATGTATGTATTAAGAACTAATGGACCTAAATACACGACAAACAGTATTAGGCCATCACCAATGGACCTACATACACGCCAAACAGTATTACCAAGATATGATGATGGTTTCTGCTAGATATCACATTTTTATGAAAAATGCTTTCAAATAGACAGGCGAAGCTTAAATCTTCACCTTCTAAATCTTCTCATATAATAAAGAAGAATTAATCTATAAAAGGAGATACTTTTAAGGATTAACTCTTCTTTTATAAATCCGTAGTTGAATTTCACACATCTATTTTTTTTGCGTCTTATTTCAAAGAAATTTTCGGTAAAATAATTTTCAATATGCATAATGCTAAATATTGCAGACCGACAATTGTCTTGTATGATTAATTCTTTACTAGCCTGATGATGTGCGGAATTTCTATGTAGAAGAAAGAATGCATCTATCTCCTTAGAAAAATGTAAGCTTATGGCAAATTTTGATGGCTCAGCATGTGGACAGTAGCTTGTATCATTTGGATGGTGGTGGTATCAACTATTATCTTGTTAAACAAGCACAAAAATGCTTAGATTTTATTTTATGATACTTTTATTGTTCCAGTAAGGCATTGACTAACTTCTACCATCAAACGGTGACCGTTCAAACTGGACTTACATCTAAAAGTAACGAGAGTGCACCTGATTGGGACTCTATAGCCAACTCACCACTAGTGGAAGGCGAAGGAGAATCAAGGACTCTGAAACTACAATTCGATCTCAGCCAATTTGATCCTGAGGAGGTGAGACTTGATCGTCACAGTCAACAACAGCTTTTTTTCTTAGCAGGGAGGTTTTGACTTATATTTCCTCGCTGTCTAGAGGGCATTGTTTTATGATTTCCTTCCCCTTGCAGTGATATAATATAGTCCTTGGAAGTTTCCTACAAACCAAGATTGTGATAGGAGAGGTTTTGAACTTACAAAAATGATGTCATATTATAGTATTTGACTAACATGCATGAAACATCTTTAAGTTGTTGCTGTACGTTGATTGTCTAGCACACGATTAGTGGAAGAGGAAAGGGGATAGTTTGGTTTTGGATAACGTCGTTACTAGGTGAACATTAACTAAATAATTTCTAAACAGCATTTTAATAGTAGCGATAATATCAGAGGGGTGATCCTGATGAGTTCAATTCCCGGTCTCGGGTTCAATTCCCGGGTTGGAATGAATATAATAATAATAATAATAATAATAAACATTTTGGACATCTGACACACAACATCATCTAGTCCCAAGATAAGCAGAGCTTGTGTTATGGGTACTAGACAACTGATATAAATACATAAACGTACTTTTTTTTTCGTAAATACATACATATTATACATAGAAAACACCCAGACTCCGAAACAACTATTTGTGAATCACACAAATAATATTTGGTCCGACCCGGGAATCGAACCCGAGACCTCTTGATCTGCAGCCGCATACGCTAACCACTAGACCAACGAGGCAGTCATAACAAAATTAACTTCGAACAAATATTTGTGTATTCCACAAATATTTGTTTCGAAGTCTGGGTGTTTTCTATGTATATATTTACAAAAAAGTATGTTTATGTATTTATATCAGTTATCTAGTACTTATAATACAAGCCCTGCTTAGTTTGGGACTAGATGATGTTATGTGTAAGATGTCAGAAATATTTATTAATTTAATTTAACACAAACCAACTGCCTCACTTAACTGGATAAGTGTCCCTGTTGTCATCACTGTCTATTTGAAATCACAATTTTATTTCCAGGTTACTGTGCTAGTAGCTGATGATGTCCTCACAGTGTCAGCAACCCACGCGGAGAAAGATGAGAAATATAACATATACAGGGAGTACAACCGTCAGTTTCAGTTGCCGGTAGGAACTAATCCTGACAGAGTGATTTCATCAATGTCCCGCGATGGGATTCTCACTGTACATGCTCCGCTTCTCAATCCTGTGGAGGCTACTTTATCAGAACATCGTCCTCAGATACTTCGTATTGATAATGATAACTAAATAGTGAAAACTATTATCACTTATGAAAAAGACAAACAAAAGTATCAAGAAATAAAATGCGTAATTAAAGAAATGAAATTAAATCGGTTTCATTTAGAAGTCAACTAAACTACACGGTAGGAAGGAAGACAAGGTCAATGAAAAATAATATGAGATTCTTAGGAATTAAAAAGGAATAAGTCTGGTATTCTTTATAGATAGATAATATCAAGGCTATACATAGAATTATAGACAAAGGAAAATATTCCAGATAGAATTTGAAAAGAAAATGCATGTTGATTTTCCCAAGGACTCCCAACTACGTAAAAAGAACCATTTATAAAATATATGATGGAAATACAAGGCTTTTTAAAGAGTTTTGCAATGAGGTGTTAGTTATGAATCTGTTAATTCATAAATTAACACCTTACTACCATACATGTATATATTATACAGTATACAGTACAAAGGCAACTCGACGTCGTGAATCATAATTTATGCAAGGAACAAATTAAAAAATATTAATGCCTGCAGAATTCTCCTGCAACAGAAACAATTCGTAACAAAAATTAGTATGCAACGGTAGTATTGCCATGACATGATATCTTTTTTCCCAATATTTCGACCGATTTGCACCGATCGTGGTCACAGACCTATGTAAATGTTGGAATAGAAAGGTATTATGCCTGAAACATATTGTCATTAAAATAATATTTACCTATAGAAATGGGGAAAATTAAAAACATTATGAACTGGTTTTCTTTGTGATCCATACTAATCCATACAATAAGATTATAAATTCGAAAGTTACTCTTGACTGTCTGTTACGCTATCACGGCATAACCGCTGCTCCTACTTCAATGAAATTTGGCATAGCGATCCTACGACACCACGACCACGACAAACGAAATATAAGCGGGTGGAACCGCGGATAAAAGCTAGTTATATTTTATAACAAGACACGCGTAAAACATACATAACAAAATGCTGGTCTTGTAAAACTCGGTCTCTGGCGGCAGAAAGGGCATAATTATAACAAGTGCGTTTATGCCGATATGTAGATCTCTACATAGACGAATTGTTGAAAGACTGAAAAACAAAAACTACGAGGTATTTCGTGCTATGTTGTTCTTACATCCTAAATTAATTGCACTAATTAAGACCTTACATGCCATACCAACGTTTCCTTCAATAATGTTTAATCTTGTTTTCCTAAACATAAATGAAGTACTCGTATACATATTATACATACGGGTTATAGAAGGTATATATGATTATGTTGTGCTGATGTCTACCTATATGACATCGCTGACGTGGCCACGCCAGATAAACGGCGACCTGAAACACGCACACTAGCAAATTGTGATGAATTAGGCCAGAGACACAGTGAACACAAGAAAATCTAAAAAGTTTTTAATACCAGGCCTAGTAGAATAAATGAAAAGATTGGTTTATGTATGCAAACCAATTCCTCGTAGTCTTAGTAATATGTCGTACTTCCTAGTAGGAGCACTAGAATACCTAGTTCCTTAAGGTTCTATCATTTATTTGTTTGGTTATTCTGATTCACAAGTCGGGTATATTTGCATTGAATGATGTTTCGTAAACCCGTCGCACTTTCACGTCAGTTAAATCTTGTACACATAATAGTCTAGAGACTGAAAAAGGACATATTTTTAGCCGCAGGCGAAAACTCGTTAATAATACAAAGAAAATACTTAGATATACGCCTAACGGATGACGATGGTGGTTTCTTTTTAAATATTCTAGCCTGTGAAGTCAAGAATTCAAGTGATCACAATTCTCATGGTGACCCACACTATAGCAGCCTATATAGTAAGATGCTATTCATCATTGGGCCTTCGGTCTTAAAAGTAAAAGAAGTAGTAAAGCCGTGTACCTACTCCATAATCAATATCATCTCAGCGAAACGACGTCCAGTTGTACGCGACATAGGCCTTCCCCAAGACTCCACAACAGTTGGTCCTGTGCTACTACAACCAATACATCCTAGTTTTCATATCTAAAATGAGGCAATTATGGTGTATAGTATTTTAGCAAACTGTGTCTTCAACTTTATAAGGTCACCTGTACATTCACACGCTTGTATGTGTGCACATATAAGTACAGGCGTGGTGTTGATGCGGCGCGTTGTCATGACAACCGCCTGCCTTCCCAGAAGACTGCCTCTATGTGGGAGAGTATACAGTGGGGTGATGTGGGGTGCTCAGAAGCCTTAGGTAAATGATAAATGATTTTTAATTATATATGGGAATCAATAGTAAAAGCAATATCTAATTACATCAAATTGATTAGATATATCCCGCATTAGGAAAATATACTATGTCACAATGTACTTTACTATCATACATAAAACACGGATACAATTCAAAGTTAAATTTGAACGGTGCTTCATGCAAACACGATCAAACTACACATAGGTACTAGTCTCATCAACAACCCATAATGTCCCACTGTTGGGCAACTCTCCTCTCAGGAGAGGGTTAAGGCCGTACGTGTCCACGCTGACCGAGTGCGGGTTGAAGACTGGACGGACGGGTTGAAAACGTAATCTTGCCGTTGGATGTTTTTAAGCCACCCGAAGGCCTCCAACTTAGCTTCACGACTGTTATTTTTTTTTTTTTTTTTTTATACATAAGCCATCCAAAGTGACTCTACCCTGCCTGATGGAAAGCATGAGCAGAATCCAAGAGTGGGGGCCACCACACTTGCTGCGAATGGCAGCCCACACTATGGCGGCTTAGTGAGAAGCTTTTTCACGCCCCGCTTAAAGGACCCGGTATCATAGTGGGAAGGAAACACGTGAGCTGGTAGTGAGTTCCAGTCTTTGACTGCTCGGCATAGGAAAGAAGAGCCGAACCGTTTTGTTCTGGTGCGTATTTCTTCCACTTTAAAGCGGTGACTTCTGAGTCCAGCACGTGTTGTCCTGTAAAGGAAGGGAGAGGGAGGGATCAGTTGGAAGAGCTCTTCAGAACACTCTCCATGGTAAAGGCGATAGAGGACCGCCATAGAGGCGATGTCTCTCCGTAACTGCAGAGGCTCAAGGAACTCGGTGGTTTCGGGACTATTTATAATGCGGACTGCTCGCCGCTGCAACCGGTTGAGAGCGTCAAGCAAGTACTGCGCAGATCCATCGCAGAGGTGAGAACAATACTCCACGCTATCCTATAATAACAACCGGGATCGACTGCATAACGTAACCTCCGAAACATAGAGACTATCTTAGTATCACGTCACTGACGGTCACCCATCCAGGTACTGTTCGCACCGTCGTTGCTTACCTTCGATTATTGTTTCTAATAAATAAATCATGACACACAACATCATCTAGTCCCAAGCTAAGCAGAGCTTGTATTATGGGTACTGGACAACTTAAACATACTTTTTTTTTGTAAATACATATTATACATAGAAAACACTCAGACTCTGAATCAAATATTTGTGAATCACTCATACACAGATCAAAGAAACATAGGAGATTAGGTTTGTACACAAATTTATTCGTGTTCAGATGTCTCCGCGTTTCTCCCACTTCCTTCACTAACACAAAACCAAAAATTGTAAGCACGGCACACAAGCTCGTATTTCTCCCGCACACAAAGAAACTTACAGCAACACCAATAAACCCACTAATATAACACATTCAAAAAGAGGGCGGCGCATCTACCTGTAGCTACGGATTCCGAATAAACACACATGTGTGCAAATTATGCAACTAGTAATGTTAAGTGATAATCATAGAAAAATATCGATTGAACTTCAGTTAGCTATATTACCTACTCTTTCTCCTAAAGATTTCATTGACTGTGAAAAGCAAAACTAAACAGGAGTTTAATTCGAACATATTCTATACAAGCGATGTTTTATCATAATTGGAATATTAACTAACTAATTACCAAGAAACAGGATATCAACTTCTCGAATCTAGACTAGAACACAGGTAAAAGTGCAAGAATTTTATTGATAAGGGTTTAATTAACCAGTAAAATGTAAATATTTATTTAAAACTTGCCGCTTAGACAGTTTAGGTGTTGCGATCTTAGTACAGTAGTGTAATCTTACGTTTGCATATTTTTCCATTACGGCTTTTATTAGTATTATTAAATGGTTAATCATTGGCGATTGATCGTATTGGTGAAAATTTATTGGGACGAGCAAATTGTGCCATTTTTTGTTACGAACCAGCTTGAACCCCTTCCTGTCGCATTTATCCACATTTTTTTAAGTTTTTGATCCTTCGGAAAGCTAAAATTTTAAAAATAAAAGCAAGGTATAAATTATGCTTGAGTACCGCAATAAATTAAAAATCTAAACTTTATTTACACTTTTTTTACGTTTACATAATTATAATATTATAATTTATTTATATCTTTAATAATCATGCGTAAAATATCGACAATCATAAATATCACAACACATCTCTAACACAAGCCGGCCGGCAGCGGCCGCATCCCGAAACTATCATGTGAGTGAGAGTATCAGTAAAACACTTATCCATTGCGCTATTAGACCAGCCGATTCATTGATCGATTCGCACTAAGTAAGCAATGGTTTTAAAAGTTTTTAGTTCCTAAAGAAAAGGATTGATTTGGTATTTCATCATGTTTTTAAAATGTTTTATTGAATTCAGTATGAAAAACTATAATATTATAGTACTTATATATGAAATTAGATGCCACCTTTCTTGTAATTTACAATACAGCTGTTATTTTTGCAAACAATCGCTGAACAACGCGGCATTTTGTCAAAAATAATGAGCAGTGAAGACGTCGCAAGTTGGCATTCGACTAATGTCCGAAAATGGCATCAAGCCGCTTTGAGGCCAGATGCGTTCGCAAGCGTCACGCCTCAATTGCATATCTCCCTGTGTTTCTTTTATCTGTGCACTCATATAATATTTGATCGGACCCGGGAATTGAACCCGAAACCTCTTGATCAGCAGCCGCATACGCTAACCACTAGACCAACAAGGCAGTCATCACCTGGAGCAATTTATCTATGAACGCCTCAATCAAAATTCCGTGAAACTAGTCTTACAATACAAATATATATACTGTTTAATTCGAATGATTCAATCAAAAAATCCAACATCACGTTGGTGAAGCGGAACAAATCAATATATCACCTGTACCATTACGATATTATAACCGGGAGGGTGGCCATGTGGCTGTTTGGTGGCTCGTTGTAGATAGGACACCCCTCGGTCCATGGCAAATCGCATGGAAAAGTCAATACACCACGTGAGATAGTTAAATGTAGCTTTTTGTTGCATTTTATAAATTAATTAGTTCAGATATGGTAGGGAAGGGTTTTATTAATAATTCTAGTTTTCATATCTAAAACGAGGCATGTTTAGTTTATGCCCGCGCTTGCACCCGCGTGTAAGTCGATTTTAGCGGTAAAAGTAGCCTATGTCCTTTCTTTTTCCAGAGTTCTAGACTATCAGTGCGCCAAACAGTAAAATTGGTTCATTAATTTTAGCGTGAAAGACGGACAGAGAGAGTTCCTTTCACATTTATAATCCTACTATCCTACTAATATAATAAACACGAAAGTTTGTATGTATGTTGGTATGTATGTTTGTTCCTCTTTCACGCAAAAACTACTGAATGGTTTTAGATGAAACTTTACAGTAATATGGCTTATATATCAGAATAACACATAGGCTACTTTTTACTGCAATAATCAATATACACGGGCAAAAACTAGGTGATTATAAAAATACCTAAATCGTAGATGTCAAAATGTATCACTGTTTATCTCCTGTCAAAACTTCACAGGTTGCTATGCATAATACACTTGCATAGCAACCATAATGATATACGCGGGTAAATCCGCGGGACGCAGCTAGTTATTAATATAAAAAATGACATTTACATGACATTTGTCCTTACGGATCAGCCTTTGCCCGCGATTCCATCCGCGAGTAAATCGATTTTAGTGGTCCTTTCTCGAGAATCAAAGTACGTCAATCCCAAATTTAATTGAAATCGGTACCCACTGTACCGATTTAGCCGTAAAAGCGTGACAGATAGACTGACAGAGTAACTTTAGAAACTATGATACTAGTAGTCTGTATTAATAGTACTGGTGATACCGGGCAGTAAACGATTTACAGTACTTTAGATTGGTCAAGTTAGCGTGTATGTAACTCACATTGTATTACACCTGCCATCAGCAGAATGGTAATGGTAATCAGATACGAGTATTACGAGTACTCTGCTTGATGTAAAGATTAAGTAGAAGTCACCAGTGGTCACCATGCTCAGTGTGAACGCAACAGTGCAGCCTGGTAACACACACTGTGGCGGCTTTGTGAAATGATTCTGCATCATTCGGCTTTCGGTCTCGCACCCATCAATGAAATATGCCAGCACGAAAAGACTGAAAACCTTAATACGTAACCTTAATACGTACGTACTTCTTGAGCTAGTGTAAGTATACCTAATTAACTTTGAGTCGGCGCCAAACACTCAATGAACTAAATTACCTTAACAAACAAGTTGTCATCACGCTTTACTTAGTTAACTATTTTTCCTGTTTGGCGGCAAAAAAGGTTAAAAAAGGTTATACGCATAACTTTTTCATTAGATATATATTACAATCAGTGAGTGAACAATTACTCCTCTTTTCCTACTCTTAGGGTTGGAATTCCTTTTGCAAAATATGGGACCAAATTTGAAGTACACCCTTTCTAATAAAAAATAATTATCAAAATTGAACTATAGAATTAACAAAATTACTCTGTAAAAAATTATGCGGGGATATACGTCGAGTTGAGAACCTCTTCCGTTTTTTTTCGTTTGTTAAGAAAGTAGCCTTAGTCCTACTTAAATCATCAGCTATCTACGGAGAACGTTCCTTTAAAATTGGTCTTGCCTTTCCAGAAATTATCCGAAACAAACTGATAGACAAAAAAATGTGAGCCGTCACGGGACGCCTGGCAGATGTGAAACATCGCCATTATTTTGTAAAAGTAATATGCAGAAAAGAACATATTGTAATAGGAACTAAATATGTCATAATGATAAAATAAAATATTACTAATTATTAAAATAGTAGTCTATATGCAGGAGTGTGTACGGTGTGGCGACGCGAAGCGACATATAGACTGTATATATATACCATCGTATAGCGTGCCGTGGCGACGCGTCGTCAGGCCAGAAATCTGTTTTACGTGCGGCTATAGATGTTTCACATCAAAAAGAAAATTGTTTTTCTTTATGTAAGTAACCTTTATACTTTCATATGCCTTTAGTGAAAAACTGTTAATATAAAATCACAAACAATAATTACCTATGCTTCACTTGCATTTAAAACTAAATAAATAAAAATTAATATTTTAGACATCTCATTTAACTGTCGGACATCTGATATATAGTGAAAGGCTGTTATTTCGAAACTACAAAACATACACTTTAATTGTATTTATATTATTTGCACAGATACTTAAATCAATCGTCAGACCAACAAACAATTTATTTTATTTAAAAGAACCACTCAATGGATCATTTAAAAGCTATATTTTCATTTTAAAAGCTATATTTTCGTTCAACACTACACCAAAGAGCTTGGACATCACACCTTGTATTGATCTTTCCTGACCCTAAGGCAAAAAAACATGCGTAAAAAATCCCTAAGTACACGCACACACAAGTCTCCATAGCAACAGGCTGATTGTACGTCCCCTAAAGGAAGGGTTCTCCCGGAAATGAGGTTTTTATCCCCTCTGTATTCCGGAAGTGACGCGGTGAGCTTACCATGGGTGACTATCTTGCAGACAAATTGGATTGGCATCAAGAACTAAACTTTAATTTCAATGTTTTTTGCCAAAATGTTTGGTTCTGATAGTCTAGTCTAGTCTAGCTTTCGCCCGCGACTCCGGCCGCGTGTCCATGGAGTTTCTTGTCTGTTCTTCTCCATAGGATCTACGAATTAGAACAGACAATTAGCTTCACGACTGACTACTGACTGACTACTTGACGTTTCAAAAGTGCCGTTTTATGGTTTATTTTAAATAAAATGGTTTGATTTGATTTGATTGTATATGTAGGTTATCGCGATAAAAAGTAGTATATATCCTTCCTCAGAGTCTAGACTATCTGTGTACCAAATTTCATCAAAATCAGTTCAGCAGTTTAGGCGTGAAATCGTAACAGACAGACAGAGTTACTTTCGCATTTATAATATTATAGTAGAGATGTGCAAAGGTGTCTTTTTTAATTTAACCAAAATAACTACTCTGCCTGATGGACAATATCAGAGAGTCCAAGAGTCCACCATGCTCATGGCGAATGGAGACGATGCTGCATCGTAACTTACATTATCGCAGCTTAGTGAGATGCTTCTTCATTATTCAACCTCCGGTCTCGTACTCACAAATGAAATACGAACGCATAAATGATGTCATTTTAAATAGATCTTCTGTGTGAGGGTAGTACTAAATCAGCGTGACCTTAAAACCTTCATCAATCATCAACAGCCTTCAACAGTTCACTGCTGGACATAGGCCTCTCCTTAGAACGGAGGGTATGGCCTACTATACCACGCTGGCCAGATGGGTTGGTATAGGATTGGTTTCAAGTTTTCATTCTCTTTGCGTTGTCTTCCGTAGTTTATCCCTTAGTCGCCTTTTACGACACCCGCGGGATGACTGGGGATGGTGACACTGTATTCTTAATCCGACCCACACGGACATACCTTATTAAAACCTTACTTAATAAGTATCCTCATCACATTATTGTACGTGCAGTTATCTTAGAAATACGTACAGAGTATTATCCTTACGTATTACATAGATATCAATTACTACAATGATGTCGATATATTGAAGTTAACCTATTTAACATAAATACTGAATGATGACATGTTCGCGCCAATAAGCGCCCCTGTCGCGCTCAAATACAAACAATATCAGATTAATCGTATAAATTATTAGGTTATTTTTGAAATAATGGAGACTATTGTCCAATCATATAATATAACAGTTATTCTTCGGACAGTTTGTTATTCATCGGCTCGTGCTGAAACCATAACACATGAAAGATCCAATCCGATAATATTATCTTTTCATTCAAATGTTTATATATATGCGGTACATACATTGTTTGATAGTACGTCTTATTAAGTACAGTAGGATGGACTTCGCCCTATTAAATAACTTTTAAACATTTATTCTAACACGTTCCATGATAGTGTAAATATATGGTGGATATGTGGGAGCTCGTATGGTAGCTTTATACAACGTCGCCTAAATTTAAGAGGCCTCTTAGAGAGAGTTAGGTAATCGATAGGGAAATTTTCGTTTTCACCAACCTTTAAGGGACACCTAAGTGCTTAATTTTCTCTTAAAATTCATCATCATCACCATCTTCAACAGCCTTTAACAGTCCACTGCTGGACATAGGCTCCTTAGGAGGGAGGTTTTGGCCTACTATACCATGCTGGCTGGCGGGTTGGTATAGGGTTGGTTTCAAGTTCTCCTTCTCTTTGCATTGATGTTGTCTTGCGTAGTTTATCCCTTAGTCGCCTTTTACGACACCCGCGGGATGAATAGGGGTGGTGACACTCTGTATTGTTAATCCGTCACCACACGGACACTCTTAAAGTTACTGGCTCCCAACTTTAGGCGGCTCCTAGAATTTTTTTATTAATTCATTTACCCTTATTCATCCTATGAGTGTTGTAAGAACCGACCGTGAGAGCAAGCTACGTAGGACAAAAACACAGCAAAGAAAACTTTATACAATCCCCATATCAACCATAAATTATTGACTGCCTCGATGACGCAGTGGTTGGCGCTCTGCTTACTTTGACACGGACTAGATGATGTTGTGTGTAAGATGTCCAAAATATTTATTATTATTATTTCTTCAATACCTAAATGTTCGTACGTCACTAACCTCATGCATTAATATTATTGTATAAATACTTTAACAGTTATCAAGCACATAAAAAGTAATAAAAACAATTAATTTTTTTTTTAATATAAGGAACTAAAGTTACTAAAGATTTTAATGCTTCTATGATGGTCAGGAAGGAAAAGAATAACTCGTTACTAATGTAATAAGACGTTTAACAGGCACGTTATGACGTTAAGGCACGGCAAGGCAACACAGGTAACGCTGTTGGGCAAAGCTAGTCTAACCTTAGTAGCCTTACATACACATCCCATCCCGTTAAAATCAGTGCAGTTTTTCCTGAGATTAGCCGGAACAAACAGACGGACAGACAAAATATATAACATTATATGCATTTAGTGAAAAGCTGTTAATTAGAAATTACAAACAGATACCTACTTAATTTTTTTTTATTTGCATTACTTTTCTTATTTCATTTCATCCGCTCTCACTAAGCTACGCATTTGGAGAGCGACTATCATGAATACATCTCTTCGTCAGAACTCTGTTTTCTGTCTGTCTGTTTTAGGAAGTGGACTGATCGATTTGCGTCATAATGAACTAGTTAATACACCTGTGGGATGAGCAATGTGGCCACGTCATTATAATATAGGCCGCTGACACCAACTACTGAGAAAAGAAAAATGCATATTTGTGGTTAATAGTTGCAAAGAGGTTTCGTGGTAATTGTTTGTCATTAAATCCAAGTCTATGGCGTTGTAAACAAAAAAATAAAAATCGGCTAAGCGCATGTCAGGCCACGCATAGATAGGCACCTATAACGCCGTTAGTACACCTACGCGTTCGTATGCGGCAGCGAAACAACGAAAAAACTGTCAGTAGTATGGCAGAATTTCGCATACGCTACGTCTCACTCTAGCACTAGGCTACATGAAATAGTTGCGTCCTTGTCGGTATTGTTTCGCAAGGAACTGCGAAATCGTCGTTACACAGACGCAGATGTTTCGCTAGTGGTGTTTCGCATCGCAAGGTGTTCGCATGCGTTCTGTCGTTGAGGACAAATTTTCGCACCATGGAAGCCGAAAATATTGAAATATTTTTCTTTGCGAAAAAACTGCCATGTACTTAAAGTTCCGCAGATATTTCGCTACCGCAGTAGTTTCGCAGTGATTCGCTGTCGCATACGAACGCGTAGGTGTACTAACGGCGTAAAGGGACATCATCCCCAGTTTACGTGTTTGTAGTTTGTAGTAGCAATTTGTCGACGTGATAGAAACATATATTTTTGCAAACTTTTGGACGGTAGTTCCAGAACGGACCGACGTATATGACAATTCTATAAGGGTTCCGAGTCATGAACTAGGGAACCCTAAAAAATATTGAAGTATTGAACACAAACCATTAGAGATATTTTGGAACTGCGATCTAAGTCTAAGTTAGACATGTGGAATAAGATTATAATAAGAACTTCTGGTAGACGAGATGTTAAATTGTTCATTGATCCTTTGCAATGTATTGTACCCATTAATATCCCATTAACAGGAGTATAGAAATTTATTGCTCTGCCTTGTTGGTCTAGTGGTTAGGCGATTAACACACGGCACCGCGCAACGCCGCGGTAGGCGGTGAAGCGGATCTCATGTCATATTGGGATCTACTGAATCCGTTGATGCTTAACACACGTGCACCGACCGACCGCGCGGTCGAGCGGTGTTCTCACCGACTCTCGCCGACCTCACCGCGGCGGTGCGCGGTGCCGTGTGTTAATCGCCTTAGTGTATGCGGTTGCTGATCAAGAGGTCTCGGGTTCGATTTCCGGGTCGGACCAAATATTTGCGTGATATACAAATATTTGTTTCGTAGTCTGGGTGTTTTCTATGTATAATATGTATGTATATAATTACAAAAAAAGTGTGTTTTTGTATTTACATATATCAGTTGTTTAGTACTCATAATGCAAGCTCTGCTTAGGTTGGGACTAGATTATGTTGTGTGTAAGATATCCGAAATATTTATTATATTTATTGTTATTAAGTAAGTAAGGTACTTGTATCAATAAAATAATTTATAAAAAAATTGCCTGTTTGTTTGTTAGGGTTAATCTCTGGAACTAGTTACACTCAGCTGGTTATAAATGAAATTCAATAGATCTACGTCGGCGCATGCGCCACTATCACGATAAAGTACTCAAAATAAATGGCGGCAGTTGAAATTTACTATTTATATTCTGATCATGATGTAGCTGTTTTAAAAAGGGTCTCGAGACACTAGCACGAGAAAGTCATATTTATTAGGTGTTCATATAGATGATGGTCATTTATTTGAAGCCTCGGCCAAAAGCCAATTGAACGTTTACCGACGGATATATACTCAAAATATTTATAATTGACTAGCTGAGTCCCGCGGTTATTGTTTTAAATTGCGTGTAACACTACGGAGCGAAGCTACTCTTTAAAAGCCTAAATTACTCTTTATATTATCAGCTATCTGCCAGTGAAAGTCCCGTCATAGTCGGTCAAGGCGTTCCAGAGATGCTCCGAGAGACAGAAAACGTTATAAAAATGATGTTTGATGTACTCGTAAGTACTGTAGATACTTTCGAATGCATTTGGTAAAAGAATGTTTATTTGACTTACAATAATTTTAACAAAAAGGAACCGACTTTATAGAAAAACTATTCCGAGTACCCAAACCGCGACAATTGTGCCTATGATATTTGAGGAGTTCCCTTGATTTCCTTGGGATCCCATCATCAGATCCCGATATGGTAACGATGGGACCACCTGTAAGTTACACCCATTCCAACGCAAAAAGAATTTTTAAAGTCGGTTCTTATACGACGAAATTATCGCTGAACATACATAAAAAAAAATCGGCCAAGTGCGTGTCAGGCCACGCACAGGAAAGGGTTCCTCAGTCACCTATAATGGTATGTGGATTTAAAATCGTATCCAATAGATAATTGTTATGTTTACGTATTATTACGTTAATTTTGTATGACGTTTTCCAAGTGAGCGCATTTTACCATATAAGCCTTTATAACTCCTGAACTAAGAAAGTCATCTAATCGGTTATAGTTTTCCTTCAAAGTTTATTAAATGGACCAGTATCACGATTTTTTTCAAAATTTTTGAGCCAGCCGTTTAGCTTTTAGAGGGGGGGGGGACGCCCTGTTTTTACAAAAAAGTGCCCTTTAAAGTGAAATATCTCGCAAACGGATACCTAAATCAAAAAATCGTCTAGGAAACCCTTTATTGTTTTTAAAAGACCTATCTAATGATACCCCACACGATGGGGTAGCCTCGAGAAAAAAAAATCATCCCCACTTTACGTGTAGGGGAGGTACCCCAAATAAAATTATATTTCATAATTTTATTGTAGCACTTTGTCGACGTAATTACAACACGTATTCATGCAAACTTTCATCTTTCTAGCACTTACCGTTTGGACGGTAAGTCGAGGACGGACGGACGGACGGACGGACGGACGGACGGACGGACGGACGGACGGACGGACGGACAGACGGACATGACGAATCTATAAGGGTTCCGAGTTATGAACTTCGGAACCCTAAAAAAAGGTTCCGACGAATTGAGAACCTCCTCCTTTTTTTGAAGTCGGTTAAAAAGACACTTCCATTTTATTGATTTGTAGGAATTAAGCTTAAAAGATTGAGCAGATTTCAAATTTAGAACACAATCTTTTAATGTTCCAAGTTTTCTACTTATACAATTAAGCCTTTTTTGGCATTAGTTATAAGGACACTAACACCCAATGTATGAACCCCTTTAGAGTAATAGTAACATTAATTATTGAGTAAAAAGTTTATCGTGACGTGCAGGGGCTCTCCCTCGCCTTACGCAATTTTTTCTCAAAGGTGGTGCGCGTGGGCACCTGTCGGTATAGAATTACGACGGAACAGAGAGTACAACGTTTTATTTAGGACTTACAAAAATACATTGAGAATTGTATAAAATAATCAGTGTAATAATACTACTAACACTAAAAGCTTGGGCGCTATTTCTCCTTATACACTCGGTTCCAAAAATAACGGGTCAGTCACATAAACCCGAATATCTCCCGAACTACGTATGCCATCCTAATGAAACGAAGACTGTTCAATTGAGAATTTAATTATACAGATAAAAAATAAAATAAAACTTAGTTACACCCACAATATTAATCTTAAATTAAAAAAAACTAAAGTAGTCATATTTTTCTTAAGATTACATTTTTTTTATGATTGTTTTTTTGCTGTTTTTCATCACTGGAGGCTTCATCACGTGGAGGCAATACAAAGTATTAAATGAAGAAAGTGATGAAAAACAGCAAAAAAACAATCATAAAAAAAATGTAATCTTAAGAAAAATATGACTACTTTAGTTTTTTTTTAATTTAAGATTAATATTGTGGGTGTAACTAAGTTTTATTTTATTTTTTATCTGTATAATTAAATTCTCAATTGAACAGTCTTCGTTTCATTAGGATGGCATACGTAGTTCGGGAGATATTCGGGTTTATGTGACTGACCCGTTATTGGTTTATGTGACTGACCCGTTATTTTTGGAACCGGCTATATAAGAATGTGCAAAGTAATTAATATGTATAATGACTGCATAGACCTCAATTATGACTCACAATCCAAAATGATCTGTAATCTCCTATCACAATATAATGGTGTATAGTAGAATCCCACTGTGAATATATATGCTTATCATATTATTTCCACGTTAATTTGTTTTTGATTTCTTTTTCTGTATGTTCTAAAATTAATCATATTGTGTTGTATTGTATTTTGTGTGTAGCTCTTTGTTTTTTTTTTCTTCTAATTACCAAGTATTTTAATTAATTTCAATTCCGCTTTTGTAAATGCAAAGTACCTGGATTTTCTTTCCGCACAATATACTTAGAAATGTGGTGTTTAACTGTGATTATTTATTACACTTTAATTAATATTTATGTACAATAATTTATTATTTAAGCAATAGTGTAAACAGATGTTGGTAAACCAAATAAATAAATAAACATTTTGGCTGAAAAAAAAGGAAATGCCCATGTCCAGCAGCGGACTGCGATAGGCCGATGATGATGATGACGTATTGTTACACCCACAACTGTTGTTTGTCAATTATAGTTAACTTAATATTTATAAATAAATATAAAAATCCTTTCAAAGGAGGGCCTTATGTCTAGCTAGGAACTTTTGATGTGTTGATGTAAAATATAAATTCAAATGGCAACCGCATCATCTCTATCTTCGATAGAAGCTAATATTTCTATTAAACCTAAATACATTTAGTGCTATTCTCAAAATCCATTTTATAAGAAGGGAAGCGATAAATGCGCAGGAGTTTTTTTTTTACGCTTGTATGTAAATCTTCCTATACTTAGGCTTAAAGGCTTTGTTCCCAAGATTATTTGGGGTCAGCTACTAGTTCAACCGGCTTTATCTGAATATCAGTTTTTCCACGGAGCTACTGGCATCAGACCTCCGCAATCCTGAGTGTCTAGTTGTCAGTACATTTGAGGGCAATGACTTTCCAATAAAGATTGACATAGATGTTCATGACAAACGTGACCGACGGCTTAACGTGCTCTCCGAGGCAAGGGCGTGATTAACCGCCAAACTTCCACACTCCGGGCAGTTATTAAGAATTTAAATGTCGATTATATTCTCTAGTCTTATTATTTTATAAGAAACTCGCTTTTCTTTTACTAGCAGTACAATTTCGTTTTAGTTTTTTTAAATGCCAGGTCTAATAGATTCTACAAGCGTAGTCTCAGTCCACTGCGCACGCGACTAAAACATCCCTTTTGAGACAGTTGCGAAGACGACCGTTACGTCCAATAGCTACGACTACCCACACGTAGATATAACAATCGGCTATAGGCAGACATAGGAAATTAATAGCCTCCAGCTTTCTGAGTGAAATGGGTTTCATTATCTTTGAGAAAGAATAAAGATAAAAATACACAAGCATTGCGAAGAATTAATAGTATTTGAAATGTCTTTTGTTGTTATTAGTGTTACTTATATTTAACTGCCTCGTTGGTCTAGTGGTTAGCGTATGCGACTACTAATCAAGAGGTCTCGGGTTCAAATCCCGGGTCGAGCCAAAAAATGTTTTTGGGTTTTTCTTAGGAAATTCCTAATAGCAGCCCGGAGTTAAGAAGTTTGGCGGTGATTCACGCCCGTGCCTCGGAGAGCACGTAAAGTCGTCGGTCCCGGTTGTCATGAACATCAATGGCAATCGTTATTGGGAAGTCAGTGCCCTCAAATATACTGACAACTAGTTCAGTCTTCGAATTTCAGTTCTCCCTTAGGGTTGCGGAGGTTCGATGCCAGTCGCTCCTTAGAAAAACTGAAATTCAGGTAAAACCGCTTGAACTAGTAGCCGACCCCATATAAACTTGGGAATAAAGGCTAGGAAGATGAGTTACTTACATTTATAATTAAAGTGCACATAGTACTTACATAAAAAAATTGACTGTTTCTACGGACTTTCACTGCCAGATAACTAATGATGTAAAGAATAACTTAGGTAGGCTGTTTCTGTTTAAGACTAGCTTTCTTACGCGGCGCTACTCACGATTTACAATCTAAACTGCAGGTAAAACCGTTCGACACAGCTAGTCTAAGTATAGCTAATATAGATTTATGTTATCATCTACTACTACTGCACATATACCTCTACGTGGAAAGAAGGTCCTACCCTAAAAAGGCTCACAATAATTAGTCTTGCTAAATTTTTTTCTCTCTCACTCAATCTCATGTGGTTCCTAATGATGTAAGAGTGAGTCAGTGCATACCATCTTTGTATTACGTGTGGTATAAATGTATTAAACGTAAATGGTATTTATTACATGACGTTGTTTATACATCACAAAGCTTTTGTGTGCGAACTTTGTTCTTCGTACAAAGAACAATAGTCGACCGTGAACTTGGCAAGATCAGATGACCTGCCGAACATATAATCATTACATTTTCCTATTTATCAATCGTACAGATGAAGGTTAGACGACATCTGAATGTTTTTAAATATTTCAGACATCTAAAACACAACGTCATCTAATCCCAAACTTAGAAGAGCTTGTACTATGGGTACTATACATCTAATATTAATACTTTTTTGTAGAACTAAATTTCACTAAGAACCGGAATGAACAATTTTATAAGAAAAGTGGTATTGATTTTACTCTGTAATGTCATATGACGTCATTTTATAAGTGTGACACAATGAACGCATTTCACACATAAGTTGCTAGAACGAGCTTTAGCCTTAGATTAGTAACTTTAAAAGCTGTTGCGCGTTAAAACCTTGAAAGCCAAACATACGCTGTCGCGTAGGAACTTTTCAAGAAGAAAAATGCTGTCATATACTATTCTCACGAATATTTAACTACTTACGCAGCGCACGCAATGGAAGATCTCAAAAGAAATCATAGTAGTTCCTCAGATTAGCACGTTCATACAAACAAAAACACAAACTCGATTCGATCCTCATACAGCGCCCCACGAACCTCGCTGAGGTGACGGTTAAGGTTACAGTTTTGAACCACTAATTTGGAGAATGTAAAGGTTTATGACATCTTATAAACAGTTTTAGTGAGTGTTGTAACTAAAGTAGATAAATAAAATATAGTTAGTCCAGTCATCTTAGAGCCAAATTAGGTAAATATCTCGGAAAATCGACATACCTAGTATATTACCACGTAAAAACTTGTATTTTGGCATCCTAAAACTATTCTAAAAATTCACATTTAATTGGATGGTCGCAAGTTCACAAAAAGTCAAAGGTCACACAAAATTGATATTTTTTTTATATTTTTTGCAAATACCTCGTTTTCTATGGGTTTTAAACTATTTGTATAACTTATCAATATTGTATTTAACATTATGAAAAATATTTCTTTTCTTCTTTATTTAAATCGAAAGTCATATGTATAAATAAGATTAGAATTAAAATACAATTAAGTATTTTCCTCAACAATTTCATAATTACATGGCTAGTTAAGTGTTATGAAATAAATTCTCACTTAACTAAAAATAGATAATAATATGTAAGCAATCACAAAAAAATAATTTTTATCTAAAAGTTTACATATCAAAAACAATAATTACCTATATAATTAGCAATAAAATATAACCTAAAATAAATATAATATTACGAGTTTTTGATCGAGACTACCAGTTGACTTTGTCTCGGAAACAGTTTAAGGTATAAAAAAATAAACACAAAAGTTGTAGAGAATTTAATTTTCTACAATATTGATTAAAATACAAATAGCGTAAAACCCATAGAAAACGCGTTATATGCAAAAAATATATAAAAAACCGATTTTTGTGACATTTGACCCCAAACGTTAAAACTTGCGACCATCAAATTAAATGTGAATTTTGAGAACAATTTTAGGATGCCAAAATACAAGTTTTTACGTGGTAATATACTGGGTATGTCGATTTTCCGAGATCAACCACTAAAATGACTGGACTAAGTACTTCTTTGTTCAATATCAATACATTTTTTTAAAATCAGAACTTAATCATTTGAAATAAAATACCAAACAAAGGAATCCCTTTCCCGCCTTTTCATTGGTTCTTCGAATAAAAATAAAAATGTGAACGTTCGAAGCTCGAAGCTTTCGGATAAAATTATCTCTGTTGCGTCTTCAAGCGAGACGATCCTGCGGACATATGAAGAAAGAGACGAGACTTGACATTTCATTAGAGCGAAAAGGATGGGTGCTGCGCATCTCGGCGGGATGCCAGAACGGCAACGTCGCGTCCACCAATAGCTGGACGCTCATCTTGTTTGTTTTCCAATTTATTTATTTTTTCTTTTGACTACTAGAAAACATGCTACTATGATTATTGATTATGAGAAGTGGACAACTATCAAGGTTGTATCAGTTGGCACCTGTGATTCATCATTTTCATTTTCCTTTATACAAAACGTTAACGATTTTCAAATAAAGATCTATCAAGATTGCCATGCCTACTTATAGGTCAGTTTATTTAAGATTGGGTACCTCGGCTCTTAAATAATAATAGGTACATATCTATCCATTTTCCATACTGTTATTAGCATTACATTCATACAATAAAATAATTGTACACTATTTTATTTACCTACAAACTTTACTGAAAAGCTGACATTTTTTCGTTTCGGTGTGTGTGTACAGCCCACCGTGTCCTAATTAATTCAGTTATTTGCTTATTAATGCTGAGAAGTATGCGTTATACGAAAAACAATACTAAAACAAAATTAATCGTCCAAAATGTAAGAGATAACGTAGTAAACACACAGTTTCACGAAACACTAACAAAAAATATTCATATTCTGACACGGACTTCGCGTGACAGGACGCGAAATGAAAAGGCAAAATAAAGTATTTTTCCATAGCTTTTACTTGCCAGTTTCGTTGATGTTCGATTTTTAAAAGCTGGATTTGAAATTGTCATTATATGGATTTTTTTTAATCTATTTTTAATCTTGACATAAATTACATTAATGTAAGGTTTTTAAATTCAGTAAAGAAAAATAGAAAATGGGGAAAATATAATTATATATAAAAACCACTTTCAATTCATTATTAAAATTATTTTGAATTTGTAAAGTTATGAATATTTTTAATCTTATTTTTTTTAAATTATAAACAAACCAATAAACTTTTTTTCGAACCTCTTTGTGTTCGAACGTCCATAAATGGTGTGATAATTAAAATATGGGTTAGCTGTCTGTTTAATGTTTCCCGCGTAAAAAAAACATGCCGGTATATCTCGATATAACTTGCTACAGAATATATAATTACGTATTCGATGGACTTCTGTAATGTTATGCATAATTACGTTAGGTACCGCTTAAGTGAACTTGTCGCTACATATCTGAAGCATATTCGCTAATGTATTTGCAGTTAAATAATAATTGGACGTTATATATTTTGGTTAAAAACAAACCCATTTTTAGGGTTCCGAAGTTCATAACTCGGAACCCTTATAGATTCGTCATGTCCGTCTGTCCGTCCGTCCGTCCGTCCGTCCGTCCGTCCGTCCGTCCGTCCGTCCGTCCGTCCGTCCTCGACTTACCGTCCAAACGGTAAGTGCTAGAAAGATGAAAGTTTGCATGAATACGTGCTGTAATTACGTCGACAAAGTGCTACAATAAAATTATGAAATATAATTTTATTTGGGGTACCTCCCCTACACGTAAAGTGGGGATGATTTTTTTTTCTCGAGGCTACCCCATCGTGTGGGGTATCATTAGATAGGTCTTTTAAAAACAATAAAGGGTTTCCTAGACGACTTTTTGATTTAGGTATCCGTTTGCGAGATATTTCACTTTAAAGGGCACTTTTTTGTAAAAACAGGGCGTCCCCCCCCCTCTAAAAGCTAAACGGCTGGCTCAAAAATTTAAAAAAAAATCGTGATGCTGGTCCATTTAAAGAACTTTGAAGGAAAACTATAACCGATTAGATGACTTTCTTAGTTCAGGAGTTATAAAGGCTTATATGGTAAAATGCGCTCACTTGGAAAACGTCATACAAAATTAACGTATTAATACGTAAACATAACAATTATCTATTGGATACGATTTTAAATCCACATACCATTATAGGTGACTGAGGAACCCTTTCCTGTGCGTGGCCTGACACGCACTTGGCCGATTTTTGTTATATATCAAACACGTGGTCTTTTGGCATGAGAAAATATCCACCTAACTTGTATGATGTCCTAATACACTAAATCATTTTCCTACCCTTTTCCGAAATTACCTATTTGGAGTCGATGCTTTAAGTTTTCTTTTTCCATTCTTGATCAAGTGATATCCTTTTTCTTGAATGACCAAAATATCATTCTGTAATATTCATTAATATAAACTCCTTCATTATTGTTGTAAAAATGCTAATTTTTGTACACATTTTGTACATACCTATATTGTGCTGACGCAAATTGTTGTGAGGTTGTATATATATATACTACAAAGCAATTAAAAAAATAGTAGTTGTAGATAAAAAAATAATTCAAGGAAAGCCTATATTATAAAGTAGATTGAGACTGAAGGGAAATATATCTACTACGGGTTACTTGACCTTCTTAAAATCATTACAAATTAATGTTTTAAGTTTTTATATGCATATAGAAGTATAGTATTAAGTAAATAGGTACATATTACTTGATAAAACCTGTGGGCAGTGTGGGCAGACCCTCGGGCCAGCCAAGCGTGTCGACTCATCTCCCCAACTCCCAGACGTTGGTTATTATGACTGTCCTTGAAGCCGGTGTGGCCATTTTATAAGAAAATATGTATTGCGTTGCATTGGACTCTGTTGACTGTTTAGGATTAAACTTTAATTAATTTTATGATGTAGGGTTGCCAAGTTCAAATATATAAATTTATTTCTCTAATCTAGTAGGATATTAGAGATCTGAAAGTTTGTGAGGATGGATGCTTGTTACTGTTTTACGCAAAAACTACTAAACGGATTTGGATAATACTTTACAGTAATATATATTAGCTTATATATTATTGTCAGAATAACACATAGGCTAGTATTTACTGCGATAACCGACATAAACGAGGACGAAGCCGCTGGTGAAAGTTAGTGGGATATATATTCCTATTTTTTAAATCTAGAATTTATCTGATAGATCAAACCACTTTTTTTGATTTATGATTTATTATTGTTTTAGAGCTATGGTTGGATTTAATGCCACTTCCATTTTTACCATAATGAGTGAGTAGGCATACGATAAGTTTCAAATGTATTTCCGAAGCAAAATTACGGTTGACATATATTTTGTATGTATGTGTACACTATAATAATGTTTAGATTACTTTTGTTCCGAAAAAAAACATCCAATATCTGTATACACGATGACAAAGTAGCAAGAAAAACTTAGGAATCAAAATTAAATAGATTATTCAATTCGATTTCTATACATATATCGAATGAGATACAACTATGTGGTGTCAAACAATGGAGTGTATTATCTACCTCTAGATCTATTCAGGCCACTCAAACATCGGTTCAGTCTCTCCCATTGTCAGCCTTTTGAAGAGTGGTGTGTGAGAAATATAAATTAGCTGATCTAAAATCATTTAATTGTGATCACAATTTGGAATTCATTAGTTTTCCTAAGACAAGTTCGAAAATCCTGTGATTCAGATTCATACTTACTTACTTCATAATTTAGACTGAGACAGACAATTCCAAAAAAGATCGTCGACATACAAGCGGGCGGAGCCGTGGTTGAAAGCTAGTAATAATATAATCGTTTTCCAAATTAAGAAATATATGATAGAAACAACATACAATAGCTTTAGAATAACTTTAATATAATATTCTAAATTCAAACATCGAAATATATTCAAGAGGATAGTCCAAAAAAAAATGTGCGCGGAATAGATAAACCTTAAATTAACATTCGCAGTAATATCTCCCCCATTTCTTATTTGAAGGGGCGATGGTCAAAGTAAGCCAAAGGTGTGTCGAACGAATTTTAATAAGAAACCATCTGCACATGTCATACAGCAGTTGGTTTAACATTACCCTTTTTAAATGACCCCAGTTTAAGTCGATAACTATTTGGCAACAGGGAAAAGTTATCTAATGATCAAACTTTTATTTTAAACTAGTTTTATGTAATGAAATCGCTCACGTAAATGTAACTTTCGTTAAGTAAGTACTCCTAGTTTTTAAAAATAGTCCATCAGTCAGAATTTGTTTTAGAATTTGGAATATTTTTTATAGAGAAAAGTTATATATTATTTACATTATTGACATACAAGCGTCAATAAATTCCTCCGCATCAACGCTTAATGAAACATTATTATTTATGATTACACTGCGTCATCTGATATAAGTTATAAATAAACCATGCTTAGGTACTAAAAATCTGATAAAATTGTTGTGCATCACTATCTTTTAGTAATAAAGCTAATTACTGAGATATTTCAATAAAAATCTCATATCTCTTATATTCATGAAACGCATCTTATGTAGCGCAAGAATATATAATCTGTGATCCCGATCGCTCTACGTAATTGTTGCAGGTATATTTTATCTGTAGCATGAGCATTCGACCGAATACATCTTGTAATAACAGAGACGGACTTCAAAGCCCTTAAAATATAATTCTTCTTCTTCTTCTCAATTTAAGGGTCAGTCCCTTGTCGGTGGAGCAATCGCCACTCCTGTCTGTTTTCCGCAATCCGTTTGAACTCTTGATAGGCCACAACTCCTACTTTCTCCTTTACTTGTTGTATATACGCCAATCTAGGCCTTCCGCGTTTTCTTCTGGCTTCTATCTTTCCTTCTAGAATGGTTTTAAAAAGGTTGTCGTGTCTTATCAAATGGCCAACCATTTTGCCTCTTCTGTTGTCAACAGTATTCAGAAGTCTCCTTTCTTCGTTAACCATTAGTAGGACTTCCTCGTTGGATTTTTTCTCTGTCCAACTGATGTTCATCATCCGCCTCCAGCACCACATTTCAAATGCTGCCAACTTATCTCTGTCTCTTTGAGTCAGCGTCCACGTTTCGCAGCCATAAAGCGCAATGCTCCAAATATAAGTTTTGATGAGCTGTTTTTTTATGTTTATGTTAATCTTTGCCTTAAATAGATGTTTTTTGCGGTTGTAGGCTTGTTTCGCGATTGCAATCCTCTCTATTATGTCCGGAGAACATCTCGAGTCCTGTGTTATTCGGCTACCTAGATACTTAAAGCTTTCTACCTGTTTTATGTGATTGTTGTTAATTTCAATATGGCTGGCTATGGATTGAGATTTGGAGGTAATTATAATTTTGGTTTTATTGCAGTTTATACTTAATCCAAAGTCTTCAAAAGTACTATTCATTATTGTTAGCAGTTGTTCTAAATTGCTCGTGGTATCGGCTATTGCTGCAATATCATCTGCAAATCTAATAAAACGTATAGTTTCCCCATTAAATTTTACCCCTCCTTTACCCGATTCTACTATTTTTCTTATGGCATATTCAATAAAAATATTAAAAATTAAAGGTGACAGAGGGCACCCCTGTCTTACGCCTTGTTTAATATCTGCGTATTGTTTTTCTTCTCCTACTTCTATTACTGTTTTCTGGTTTTTGTAAAGTTGGTAAATTATTCTCCGGTCTCTGTAATCTATGCCTACTTCCTTTAGAATATCCATCATTTTTGTCCAGTTTACCCTATCAAATGCCTTCTCTAGATCTATAAATGCTATACATGTTGGGAGAGTTAGATCCATTCGTCTATCAATAATTAAACGTAAGGCTAGAACAGCTTCTCTCGTGCCCTTGTTTTGTCTAAAACCATATTGGTCAGGCCCTAAGTAGTTTTCTATATGTGGTCTTATTCTGTTTTGTACTATTTTAAGTAAAATTTTTGATGCTTGAGAAACTAAGCAAAGGGTTCGGTGCTCCTCGCATTTGAGTGTGTTTTGTTTTTTCGGTAGGGTAACTGTTCTACTAATTTGATAATCTTGCGGTACAGTGCCTGTTTCGTACATCTTCCCAATTAAGTAGTACATCTCGTCCAAGAGAGGATCACACACGGCATATTTAATAAGTTCTATGTATATGTGATCCTCTCCTGGAGCCTTTCCATGTTGTATAGAGTTCATAGCTTTCATAAATTCCTCCCGTAATATTACTGGACCCAATTTGTCTTCTGGTACAAGTTCTACCTTTTCTATATCATCTTCTTTCATTCCTTGACCTCTATACAATTCTTCAATGTATCTTTTCCAGCGTTCAGCAATGTCTTTATTATTAACCAATATTTTACCCTTTTCATCTAAAATTGCTGTACTTTTTGACCTAGGTTTGTTATCTAATTGTTTTATTAAACTATACGCTTTATCTATCTTGCCTTGTTTCATTAATGTTTCTACTGAATTACAGGTCTCTTCTAAGTATTTCGTCTTTTGCTCTCTACATTTTGATGTTATCTTATTAGTTAATTGTCTATATTGTCTAATATAATTACTAGTAAAAAAATTGATTGTATATCTATTACCACTATAGACTAGAAAAATTGTATTTTATTTACACTGCCAAGTGAAAAGACATTGACAAGCTCGATATTCCTTACCCCGCTTTCCTTGCTTAATTGTTTTCCTTTCACTATTCCCCCTTTTTCTTTGTCTCAAAAATTGATTGCATATCCAAGGAGGATGAAGAAACTAATGTCAACAATCTATCAAAACCTTTTGAAAAACTTAACTGCGCCTATTCCAAATAAAATAAGCTAGTGCAGAATAATAAAATTATGATGTTGAAATCATAATAGAATCGGTCATACGCATAAATATGAACAGAAAAAGGATCACTCACGTGACTTTGGTCCATAAATATAGTTTTAAAAAACCTTTGCTCTGAAAGAGCTCAAATAAAATGAGAAAAAAAAGTTAAAACTTTAATTTACCCCATTCGAACTTATAAAGGCTAACCGTCAAATAGCTTCTTGTGTAAAATGATAATAAAAGCCTCTTCATCTTCGCAATTCGTCATAATAATACCGCCATACTATAACATATACAAGAACAACGCAGGTGAACACAAAGTAGTACTCTATCGACCACCCTAGTCCCTCTATACCCGTAAACTTGGCTCAAGTATTAAAAATCCTGTCCACCACCAAGTCCGCACCTGCCGATGTTCAAGCATTACTTATTCAGATAGAAAAGGCTCCCTGTTCTCACGAACCAGCACAACCTATGTATCTCGTAAAAAGGTTACACACTTATCCTCTCAGGGACATCAGTTCTTTTATTCTAAAATCAACTGAATGAACAAATTACAAGGTTTATATTTCATTATGCTTGCAGAAGGCAGATGGGCTGTTTTGAATGTGAGGCTTACATAATTTATTTCATTAGGAGAAGGCAGGATACGTGTCCCTCGATGTCTTCACGGGCCAGTGGTTATGCTGGTCTGAGCAATGTCGAGACGGGAGGAAAAAAACATGTTAGGATAAGAGGCAGTTTTAATACCGGTAATTAAATTGCGTAGAAATTAATTTGTTTAGCGAGGCGATGGTGCGAGGATGAGCAAGGTGATAGGTCTACGGACTATTGAATATAAGTTGAGTTGAAATTATAAGTGGTTTCATGATTGCAAGTTCAAAGTTTTCTCTTGGTTTTATAAAATGCAATAAGAAATTTCTATGCTTCTAGTTCACTAAAAATACAACTTATTTGTAGATACTTAAGCATAAAACTAGTTTTATAGCCATAATAAGGTGTAATCTTAAGGACAACAACAGCGTCCTTACAAAATCTTTGTACATTTTATAAAGTGTTATGTAATAAATATGACTTTATCTTTGGCACCTTGCTGTTCATATTTATGTTACCGTCTATTTTCGGGTCTTCTTACAGTCTTACTTGTAAATAGTCTAGCTTAGGAAGCGTAGACAATTCCACAAATATTTGGTGATTTTTTTTCACTTGAACAATAGCAAACGAGCTCCGCACCTACATAACCCTCACATCTTAGTTTATATTATGCCAAACCACATCGTGAGCCATTAACTTGGAATGGCAGAAACAAGTAATTTTATCTTTTGTGCCACTTACTTCCGTCCGAATACATTATGCTGTTGACAATATACGTAGATATCTGCATTTTAAATTGGGTGATCTTTTTTTGTAATTGGGTACTGTCTTTTTCTTTGTTTAAGTCTTGAAACACCTGACTATAAAGCCAGTATTAACCAAAAAAGATCGTAAAATAAATTATTCAGCAGACATTATGTATTGCATTTAGGTATGTCGATGTCTATTTAGGTAAAGAATTAACCATTCTAAAAATAGTCTATAGATGTTTCACATCATGATACACATTCTGGGATTCCCTATTACGTTCAGACACTATGGGGACCATTTACTAAAGGTGATGCGACCTTCCGATCGGTCGTGTTGTCGTTTACTAAATAAAAAAGTAAACAATTCAATTTATTGCTGAATTAATTAACTATTTTATTACTTTTAATATTAAAGATACATTTTAGGAAAGTATTACAATGTTCTGGGTGAGGTTTCTACAGCATCAAGTCAATGAAAGATAGATAAAGTGTCGGCAGATAACAAGAATGACTTATAATTCCTTTATTATATTATAGGGACAAATATACAATATGATCATTAAACCAGCCTGTCTACATACATAGAGCTGAATATTACTCATCACAGAAATTCATGGTGCGAATAGAACGGACAGGGCTTACCCTGTTTTTATTACAATTCCTTAGAATTGTTATAAAAACTTTTTTAATTATATTTTTTAGGAAGAGCCACGAGTGAGAAAGAATGAGGAGAAAACTCCGACTTATTATAAAGTTATGTTAATCTATACAAAAAAAAATTGAAGCATCTTTATGTAATATCCAAAGAACAGATTTTTACGACATCCTTATGAAAGTATATATGTATTTATGCAAAAATGCAATTTTATCTGTCTATCCGTCTGTCTCTTAGTTCCGTGTAATCTCTTATACGGCTGAATCGATTTCGACGGTACTTACACTGGCAGAAAGCTGATGATATAAGGAGTAATTATTTTTAGACTAGCTTCACTCCGCGTCGTTACTCGCGATTTACAACAATAACCGCAGGTAACACTACGGGACTCAGCTAGTAGTAAATTTTTAAATAATGCACGAAGCGCTCACAGTCAAGTTGCACAAGGTGGTAAGCAACGATGGCGTGGTCTTAGATGGGTGACCGCTGTGGCATCATATGTTATGAGCGTTTCCGTGATTCAGGGTCACGTTAAGCAGTCGATCCCGGTTGTTATCATAAGATAACAGTCGTAAAGCTTAGTTGGAGGCCTTCGGCTTAAAAACATCCAACAGCCACAGTGTCTTGCCCGTCCCCATCCTACACTCAGCCACCGTGGGGACTTAACCCTTTCTTGAGAGGAGACCCGATGCCACCAGTAGGACATACTCTGGTAGAAAGTATATATCTACTAAATATGTTTCAGTACTATTCATTGCATTGTTGCCATGAAAATACCATTTCGTTTAAAAAAATCAAGTTCGCTTAACTTCATAAGACCTTATCGGCATCTCTATACACGTATAATATCAAATTGTTAGCCAAACATCAAAGACAACTTCACAATGACTCGTCCACCTTACAAGGTATGTACCAGCATTGTTCATCATCATCATCATCAGCATTAATATTCTCATCACGCGTGTGATCTCTCGATACGCAGAATCCGCATACAATGGCAAGTGAAATCGATGGTATGTGTCCTTATTCTGTTAGAAACTATTCTTTTATTAGTTATGTATTTAGCACTCGCGGTGTTATTCTTCTGGTTTTTTAAAGGTTTATTTTCTGAGCCACACAATATAATGACTGTCGTTACTGCAACGTGACTTGATTTGCGAATTAAAATTGTATCGTTATCTTCCTATGTAAAAAACATTTACACTCAGATTTGTTTCAACTATCCCTAGACCACCAATAGTTATAAAACAAAATATGTATGTTTTTGTTGCAACAGTTTCTAAAATGATGATGATGAAATGATAAATTTATTTATACAAACATTTATCTTTATAATAAAAGTTGTGCACTAAAGTATGAATCCCAACAAACGGCTAGCTCGGAAGAAATTGTACAATCTTTAAATGAAATTCAGTCGTGTACACATTTATTTAAAGATACGATTCCCACTTTCTATTTGAATATGTTAGTGAAATTAAAAATATAATAACATAACTATTCTCCAATATTAGTGACCCTAGTAACTAAGAACGAATATCCAACTAGCGCATTCTTGAACATTGCTTACTCATGAGAGAAATAGTCTACCCAGCAAAAGTCGCTGCTGTTTATTCTTAAAAGTCCTTACAATGCGAAAGTAACTCTGTATTTAAATGTAATTTGGTACACAGATATTTTAAAACCTGAGAAAGGACGTAGACTACTTTTTACCGCGATAACCCGCGTGTAAAAGCTAGTTAAAAATAAAAGCTACCAAGTGCACTACATTAGTTGCATCACGTAACAATGCAGTAACTGCATCGTAAGAGTGAACTAGAATATGCCCGCACTGACAGTTGAAGTTTAACCGGAAAACTGTGGTCGGTCCGTCAAACACTCGAATGACTTTTCGGAACTAGTCGCAGCCGGAATTTCCATCGGGTTTTGATTTTCCTCTTTTTTGTGAACTGTGATTCAGATGCGATGTAAACTAAGTCAAACCGCAGGACAATAAGGTCAAATATCTAAGAAGAGGTGTATACAATTTTACCAAAACAATACGCTTTATGCCCGCCACTGGGCTCAGATAAATATTAAATGACAAATTCATAAATATTTCGAACATCTTACACACAACGCCATCTAGTCTCAAACTAAGCAGAGTTACTTAGTTTGGGACTTGTATTATGGTACTAGAAAACTGATATAAATACATAAACATAATTTTTTTTGTAAATAAATACATACATAGAAAACACTCAAACTCTGAAACAAATATTTGCCTTTGCCTTGTCCTTTCTTCTCAGGGCTAGTCCAGTTAGGAAAGGCCGAATTCATCTGCTCAAAAAAAAAGTTTAACTTGCAAAAATGTTCATGTAACCTAATTGCAGAATAAATGATTTCATTTCATTTCAGTATTTGTACTCGATTTACGAGACTTGTGCTTACCATAGCCAAAAAATAAATCCCTGTTCTTTCTACTTTATGTTAGGCTTTTTTTTTCATATTGGCCACATTAGATTGAAACCTTGCAAATTATCAATATTAATAGAATTTAGTAGTGCACTACAGGCCATAGGCTTCTCCTTTTTTAAAAAAAGATTTTGACCCACAGACCAGACGTGTTGGCATAGACAGGGTTTGTGTTCCTTCTCTCAGTATTGTTAGTATCTGTAAATTGCTTTCGTAGTTGTTTCTTATCACACCAATTAGATGAGTATAGTGGTAACACAACGAGGTTTTAATTCGTTAGCACACGGATAACTTTACATTTTTTAATTAAAAAGGTCAGTTAAAAGAATTTCGTATTGTGAACTCCAAACGATTACACCCTATCAAAGTTCTGGAGTTACTACTTCATTTATTACAGCCTAATATTATTTTTACGAGTCTAATATTAGCTGAAAATTATTCATTGAATAACATAAACATGTTGACATTGATGCAGAAGGCCTCTTGAAGCCTTTATAAAGGTCTTCATTCATGCATGAGTAGAATCCATTTAAACATTCTTAAGTACTTTTGCCTTTCCATCCTTCGTAAACAAAACAAAACACGATGCATTTACTATTTAACTATAATAAATAAATGACTTCCACAATAATTAATTAAACTAAAAGCAATTACCGCATAATTGACCACAGTTCTCAGAATATAAGTTCAATAACCAGATCAGAGTTAAGGCGTAATGTTTTTCCTTAAATCGTCTCTTGCGCATCTCGAGTACGAACATCTGAATGCGCGATCGATGTAAGTTCGTGTTGGCATGCGTACGCGCATATAATTACTGATGAGATGTACTTTTGAGTTATATTTCCTTTATTTTTGCGTATGGGATTTTTGTTGGTCTGTTTGTGGAAAGGATGCTGTCACAAGAATAGGATTGCGTTTAGCAGAAAGGACTTTCGTCTCCGTCTCCTTGCCAGGCCCCCAAAATTTTAACAGAACTCTTAGCACTTTTTTTGCCCCTAACGGTGGATAAAAACGAAAATATCACTAAGAGTTATCATACTCACTCTATGAGGTCTCTAAAATTTTGGAACATTGGTGAAAATGGTCTTTAGACTCTCGATTATATTATTCTTTTAAGTTAATGCTTAGGTTGTCGTTACTTGAAATGTTGGATAGTTGTTTTTTTTTTCCATATTATGTTATATAAAATGCTTCAGAATTTATTCTACTTTTGTCAAATGTCGTAAAATACTTATCAGAGATTCAAGAAAAGAAAGTTCAAGAAAAGAAATCTGTCAAAATTATAGGCTATATTTCATAAATCTGTGTTGTTGTTAGTTACTAGTCTGCTTAGGTTCCTCCTTTTGAACGTAGATTTTGAACTTCATATGATTGGGGATAAATAAGTTCTCTCTGATAAGTAAAAACGTTTTTAGAAATTAATTGCTTTTGTAGTCGAATTTTGATAATGAAACAGATATTGACGAATAAAGTCAAGGTAGTGCAAGACAACGTATCTTTCTCTTCTCTCTTTAACGTATCCTTCTCCTTTCTCTCTTTCTCGAACCCTGATCTTATTTTTTTAAGAAGAGAAACGAAATCGCGTGTGCTATCTATATACTTGCATATCAGAAATATGGTTGCATAAATAAGTTGAAATGAGATACATATCGATTTAAAACATGGCGTTTTGTTTTAGTATTCAAATCAGATCCCAACCCAAGATATTTTGAATTTTAAATGAATTAAGAAGTGTTTTGTTGTTTTCATGGGTGTTTTTGTTTGTTTATTTTGATTTGACTATGTGACTTGACTTAATTTCCTATATCATCTTGATGGGCAAAGGGCATTCACAGTTAACCTGCACGTCAAATGGCCTTGAAATTCGCACTTATTCGTAATTAGCGACCCGCCCCGGCTTCGTTCTTCAGTTTTCCTCCACTAAAATATAAATGTATTTCACAAATTAACGTACTTGTATTTTCGTGTATTTCAAGTACATTTAATATTTTTTTCTATGAGGTAAATTTAAAATTTCTAATGTTTCTAGTGAACAGTGTTAATGATTTACTATATTTTGTACTAAATATATCTCATCAATCATCATCAACAGCCTCCAACAGTCCACTGCTGGACATAGGCCTCTCCTTAGAAAGGAGGTTTTGGCCTACTATACCACGCTGGCCAGACGGATTGGTATAGGGTTCGTTTCAAGTTTTCCTTCTCTTTGCATTGATGTTGTCTTGCGTAGTTTGTCCCTTAGACGCCTTTTACGACACCCGCGGGATAAATAGGGGTGGTGAACTCTGTATTATTAGTCCGTTACCACACGGAAATCTATCTAGCATAATGTAGTGCTCTCGTTCGCATGCTGGATACGAGGAAAACTTGCTATTTGCCTCACTGTCTAAATTAATAAGTATATCGCTGTTGGTTTTAAATAAGTAAAAAAACCTTCCTCTCGAATCATTCTCTATTTTTCAAATACTTTAGAATTTGAAGGCTGTTTCTATAATTAACATATTTTATTATTTTGTGTTGTATCTGTATGCTAAACTAAAAACAAATTCTCCAGCTAGATTAAACAAGTAAGGAATATGTTATGCACAGACGGTATACAAATAACATTGACAGGTAAACCTATAGGTAAAGTCTAGTAAAGTATAAAGATCCTCTTACAAGATACGTGTGTGCAAAGAATGGAGTGTCGCCTTCATTGATAACGACGGAGATGTGACAATGCTGCATTATGTGATACCGGGAAATAGTGTTTACAACACTACGTGTTCCACTTGGTACCGCGATACAAGACTTTTCTATTTATCACTCCAATGTTAGGTAAGTTTGTGAGTGTGTGTGTCTATAAGTTTGTTACTTCTACGCGTTATAATGGCTGGACCAATTTTAAAATTCCATACTTGTGTGTGTGTGTGTGTGTGTGTGTGTGTGTGTGTGTGTGTGTGTGTGTGTGTGTGTGTGTGTGTGTGTGTGTGTGCGTGTGTGTGTGTATGTGTGTGTGTGTGTGTGTGTGTGTGTGTGTGTGTGTGTGTGTGTGTGTGTGTGTGTGTGTGTGTTTTTTTTAGATTTAAGCCTACTAAAGTGATTTCTCTGCCTGATGCAAAGCATGAGTAGAATCCAAGACACCAAGGGTCACCATCCTCATTGTGACAACACGAATGCTATCATTTTTAGTTTGATCTTTTGTGAGAGGGTAGCACCGCCTTGTTCGAGCCAGCCCATTCGTGCTAAAATCAGGCTCTATTATGTATAGGAACTGTGATCAATTGTGCGGTAACTGCTTTTATTTTAATAATTTATTGTGGAAGTCATTTATATATTATAGTTAAATAGTAAAAGCATCGTGTTTTATTTTGTTTACGCAGGATGCAAAGGCAAAAGTACTTAAGAATATTTAAATAGTTTTGTATATGAATGAAGACCTTTATAAAGGCTTCAAGAGGCCTTCTGCATCAATGTCAATATAGTCTATTAGTTTCAATTCTTAAATATAAATTCAACATAAAACATTATTTTAGCGAATTAAATACATATTAGTTACATTTATGGAATCATCCCACAACTAAGGAATCACTACCCTCAGTAATGAGGGTAACGACGCGAGGAGGAGGAGATGTGATCCCTATGTCATATACCTCATTAATATAGTAGTAAGCTTAAATTTGTAAAGCATTTTACGGTTAGGTACCTTGTTTCATGTTCCATCTGCTTTTTGGCCCTTACTTACAGAATATAACTGCCCCGTTGGCCTAGTGGTTACAGTATGCGACTGCTGATCAAGAGGTCTCGGGTTCGATTCCCGGGTCGGACCAAATGTTTGTGTGATCCGCAAATATTTGTTTCGGAGTTTGGGTGTTTTCTATGTATATTGTATGTATTTACAAAAAAAAAGTATGTTAATGTATTCATATCAGTTGTCTAGTTACCCATATTACAAGCTCTGCTTAGTTTTGGGACTAGATGGCGTTGTGTGTAAAATGTCCAAAATATTTATTTATTTATTTTATTTATAACATTGTTATAAATATAATTATGTAGTATATTTATTCAAGGCTAAATTTACAGGATTTTTTGTCTATGTAAATATATAATAACTTTTTTTAATTATGTAAATGAATCGAAAGCCTTTGGCACCTTGATGTAATTTATTCTACCGCAATGTGGTTATCGTAGGTCAAATGTAAAACTAATTGAATATTCATAGTATTTCTATTTTATTAAAACTAGTTTTAGTTAAACATGGCTGTCAAGAGCTGAATGCGAGAAGCCCAAAATTGATCAGAGTGGTGTGCAATGGGAGAGGCCTATGTCAAACAGTGGACTGCGATAGGCTGATGTGATGTTCCAAATTTCCAATATTTGTAACAAAATTCGACGAAGAAAAATAAAGCAAAAAAGGAAAATGTTTATTAAAAGATTTGCACCCATTTTTCTGAAACTTCGATTTTAGCTCAAAAAGGTGACTTTCTTGCCCCCGTTTGACCCCATCAATAAATTGAATTGTGAATTTGAATAACAACTTATCAGTTATTTACTAAAGGCATATCAAAGTATGTGAGGTACTTACATCATTTTTTTTTTAAATATAAGTCTTTCTGTCTGTTTCTTCTGACTAATTTCTAGAACGGCTGAACCGTTTTTGAAGGGACTTTCACACAAAGCCAAATATTTCACACAAAGGCGAGACCTCAAGCACAGCAGTTGCATAAGCTACCACTGCGCCATTGAGGCAATCAATCAGCATTGAATCAATCACATTGGGAAAATATCTCCAATTGTAACTAGAGATAATTTATTGAAGACGGCCGTATCTTGGAGTTCAAGTCGGAACAAATCTACGTCTGTCTCTTGGGAACGGGTTTTGAATAAATCTTATGAGTTAATATTGACTTTGACGCCGTGTATCGATCTGTTATCGACACTCCTTATCTGAATGTCGCCTAGTTTCTGGACGACATCTTATTAAAACATAAAATTATTTAGATTTTTATATTTATTTTATAACGACTCTAGGTCCTCTTGAATTGGCTGATATTAGACTCTTTATACAATATATAAAATGTATGACCTTTTGATAGGCCAAAAAGGTCATTAATTAATTACGGCAGTATTTTTTTTTGCTATTAGTTCCATCCATTTCACTTGAGGTGGGTCACATCTCATCGGTCCAGTTGTCGTAACAGCAGCTCCTGTACCTCTCCTATTTCTTTGTGTATTTATTATTTTTTATTATTTATTTACAAATTTACATATCATAACCTATTTGTATAAAGAAATAGTCAGTGTACTTTGCATATCTCATAAATATCAATTTATGTAATCATTTTATTGCCCAAGTATTGTCTGACTGAAAGACGTAACAACCTTTAAAAACAAACTACCCACAGATATATATAACTGCAGAAGAGGTATTTAACATGTCCCTGATAGTAGAACCACACTGATTTCAGCAGGAATAGGCAGGCGCGCCATAGCCAAATTGGCTTAGATGATTAAAAACAATCACACAGGGTAAGGAACGACGGTGCAGTTAATACCTGGATGGGTGACCGTTGAGCATCGGCGTGAATCGGAGGTCGCGTTAAGCAGTCAGTCCCGGTTATTATCACCTTCGGACCGCTTAACAACAACTTACTTATATAACTTAACAATAATTAACTTAACAACCAACTGCAAGATTACGTAGACACAGAGTTGTTTTGCCAGTCCACAAACTGGACTCGGCCAGCGTGGGGACGTAAGGCAATAACCCTCTCCGGAGACGAGATCCGAGACGAGCAGTGGGACATTATGGGTTGTTGATGATGACCGGGGCGGTACTATCCTCCCACAGAAGACTTACCTAAGAAGACAGCATTCATGCTGTCGTGTTTCGTTGGTGAGTGCGAGACCCAATGGTGCGGTAGCATCTCTGTAGGCCACCATAGTGTGGGTCACTAAACTGTATAAATAATAAATAGTAAATGATGAAATGAGCTACGCTGATTTCAGGACGAATGGGCCGGCCCGACCGGGGTAGTACTACCCTCACACAGAAGACCATCCTCATAATAGTATTTCATTGGTGAGTGTGAGACCGGAGGCTCAATCATTCTGCATCATTATCTCGGCCTCCAGAGGCCAGGAGAATGATGCAGAATTATCCGACCAGACTGCCATTGTATGGGTCACCATGCTGCATTGGCTACCCTCACAATGAGGATACTGATCCCTACTTCTGGATTATGTTCATGCTTTCCATCAGGCAGAGTAGAGTCACTATGGCAGGCGTAAATATAAAAAGAAATCGCAGTGTTTGCTGAACATTCATCGATGTTTTCTCGTGTTGTTAAATTGTTAGAAAAAATATCGTTTGTTTTTTAAGAACAAATTAATTATACTTACGTAATTTTAACTCTTCTATAAAGATTTATTTCTGTGTTAATAATTACGTGGTCGTACGTACATTATCAATATTTTATCACAACCGCAATAAACAAATTTATGTCAATTTATCTTTATTGTACTGTCTTATAATTTATGAAGTTTGTTGACTTTTTGAAAAATACTTCTAGATCTTTGTTAGTTTCATCATCTTGGTTTTAAGTTAGTCTATTTATAGAAGAGCTCTGCCAACTATTGCCACTCTTCATTTAATTGGACTTGGAAGTCACCGCTGCAGAGTGGTAGAAAATGCACAACAACTAAATGCTTCGGCTCTTGCTTCCTGTGCCGAGCATTCAAAATCTATAACTCACTACCAGCTTACGTGTTTCCTTCCCACTAATATTCCGAGGCCTTTACACCGGACGTGAAAAAGCATCTCACTAGGCCGCCATATTCCAGTGTACTCACAGCAAGTGTGGTGGCCATCACTCTTGGATTCTACTCAAACTTTCCATCAGGCAGGATAGTCACTTTGGTAGGTACAAAAAAAAGGTACAATAAAAATTAAAATATAGGTTGATTAATCTAGTTTAGGTACATGAATTTTCATAGAAAAAAAAAATAATAGCTGAACAAAAAAGCTCGAAAATTTCAAATTATAACCCTGCTACTGCCCCACGATTAAACAGTTTCACAGAATTGTGGAAGGCACATTGAATATTGCATGCGCCATCCTCATTTTATCTATCGATTTAATCTCTTAGTTAATTCCCGGGAAAGAGTATTACTCACTGTTTGAAATCATCGACCGCATTTTGTTGAAGTCATGAAATATAGTTCTCTGCCGGATTAACTCGTTCCTAATACGATAAAGATATCGACATAGCCCACAGTATTAGCAAGCTGAACTGGCAATGGGCTGTCCATATTAGCCGTAGAACCGTCGACCATCAGTGTAAACGTGTTCTTGAGTGGAGATCGCGTCTCGGCAAACGTAGTGTAGGACGTACACAGGCCAGGTGAAGTGATGATTTGCACAAGGCAGCTGGCAGGAGCGGCTATTATTTGTTTGAAGTCTCGCAGGTCTTCTAGTGTGCAGATAAAATAGGTGTTATATTTTATTTTTTCAAAACACTGTATATATTCATGGAGACTCAGGCGAAGTCTCACGGGTCACCTAGTATACACATAAAATAGTATGTCTACTTTGTAAACTACAGTGTATACACATATGAGGTTGTCTTTATACATATGTTTCACACCTCCGAGATAAGAATAAAAGATGTGATCACATACTCAACAAGTCACTCCTATCCTCCGCACTCATTTAGTGATTCTGATCACATTTGCTGACCGGTCATTCTTCACTCAGAGGAATTTTAACACCGGGAACGCTTTCAACGCTTACGCAAAGTTAATGATGGATTAACTTAGTAAGATACATCTTAACTCTAAAATCATACAAACTACTATTATAAAGCAGCGGTATAAACTACTACGAGTAAGTTTGCCATTATAATAATAATAAATAAATATCCAAAATCGATCAAGGTGGTGTGTCATGTCCAGCAGTGGACTGCGATGGGATGATGATGAAATAAACATTTCGAACATCTTACACACAATGCTATCTAGTCCCAAACTAAGCAGAGCTTGTATTATGGCTATAACTAATAGAAATACATAAACTTACTGTTATTTTTTGTAAATACATACATATTATACATAGAAAACACCACAATTATGGTCGTCCACTCTTTTTTGACTGAGGGTGGTATCGTTTAAAGTGTCTTGAAATTTAGTACACACAACTCAAGTACACCTAAGACTGCGTCAGTGTGGAGAAATGAAAGGAAAAATAAAGATAAAAGTGATTTTTCCAGATTTTGGGGCATCGAAAAGAAAATTATTATTACCTGTAGAGAAATGTAGGCAAGAATATGCCACGATAACATATAACAGAATATCAATGACTGCATGTTTGCCTAGGGGCTAGTTTTTTATAATATTAATTCATGTCGATAGCTGTGAACCTTAAAGAAAATCTCTTGATATCGAAGAAGGAAGAGTTACTAGTATGCTTAGTCTCATCCTCTTAACTGCACGGTTGGCCTAGTGGTTTAAGCGGTCGCCACGCCGCTCTCTACTGCGCCAAGTGTCGTGGGTTCAAATCCCTCGTAGGACAACACTTTCCAGAAATTGTTGTTCTAAGTCTGCGTGTTCTTTGTGTCCGTTTCATGTACGTTTGTTAAGTCCCCGGGACACAGGTTGTATATTCCTAACGCGGGATTTGTCATTTATTAAAAAAAAAACATACTTAAGCGGGAATACCAAATTTTCCAAAAACTGTTGTAACAAGTTCAATAATGTTTCTTTGTCTTGGACATCCATATGCCCAGCTTTCGAGTCACGCATTAGTGCGAGTAAATGTTAATGTGGACAGACGAGGCTCCTCTCACGAACACGATTGATCATTAGCATCTCAGCTGAACTCGGAGTCTTCATCAGTATGGATGCAGCGTACGAAGGCAACGCCCGAAGCTTCCGCGCGACCATTTTTTTTCACTTCCTTTCGCTGAGATGTGGGACTAGAAGGCTTTTGTTTTTGTCACTTTTTTAACAGATTTTTTTTAAATATCATCTTCAATGCAGGCCGTCATTAAAAGTTTAAAATGATCAAAATTATAAGGCTAAAGTATCTCTATTAATATTATTTGTGCCTTCATATAAACAAAGCATACCGATCCGTTAAGGCCATATGTTTCCACACTGTAGGACTGCATAACATAACCTCCAAATCATGGAGACGCTCATCATGCTCTGATTAGAAACAATCACTGAAAGTAGGCAACGGCGCCGCGGTCAGACCTAGATGGGTGACCATTTATGGCATGATATGTTATGAGCGTTTCCGTGATTTGGAGATCACGTTAAGCAGTCGCTCCTGGTTGTTATCATAATATAATAGTCGTAAAGCTTTGTTGGAGGCCTTCGGGCGGATTGAAAACATCAACGGTACGTACGTACGATTACACAGCCACAACGTGTCTTGCCAGCCACTCGTCCAGCGTGGGGAATTATGACCTTAACCCTCTCCTGAGAGGAGACCCGTTTCTTAGTGGGCACTTATAAACTCACTTACAAACACAAACTTATAAAATAAAAAACATTAACCACTAAAATTTCAAGTTGCTTTGCTACTGGTTAAAGCACTACGCTATGCGTACGGTCTTTAATCCGTGCAATATTATTTTGTTGTTGTAAATCGCGAGTAGCGACGCGGATCACAGCCAGTCTAAAATTCGTAGTTTATTCCAGCCTTAGTTACTTCTTATGTCAGCTTTCTGTCAGTAAAAGTCCCGTTAAAATCAGTCCATTCGATCCAGAGATTAACCGTTACATAGAGACAGACAAAAACAATTTTAAATTTGTTTTTTATAAGTACCGTATATACTTTCATATGCATTTATTAAAAAACTATTCATTTAATATCATAAAGAGACACTCCAGTTTTAATTATTTTAAATGTAGATTTCCAAGAGACAATTGTATACTACATTAGGTTTCATTCTCAAATTCCACTTGCGTCATTCAGAACGAGTGCCCCGATCGTCCATCTCAATTGACTTATATCTCCTAAGAAATGCACAAACATCCAAAACAAAAATATCCCGCTACATTTCTCCAAACTCATTGAATGGCTTCATTCATTCGAGCCAATCATCGCATAACGGTGTTGCGGGTCTATCAATCAACTGGCCAACTTATCGTGACCTCTGCAACTTACCATACTGTGAAATCTTCGTAAGAATTTTTACTTTTCGAATGATTCAAGGGAGGGCAAGTAAAATTGGTCGTTATAAGAAGAGGTGTTTGGATTCAGTTCCCGTCCGGTAGCTTCCGCGAAGTGGCGTTGTGTGTGCACGTATAGCATACCCGTCTCAGCATGAATGGAAGACTGGCGTACGGTTCGAAAATTCCAATGAATGCCCTCGATCTAGAGGTGGTACTATCACTACTATCGCTTCAAACTGTTTGGTGATCGGGAAGTAAGATAAGAGTTTGTTATCTTCATATTATCAGTTATAATAACGAATGGAAAATATCTTAGGATTGTCAATAATTGCTAACCTACTTCTTAAATTAAAAGTTATCAAATCTGTTCTGGTTTTGGTTGTGTTTTTGCCGCGATATCCTATTAAACTAATTTCATGCCTATATGTTTGATTTCTATGTTTCAAAAATGATTTACCTAGGCTATAATTACTAATATTTTAAATGCGAAAGAAACTCTAACGATTATTTTTTGTGAACATATATTCTAGGGCCTGAGAAAGGATGTAGGCCACTTTAATAAGTGGCCTACATCCTTTCATCCATTTACTAGCTTTCGCCCGTGTCTCGGTGGTAATCCACCGAGACACGGGCGAAAGCTAGTAAATAATATGTAAAACAACATTTCAAATTTAAAACAAATTGTTTCTAAAATGTGTGTAGCGAGCATATATTTTTGTTGAAGGGGTTTAAATTCCCCTGGATCTCCGGCTCCTTGGGGTGCAGAAACTTCCAGTTTCTGCACCCCAAGGAGCCGGAAAAACTATTCCGAGTACCCAAATTGCAACAGGTTTGCCTATGATATTTGAGCAGTTCCCTCGATTTCTCCGCGATCCTATCATCAGATCCTTGTTTTTTTATTCGTGGACCAGCAAAGGCACTAGCTATTAAATAAAAAGAAATATCAAATCGGTTCACTAAATTGAAAGTACTAAGGTACCAACATTAAAAAAAATACAGTAGAATTCAAAAACTCCTCCTTTTTCTAAGGTCATTTAATAATGCATACTATGGACCGGTTTAGTTAACACCAACATTTATGCTATGTTTACTTTTCTTTTATAGAACACTAATCATCACATGCTGTAGGGTAACTATTGATTGGGATAACTAAACGCAGTGTATCGGAATTCCTAATCCTATATTTTAGTCGTACTCGTAAATAGATAGTTCGCCTTCGAAAACGAGCCCTAACTGCAATGCTGTAAGGCGATTATGTATGAATGAACTGGAGTTTGCGCATTCCTAACTGATGTTATCGCTTTACCTTGCGCAAAACTCTTAACAGAATTCCTGTAACAAGATAAACACATTAATTACTACATTTACTTTAAAATTAGCTGGGTTTTTTTCTCAATATCGTAACATAAATAGAACAACAATTTTAGGAAAAAAACATAAGCAAACATTAAACAAACATAGCATTAATAAGTTTTAAAATATAGTTAAACGTTTCTACGGATAACTTATACTTCTGTACAGGTTCTGAAGAATATATTTAGTACCCGTAAATACATTATTAAGTTGCAGGAAGCCATTGGATGCGAGGAGTACAGTACCAGTTGTGGCGGTGCAACTTGAAGGAAGCCTATGTCCAACAGTGGTTTCATTTGAGATATGATAAATATTATTATATAATCAATCGGGATTGATTAAAGATAAGCCTTACTCCTCTTTCTCATGCTGTAGAACAAAAAACTTACATCAACAGTGTTCTATTTTATCATTGTAAGGACTCATAGGAGTCGGACACCATCATGGAAAGTCATCACCTTTACTAATATTTTGAAAAGTTAATTTTTCTGACTTTGTAGCCATTCTGGTGATCTCTTTTTCTCTTAACTCGATTTGAAAAATTCTTTTACCAGTAGAAAGCCACATTATTTGTCAATATCATAGGCTAAATATTAACCCGAAAATGATTACCGCGATCTGACTTACACGCAAAAGCTAGTCCTAAGCTAGTCCTACTAATATTATAAACGCGAAGTTTGTGAGTATGTATGTGTGTATGTATGTTTGTTGCTCTTGCACGCAAAAACCACTGAACGGATTTGGATGAAATCGTAGATGTCAAAATGTATCACTGTCTATGTCCTGTCAAAACTTTACAAGTTGCTAGGCATAACACACCTGCATAGCAACCATAATTATAGTTTCCCGAAAATACACGGGTAACACCGCGGGCGCAGCTAGTTGACAATAAATATATACATACTTTAGTAAAACCACCAGTTGTCAAAATATTCTTTGTTAAAATCGATCGAATATAAATAAATAGAACTATCAATAAATACCTTTTAAGTACAGATAGACAATCTTGGAGCGCATGACACGTACATTATCTCATAACCGGGTTAGTTTATCACGATAATGGCTCAATAATTCGTTCTGAAGATAATCTGTGACGGAGTTTGTTTGTTCGACGCTCCTACGTCTATATCCGTAAATGTTCACTAACTAAACATAACTCCACTTATGGCTATCTCCGTAAAAGCAACTTCTTTATGATTACTTCAAATCTTGGAATTTCCTAGATAAATATCACTCATATGTATTTAGAGAATTATAAGTTTTAAAATATTAGTTCAAATCTGTCTGTTATAAAGCATCTTTACTAATATTATGAATTCGAAAGTATGTCTGTCTGTTACATTTTCACGCCTAAACCGCTTAACCGATTTGGGAGAATTTTGTTATGGAGATAGATGGAACATTTGGCAAGGACATAGGCTACTTATATTTAGAAGACAGTAGTTTAAATTAAATTATAATTCTAGTGATGTAAAACAAATGCTTTACAACTGAAGAGATAGTTTGTTTGGTTGGTTGAACACGTTAATCTCAGAAAATACTCTTATGAATTAATCAAATTCTTTCAGTGCTAGATAGCCCGGTAATCCACGAAAGCTAAAGGCTTCACATCTTCACGCCATGACCAAAAGCAGACGAATATTATGAAAAGTGTTGCAGAAATGGAGGAAAATTACTATACGCGTACTTGCATATGCAAACGAGGTTGCATGAGACAGCGAATTCAAAATAAATTCTCAGAATTCCTGAATAGTAACACCAAAAACTTGTCTATAAAAAGGCAACGAATCCTAGAAACATCGGAGACACTTCTCAAGTAACCTTTCAACACAGTAAGACTTCTAAACATAATAAAATAGGCGCAGCATACAACATAACGGAAAAAAACAGTGTCAAAGATATCTCGATACTAATCTGTAGTGTTCACCTTAATTCGTTGTTACACAAACATTTACTAAATCGTCGCTAGGTACCGATTCTGATAATGCTTCTTATATCGATTGGCTACCATTATTATTATTTATCTAAAGTGATGGATGTCTCCCAACTTATCGATCGCTGGCACACTTCCACTGCGAGTCCATATTATGAAATTATTGACGCGCTCGCTACCGTTAGCGTTACGAATGAGTAAGAAAGTAAAAATATTGTCATGCGTTGCATTGGCGAACAGTTAAACATTATAATTTAATGATTCCCTTAATCAAATCACATCGTCTTTCGTTGCGTCTCTCATTTCTCTTTTATTATGTGAGAAAGACTAAAAGCTGATGAATCAAATACTAGTGCTTTATTCATCATCATCAGCCTATCGCAGTCCACTGCTGGACATAGGCCTCTCTCATTGCACACAACTCTGATCGATTTTGGGCTTCTCGCATCCAGCTCCTGCCAGCCATCTTACGCAGGTCATCACTCCACCTCGCCTGTGGGCGTCCTACACTACGTTTACCGAGACGCGGTTTCCACTCCAGAACTCTTCTGCCCCAACGGTCATCAGTTATGCGGCTAATATGGCCAGCCCACTGTCACTTCAGCTTGCTAATCCGGTGGGCTATGTCGATGACCTTAGTTCTCTGACGGATCACCTTATTCCAGATACGGTCCCTCAGAGAAACGACGAGCATAGTCATTTCCATAGCACGCTGAGCAACTTTAAGCTTGGGGGTGCTAAGAATCTCCGGGTTACGGGAGGTCACCACAACCGATTGACCCTGGCTACGGCGTACGCTACGGCTTTATTCATGCTGATATCAAACTACCAATCATTTTAAGTTACTGTTTCTTGTCTGAAATGTAGACATCATCATCATCATCATCATCATCAGCCTATCTCAGTCCACTGCTGGACATAGGCCTCTCCCATTGCACACCACTTTGATCGATTTTGTGATGTAAACATACAATAACCAAAATTGAGTGTTTTCTCCCTATAAATTTGCTTCGGAATTAAATATTGAAACGATAGATAAACTACAACACATAAGTTACTCTGACGATACATTTACTGATATTGAACGATACACGAGTAATACAGAATAGGGGCACGAAGTTCGCAATCTTATTCCCAAATAGCTGATAATAGTTAACCTGGAATTTGAGATAGTTCACAAGTGGACTGAACAGTGATATGTTTTATATTCGATATTGATGAACTGATAATTCTTATCAATAAGAAGTTTGGACTCCCTATTTCAGATAAATCCGTAATGTTTCTTGTTAATTCGACTACAATTCAGTGCGTTTTTGTTGTGTGAATGTCCGATATATAAATTTATTACTAGCTTTCGCCCGCGGATCCGCCCGCGTCTACGTAGGTTATGCGCTAAAAAGTAGCCTATGTACTTTTTCAGGCTTTAAACTATCTGGATACAAAATTTCATAAATCGGTGCAGCGGTTTTTGGGTTGATAGCGTACAGACAGACAGATACACGTGGCGGAGGCTTATATTATAATATGAAGTAAATTGAAATTTGGCTAGGCGGCAGGACTTTGAGACTGGTATCTGTACTACTCGTAGGTTTACATCTGCAGATTTCAGATTCAGGTGAATAAGTAATGTAAAGGAAATATGTTTTATTGATTAAATCTAAGTTTCGGTTTAAACGTCTGATAAAATCGGAATGTTAATATTGATTAGATTGAAGAAATAAGGGTAATACATAGCATTGCTTTATCTGTACTTTGCACGTATACCTATGTGTTCAAAATTCAAGAGTCACATCTATAAGCTGAAGAGTTTGTTTGTATGAAAGCGCTAATCTCAGGAACTGGAACTAATTATTGAAGAATCCCATAGACTATATATTTCTACGACCAATAGGAGCGAATCATCAATGAAAAATATTTAAAAAACTGGGAAAATTATTTCTTTAGAGAACTTCGTGAGCTGAGTAAATGGTTTAAGATTCGTAAAAATTGATTACGAAATAAATGTTCTCCTTGAAACATTTAAAAAAAGTACATGACAGCAATTATCTATGTTTTAAGGTCGGCTCACTGTAACCTTTTTTATGGACAACAAATTTGATTCCGCGTTATAACATTACAATTATCCCCTAGTTACAATAGAAGAAGTAGGTGGGCCTGCGTGGGTCAGCCAGGTATAAATGAAGAAATTATCGAGCGACTTCCCTAATTTTTTTAATTCAAATACTGAGAATTATGGCAAGACACAGTCTCCCTAGCTCTCTATTTCATCGACCCTCTACCTTCTTTATGAGGGTAAGCAAAAAGTAACAAAGCACTCTATAGTCTTCATGTTTTTTTTTTCGTAATTAAAACTAGCCGTCGTCCGCGGCTCCTTTGTCAGGCTTTATACTATCCGGGTACAAAATTTCCTTTAAATTGGTTTAGTGGTTTTTGAGTTTAACGCGTTATTCTAATATTGAGTCACTGTAGGTAATATATTTACGTGTGACGTTTATGCTGCAGATATGAAGAACAGTCACGTGGAACGGGGAAGAGCATCCTAGCACTCATCTACTGATAACGGTAGAGCAATTCTACATTTATTTATTTACAACAAATATATGTTTCCTGTGATACATGAAAAACTACTGCGAAGTCATAACGTGGGAAGTCATAAGTTATAACGTGAGATGATTGACGGGCGCGGGGGTGGAGGTTGGGGGGATCTACCGTGTCTTTTGTTTTCTTACTAGGAGGTGGAAGAAAAATTGTTACTCTTAAAAATAAAACATTAAAACTAGTTAAAGTTTTATTCATTTTTCCGTTAGATACCGTATTGAATACTAAACAAGAGATATGGGTCAGCCTATACTTATTATTTCTTCTTTATGGCGCGAGGCGATCAAAAATTAGTAAAAAAAACGTCTTATGTAATAAATTAATGGCCTTGTATAAGTTTGCATGGTATTTTTCTACCAGGTTCTTCTCAATTTAAGGACCAGGCCCTTGTCGGTGTAGCAATCGCTACTCCTGTCTATTTTCTTAATCCGTTTGACCTCTTGATAGACCACGACTCCTACTTTCTCCTTTACTTGCTATATGTACGCCAATCTAGGCCTTCCGCGTTTTCTTTTACCTTCTCTTCTTTCCTTCTAGTATGGCTTTAAAAAGTGTGTCTTTCTACGAGGTGCTCCTAATTTTTGTTTAACGATTTACTCAAGATTTCTGTCAGGAGTTGGATGTGAGAAGTTGAAAATCAATCAGATACGTGCAATTAGAGAAACCTATGGTCAGTAGTAGACTGCACTAGGGTGATGGTGATGACACAGCATTGGAACATACTATAAATATTTCTCTTACGGTAAATCTGTATGTTTGTTCCTGCTAATCTATGGAACAGATGAACCGATTGCGATTCACTGCTCGATAGATGATGATGTGAGGAGTAACTTGATCTACTTTCATTTTAGATTAGCTTCGTCCCGCGGTGTTACCCGCGGTAGTTGATATAAAGGTTCACGGTTCGTGAGTAAAAACGCGTGGTACTGCTAGTTAAAAATAAAATATAAAGCATTTGTTAATACATTAATGTTTTCATTATTTATTTATTCATATAATTGCAGAATTAGCTCTCGACTTATAGATTAGGTGAGTCAGGGCCGCGCCCAGGCATACGGGTTCCGGTGTTCCCTAGAAACATTTGCACGTACACACATACGGATTAGTTTTATTAGGTTGTTGTTTGTTGAATTCACTTGAAGCTTTGTGTTTCCTCAATACTTATTTTAAAAGATAATTAAGAATGGAGAGAATGTTCTTTAATATATGTATATTTAAGATTGCCAAAGTGATACACCACTGCCTCATTGCACAACACCACTAAGCCGCCATAGTGTGGGGCATCACGCTGCATTGCCTATCCTCACAATGATGGTGTCCCCTATTCCTGGATTCTACTCATGCTTTCCATCCGGCAGAGTAGAATAATACGATAATACCATAAGGCGAAACTCAAATAAACATTGTTGTTTTAAGTTCATTTAATAGTGAAATAAAAGTATAAATAAGTTTAATTCCAAGAATGTAAAATAGAGTTACTTTGGGAGGATTAAAAAAAAGAGTAATAATTGATATTTTGGCAATATTTTCATATTTCGTTCAGCTACCAAATGTAGCAAAATATGAAGCAAAAAAGTAAACATTTAGCTTAACATTATTTTAACAAAGAAAAACTATTCCGAGTACCCAAATCGCGACAGGTAATGCCTATGTATATTTGAGTATTTCCCTCGATTTCTCCAGGATCCTATCATCCTGATTTCCTTATCATGGGACCATAATTAGGAACCACCCCACATGGGAGGCAGCTTTTAAATAAAAAAAGAATTTTTAAAATCGGTTCACCCAATCGAAAGTTCTGACTTCTGAGGTAACAAACATAATAAAAAAAATACAGTCGAATTAAGAACTTCCTCCTATTATGAAGTCGGTTTAAAAGAATTATGGCCGTTTTCACCAAAGTCTATAAAATTTAAGGGGCCACTTAGAAATAGTGAGGTATATGTTAGTGTTATTTTTGTTTTCACCAACCTTTAGCAACCTAAGAGCTTAAAAGTCTATAAAAATTTAGGGGCTACCTACGTTGGGAGCTCCTAGTAAGGAGAGGGTTTAAGTATAGTTATTAAAAACTGGCATAAGTCGACTAAAAACCACTCATCTGAAGACTTTCTACCGCATACCAACCACATTAAATATCACAATTTATCGAATTGATCTTTTTACTCAAAAAAACAACCAAGGTATAATAACACAAAAGAATTTTTCCATAGCACACGATTACGCCAATACTTTTCTGAGAAAGTCACTCACTCACACAGACAAACTTTACTTCGTTCTGATGACGTAAATTTATTGTGTCTGTGTGAATATGTGTGAGCGTTGGTGTGTATGTGTGCCGCCCAACATCTCGTCCTCTACGCCGCCCTACCGCCGCGGCTATTATCATGAACAACGGTTTTTATATACGTTTTTTTAAAATTAAATATTACTATTACTTAAAATTTACATAACTTTTTTGTTTCCAAGTATAGTTAAGTCCTTTAATATTTGTAATGATTGAAAATAAAAAGTTTATTTGATGTAGTCAATTCTTGTAAGTATATTTTTTTCTCAGAATTTTGTCTTTGAGATTCGGATCGTAATGTATAATTAAACGTCTGTTTTACCTTAGTGATATAAAGGTTTTAAAGTTGGTTTTAAAGTTCGTATCCAAAATGCTTCTTTCTAAGATATTCTTTTATTTAATTATAAAAAATCGGTGAGCGTTTGCGACAGGAGGTCTCGGGTTTAAATCGGAAAACAGACGTTCTTGGGAAGTCAGTACCCTCAAATATACTGACAACAAATATAATTCAGTTCGTGCTCACGGTTACGGAGGTCCGAAGCCTATCACTCTGAGGAAAACTGATATTCAGATAAAACCGCTTGAACTACTAGCCGACCCTAAATAACCTTGGGCATAATAATTAAAAGCTAAGAAGATATAGATTAGAGAGATTGGACCCTAAAGATATATAATAGAAATAATAAGTATATTGATACACAGAAGAATAATTCTTATTTCATAGCGACAAAAGGCCACGTGCCCTTTTATATTCCACAATAAAAAAAAAACTAAAGCAAAGCCTAACAGAACATAATCGTATTCCACGAAACCGAACAAGGAAATACGTGGAAGCCCTCCACACACAGACAATTCACTATACATTTTCACTACCTATACCTATCTACCCCGTATCCAGAGCAAATCGATCTGTTCAACCTCCCCGACGTAATAAAGTCATAACTAATACCCTTTCATGCCAAAATATACTTTCACACTGTTTATTAACGTGAAGATAAGGGTGAAAATCCCGTGCGGCAGTAACGGTTTTTCCCTGGAGAACCATCTTTGTTCGTTCCATATTAAATTGTTCTATAGATACACTGCTTACGTTCGATATTAAACTTTACTGCCTTCCGTTAAGCTGTGTTTTAGAAAAACTCAACTCATTTTAAGAGAATCGATCTCATTCCGACAACATTCTATAAAGAACTGAAGCGACAGTCTAAAAATGGAAATGATTCGAAACCTTATAAATACGATTTGAAGCCGTTTAAAATTGAAATTCCATTGAAGATGTGTAAGTAAGGAGCAAAATTGTATCTCTTATTAGAATGATTATTTAAGATTGAATGAGCACTCCAATTGGCAGAGAGGGATGTGAGGGCACATAGGGAATGGAACTTTGAGAGGAAAAGGGTCCGTTTCATCCGCTATGTAGTAGCTAGAGAAAATTCGCGAAACACATTGACACGCCCAGATTTCACTCATACATACATTACATAAACGTACATAAATAATCTATTGTGAATTTTAATTGTTTTTCACAAAAGTTTTATGTAAGATACGAATTCTTGAAATAGTTACTATTATCTTAAATTACTATGTTAAGCCTTGTAGATATTATAAGATGTGGATTATGATATATATAAATGTATGTTAGGAATATTGAGCATTTTAAATATAGTAAACAAATATTTTGAAATCTACTTAAAAAAGGTATTGATGAGATTTATTTGTTTAAAACTACCTGTTTTACTTAATGGTAATGAACTAGTTTAATTATTATTTTGTTGTTTTCTATGAGCCTGTCAAAGTGACTCTACTCCGCTTCATGAAAAGCATCAGTAAAATCTAAGAGTAGTGATCACCATACTCACAACCAATATGCTGCATACATGCTGTTCAATATTCCTACATTGCATGCATGCGCGAGAAATGTAATGTTGGAATATTGAGATGCATTTGCACCGTTGGGCCTTCGGTCTCACACTTACGAAACGCAAACAATAATAATAATATTAAATAACTGAATATTTCGGACATGTTACACACAACGTCATCTGGACTCAAACTAAGCAGAGCTCGCATTATGGGTACTAAACAACTGATATAAATACTTAGAACAAACTTTTTTGTAAATACATACATAGTTATATATAGAAAACACCCAGACTCCGAAACAAATATTTGTGAAACACACACAAATAATTGGTCGGACTCCGGAATCGAACCCGAGACTTCTTCATCAGCAGTCGCATACGCTAACCACTATACATACCAAACAACAGTTGAAAACAATGAGATCAGTTCCATAAGCAACTAATAGGTATATTAATATATCAATTCCTCACAGATATAGTTATATAAAATCGCATGTTCTTCAATATTATACATAATATAGCCATTTCACCTTCATCATCAGCCGTCTAGGAGCATCAGGCACGCCATCAAACACCTCTTTGTTCGCTGTGGCTTTTGTCCCGGGTTTTGTGTTTCTAATCTTACGATAGGCGAGGAGCTAGTCTTCCTGGAAATACAGTTTTAAAGTAAAGTTACATAGGACTACATAAATGAGTCAATTATAATAACTATTCTAACAAAACCGAGACTAAAAAAAGTAATATATTTAAAAAAAATCCCGTGTTTAGTATCTACTGTTACATTTATAAAATTATGTGTGTATGTGAAGGTTATTTTGTTTTGCCCTCATTATCTTTCTTCTGAACGAGAGGTTGTTCCCGTCCTTTATTGAACTTCTAGAATAAAAAGGTAACTATCCGTTCTGTAATCAAGACGTTTCCGAACGTGTGAAAAAAAAGTTTAAGTACAACTACATAAAAGTTTTTGTCAAACTCTATATAGCCTTTACTATGAATCTAATGTCATCAGGATCAGTAGTTCAGACGCTACGGTTGAACTTACAAACATATTTAATTTTAGACCGCCAAAACTATCCTTCCTTTTGACTTCGCTCTATTCAGGTATAAAACAAGCAAAGTCACTTAAACGTTTGTAATATTATTTAGAATAACATGCAAATTTTATTAGAAAACAATTTATGACTGGAAGCTGTCTAATATCAAGGATTTTGGTGTTGCGTTTAGTCTGTGTTCGAACGGTATTTAATTTAAATTAATCTTTCTCACATTTTTGCCGATTATCGTTTAGGTCTGAATCGCACACACCGCTATTTTTATAGTGGTATAATAGTGGTTTTAGTCTATGTTATGAACGTTATAGGAAAATATAAAGGCTTAGTTTACTTTATTAGTTCAACAGTAATAGAGGTTTAACTTTTAAAATGCGCAAACTAGAAAACTTCGTATAAAATAATGAAGTAATAAGCAGGTACACATAACAATTATCTATTGGACACGATTTTAATCCACTTACCATCATGGGAGCTGTCTGACATGCAATTGGTCATTTTTATTAAATCAACTGTTAAGTACAAAAACAGCATCAAGTGCTCAGTAAGCCTGATTATATAGTTCCAATAAACAACCTATTTATCACAGGCATTTTATTCAGTAACGAATTGTAAACAGTTAAAAATTCATGAATAACGGGAATTCCGTTTACTACACACCAAAAAATATTATGTGAACAATTCTGCCCCCATCTCCTAATCTAGGAGTATTGGTGCCAGGCGCTAAGTCCGTGTGTCCCCACCCCTTCTTCCCTCAGCGAGGGTGGGGGTGGCAGCGATAATTAATATTCGAGCCTTCGAGTTCACCCCTCAGCACTTTCTTTGTGCGTTTTGTTGAGACGTGATGCTTTGTAGATTGTAGATACTTCTGGAATGTCAAGAAAACACAATGGCTGACTTTATCGAACTCCTTGGTTGCAAAAAACTTTATGTGCTGAAGAAATGCTTAACTGATTATCCGAATAATTATGAATAATAATTATGTTTTTACTGAAATGAGTAAATATTTGTGTACAAATAAGATATTTGCTTTACTGCATGATTAATTATTTACAAATGAGTTCACGCCCCGAATTCTTTTACTAAAGAAAGGTCTGATGGTTATAATCAGCATCATTTTAGTGATTTTTCTGATCTTTCATGTACGGCGTGAATAGTCACGCGTCAAACGTCAGTAAAGTCATAAAAAAAATTTAAGTCAAAACCATGGGGTTTTGACTTATAATTTTAACAAAAAGGAACCGACTTCAATGAAAAACTATTCCGAGTACCCAAATCGCGACATTGTGCCTATGATATTTGAGGAGTTCCCTCGATTTCCTTGGGATCCCATGATCAGATCCCGATATGGTGACGATGGGACCACCTGTAAGCTACGCCCATTCCAATGCAAAAATAATTTTTGAAATCGGTTCATAAACGACGAAATTATCGCAGAACATACATAAAAAAAAAAAAAAAAAAAAAAAAAGATTCCGACGAAATGATGACCTCCTCCTTTTTTTTTGAAGTCGGTTAAAATCGTTAAACAAGCTATCGAATAAAGATACAGTAGATATTATTTAACAATAAGCAGTCCGTATACTTGACTATCAACGTCAACATCATCATCATATTCACCTTGGGCACGCTCTGCTTAGTTTGGGCCTAGATGATGTTGTGTGTAAGATGTCCGAAAAAAATGAAAATAAAATCATATTCACCGAAAGTCGCTCACTACTGGATATAAACCTCGTCCAAGATTCACACAAGCCACACCTGCTGGTCCTATGGCGCTCACATGTAACAGCCGTAACTACCATCACCAATATACTGCTTTAAATATTTAAAAGGCCTCTACCACTATTTAAAAATAAAAACTATCTACGACGTAATTTCCTTTTTAAATGCTTTTTTTGCGTATGTGTGCATCATGTTTTAAATAAACGTAACGTTAAATATATGTATGTGTGAGTGTGTTTATGTGTTCATCATGTTTTAGAAAATATTTGGAGTGATACATTAAATCAAAGGAGTGGTTTAGGGGATTTACAGAACAATGGCACAGGATGTTATCAGACGCACTATCGTCACGAGATAAGAGTAAATTGTATCATTATCTAATCGAAGTACAGCCCGATCGAGATATTTAATAGGTTTAAAATGTAAGTGTAAGTATTACTGGATAAGATTTTACGTAAGAACTAAGAAGGAGAATATATCCTCTTTCCTAAATCTATACGATAGAAGTACATTATCAAATTTCATACTTATCTACATAAATAAATCAAGTCATCAAAGTATCAGCTTTTCACTGAATGCATATGGAAGTATATTATACGTTACTTACATAAAACAATCAACTTTTTATAATTTTTGTCTGTCTGACTATTCTCAGTAATAGCTCAGCCGATGTTGACGGGACTTTCACACCCAGATAGCCGATGATATAAGGAGTAACTGAGTTACTTGTTCGTCACCAAACTGTCCGTGTAGTGACGAATTAAGAATACAGAGTGTCACCACCCCTATTCATCCCACGCGGGTGTCGTAAAAGGCGATTAAGGGATAAACTACGCAAGACAACATCAATGCAAAGAGAAGGAAAAGTTGAAACCAACCCTTTTTTTTTTTTTTTTTTTTTTTTTTTTTTTTTTTTTTTTTTAACGTGTGGAAATCCCCACGGACCGTCACCCCACCGGGGCTCTCGGCGGGGCGGTGTGTCGGACTCGAACCGACTAAAACCACACGGTGTGACCTCTCTGCGCCTGTATTTGGAAGGGATCCAGGTAACTGTTTTCTCCTTCTGGATCCCTCCCGGCGCCTGCCCGCACTGTTGCGGGCGCCATCTCCTCATCCTCTCTGTTTGGGCAACGTCCGGTCACACGCGGACGCCACCCCCTCGCGGCTGGCCACTACAGCGGATGGACGGGGAAACCCGTCCCGTCCACCCGCGGCCACACTCAGGGCGGCATGAGGCGCAAATAGGCGCGCCTCCGCCGCCCGGGGCGCCGGCGGCGGATCGGGTCCGAGTGGAGGTCATCCTCCCGGGCCTTCTCCGCCGCCTCCTTCTGCGAGATTACGTCCTCGCAGAAGGTTGCGACCGCGGTAAAACAACTGTCGCTACCGGCCATGGAGCGAACTACGACCGGCAGCGAGAGTTCCTCTCCGATGACTGCAGTGAGGGCCCGGCGCTGCGCCGCCCATGCGGGGCAGACCGCCAGCGTGTGCTGGGCCGTGTCCTCACTGCAGTCGCAGTGGTGGCAGGCGGGACTCAATTCCCTCCTCGCGACCGAGTGCAGATACTTTCCGAAGCAACCGTGCCCGGAAAGCACCTGCGTCAGCCGGAAGGAAAGGGTCCCGTGCTGCCGCCCTGCCCACTCGGCGATGACCGGCTGGAGAGCTTCCACGGTGGCGAAGCCAGCGCGTGGAGTCTCCAGCCGGAAAGACCATCTAGCCAAGGTGGCTCGACGAGCGGCTTCGCGCCACTCGCGCACGTCCTCGGGCGGAGGGCGGATGCCCCTCTCCGCCCGGAATTCAGCCACTCGTCGATAAACTTCGGCGAGCACTTCCGCCTCCAAATCCCACGGGGGTGTTCCGGCCAAGGCGCAGGCCGCTTCGGTCGACACCGTGCGGTATCCGCGTATGGCTCTGACCGCCAATATCCTCTGGGGGCGCCAGAGGCGCGCCCTATTCTGGGCGGACAGAGCCGCCGCCCACACCGGTGCACCATACAGTGCCATCGACCGGACCACCCCCGTGTACAGCCGCCTAGTGGGAACACTGGCCCCGCCCAAATTGGGCAAAAGTCGCCCGAGGGCGGAGGCAGTGTCCACCAACTTTGGGGCTAGCTGTTTGAAGTGCTCGTCGAAGAGCCACCTTCCGTCTAGGACCAGACCCAGGTACCTCATCTGGGCCCGGACCGGTACGAGAACCGAGTTGACCTCAATCGAGGCGCCGGCGGGTGGACCACGACGGGGCCCGTGAAAGAGTAGGGCCTCCGTCTTATCCAGGGCCACCCGCAGACCCAGCGCCTCGATGCGCCCGACCACCATGGACACTCCAGTGGTGGCCAGGCGCGCCGCCTCCTGGAAGTTAGCCCCCCGGGCCGTGACTAAGGTGTCATCCGCGTAGCAGATTACACCCAGCCCGGGGGGGAGACGCCCTCTTAGGGCCCAGTCGTATCCCATGTTCCACAAGAGTGGTCCTAAGACAGACCCCTGTGGAACACCGCACGACATGGCCCTGCGTCTCAAGACGCCATCTCGGTCCTCGTACATGACGGTTCGCTCCTTAAGATAGTCTGCCACCAGCCGCCTCAGGTACTCTGGCACCCCGTGGTAGCGGAGTGCTTCCCCGATGCAGCCGAATGGCAGACTATTGAAGGCGTTGGCGATGTCTAAGGACACCGCCAACACCACTCCGCCGCCTCTCACGGCCTCCTCGGTCACGGCCCTAAGGCGCATTACGGCATCGATCGTCGAACGCCCCTCTCGGAAACCGAATTGGGCGTCCGACAGATCGGGGCCAACCTCGCAGAGGTGCCGGACGATGCGGGCAGAGAGTATCCTCTCAAAGAGTTTACCCGCCTCGTCCAGCAACACGATAGGCCTATAGGCCGTGACCGAATCGGCAGGCCGTCCCGGCTTCCTCAGCAGGACCAGCTTCCCGCATTTCCAGCGCTCAGGGAAGCGTCCGGACGCCAGGCTAGCGTCCAACACCTCCCTGAGGCGGTCCGACATGTGATCGAGGGCTCGGGCCATCACTCGGGCTGGAACCCCGTCCGGCCCGGGGGCGGTGTTCTTGGATCGAATCCGTAGAACAGCCGCCCCTACCTCCGAATCCCTGACGGGCGGAACTTCAACCTCGCTACCCCCGTCGTCTTCGGCTGATGCAGCCATCGACGGGGGTGTGTGTTCCGCCCGCTGCGGGAATAGGCCCTCGACCACTTCCTGCAGGAAGCTGGGCTGGAGAGTCTCCGTAAGGGGGGGGCCCGACGTGCGGAGCTTGTTACGCACCGCACGATAAGGGCGACCCCAGGGGTCACGCTCGAGACTCTCCAGCATCTCCTCTCTACTGACATCCTTGGCGCGGCAGATGGCCAGCCTCAAAGTTTTCCGAGCTTCTCGGTACTCCTCGTGAAGCCGGTCCACCTCCTCACCGACCCCGCGGTGACGTCGCCTGCTGCTAGTTAGGGACCTCCGGGCACGAACGCACGCCGCACGGAGGTCCGCCAACTCCTGGGACCACCAGTAGACCTCCTTCCTCGGAGGCCGACACCCACGAACGCGGGGCATGGCCGCATCGCAGACCCGCGTCAGCGCGTCAGCGAAGCGGCCAGCTCCCACGTCGACCCCCTCGGTCGGGGCCCGCGGAGACAGCCAAGCGTTAAGAATGGCCGCCTCCTCCAGTAGGTCCCTATCGAGCCTGGCGACAGCCCACCGCGGGAAGCGGGAAGGGCGCCGCGCCGCGTGACCCCTACTGGGGTCCTGGGACCGGGAGAGCTCAAATCGGATATAGAGGTGATCCGAGAGCGTCTCAACCTCTTCCAGGACACGCCAGTTCCTTACTCGTGCGGCGACTGCAGGGGTAGCGAACGAAAGGTCCACTATCGACCCCCCCTGCTGTCGCACGCACGTGTTGGTGGAGCCCCTGTTCAGCAAACAGAGGCCCACCGAAGCCGCCCACTCCATTACGGCTTCGCCCCTGGCGTCCGTCGCCGGGGAACCCCACGCAATGGACTTTGCGTTGAAGTCCCCCAGCACGAGGACGTGCCCAGACGCCAGTCGCCGCATCGAGGTCTCCAAGTTGTTAAGGAAGACCTCGAAGTCGCTCAGACTCCGGTTTGGGGAGAAATATACACCATAAATGGTGACTCCCCCCCACTCAGCGGCAACATATCCCGTACCCTTGTCTCTTAGCGACAAGGGCGGGGAATGGGCCGCCGTGGAGCCGACGACTGCCACGGAGCCGTCCCAGTCACCCATCCAGTTTGGACGGGGAGGAACGTAGTAAGGCTCCGCGACTACGGCGAGACCTACCGACCACTGTGCCATGGTTTGCAGGAGGAGATCCTGCGCCGCGGCACAGTGGTTGAGGTTCGTCTGGACCAGGAGGCTGGAGACTCGATCCATTATCGGACCGTGTCTCCAACCCCCTCCATGGGCGTCGGCGTCGACGCACGATTAACGTCGGAGGCAGCCCGGGTCGTTAGGCTGGCCTCCGGCGCTTGCGGAGAAGCACGGGGAGGCCTGCAGCCCCCCTGCCCCATCTGGTGATTGGCGGGTTTATTGCCCGCCGCACACACGGGGCAGTGAGGGGCGGCAGAGCATTCCGCCGCCTTGTGCCCCGGTTGACCGCAGCGGAAACATAATCCGCTGCAGTCAAAACACCTATCGCACCTGGCGCGTGTGTGCCCCGATACTAGGCATTTGTAACACCTCATCGGTCTCGCCGCCAGGACCGTAATCCTAGCGTTGACAAAACCGATGAGGATCTTGCCAGCATCGCCCAATACTTTGGCCGACACTACGGGGCAGCTGATCCACACAGCGCCAAGTCCTCCTGGTCCGGGGCGGATGGTGCCCACCCTGACGTTTTCCGCGCTGCAGCCCGTCTTCTCCACGACTGCAACGCGGACATCCTCCACCGTCACTGAGTCGTCCAGGCCCGAAATGCGCAAATCCGCACACTTCGTAGGTCTGGCGACTCTGACACCATCCTCGGCTGCAAACATAACTCGCAGCTTCTCCGCAAAGGCGTCCGCCGACTTTGCGCCTTCAGCCCCCGGGAACTCTAGCACTCGAGCTCCCGTCTGGGACTTGCGCAGGCTCATGCCTGCCGTCCCGAACTCAGTGGCGAGACTGCGGGCCCTTTGAAAAAGAGCCGCGTACGTCAGTCCGCCACTGACCGCCTCCGGCGACACGGTCACTACCACAGCCGCTGTTTTGGGCGGCTGCAGTTTCCGCGCCTTCTTCTTGGTGGCCGTTGCCACCGGTGGCGAAGGCGGGCCTTGGGCTGCCTTCTGTGCCGCCTTTTTCGCCCGCCTTCGGGACGACTTCGACCCTTCCACTACCTGCCAACGGTCATCGGAGGCAGATGTGGAGGGGCCCGGCTGAGATGGTGGAGTGGGAAGCGGAGGGAACTCCGCTCCGGACTTCGCCGCCGTTTCAGGCACCGCCTTGGCCGGCGCATTGGCTGGAGCCTGGGCCGGCGCCTTAGCCGCAGCCTTCGCCGGTGCCTTGCCACCCTTCCCCGCTCTTTTGGGAGCCGCAGGGGCCGGGGCCGAAGCCGCCGCCGCCGCATACGACACAGCGGGTGCGGTCGGCGCCGTCGCAGCCTTCGGTCGCTGCGACGCGAGCGGGGGGCGTACGACCGGCGCAGGGGGCAGTCTCGCCTCCAGACCGGCCAGACGCCCGTCCAGCATATGCTGCACTGCGAGGAGGACCTGGCGCAGCTGGGCGTCAGGTACTTCGACGCTGGCTGGAGCCGGCTGCGACGGGCCAGGCAAGGCCTCTCTTTGTGGCCGCTCAGCCCGAAATTGGGCAAACTGAGCGCTGAGCTCAGCCACCTGGCCCGTCAGACGGTCGTTGGCCGCCCGGAGCCGAGCTACGTCTTCACAGAGGATGTCGACGACCCCTCCAATAGCGGAAGAGGAGTCCTTCAGGGCTCTTACGAAAGAACCCTTCAGGTTCGCCGACTTGGTGGCCACTTTCTGGATTATATCCACGGCCACCTTCGCCCTCTCCTGCAAGGACAAGGGATCCTGTGGGACATCTCCTTCCACTGGCTCTCTGATCCTTAGCAAGAGACCCGAGATCTCCTCTTCCGCTCGGTTCTCACCGTCCGCCCTGGAGCGTCTGTAGGACTCCCTCCTGGTGAAGGCGGAGCCTGACGGCAGCGGGACGGGGGCTTGCGACCCATCGAGACGGGTGCCTTTGGTAACTGGCGTCTCCAGGGATGAGTCACTGTCTGCATCCCTGGTGTGAACGCGCTTGTTCCCCGCGCTCGCCCCCGTCTCCGTCTCCATTGGACGCATACTGGCACCTTCGCCCGTGCCAGCCGCGGCCGACCTGGAGCGCAATCGCTCCGATCTTCTTCGGCTCCCAGCAGTCAGATTGACTTCTGGGAGCCCCACCGAGGTAGGCGGCCCGAGTGCCACCACGACCCCTTTGGACACTGTGTCCACTCCCGAAGAAGAGCTCCCCTTGAGGATACCCTTCTTCGCCTTTCCTCTCTTCTTCGTTTCGGTATCCGATATGTTCGCCGTTTCGTTTGTGTTTTTGGTTTCCGTGCCGTTGTTGTCTATTTGATTTATATTTTCAGTATCCATAATTGAACCCACGAGTGGGGGAGAACTAACGGTCGACCCGGGCAGAGATCCCCCAATACCCGGGCAAGCGTACATTTTTAACCCAACCGAGGGGTCCGCAGGTACCTCGGCTTGGGGTGCGCTCGCAACTGAACTTCCCATCAGCCATGCATCCCCTGGCCACGCACCAGAGCTTGGGATTCGGGGTAATTTTTTATAGAGGTTTTCTTCCTCGCGGTCCGGGCGGTTAAGCCAAGACCCACGCCCCCGGACAGAGCCGGGATTACGTTATGCCGACGGTGGCAGGAAGAATACGTCCCCCTGCCTGCTCGGTGGTAGTGTAAGTACACGCCGAGCCCGTCCTCCTCTCTCCACCGCTAGTAGCGGAGAAACTGTGGCCCCCACAGAGCCCCACCTTCATGTTTTTTACCGAGGTTTCCTCCTCCATGCTCCGAAGAGCGAAGAGCCAGCAGGGCAACCGGCAGACACGCCCACCCTGCTGGATCAGGCCTTGCCTGAGAGCCGATGGAATGGCTTCCTCTCCTGCTAGAATATTAGCCGCTGGCGATAATCCTCCCCTCCAGATGACGCGGAGGAAATGAGGAGGAACAGTGCTATCGCCAGCGTTTCCAGGGTGCACCACGAGGAGGTTTTCTAGCCAGCACCCCAAGTTGAAACCAACCCTATACCAACCCGTCTGGCCAGCGTGGTATAGTAGGTCAAAAGCTCCTTTTCAAGGAGAGGCCTATGTCCAGCCGTGGACTGTTAAAGGCTGTTGATGATGATGATGAGTAACTTAGACTGGCTTAGGCGTTACTGTAAAGGCGTTTTTGTAAATGTACAACATAAACCGCAGATAACACCGTTGAGCTAGTACAACATATTATTTTGGACTTGAAACATGTACCTTCGATGTAGGATGTTACAAGTAGGTAAACGTTAAAGTATTAAGTTGGATATTATGTGATCATTGTCGGTCATAATTTAATTCTATAATTTTTCCAATATATAAACCAATATGTATTGTAAAGCTGAATAGTTTGTTTATCACAGGAACTACTGGTTTGATTTGGAAAATTCTTTCAGTGTTAGATAGCCCATTTATTGAGGAAAGCTAAAGGCTAAATATCATCACGCTAACACCAATAGGAACGGAGTACCTGTCCGTGTGATGACGGATTAAGAATACAAAGTGTCACCATCCCTATTCATTCCATGGGTGTCGTAAGAGGCGACTAAAGGAACAAAATAAGCAGCTAACATCACTGCCAAGAGAAGGAACACTTGAAACAAACCCTATACCAACCCGTCTGACCAGGGTGGTAAACCAAAACCTCCTTTCAAAGGAGAGGCCTATGTCCAGCAGTTGACTGTTAAAGGCTGTTGATGATTGATGATGATGATAAATGAAGAATGTTTCAGAATTGGGGCTCTTTTTTTCATTTTGAGAGCTTTCACTGCGTGGGCTGCGTAAACGGGTAAAGCTTCGCTTCGCAAAATAATTCTAATCGAAGACGCAACCGGGGCTGCATGGATCAGCTAGTCAATTATACTTATCAATGGTTTCAATAAGAGGGAAATGCTCATTTTATGAAACTGAATCATCAAATGTTAGGTACTTATAGTCACTTGCGTTTATAATAAGGAAAAACATACAATTGCTGTTTTTTTTGCGGTTTCTTCTTAAAGTTTCTAGACCTTCACCTTTGGCAATAAACACGTCATCAAGTTTAGACACTCACAATTTGTCATGCCAAATTTGTCATAAAATAATGACTTTGAGATATTATTTCCAACCTGACGTTATCCCTATTTAAGTTTCAAAGGATTCATTTTAAAATCTTTTAGTGCTGTCCGTCTGTATGGCTTTCTGTTTATTCCGGCTAATCTTGAACTATTTTTGACGTTATAGTTGATGATATTAGAAGTAACTTTTTAGTTCAGATACTTATAAAACTACTAGTTGACCGACGTAACTTCTTCTTTGTCTCTTTTCAACCATGCTCGGCTCCTATTACTCTAAGCATGAATTTAACCAATGCAATGATTAAATTCCTAGGCACATTGGGCACGTCAGCAAAACACACATTCAATAAAGCTTAGATAGTTTCAGAGTTAATCGTGAGCAAAATCGATTTATTTTCTATAAAAATCGAATTTCTAATTTTGATCGATGAAAGTCGTCACTTTAGCAAACCTAGTTAGATGCACTAGAAAGCAGTGATGTAGTCAAACCAAACTCGCTTAGTATAATTTCAGTATTATTACACAACAATCAAATGAACCCATTTCCTTCAAAAAAACAACTTAATACTGTTATGTATGGCTTATATAACGTTCTCATTTCCGACTAACTCCATCTTCACTGAACACCATTCCTCCCTGCCTAATATACACCTAGAAGATTATACCTACCTACACAAAACCATTACACCATACAATACTAATTCTTATTCCTTCATCACTAAAGTTGAAAATCTTAAAGAGAATATGGGCAGTTCATCCGCATCTCGTGAGCGACAAGGACGCAAGACCAGTGAGATTAGAAGCCTGTATTGATCGTGGTGAAATCCACCCTCTTTGGGGTGGCTACCCCCTTTTAGTTAATCTCGCTCTATGTCTGTTGGGGGTGGATTTAAATGGGTTTCTGTTGGAGGGAGCGCTCCTGGTGCAAATGGTGGATTTTGGAGCTCTTTGTTACTTTAGTGAGATGTTTACTGTAGGTATTTTTAAATATATGTATATAAAAGTCAGGTTTTTATTTTAGTTAGAGTAATTTAAGACTACTAAAAATGTATATTTAAGTAGTTTAACTCTGGAGATTTACACGCAAATACAAGGCTTACCTTAATATAAACTAGTCATGCTGGTGTTTGTGGTAAGGAGTAGTATATGTTCTGCCTTAAGAATTAAAGTATTGCCCATGCCAAATATAGTTGAAATCGACGCAGTGGTTTAGGCGTGAAAACATAACAGATAGATAGAGTTACTTTCAAATTTACCATATTATAAGTATGGATTCATGGATTGCTTTTAAATACTTGGTCGCTTTCATCTCATTAATTCTATATTGGACCAAATATTATTTGTGTGATTCACAAATATTTGTTTCGGAGTCTGGGTGTTTTCTATGTATAATATGTATGTATTTACAAAAAAAAAAGTATGTTTATGTATTTATATCAGTTGTCTAGTACCCATAACACAAGCTCTGCTTAGCTTGGGACTAGATGATGTTGTGTGTCAGATGTCCAAAATATTTATTATTATTTATTTGTTATTGCTGCTGTTTACTGATTATTTCAGTTATTGATTTTACTACATTTTCCTTTATAATTCTGTTTTCTTTTATCTCTTTTCTTTCATCACCATAATAAGATTGATTCGTAAAAAATCCCTAATGCCGTACGACCTTCTATGCTATGTATAATATTTGTATGAAGTTTTTAATGAATTACACTTCCACTGAAGATAATACAATAAATGACAATTCTAATATAAGAAGAGGCTTATGTCCAGCGGTGGACTATTAAAGGCCTTTGATGAGGATGGTGATAATACTTTTCTGCATTAAAAAAGAGTACATAATGTAACTAATTTTATTAAAACGGAATCGTGGTTTGGAGCTGGTAATCTATAAAAATAAATCAAATTGAACTGTCTGTATATAAGGAACATGAAAGTATATAAGGTATGACGTCATATATGCTGTCTGTTTAATCCGGGTAATCTCTGGAACTGGAGTTTCACTGGTAGACGGTTGATGACGTAAGGAATAACTTAGACTATTTTCTTTTAGACAAGCTTCACACCGCGGAGTTACTCGCAATATATAACAATAAGTGGGGAGTGAAAAAGCATCTCACTAAGCCGCCATAGTGTGCGCCACCATGCTATATTGCCTGCATTCGCGGCAATGGTGTGTGGTTTCCCCCACTCTAGGATTCTGCTCGTGCTTTCCATCAGGCAGGGTAGGGTTCATTTTGGTAGGCTAAATATAAAAATTAAACGCGGGTAACACTGCGGAGCTCAGCTGGTAAATAAATAAATTCATAAATATTCATAGACTTTGTACAATTTATCAACAAAATATAAAAAAACTAGGTTAAACATAAAACATTTCGATGTACTAAGAAACGCTTTGTCTCGAAATTTAATTAAAATTTATTATAAATGAATAATTTTGTTGCTTGGCACTAGGAGTATTTAATAAATATATTATATTTGTATTTAATTGCTGCTTCGCGGTATATAATAACTGTAATCTCCGCAAAAAAAAGTATAACGCTTTAAAAGTTGCGCAGTCTGTGATATATTGCAGCGTCCGAGTCTGACGTCATCATCATCTAGTAATTGTTTTAAATAATTCATTATGGACATAGACCTCTCCTTAGAAAAAAGGTTTTATGCTACTGTACCACGCTAACTTACATTTATATTTAAATCGTTTTTATTCGTTTTTTTTTAAAGACAACTCCCGCATTAGGAATATAAATTCCTGTGTCGCGGGGGACTTACAAACATACATGAAACGGACACAAAGAACACCCAGACTCAGAACAACAAATTGTGAATCACACAAAGTGTTATCCTACGTGGAATTTGGGTTGTAGTTGTAAGCCGCAGGCACAGGGCAGAGCTAGTCTAAAAAAGCACGCGGCTTCCTACTGCGCCAAGTGTCGTGGATTCAAATCGCATGTGGGATAACACTTTGTGTGACTCACAAATTGTTGTTCTGAGTCTGGGTGTTCTTTGTGTACGTTTCATGTACGTTTGTTAAGTCCCCGCGAAACAGGAATTTATATTCTTGATGCGATATTTGTTTTTTTTTAACTTAGTAACTCGTGCTTTACTTTAAAAAAAAACTTTGCCAGTGAATGTCTCTTTAAAATCATTCCGTACATTAGTCAGAATAAATGGACAGCACTGTCCATATACAGACGATAAATTTAAATAATAATGTTTGAAGGAACTACCATAAATGGCGTAAAAGCTGTTGAATTGAAATAACATACAACTTCGATTTCGTTTACTTGTACACATTTATAATATTTACATTTTTCAACACTAAAACCCATGAAATCGTCTTTCTACAGCAAATTCGTCGACAAAGGTTGCTTGTAAAAAACCTTTTTAGCGATAAGACCGCAATTTGTACATAATCATTTATTTAATTCATTCAAGTGTTTAATGCATTAAACTGAAGTACAATAATATCTATTTTTTTATATTATTTTCAACAGCGGCCATTGATATAAGAACAAGTAAACATCTCATCTAGATAGACAAACATCGTGATGAAAGTTCACTCTCAAGGCAATACCCTTTTGCCTTGTATCATACAAGTTTCATTAATTCTCTTTCTACAATCGCTAACGCCTCTATTATAATACTAGAATTGTTCTTCAAATTATCACTTCAATATTAAAGATAAGCTTTAATATACCGACTACGCTTGTAAATCTGTTATAAATTATTCTCGTTATTGATTTTCCAACATTTTCCCACTTCTCAGCAAGAATTCAGAGTGCATATTGCATCGTAATTACCCAATCAGATGTTACAATGTCTAGACACTCTCTCTTATATTCTCATGGACGGTATGTAAGAGATTTAAATGGAAATGAACATCTTCACTTTATTGTGATAGTTGTCTTGCTTGTAATCTAAATACCAACCGCAGTGGCATCGTATCAAGACTAAAATAGTTTTAAAGTTATTTGTGCAAAATAAATAAATATTTCAGCCATCTTACACACAACGTCATCTAGTCCCAACCTAAACAGAGCTTGTATTATGGGTACTACTACTAAACAACTGATATAAATACATAAACACACTTTATTTTTGTAAATACATACATATTATACATAGAAAAACACCCAGACTCCGAAACAAATATTTGTAGATCACACAAATATTTGGTCTGTCCCGGGAATCGAACCCGAGACCTTTTGATCAGTAGCCGCATACGCTAACCACTAGACCAACAAGGCAGTCAATATAAGGCTACAAACGGTCACCCATCTAGGTACTGACTACCCTCGGTGATTGTTTCCAATCACCTTAGGCCATTAGGCCACTTGACACTAAGGCTTCTTTTCGGTATGTTATTTTTTTTTTATATTAAGCCATCCAAAGTGACTCTACCCTGCCTGATGGAAAGCATTAGCAGAATTCAAGTGAGGGGGCTACCACACTTGCTGCGAATGCAGACAATAATGTATGAATAATCATTAAATATCTAAAAATTGTCTTCACTTTGACCGCGCCCACTTTTACCTATTACAGTGATTCGCGGTACCTGCTAATTAGATCATTGATTTATTTACCAAGCCTCGAATTTCAAGTTCGTTTCTTTGAAAATCGATTTTAATGGTGACCTATTTTATCAAAGCTAAAAATTGTTTCTAAGAAGAAACTCTTTCAATATGTTGAAGGTTACCTTCAGCACATTGAAAAAGGTGAAGGAGTTCTAAAGCATAGTTAATTTTCAATGAACTTTAACTTCAGACAGATAGGTAATGGGCATTATTAATTTTTATTTACGAATCCTTGCTAATATTATAAATGGGGAAGTAACTCTGACTGTCTGTCGCGTTTTCACTCGTAAAGTACTGAACCGATAAAAAAGAAATTTCGTACACAGATGCTGAGAAAGGACTAGGGAAAGGCTACTTTTTATGCGATAATCGTCTAAAACGCGAGTGGTGCCACGGGCAAAAGCTAATAACTTTCAGCCGTTCTGCCTTTCAATAATATCCTTTAGATAGTTTTATTTTATTTTTATTTCATTTATTCTTTATGCACAAGTGTACAAAGGCGGACTTAATGCCTTAGACATTTTCTGCCAGTCGACCTTAGGGCAGAGCCAAACACGGTAGATTTTTTTAAAACATAGCGTACATATTAAACATGCACATACACTATGTATACATGTATTCATACATATGAATAATATAAAGAATATATAACGTAAAAAATATGGTTAAGGTGAGATTATAAAACATAGTTATGGTACAATGGGCTGTTTTATCACTGTCTACAATCTCTAATAGGCAAGCTTTGAATTGACTAAACTGTACAGTAATGGCTAATTTGTGGTAGACTTAGTCAGTTTCAAAATTAACTGTTAGACGAATAAATGTTAAGTAAATCTTAACATCACATCAATATCCTTTTGTTTAATTAGAAGCTTGTATCCAGCAGTGGAAGAACATAGGACTCTCTTTAGACAGGAGATTTTTGTCAACTAAAGTATGGTCAACGAGAAGCGAAACTAAATGTAAAACAGCACAAGTAACAAAACAGCAGGAGTGGTAGTAGGGTTAAGGTAAATAAACTTTACTAGCGCGTCTCGTTGAACGTACTATACGTATAACACGCTGGATTTGTTATCATTCTCTAAGCAATATAATATTGTCATGCATAGTTTGATCCCTCAGCACTAAACAAACCTACGGGTTTAATAGAGGTGGTATAGTTTTCTGCATTTTTAAATCAAAATATAAAACTAAAACTTGTCGAATTTATTTAGTTGATTCAAATAAGACTTTTAGAGCAACATTATCGCTTCAAATAACAAAGGAAGGAATAGTTTAATGTTGGTGTACATCAAAATATTTAAGATTATATACAATTTTGAACTATGAATAAATTAATTAGATTTAGTATATTTGCTTACTCAATTTCACAACTTTTGTAGAATTTAATAAAAAAAGGTTACTTAAAAATAACCTCGAAATTACAAAACGACGGCGGGGAGATATTTATCTAATATATTTTAATGAGCTATCCTTATATATGTTAATATGCAATAGTATAAACATTTATTTGAATATTTTAATGATAATATAAATACCGTTTTATTCGTATCATTTCGTATAAGTTTATTACATTCTCAAAGGAAGAAGCTAAGACTTGAATTAGAATGTAATCAGAATTTCAAGAATTTTAATTTCAAACGACACTTGGACTATCATAGGAGGGCTTCGCTTTTGGGGTTAATAAGATTCATCTTCATCAACAACCTATAATGTCTCATTGCTGGGCCTAGGTCTCCATTCATAAAAGGGTTAATGTCGTACGCTAGCCGAGTGCGGGTTCAATAACATTCAGATTATGTAATCTTGTTTTTGTGATGAAATGTTTTTAAGCCTTTTATGGCCTTAAACTAAGCTTCACGACTGTTATTCTATGAGAACAATCGGAACGGACTGCTTAACGTGATCTCCAAATCTACACACGGCTACATATTCAGGTTCTGACCGCGCCAGGGTTGCTTACCCTCGGTGACTGACTGTTTCAGATAGATGATGATAATGATCAATACTGATTAATAAAATGCCTTAAACAATGTAACCAAAAATTGTAAAAACAATGTTGGAGTCCATGGAGTCCATGGAGTTTCTTGTCTGCTCTTCTCCATAGGATCTACGAATTGGAACAGACGATTAGCTTCACGACTGACTACTGACTGACTACTTGACGTTTCAAAAGTGCCGTTGTATGGTTTACTTGAAATAAAATGGTTTTGATTTGATTGATTTGATTGATAGATATATAAACTTAAGTATGTACTAAATATGTGCAAAGTGGCTGTAAATAAACCAATTTTAAATGGAGATTTGGGTAAGAATTGTGTTGCCATAGCAGTTATTTGTGGTAGTCAACTGTAAATCCTTATCGCCCTGCCCAGAATGCACTGAAACAACTTCCTCAATTTGTTAAAAGTAAGACACTGGTACTAAGAACATTATTGCTTACACCTCTGGGTTACAACCATAAGGTGTAGTATCTTCCCAAGTATCATAATTCATTGTATTCGTGATTTACTACTGGTGATCCTTCGAGATTAGGAGGTCACGTCAAGGACTCGGTACTGGTTGCTATCATGGGATAGAAGTCGTAAAGCTTAGTTGGAGGCCTTCGCCATCTAAAATATAAGCATAAAACTAAAGGATTAGCTTGATTTCAAGAAAATTGATAGATGCGGACTGCCCAAGACCTGGAGAATTGGCGCTCTTTGGGGAAGGCTTTCGTTCAGTAGTGAAAAGCAGTAGGCTGAAAAAAAAAGATTTGATTATGGGATATGTTTAGTAACCAACTATGTCAATAACCTTGATAAACTGAGTTCTGAAAACTTGCAAACCCCCCACAATCATACAACTTTTTTATCCTAGCAACACCGATCGAAAATCTAGTTATAAGTTGCATTATATCCTGCGAGTAATGAGCGATCAATGCAGCCACGATCTGATTAACATTGGTCGTTACAAAATAGTCACGCAACTAGGACACTTCAGTCGTTTCAGCTACACGCAGATATATATTATGTAACATAGTAACTTATCCGCTAAATGGATGAATTAACAAAACTACATCAAACCTCTATTTTTATCCTCACTCCTTACTAATATTATAAATGCGAAAGTCTGTCTGTCTGTCCGGCTTTCACGGCAAAACGATCAAAGCAATTTACATGAAATTTAGTACGCAGATAGCCTAGGTCTTGAGAAAGGATATAAGCTACTTTTTACAGCGATAACCGAAAAACATGGGGGCGGAACCGCAGGCTAAAGTTAGTAATAAATAAAGTGTTAAGAACTAAAATACAAAATTGTGAAAATGTGTGAATAAACTAATATAGCGAATTTTAGTTAAAGTTTTAAATTATTATTATTCTCTTTTATTTCATTTTTCTTTACAAATATACATGAAACGGACACAAAGAACACCCAGACTCAAAACAATAATTTGTGAATCATACAAAGGGTTGTCCCAAGTGGGATTTGAATCCACATAACTTGGTGCAGTAGGGAGTGACGTGGCGACCGCTTATACCACTGGGGCAGCCGTGCAGTCAACTACAGTAATTATTTATAGGAGATCTTTAGCTAACGTTTTTTATTAAGGCAGTAAGGCAACCGAACAATACATTCAGTTCTAACGATACAAATGAACGCCCAATATCTCTTCTCATTTATTATTTATTCACATACCATTACGAAATTGTTCAAAGGCTTGCTTCAGTAACTACAAGAATATCTCCAATATAGAAAAAGCGTAGATACATAAGTAATTTATTGTTTCGTGTTGTAATAATAACATAACTTATCATTCGAATGGTGCAGCACAGTTTGTTTCAGGGTTGTCAATATTCTTAGTGAAAACACTTTCATTTTAATTAATTTTCTTTAATAAAAATATTAATATAAAAACCCTTGTTTTCTGTTTGTCTTTTAAGGCTAAAACTCTGCGCTGATTAGATGTTTCTGCTGCGCTGATTTATTATTATTATTTAAAGAAAATGACAAGTTACTATAATAATCAACCTTATATCTATGATAATAAAGTTCAAAGTTCAAAAAAAGTTCAATTCTACATCATTGGAACTCTAATCTCGCACTCGCCAACCGAAGTGTCTTTACACTTCGGTATAAAATTAACTGGTTAAAATCAATTGACCCACGCAGCCCTGTGTACGTCTTCTTTTGCATGATGTTATACAGCGAAAACATAGACATGCTATCGTGTTTTTAGAATTTTTAAAAGGAAAATTTTTTTTCATACATTGTTATTGTGGAACTTTAACCGTTTACCCAGCGCGCGCAACATAAGCTCTCAGAAGAAATCATATATATATATTTTATTTGATGCCTACCAATGTGACTCCACACTGCCTGATGGCAAGCATAAATCCAAGAGTGGGGGCCACCATACTGCCCGCGATGCAGGAAGTAAGGCGATGTAGACCCAAACTATGGCGACCTTGTGAGATGTTTTTTCACACCCCTCTTAAAGGACCCAGGATCATAATGGGAAGGAAACACGTGGGATGATAGCGAGTTCCAGTTTTTAACCGCTCGGCACAGGAAAGAAGAGCCAAACCGTTGAGTTCTAGTGCGTATTTCTACCACTCTAAAGCGGTGACTTCCAAGGCCAGCACGTGTGTTCCTGTAAAGGAAGGGAGAAGTATATTATGAGTACCACCGTTTTTGGAACATTGTTCATTAATACTGCGTTTCTATTGGTCATAACGTAGTGTTATATGGCCTACATCGATAAATGGGCTTTCTAACGGCGAAATAATTTTTCTAATCGGACCTGTACCGCCTCGTTGGTCTAGCGGTTAGCGTATGCAGCTGCCGATCCAGAGGTCTCGGGTTCGATTCCCGGGTCTGACCAAATGATTCTACTATTTTTTTAAGCCTCCTTGTGTCCACTACTGAATACAGGCCTTGTTCGTATGATCTTCAAATATGCAAATATTTGTTTCGGAGTTTGGGTGTTTTCTATGTAAAAAATGTGTGTATTTCAATATCTATAATACAAGCTCTGCTTAGTTTGGGACTAGATGACGTTGTGTCAGATGTCCGAAAAAAATAGTTTATCTATTATCTATTTAGAAATATGTGCATCAACCCTACAACAGAGTGACTCTCAGCGGTGCGCGGGCGCATTTCATTTACATAGTATACGCAACATGTGGAAAACTGCCTTTATGCAATTATACACTCGCTTGCTGCTTACGTCCTGAGTCGCTTTGTTATTGTAATTTCTTATTGTAACAATTAATTTATTCCGTTTTTGTTTATATGTGAAGCTAGGTGAAAACGTTTAAACCAAATTAATTGTTTTATTTCATCCGTGATAGACAACTGTAGATAAATTGGTGACTGGTAATGGGTGTAATAAATAAATATTTCGGACATTTTACACACAACGCCAACTAGTCCCCAAAGTAAGCAGAGCTTGTATTTTAGGTAACTAGACAACTGATATAAATACATAAACATACTTTGTTTTTGTAAATACATACATATTATACATAGAAAACACCGAAACTTCGAAACAAATATTTGCGGATCACACAAACATTTGGTCCGACCCGGGAATCGAACCCGAGACCTCTTTGATCAGCAGTCGCATACGCTAACCACTAGACCAACGAGGCAGTTCAATAATACACATAACTGTTCAGGTCACCAATTAATCGGTTACCAGTACAGTTAAGTGTATTATAAATAATTGAAACAAACCCTATATATAAATATTCCATATATATATATTTTAGTACGAATGAGTACAAGTACAGGTGATTACAGCACAATTGGGCCTCTCTGATCTTAATGAAGACCAACCTTAGATGACAGCATTCGCGTTGTCATGTGTGCGAGACTTTCAGTCCCATTTGGCTGCATCATTATGAAGAAGCATCCCATTCTCCGCCATGGGGGTCACCATATTGCATTGTCTGCATTCGCAATGAGTTGATGACCACTACTTTTGGATTCTGCTCATTACGCTTTCTATCAGCCACAGTAGGGTCACTTCCGCAGACTCTATATAAAAAAATACCAACCAAGTGTGGAATAGTAAGCCAAAACCTTCTTCATTGTTACAGGCTGTGCTGATGATGATTACATAATTCGTCCATTTGTAGTCCACACATTGTACACTTTGGTGGCGGTAAGCGCTTACCATGAACTGACTCGTTAGCTCATTTTTACCCTAAACCATAAATAAAAGCATACACACGCAAGTATATATAAACATCCAGCCCACAAAGGTATAACACACAATTTATTGTATTATATCGTACCGTGGATCGGCGCGCGAGCAACCATTGTATTCAAATGCGCGGGATCGAGACAGGTGACCCTTTAACGTCACTAAATGGAATTAACTTGATTATTTGCAACATTGAATTAATATACTTAATGTACGTACGTAAGCACAACTTTTCGAAAAAAATATCTTTGCTTGCGAAATTTCCCTGTAGGACCAAGTAGTACAATGACGATTGTTTTAGAAGAAGAATAATAAGTTTACACGTCTCGAACGCGGTGAACTAGCGAAGAATGTGACTTAATCAGGACTAATCCTACATCCTCCCACACGCCCACCACTCATGTATAATACCTGTACATTAGAATCAACAGCATTGACCCACGGCACACCGAGTTATAGCACTTGGAATATCCCAGGAATGGTTTAAAACTGTCTTTGAACTTTTATTATTAAATATTAATCAGAAGAAGATTCGAAAAGTTGAACAGATACTTAGCCAGTAGGTACATGATAACCGTAATCCTCTTTTTTTATAACGAACCTGTCAAAGTGATTCTATTCTTCCATTAGATAGACTACACGTGTAGTGAAGGATGATAACCCAGCGTGGCACCACTCCTAATCATTCCGTTGGTGTCGTAATAGCCACGTAAGGGCGTTTCCGTGATTCTTAGGTCACGTTAAGCAGTCGGTCCCGGTTGTTATCATAAGATAACAGTCGTAAAGCTTAAACTGCCTCGTTGGTCTAGTGGCTAGCATATGCGACTGCTAATCAAGAGGTCTCGGGTTCAAATCCGTCGGGCCAAAAAGTGTTTTTGGGTTTTTCTTAGGAAATTCCTAATAGCAGCCCGTAATTTGGAAGTTTAGCGGGTGATTCACGCCCGTGCCTCGGAGAGCACGTAAAGCCGTCGGTCCCGGTTGTCATGAACATCTATGGCAATCGTTATTGGGAAGTCAGTGCCGTCAAATATACTGACAACTAGTTCAATCTTCGAATTTCAGTTCTCCCTTAGGGTTGCGGAAGTCCGATGACAGTTGCTCCGTGAAAACTGAAATTCAGGTAAAACCGGTTGAACTAGTAGCTTGGGAATAAAGGCTAGGAAGAACAGTCAGTCGTAAAGCTTAGTTGGGGGCCTTCAGGCGGCTTAAAAACATGCTTCTGAAGATTTACATAGCCACAACGTGTCGCACCAGTCCCCAACCAGTCCCAGTCCCAGCGTGGGGACGTATCAAACTTCGCAGTACTACAGAACTATAAGGAGTAGGGAAATTTGAAATAAATCAATTTTTTTAAGCTGAGCATATTACTTTTTAGTCTTCTGTACGTCCCAATTCTTTATAATTAGTCCTTCCAGTTTTACTCTTAAGCACGTGTATATTTCGAAAGCTATTCTGAAAATAGTATATTTAAAGGTCGTATAATAAACGTTGAAAACTGTACTATTTATGTAGTAATAAACTATAAAAAATCTTACGCTTCAAAATGCAATAGAAATAGAACTAATAAATATCTTTAAATTTGGTTTCTGATTGCGGAAATGCAAATTCACAATAACGGAAAAGTAATTTTTTTAAACTTCTAAAACAGTACTAAATTGAAAATTCTGAATTAATTCCTATCCTCTATGTACTTATTATTTCTATGTTGATGGACCGAACAGTAAAAGTGTTAAGAAATGAACAGTAAAATTCACAAAATTTAAAAAATGAGAATCAGCTGTGTTTACGTTTACGTATAACAATACTCAACTGGTTACATAACATATACTATTCTATTATACACTAATACTGATACACTTCATCGACACGCAACACAGAATTCATGAAACATCAATATATTATAACAAGACCGGTCCTCGACTGCATATGTACTCTTCTAATGTAGTTAACCTGATCTAACTCGCCCAGTAGTTATTGAAGATTGTAAATCACAGTCATTGGAGCGCGAGTGATGTAGAAATGATTGTTAGCACACGAAATGTCGTGAAAAAACCGTGTCGTTTTCGTAACGAGCACCGAGGCTGCGATTCTAATGATTTGCTGTGGGGTTGCCAGTCTTGTAAACTCGTATGAAAACACCCATTCGTATAATCTCACTTGACTAGACAGGTATATTCTTTAAAAAATTAGTTTTTAAATAAAATTTGCTGAGTGCATGGGGTTCCTTACAACAACTTAGGGTCTCAAGTCTCACCTCACCTACAATTGGTACCTGCTCATCAACGGACGAGGCTCTGGCAAACAAAACATCCCGGTAAACGGCAATAGTCTGGTCAACTATTACGTGGAATCAATAAACTGGCCAAAACTGAGCCTTTAAAATTCCTCTGCCTAACCCTTCGGGGAAACAGGCGTAACTTTATGTATGTATCTGTGTGTGTGTGTGTGTGTGTATGTATATATTACTATTTATAATAATAATAATGTTTCTTTATTAGACAATTTAAATTACAATTTAATGTCTCCAGACGGACTGATGATCGCTGAAGCCAACAAGTGATTGAGTGCAGGCCAAAGTTTAGGTAAACATAGTGTAGGACGAACCACAACTTGAAGATAGATAAAAATAAAAGTACAATAGTACTATTATATGATATGTTCTACAATGCCGAAAAATTGCGGAAGGAACCTAAGAAACTTATTACTTATGATAACAAGAAATGACATTGATACACAACGATATTTCCTTTTTTATTTTTAGTTTAATGAAGTAATTTTATTTTATTTACGATAAACAAATCCTAAGTATTTAAGTATCTATTTAAATGTGAAATGGAAACATTTAAAATAAGATACATATTTAATAAGTGTGGAGGAACTCAAGGTAGCTAAACCACTATGATTTCAGCACGAACGGTGCGGTACTACCCCTTCACAGAAGATGAATCTGAAATTATAACATTCCTGCTGTAGTTGTTTGTTGGTGTTTGGGAGATTAGAGGTCAAATTATACAGAAACATCTTAACAGGCCAGTATAGTGTGGGTCATGTATGGTTGTATTGTCTGTTTTCGCCCGCGTGTGGTATTAAAGTGATTACTATTCTTGAATTCTGCTCTTGCTTTCTATCAGGTAGGATCACGTTAGCAGACTCATAATAAATAAATAAATATTACGGACATTTTATCCACAACATCATCTAGTCCTAAACTAAGCAGAGCTTGTATTATGGGTACTAAACAACTGATATAAATACATAAACATACTTTTTTTTGTAAATACATACATATTATACATAGAAAACACCCAGCCTATGGAATAAATATTTGCGGATCACACAATCTTTTGGTCCGACTCGGGAATCGAACCCGAGACCTCTTGATCCGCACCCGCATACACGAACCACTAGACCAACAAGGCAGTCTTAATACTAATAAATAATACAATCTCTTAATCTTCTAATATATAAAATTCTCGTGTCACGGTTTTCGTTGCCATACTCCTCCGAAACGGCTTGACCGATCTTTATGAAACTTTATATGCATTTTCAGTAGGTCTGAGAATCGGCTAACATCTATTTTTCACACCTGTATAACGCGAGCGGAGCCGCGGGCATCAGCTAGTAAATATATAAAAAATATTACAGACTTACACACAATATTTTAGATTTGATTCAAATTTTGACTGAAATTATGAGGTATATATTTTTTTTTTTTTTTATTAGATTTGTTATTTCATAAAAAATATTTGACGCAGTGAAAGTACGATCAAAAATAATCCATTGCACTTTGAAAATTTTGTGACTAGCAACACTAAAGAAGCGCACTGTTGGCGATATGGCGCGCAAATAATCAGGATGCGCAGGCGCAGCACGCAACACACGCATCACACATGCCACAAAGTATTTCTTCATTACGATTATATTAAACGACATCGATATCAAAAAAAATTGGCCGTGCAGTGACCGATTAAGAATACGGATTGTCACCACCCCTATTCATCTCATGGGTGTAGATAGAGCCGACATCCAACTGCACAGGAAAACATTACTATGAGAAAGAAAACTTGAAACCTGTCTAAGGAGAGGCGTACGTCCAGCAGTGAACTGTTAAAGGCTGATGATGAATAATTAAATTGTATACCGAGTCTCGCGATTATTATTGTAAATCGCGAGTAACACCGCGGAGTGAAGCTAGTTTAAAAAAACTTAGGTTACTCCTTAGGTCATCAGTTTTCTGCCAGTGAAAGTCCCATTAAAGTAGGTTCACCCGTTCTAGAGATATCCCGGAACAAACAGACTGACAAAAAATTTAAAAATTGCATTTTGGTGCAACGTATATAACTAAATAAAATAACTAAAATTATATATAAAAAAATATCTAACTTTAAATTGCATTTAATGAAAAACTTTGATTCATTTTATTTATTTGTATCTGTAGTTTAATAAATTCTGGATATATTTTTTTAGGAATTAACAAACTGAAAATTTAAAACTTAGAATTTCAATTGTCCCTCAGGTTTGCGGAGGTCCGATAACAGTCGCTCCGTGGAACAACTGACATTCAGCTAAAACCGGTTGAACTAATAGCCAACCCCAAACCTACCTCAAACGGAGTCTAGGACGTCCACAAGCCAGGTGATGATTTGCGCAAGACGACTGGTACGAGCTGGATGTGAGAAGCAAAGGATCGAATCCTAGCAGCTAAAGGCTATGTACAGCAAAATCGCCCATATACAAGTTGCCGTTGGTGATTAAAAACAATCACTGAGGATAAGCAACATTGGTGCAGTCAGTACAGAGACGATTGACCATTTGTGGCATGATTTGATATGAGCGTTTGCAGAGGTCGATAGATCTCGGTTGTTATGCGGACGCACCGCACGCCACGTACCTTAAAATAACAGTCGTGAAACGTAATTGGAGGTCTTTGGGAATTGGACGGTTTAAATACTTTCAACGGTAAAACTACGTAGCCACAATGTGTTTTCGCAGTCCACAACCTCGGCCAGAGTGGGGAGGTCAGGCTTTATCCCTCTCCTGATTGTTGACGATGTCCAGCGGTGAACTGTACAGTCACAGACAGACAAACTAGAGTGGATAAGCTGATGATGGTAATGATCATTATGAACAAACCAATTTTAACTTATAAAATTATCAAATTGTATTATAATTATAAAATATGATTAATTACTAAATAATCAAAGTCACGTAGAGAGATTTAGATAAAAATTACGTTCTGTCAAAATTAAAATATGTATTTATGTGACTTATTTTGAACAGTGACTTTGCCGATTTTATTTTCCAAACCTGATTTTTTACCTTTATTGAATATAAGTAGTAACTAGCAGGGTCGCATGATATTACCCTCTGTAATTATTGTAAGTAGCTAGTCGTCAAGAAGCAAGGCTTGTCTAAAAAAAGTATCTTAGATAATCCTCTTATCATTATCTATCTACCAGTAAAAGTCCCGTCAAAATCAGCCCAGCTGTTCCAGAAATCAGCCGGATCAAAAATGCTGACAAACAGACGGATAAAGAGACAAAAACTTGTTTTTTTTGTAAGTAACATAATATACATAGTTTCATATGCATGTCCGTGTGGTTAAAAGTACGACGGATTAAGAATACAAAGTGTCACCACCCCTATTCATTCCATGGGTGTCGTAAGAGGCGACTTAAGGAACAAAATAAGCAGCTTACATCACTGCCAAGAGAAGGAAAACTTGAAACAAACCCTTTACCAACCCGTCTGGCCAGCGTGGTATAGTAGGCCAAAACCTCATTTCAAAGGCGAGGCCTATGTCCAGCAGTGGACTGTTAAAGGCTGTTGCTGATAACGATGATATGCATTTAGTGCAAAACTGTTAATTTGTAATTAAAATTAGACATCTCAATTATTTATTTGTATAGATAAATAAGATATAGATATAATAATGTCGTTATACTGCAGATAGGAAAAAACCATTAATAATCATTGATCACAATAAACTTCTTACAAATAAATCATCTGTAGTGACAGTAAGTTTTAAGATGAATATTAATAATTTTATAAAAAATAATTACAATGAAACTGACGAAAAAATGATCCTAATCCGTTTATTACCACTAAACTGTTCAGCAGTGGACCGCGATAGGATGACACTACTCACTACTAAACTGCTATAAAAACCTCACAAGTTACTTAGGTAAAAAAAACCATTGGCAAATATTTAATACAAAAGATATCTACTCACTACCGTTGTTAAGCTGACAAAACAAAAAACAGAAAAAAAAATGTTGCACTAAAATTTGAGTAATGTGCTTAATAAAAAAAAAGAAAACCAGTTAACCAACACAAGAAAAAAACGGACTATGAAATTATACCTTTTATAAAAAAAAGGTACGATTGTTTTTTTTTTTTGTAATGAAAAAGCCTATTTAACGTGAACAAATAAAAGAAAAGGCAAAAATTGGTTGGGAATTAGGCAAAAGGTTCGTAGTAATAGGTCAAGTGACATAGGTTTTATAAACCTTAATAAAGCATTCATGTAGTTGGATTTTATACTTTTTGTTGATCACTTTAATTTAAATAAAACTTATAAACTTAGCAGAAAATAGTCCTCTCTCAAGTACTCGTAATTTAGATCACTGTATAGATTGAAACCAAGCATATCTTGATTTATGAGTTCAAAAACACTTCCATGTATAGATTTTATTTCTAAAAACGTAGACTCAATAATTGGTCATGCAGATATATGCAAATAAATGTTATCGTACAAGGGATATAGTATGAATGCACTAGAAAATTGAACTCAAGACCCTTGACGTTGTGGACTCAAGTGTAACTATTCAGAAAAATAGAAATGACTAACTCCACATCTAATAAACATTGAAACATCTTAGAGTATACATAATATATACTCTAATCTACAAATAAATGAAATTTTAATATCTGTTTTAATTTCAAAGTAAAATCTTTTCATGCTTATGAAAATATATACGATACCTGCATCAAAAAATCTATTTTAAAAACTTTTCTAGATGTGGCTGTTTATCGGTTTTACTAAGACTTGTTCAAATATTGAAAAACATGAACTAAATAATTATGAATAGGTTTATTGCACATCTAAACTCACACATGAATATAATTACATATGTATTGTGTAAAGTACCTAAACCTGATCACTGCAAGGTATATATTATTAAATTAATGAAGCGGTGGTGAATAAAGACAAGTCAGATGATATTACCTAGATATTTAACTTATCCAGAAGCAGGCCCGGATTGTGGCACGAGCGCTACGGAGCGTGCGCGCCCCCTTTTGGACAGCAAGGGAACGTCGGGATTTCACACACACATTTCTTTTTTGTTGAAAGTTTGCATAATTGCATTAAATGCGCTTCGTAATTTGTTGAAAATTCGTAAAAATAATATATGAGATAATCGGTACTCTTGAAAAGTTCTAAAATAAAATCCGCGACAGCATATGCCTGTAGGTAGCTCACAATAACGGCCAATAGAAGACGCAGAAGGAACTAACTAGTATATAAATATGCAGCTCTGTGTTTAGAAGTTCATGTTCCATTTTTTTCAACATATATATTCATAAGGCATGATATCAAGTTTATTCACTTACTAATTAGTTACTAATTAATTAAATATATGAGTTTTAGTAATTCACACATGGAGCAAGTATGGCAGCCAGCTAATATATCAGAATCGAAGTAATTTTACGGTGTTTGACTAGACGGGAGAGGCTCCAACAACGAGAGGGTTAAGTTAGTCTCTATATGTTTCATTAAAAAAAATACCTTTAGCATTTGTCACTGAACATTTCGAAAATATAAAAACCACGTCATCCATGTTGACCAATATTTGTTTCATCAAATTCCCTGTTATCAGATAAGGAAAACAAAAATACTTTTAACAATCACATGCCCAATCATGCGAGATCAGGGCCGGATTTAAAGGTGTGGAGGCCTCGGGGCAACAAAGGAGTGGAGGCCTTTTTTTTCAATCTAGTTTTTCAATTAATAATTTATTGTGAAACCAAGTATAGACTATTTTATTATTTAACGAACATATAAATAATCAGAAACAAGAATTATCTAAAATTAAATTTTATTTCATCATGTTTGTACAAAGTACTGTAGGTAAAGGTACAACGTGAAACAAAATATGAAAGTACAAGTTGTTTACTAGTCTGAATTTGATTTTTTTTTTCCGAAGTCTCTATTGTGGGGTACCCTCTTTTGTGAAGGCCTGTTGCCCTGGTTGCCCTCCCCTAAATCCGGCCCTGTGCGAGATCTAGGAATTATTTACGAATTACCTTCTCAGATAACAAAGATAATTATCGAGAACAAACAGTAATGTAGGTAGGTGTTTCAGATTATTTTTATCTTTCTGCCATATTATACTGCAGCCGATTTAATATATAAAAAAGCCTATAGAATTGACTCCAAGTCTGCCTGTTGGAAAGCATGAGTCGGAACCAAGAATAGTGGTCACCATCTTCACTGAATGTCTTTTTTTACTTCGTGACAAGTTTCAATGTTTATTCTTACAGTTTTTTATAACTTTTTGTAAAAAAAAACATGTTTAGCTTAAACTGTCTTTATTATTTACATTTTTAGCCTTTTTGTGTATTTTACATATAAAATATCTTTCAATTAAAGGACCACGCCCTTGCCGGTAGAGCAAGCACCACTTTTCTCTATTTCGCTGCAATCTGTTTGACCTCTAGACGTTAAACCGTCAACGTGTCAGTCTCGGCTATGATAAACATCTATAGCAATCGTTATTGGGAAGTCAGTGCCCTCAAATAGTCAGGACATTTGAGGTCACTGTCAACTTTCTACTAGTTCGAATTCAGTTTGCCCACAGGATTTCGGCGGTCCGATGTCAGCCGCTCAATGGAAAAATTTACATTCAGATAAAACTGGTGGAACAACGAGCTGACCCTAAATAATCTCTCTGGTTGATTAATAAATGCTATGAAAACAATGTATAGTATATATTACAGGTGTCTAATTCCAAGGAGTCCTAAAATTGGCACCGTTTATCGAAGAATATAGAAAAAACACCAATGTCAAGCCAAATTACTTGCTCTTTCAAATTTATCCTATGTGTGATAACGTGTCCATTAGAATTGTTAGTTTCATAGTTATAAATAAATAATTATTATAATTTAAATTGATTAGTTCCGCATAAACATGAGAATCAAAAACAAAACATTTTTAACCTTGTCTACGTGAAAAATTGCGATTGTTCATTAGTTTATTCTTATTTTGGTGGTGTAAGCTTGAGGTCCGTATTAACGGGTTTGATTGAAGCATGCTATTTCTGAAAGACAGACTTCAAATTTTGATTAAATTCTCGTTAGAAATGTGAATTCATCGAATATGCTGTCATCAACAGATTTAGAAGTCCTCTGCTGAATATAGGATCTTCTTAAATAGAGGTTTTGGTTACTATACCACGCTGACCTTTTCCTTTTCCTTCTCTTTGCAGTTCTGTTGTCCTGATCAGCCCTTACCATGCCAATGTGATCAAAAGGGGATTTCTTTGCTGCGTTTTATTAAAAATCATATTGTTGTTCATATGCAGTCTAGCTGTTATATATATCGTATGTGTCGTAGAAGTTAGCGCCGACTGTCCGTCACGGTGGCGAGCCCGAGATCGAAAACCTAACGTAATAATAGCAGTTTTTATTATTTACCACTTATTACAGTTCGCTTCACGGCGCATAGCTCTTTATTGTATAGAAAGCGATAGTTTAAGTGATAAAGTTCTCATTATTATGTAATTGCAGTTATACATATTATCATCACATTATTTTATGCTGGAAAATTACATAGTACTCTCCCTTCTGTCTCTTTTTGTTTATATATTTAGATAAATTGATAAACAAGATCAAACTCATATTTATGTAGGTAGTTAGCGAAGTCAGAAAACATTTTGACACTTTCCACAACGTTGAATTTGGTAAACTTAACAATAAAAGATTTATTTGGGATAATTATATTTTGGTAGATACAACAGTATTGGTATAAATGTTCAGGAAGAGTTGAAAAAGGACGAAATAAGCCAGTATATAAAAGGCTAGTGAATGGATGTTTTAGATATATAACAGTTTCAATATAACATACAACATTAACAAACCATAACGTGCAACTGCTGAGCTCGGATTTCATCTCAAGAGAGTTGGGGACTGATGTACAACGCTTGGGATTAATTTGAGCAAAAAATCCTTACTAAAAATGCTACAAAACCTTAGTCACAGCATCACGCGAGAAAGAGACTACAAATTTCACTTATTCTTTTAGTATTTGATAGCACGTACATCGAGAAAGACTATAGTTTATAAAACATCATCATAATCTATAGCAGACCACTGCTTGACATGGGCCTCTTTAATTGCACGCCACTTGTTTTGATTCTCGGCTTCTTGCATCCAGCTCCTGCCAGCCATCTTGCAATAAAACAACATATGGACTAAGACTAATACGAGCCGAGCATCAATTAAAAGTTTTGCAATGAAACAGGAAATATGATTCCTTTTTGGAAGAGAACTTAGATGAAGTTATTTGCGCGGGTTAACTAGTAAAAATAATTAACAAACAAAAGTCGTTTTTAATTCACTCTGTTGTACAATTAGGACATACTTGAGCACTCAAAAATATATGTTGTATCTATTATCTTCTTTTGTCTATTAGATTCATCTCGTTTAATTTCGTTAATTACTCGAAAAATACAAGTATCTATTAGAATTAACTTATCATAATAAATACACAATCTTGAATAAATAAATAGATTACATTACTCAATTTGCCTCTTGAACATATTTTGATTTAAAAAACGTAAACGAGTGTTATCACTTTAAAAATAACACGTGCATTTTTGAACGATAGTAAAGTATTTTTTTTTAAATAGTACCCATTTGTGGTTGTTTATTATTAAATTAATTTTATATTTAATATTGCGATTTTAATAAAAAAAATTTGATAATTCAAATTTTAATTTACCACTAATACTGGACATACAGATTTAAAAATCAAAATCATAGCAAGATAGATGACAGTGAAAGCTCGGTCATTGGCTGTTAGCGAGCTGCGTGCGCATCTATGCACGATTACCAACTTAATTTTACATTATAATACACCTTATACTCAATATCACAAGGTACATTTTTCTTTGGTTTAGTTTGTATTTAAGTTTGTCGTACACTACCGCGGTACTGCACGCGCAGCGTCAAATGAGATTTAATTACTCTTTTGTTTGTTTTATACTTTAAAATTGATCGCTTTGTTTATTACTGATGTCGTGAAGAGTATGTAATGAATTGTCTTGTGTGAATTATGTTTTCAAAGAATTCTCTGCCGGGTTTAACATTGAGCATGAGGTTCCGCGATTATTTTACAATGATAGTTTAAGAGTCGTTTTCACTACCTGCCGTTTAATTAAGTCCTTGATATACTTTTTGAACTTATCTAGATAACTTAAGATTTTGATTTCACTTGTATTGGATAGACACAAATATGTCTGAGTCATATACTATTCTCAAGTTTATTAGAGCCTCGCTGATTTTAGCACGAATAGGCCGGCTCATATCATATAAACATTTAGTCCGACACAGGAATCGAACCTGAGACCTCATGCACAGCAGTCGCATATGCAACCATTACGCTACCGAGGCAGTTAAATATTTTATATATACAATATATCTCTTTAAACATCTAAAAAATAGAAATGACTATCTCTCCTTTGAATGCGATGTGCGATATATCTATTGAGATTCAGTGAACAGAGGATGTTTACTCACTCGTAGCTCAGGTGTTCCCTTTGCGATAGCCGCCTGGTTCTGCATAAAACTAGGGCTGCTACGCTTTAGAAAATTAATATTTAATTTAGACCTAAGTGTAACGCTTGTATCTTTATTTTTTGTTTCTTGAATAGCACGCGCTCTACTATACAAATAATTAATATAAATGTAAACATTAAAGCTATATTTATCTAATATCTGAACCATCCCCAAATAAATAATAAGGTCTAGAAAATAATGATTAATATCTGAAATCTTGTTAGAAATACAAATAAAAGTATGACTATGGCATAAATATGAGAGTAGACGCTTTAAATTTGTTTAATAATCGCGAGAAAAGCTAGTATAAAAAAGTGTAGCCTTAGTTACTCCTTCGGTCATCAGCTTACCTCCAATGAAAGTCCCGCAATTAGCCGCAACAAACAGACAGACAGACATTTTTTTAAACACCTCGTATACATACTTTGATATGCATTTAATTAAAATCCTTTCATTTGATATGATATACACACTCCAATTTTATTTATTTGTATGTATTGATGGACATATTCTAAAAATATACACCTACATAGAGTCCAGATAGATACTCCAAGGAATATTTTTCATCATCGTGACAACCCTACTGCAGATCATCTCGCACATTCCGGTAAACACTTACCGTGAGAACTAGTCTTTCTTATACACGTGTGTATATTAGTTATATTGTAGGTTATTGTTTTAGCTTTGTTACAAGACACTACCTCACACCTGGTACACTCTACCAATAATGGCTCCGAATAGTGCCATTACAAGATAACTACGAATAAATTAAAATACAGTGTAGAGTAAAAAATTCCCGAATACAAAAAAAATTGTACATGCTCAATAAAATAAGGTACATTGGTAGTCTAAATAAAGAGTAATTGTTACCAACATTAGAGAACAAACGAAAATTATATTTATTGCTCCTCGCAATAACTATATTTTATGAAAAATGTTCACATGTAGATTTTGTGAAAATTAGGCGCTAAAAGCATCATCGTCATCATCAGCCTATCGCAGTCCACTGCTGGACATAGGCCCCTCTCCCATTGCACACCACTCTGATCGATTTTGGGCATCTCGCATCTAGCTCCTGGCGGCATAATAACGGCGTAATTTATATGTATTTTTATATATATCTTTAGCCTTACCAAAGTGATCCTACCTTGCCTGATGGAAAGCATAATATTGTATAGATTAACTTCGATCTGCGATACTACCCGCGATGGTTGTTGTACCTTCACAACCACAAACGCGGGCAACACCGTGATGTGCGGTTGTAGTGACATTCAATTCTGTATGTCATCTGCGTTCGAATTCACATTACACATCTCTTTAAGACGAATCAACGAACATGCAGTTTTCTAAGAAATCGTTTATTGTGATCTTGCATTGTGCATTTTGCTAGAAGCACTCATTTGTCCACGGGAATCGGCAAATGCTGGTGTTTCCCACGCCTGTTTGGTGCACACAAAAATGACTAATGTGTTTGAGGTTAGGTCGATTAGAATTATATATTTCTAAGTATATTATTGTTCAATTCACGTCACACAGTATTGTTTAAAGGTATGATAGGCAGTTAAGGGCGACTTAGTCATAAATTGGATCTAAATATTCAGGTACTAAAGCTATACCGGGGTTTTTATGTCAAAACCCATAGTCTCATCTGGAGAATAAAAGTCTCATGAGCGAAAGTGGTACACAATAACGGTTGTCGCATTTTATAGCTTTAAATAGGAATAGTTTAATGTCTGCTTTAGAAGCCAAGGATTTGTTTTTATCTATTGTGGGATGTTATGAACTAAATAACATAATAATAAGAAAAAAAAACAGCAGACGCATCTTTCATAAAATTCCAAAGTAATTGATTTTTAGTGTGTTTGTCAATAACGAACTCGGGAATTGTTGTTGGGCGGAAACAGCCTAAAAAAAAATGTATAATTTACTCGTTATATCATCACCTATTTGGCAGTGAAAATTCTGTCAACAACAGTCAATCCATTGCAGAAATTAGCCGGTACAATCAGGTTCATAAACAAAAAATGATTATTTGAGGTAGGTATTTGAAGCCAGTTGTATTTTTTTTTAAAGTAATTATTTATTTTCGCGTTGACTATATAATGCAAAAATTAGAAATGCAAAATAATTAAAAAACATGTAGCCGTCACGTGGACAAAGGTTTTGACCTCTACTGGTGCAACATTGTCAAAATGCAAAATAATCAGACACATTAACTTAATACGATCAATATGCAAGCTCTTAATACACAAATAATTTAAATTGAAGTGTCTGTATGTAAAATCAAGCTAACAGTTTTTTTGAAATGCAAATTTAAAGTAAAGTAATTTAAAGTTAATACGTAACATACCGTGTGGTATATATAGTGTGGTATACATAGTCCGTGTGGTGACGGAATAAGAATACAGAGTGTCATCACTCACCACCCCTATTCATCCCGCGGGTGTCGTAAAAGTCGACTAAGAGATAAACTACGCAAGACAACATCAATGCAAAGAGAAGGAAAACTTGAAACCAACCTTATACCAACCCGTCTGGCCAGCGTAGTATAGTAGGCCAATACCTCCTTTCCAAGGAGAGGCCTATGTCCAGCAGTGGACTGTTAAAGGCTGTTGATGATGATGACGAAACACCAATTTTTTTTACATTTCAAATCAAATCAAATCATTTATTCTGCAATTAGGTTACATGAACACTTTTGCAAGTAAAACTTTTTTTTTGAGCAGATGAGTTTGGCCTTTCCTAACTGGACTAGCCCTGAGAAGAAAGGACGAAACAAACTCAGGGATCACAGTCTCTTTTAAAGTCCAGACAATATTCTTAAATGCAAAAGACATATATAAAAGCGATAATTACAATTATGTCACAACTATAATAATTTAAAAAATGTCAACAATAGCAACAATTTAAAATGAATTTGTTAAATATTTAATGTAAATTTAACTATAAACTATCGTCACATCAACATAAATTTAAACATTCAAAATAAGCAGCACGTACAGAATGGGCAGCTTAATCCCAGGCGGTTTGATCATCAATACATTCTGTTATGGTATAATACCCCTTTGCGGATAACTTAGATTTAATGGTATTCTTAAATTTCCGTAATGGCAAATTCCTAATAGCAATAGGGAGTTTATTCTAAAATCGTATACATTGTCCCATTAACGAGTTTCTTTTTTTTTTCTTTTTTTAAAAGACAACTCCCGCATTAGGAATATAAATTCCTGTGTCGCGGGGGACTTTACAAACATACAAGAAACGGACACAAAGAACACCCTGACTCAGAACAACAAATTGTGAACCACACAAAGTGTTGTCCTACGTAGGATTTGAACCCACGACACTTGGCGTAGTAGGAAGCGGCGGGGCGACCGCTTAAGCCACTAGGCCAACCGTGCAGTCAGTCAGTTGTTTGTCTGTCTGTCTGTTTGTTCCGGGTAATCTCTGGAACGGCTTTAACTTTCCTTCTGGCTTCGCTTATACCTTGTCTTATATAACAAATGTATATTAAAAGAGTTTTTTATACTAGCCTTTCAAAGTCACTCTACTCTGCCTGATGGAAAACATAAGCAAAACCATAGAGTCGCCAACTCATTGTGAATGCAGATAATGCAACACAGAAATTATATTCAGCGTGGCTTACTGAAAATTAAAACATATATATAGGGCTCGAGTCTCCTCTAAGGAGTTGGTTAAGGCCATGCGTCCCCACCATGGCCGAGTGCAGGTTGGGGACTGGCAAGAAATGTTGTGGCTACGTCCTGCCGTTATATGTTTTTAAGCTGCCCGAAGGCGTCCAACTAAGCTTCACGAGTGTGACCTCCGAATCACAGAAACGCTCACGGTATTATCTAACGGTCACCGTCAAGCACACGTAGACGTTGCTTACCCTCGGTTATTGTTTCTAATAAATAGATAAATAAATATTGCGGGCAAATTATACACAACATCATCTAGTGCCAAACTAAGTAGAGCTGACTATGGATACTAGGCAACTGATATAAATAAACAAACATACTTTTTTTGTAAATACATACATATTATATATAGAAAACACCCAAACTGCAGATCATACAAACATTTGGTCCGACCCGATAATCGAACCCGAGACCTCTTGATCAGCAGCCGCATACGCTAACCACTATACTAACGAGGTAGTTCGCCTAGAGTAACTTAGCTATGAGTGATAAATAGAGCAGTCCTTTCTAAACACATTCGTCATCACCAGATCGGTCACCATGACGTAGGTCTCCTGACCCGAGATCAGACGATAAAGGTAAAAACATTCAAATTAGTACTTTCCAGTTGATTCACTACCAGGTGTCCAGCCCAATTAGCATTGCGATAACGATCATTTGCGCTTGCGCAGCTGATTAGCATTCCTCTCGTAAGGTCCTCCGACAATTAAGTAATGCGCTTTCCCTTATCAATTAATGTCTTTTATCGATTGCACAACTTGCTTATTAATTATATAATTATTAAAAAAAACCAACCATCACATTAACAATTTACCCACAACACTACATCCCGTATCGAGGGGGACTTTACAAACATACATGAAACGTACAGTCTCAGAACGATAATTTGTAGATCACACAAAACGTTATCCCATGTGGTATTTGAACCTACAAAACTTGGCTTAGTAGAAGCAGCGTAGCGATTATTCAAACTACTAGACTAATCCTGCTGTCAAAATCTTTCGGATTTTGCCACCAGAGATTGTGTGTCACCGCCCTTACCACATGTATAAAAACAATTAAAGGATTACTAGCCCTAACTGATTTATCAATCGCTTGGCTTCCTAACTTCAAATTTTGGCAGAGGATGCATTTTGTATTATAGCCACCGAGTAGGTACGGGTTTTTAATTATTTTACTACTGTGAATGTATAATAAGGGGTGAATGATTTGGTGAAAGTTTTCAATTTTTAACATCAGCCTCAGAAATAACAAGCGAAGACGCTCGAAACAGCTAGCTAGTATAAGATAACCCAGTAGTAAAAATATAGCCTTATTAACTAGTTTTCGCCTTCGTGTACATCGGTAAAGAGTAGATTATGTGACTGTGTACGAAGTTTAATTGAAATCGGTCCAGTAGTCGTCTTGAAAGCGCAACAGACAGACAGATAAACAGAGTTAATTTCGCATTTATAATATTAGTCAGAATATTTGTCAATTTTAATACCCTCCAATGTCTTTAAATAAGACATTACAACACAATCATATAAACTAAAATCCAATATGTTAGGAGGAAAACGCTGTAATGAATATGTAAGCATCCAATAAGTGAAACATTTTGAATTCTGATCGAAATTATTCAACCATTGTACTTGATATTTAACAGTGTGATGTACGGACGGACCGGTGACCTGATCGGTCTAGGTCTCCATAAATATGCATGAGTATCTTCATTATGTTCAATACAATATATATATATCTTACCTACCAACTGGATCCGTTCAATTATTCTTTGAACGTCATTCTGAATTTACTTTTGATTTTAGTTGACAATATTCTCGTTGATCTAGTATTTAGCGTATATGAGTGCTGATCAAGAGGTCTTGGTTTCAAATCCGGAATAATAAAGGAAGAAGAGGTCGCAATAAACCTTACTTTATAATAGAAACACCTCCACGGGCGATAAAATCATGTCGATATAATCGGTGTCACACCTGACGATTCCATTACCAGTCACGACGTTAGGCTGAAGAAATAATCGTTAATACGTCGAGATTACCAGTCGATAGAAGCGCAGTGGTTTTCTCATTCGTCGATTCTGTGAGGATGATTTTATTACGTAGTAGAGTACCGCTGATTTCAACACACTACGGCGGCCTAATAAGATACATTTGCGTCATTAAGACACCAATCTCACACTCATCACAAATGCTATCGTTCCAGGATGATCTTAGTTGTGAAGGTAGTACCCTAGAAATATGTGACACAACTAAGACCATCGGTCGATCCGGCCAATTCGGTTATAAATCCTGTGCATCTGGAGGATGAAGAACTTTACACTAAAAACAACAATTTATAAATCACATAAAGTACTGTCCCATGCGGGGATTGAGCCCACACAAGAAGCAGCGAAGTTACCTTTAAAACTATTACATTTACATTACGTTATGCACGAGTCTACGAATTCTAGCTGTAACATATATGTATAGCCTAAAACCATGTGGTTTGAAGAACAATATAAAACTCTAAAACGCTCCTAATCATCACCTTCAACAGTCCTTAAGAAAGAAGGTTTGGACCTGCTATACCACGCTGGCCAGATGGTTTTGTAAAGCGTTTATTTCAAGTTTTCCTTCTCTTTAGAGTAATTTACTCGTATTCCTGTATAGTTTAGGCACTTAGTCACATCTTATGACACCTACAAAATGAATAGTCACACTCCATATTCTCAATGCATCACCTCACGTCATATATTAATCAAATTTTAATTATTGATGCTCTCAAATAAAGTAAAACCGTTGTAGCCAAGGAAACTCTTAGTTTGTTTCTACGAAATGTGATTAGTAGTTGTTAAAGTAATTTTAGTAATTACTAAATTAAAGTGGTAAGCGCATTCGTTATGCCAGTTAGGTATGAATGAGTTAATTGATGTTGCCAACCCGTCTTTTTGAAGTCACTTGAGTGGTTAAGTTCAGCGGTGGATATTTAGCTGTTGAGATGAAGATGATGATTATAGCATATCAAGAAACACACACGCGTTTATAAGGCTATTTATTATTTTGATGTGAATAAATCTGTTTAATGGTTTTTGCGTGAAGAACCAAAACTTTCCATTAAACAAACAGGAACAAAGTGTGTAAACTTACTAGGATAAACCCCTCTCTCTCCTTCCCTTAATTCTATACTATAAAAATATCGTCGTCCACTGCTGATAAAGGATCTTCCTAATAGAGCATCAACTATTGCAGGCACTCTGAATCCATCGACAGCCAGTCACTTTCTCGAAATCGTCTATTGTGCCGCAGGGTTACGCTTCGTTTGCAAAATCGTGCTCTCAACTCTAAGACATTTCTTTCACTTAGTTACCCTAACTATTGCTCATGGTTCCGTCCGCAAGTATATCAATTGTCACGATAAAGGATAGTCCATGTCCTACCACAAGAATCAAATTATCTCCATTACCAACTTTCCTTGAAATCGGTGCATCGTTTTGGCCATGAGAGCGTAACAGACAGGCACGCCTGTTAAAAAGTATAGATTAAATAAGAACCTACCACGTTTTCATAAGGAAAGTATAACAATAAATTCAGTGCAAGCAATATATTGATGACTAACTTACGGATAAGACCTAAGGATTTTGATTAATATGCAGATACCCTTTTATCACTAATCGTGATTACAGTTTGCCTAATTTATAATTCTTTGATTATCAATTTTTATAATGCAGAATTGCTCAATCGTCTTTATTTCTTTCAGGATATTAAATTTACTACCCAAAAATCGTTTGTAGGATATTTTGTCAGAAATATATTCCTATAAAGTACATAGATAAGAGTGTTTACAGGTTTAATCAATTGTGCACATTTTGCAATTAAATAAGTAATGTATAATTCAATAATTTTACAAAAATAATTTTGATGTAAAAAACGTGGGACGACGACGACGACGTTACAATAATTATTGATGTATTAATAAACCCTATATCAATATAATTAATAATCATATTAGTTGTGAGTGAGAGACTTAATATATAAGAGAGTATTAATTATCCGTGTGGTGATGGATTAAGAATACAGAGTGTCACCACCCCTATTTATCCCGCGGGTGTCGTAAAAGGCGGACAAAGAGAAGGAAAACTTGAAACCAACCCTATACCAACCCGTCTGGCCAGCGTGGTATAGTAGGCCAAAACCTCCTTTCTAAGGAGAGACCTATGTGCAGCAGTGAACTGTTGAAGGATGTTGATGATGATGAATCATTGATCTATTAATAAACCCTATATCAATGGGTATAATCATATTAATTGTGAGTGAGAGACCAAAGGCCAGATGCAGAAGCATCTCTGTAAGCCGCGATGATGTGGGTCATCATGCTGCATTGCCTGCATTTACAATTTCGAGTAGTATGGTGATCACTGCTCTTGAATTCTAGTCTTGTTTTCCATCAGGCAGAATTACTTTGGCGGCTCATAAACAAAGAAACTGTATATATCAGGAAACAGTTGAAAATAACATAATAAATTATGATGAATTAAAAATAATTTTAATGTGTCACATGCAGTCACATACTCAAGGTTAATGCCGATAAATATAGTCATATTATAATATTCCTTGAAACAAATTAACGTCAACTGAAATGAACATGAACAATGAAATCGATCAGGTTATACTGAACTGACTCGATATTACAGGCTTATGTTTTTTATTGAATACGGGACTTATTAGTCCCGGGTCGGGCCAAAAAGTGTTTTTGGGATTTTCTTAGGAAATTCCTAATAGCTGCCCGGAGTTTGGCGGTGATTCACGCCCGTGCCTCGGAGAGCACGTAAAGCCGTCGGTCCCGGTTGTCATGAACATCCTATGGCAATCGTTATTGGGAAGTCAGTGCCCTCAAATATACTGACAACTAGTTCAATCTTCGAATTTCAGTTCTCCCTTAGGGTTGCGGAGGTCCGATGCCAGTCGCTCCGTGGAAAAACTGAAATTCAGGTAAAACCGGTTGAACTAGTAGCCGACCCCAAATAAACTTGGGAATAAGGCTAGGAAGATGATGACGGGACTTATTAGCGATAAAATTAAAAAGGTTACGATACCTTCTACTTTTCGACGTTTCGAACGGGTTACAGAACGAACCGGTGGGGTGTTTTCTGAAAATATTTCAATAACGTCGCCCCACGTTTTTTACATCAAAATTATTTATATTTTTAGTTTAAAATCGTGTTGGTTTAGATTTTTAAAATCATTTTTAGTGTTAACTGTCACAGTCATTCATTTCGCATATAAATACTAGCTTTCGTCCGCGGCGCCCGCCTGTATGTCGTTTAACATGATAAAAAGTAGCCTATGTTCTTTTTCATGCTTTAGGCTATCTATGCACTAAATTTCATTCTGTAGTCATGGCGAGAAAGCGCTACAAATAAACATAGTTACTTTCGCATTTATAATATTATTAGAGATTGAGAATCTCTATGGTAAGAACGTCCGCGTCCTTATTTAGTTTTTTTTTTCATCTAATTTAACATCGTTAAAAGTAATCAGCCAGTGTCTCGACATGCAATCGATTTGAATTGTCAAACCATTTTGCAGGGCGCTACTAGTACTAATATTTAAAAATAATGAAACGTCAGAATTGAGAAGAGTTAACGAACTCTAAAATACATAAATAAAATCATCTCATATCATTAGTATTCGCAGATTTCCTAGGAAAACCACTAATTAATTATAATATCATTCGGTACGTGTTCCGTGTATGTAAAGTATACAACGTGGGAGGTAAAAGTATCTACTAATGTCGGCCATTAGCGTTGTTACAATGATTGTAATTATGTAGGTACGTGAATGTTCGGAAATTTAATTGACGTTCTGAGGAACACAGATGTTAGTATGGTAGCTGTAGTAGATAAATACGAGAATATCAATAGCAATCGTATAGCGAAGAAAATAATGTCGGTATTAGTTCAAAAATATTCATTACAAACTTTTTTTTAACCTAAGGCACTCAAGCAGTGTCGATGCGTCTGGCAAACTCTAGATCAGTCCCCCTAGCCAAATTTGCAAACGTTTATCGTTTACTATTCTCTTCTATTTCTCTTTTTTCATTGATTATATTTTGTTTTGATCACGTGACTGACTGACATTAGCCCATGAAATAAGAGAATAATAATTTTAACAAAAAGGAACCGACTTCTAAGAAAAACTATTCCGAGTACCCAAATCGCGACAATTGTGCCTATGATATTTGAGGAGTTCCCTCGATTTCCTTGGGATCCCATCATCATATCCCGATATGGTGACGATGGGACCACCTGTAAGCTACGCCCATTCCAATGCAAAAAGATTTTTTGATATCGGTTCATAAAAAAAAATATAAAAAAAAGCTTCCGACGAATTGAGAACCTCCTCCTTTTTTTGAAGTCGGTTAAAAGTAGAATAGAATACAAGAAACGTTTGCAAATTGCCTAGGGAGGCTGATATTCCCTAAGTCGAGAGAGTATATTCAATTTATACGCCCACAGATTATGAATTAATATAAATTTTTCATTGTATATGGAATTCAACAGATACACCTCTCTTTTCCTGCCTCGCACATCTAAATTGTGGAAACATTCTTCATGTTTCAAAAAAAGAGCTTACTCCCATCTCAAAGGCCGGCAACGCACCTGTGACTCCTCTGGTGTTTCGGGTGTCCATGGGCGGCGGCAATCACCTACCATCAAGTGATCCGTCTGCACGTTTGCCACCTATAATATATAAGTACCTAGATAGACCGTGTTAAACGCATTTGCCAAAAAACATTACTAGCTTTCGTGAACGTCATACTAACTTTTTCTTAGTAGCGCTGCTTTGAAATGCTACGGTCCTGTCTTATTTTGTGAGATTACGGGGCAAGCATTTAGTAGCATTTGTTTTAGGATTCAGTTGATAAGTAGAAGTGAGTGAATGTGTTTTATGTAAAACTTTTTTATGTGACATACTGCCTCAGTGCCGCAGTGGTTGCGTATGCGAATTCTGTACTTGAGATTTCGGGTTCGATTCCCAGGTCTGACCAAATGTTTGTGTGATCCGCAAATATTCGGAGTTTAGGTGTTTTCTATGTAAGAGTATAATATGTATGTATTTACAAAAAAAGTATGACTATGTATTTATATCAGTCGTCTAGTACCCACAAAGTATAGCTCTGCTTAGTTTGGGACTAGATGGCGTTGTGTGAAATATTTATTTAATTATTTATTTATTATAAAAACCTTGACCACCTCGTTAGTTAGCGTATGTCGAGACCTCAAATAGTCTTGGGAATAATAAAGGCTAGGAAAAATTTCATATTATAATATTATATTTTATATTGAAAAGCTGATAAAATATATTTTATAAGTTTGAGCATCGTTTTTGCCTTAGAGATGAAACATAAAACAACAAACGATATAAACGAACAACTCTTGAAACTTAAATACCATTAATTTCCAAGATTTATTAAAAAGTTTCTAATGAACTCTTTTGTGGGATATAGATCTCTCAATCGAGTCTGATTAAAAAGTATCTGTGGTCACTTACGATGATATATAAAATATTAAAAACAACTAAGTCATTTAAAGAAAAATCCAAACGGTATTGTAATAATATGACGCAGGTGATTTATTTTCAACATACGTAATAACTTATGATAATAACTCTTTTTATAAATACATTTCTATAATTGTCTATTAGCGTGGTTGACTTATCAATAATTAATATTTATTTATTTATATTATTGGTACGTAATAACTAAAGGCTGGGGTGCACCAGAGGAGCCTCCCCGAGCGACGTAAAAAAGAGAACGAGAGTCCCGACGTCCGGCGCACCCTGGACACCTAACACTCGGTATCGCAGAGTTTAGGTGACAAATCCTCTCACCACAATGGATCAACACAAGGCCAAACGCAATCCGCGTCTTGCACAAAAACCGTGTAAAGTGTTGCCATTGATACGATAAGAAGAAGAAGACTAAAGGCTATAAACACTACTTTTCTAACCTAAATTTTTAAGCACTTTTCAAATAATTATGTTTGTTAGTGTGTATTTAGACACATATAAGTATACTAACGCTGCCCGCGGTTTACCCGCTTTCATATCGGATACAATCGGATCATTCTTCGAGTTGGTATACAGATACCAAAGTACCCCTACAACTTCACAAACTTACCTGGATCCTCACATACCTTATGTATTGGATTCTCTCGCCCCACCGGCATCATCTTATGCTGCTTCCTTATATTACAAATTGGTTAAGTGCGTGTCAGGTCACGCATAGATATTATTTTATTTATTTTTAACCGACTCCAAAAAAAGGAGGAGTTTCTCAATTCGTCGAAATCTTTTTTTTATGTATGTTTTATTCAGTTTTTTTCAGACATAATTGGTACTTCAATTCTTTATTTTAACGGTTACTATTTGTCTTTGAAGAGGGACAATTAAAAGTAAAACCATAAACCAGTAACAGTACATTTATCGATTCAGTTCTAAGCTTTTGGAACAGAATTCTTTATAATGCAAGAAAAAGACTGAGAAAGAGGAGACCCGAGAGCCCAGCAGTCTGACGTTATGGGTTGTTGATGATGATGACACTCCCAACACGGAGTAGACATTTAAATACAGTACTTATATTTATAAAAAGTATCTTATAGGTCATCGCCCACTCAGATGGACAGTGCTATAGCTCAAAAATTCCTGTGTAGAAAAGTTTTGACAGGGCATTAGATATTCGGTGCGGCGCGGATGCGTACGCGCAGACATCCGGCCGCTTTCGCGCACTCGACGCTGTACACAATTCGGTGATCAGTGCCTACTGTACTTTTCTTAATATGCTAAGACGACATTAAAAATGAAGGTCTCCTTTTAATAGCCACTACTTCAGTAAAAATTACTTGTATGTTAAAGAGATTTAACCAGCGCTATGGTTTTCCTCGGTTCAGTCTCCTGAATCGGATATAATAATAATCGAAAAACTTAAATCGTGCAGATTTAAGTTTTTTGATTATTATTATATCATTTTCAAAACTTTTTTACAGGAATTCCTATGGATTATATCTTTTAATAGCAGCTTCAGTCACATTTATGTCAGTTATCGCGTTAAAGATTCCATATGTCCTTGCTTAAGAAGAATAAAATAAAAAGAAAGAATCAAATAAATAAATAGATACAGATACAAGTAAGCATAACTTGTATTATGGGTAATAGACAACTGATTTAAATACATCAACATATCCAAACAGCAAATATTTGCGGTTCACACAAATATTTAGTCCGACCCGAGAATCGAACCCGAGACCTCGAGCACAGTAGTCGCAAGCACAACCCCTGCGCCACCGAGGCAGTCAATTAATAAACTTTGTATCATCATAACATCACATCAACAAATCATTTAGAAGTTCACTACTAGTAGCCAAAACCGGACAAAACAGCATTAGAAAAGAGGTTTTGGTCAACTACACCTCGCTGGCTATTTTATACGAAATTAGTTCACTAGGCATACAGATACTTTGATTCATGACAAAGGGCATAAACTACTTTTTGCCGCGATAACCGACCTACACGGGGGCGGAACCAAAGTCAAAACGTAGTATAATTTTTATAAGTGAATAAAACATATTAATTACTTAGATATTAATACCACAGAAACACCACCCCATTTTATTTTCCTCCTAAATTTATATTCACATTGCATTCGTGATTAATTAATACATAAATGTTTGTGATAATGTTATGAATTTTCTGCAAATCTAAATAGAGATACATTATTTGTTAGGGAATTACTGTTAATTTCGTAGAAGCTCTTAAATTTACATATATAAGTTACCTATTTGATGAAGTATACTAAGAAATTTGAAAGTGATATGAACTTCAATCTAATATATAAAATTCTCATGTCACAGTTTTCGTTGCCATACTCCTCCGAAACGGCTTGACCGATCTTTATGAAACTTTATATGCATATTCAGTAGGTCTGAGAATCGGCCAACATCTATTTTTGATACCTCTAAAACGCGAGCGGAGCCGCGGTCATCAGCTAGTAAATATATATAACAATAGTAGCTAGAATAAGTATGTAAATACGTAGCTTATATTCATCACTTTCAAGGAAAACTATAGCGGTTTTGATATTTTTTTTATTTCAGTAGTTATAGGGGCCTAACTTGTAAAATGCAATCACTTAAAAAACTTCGTACAAAAATAAAGAAACAATAAGTAACCATAATAATTATTGGAGACGATTTTAATCTACTTACAATTATGGGTAACTACGGAACCTTATTCTATTCGTGTCCTGTAACGCACTTGGACAATTTTCGTTAAAACAGGGTGTTACTTACCTACCTTTACTCTGCCTGATGGAAAGCATAAGTAGCATCTAGGACGCACACTATGGCGGCCCAGTGAGATGCTTTTGCACCATTCGGGACTCCCTTCTTACACTTACTAACGAAATACGTCACCACTACTATTGTATTTTATTCTTCTGTGTGAGATCTCCTATCATACTGTATCGTTTTGGGCCTATTCGTACTAAAACCTACGTCCCTCTACTACCTAGAAAGAAATCTCGGTATAACTTTTGTACTATATCAATCCTCTGTTATATAAACATAAAACTACCTTAACGTAACTATTCAAATAGCGCATTGTTATATTCATAACACACTTCCTTTGCAGAGAAGGTATAAATTTCGCCAGTACGTGACCGAAATACCGCATGTACCACAAAAAATCGTTGTATCATTATAACATTAGTTCAACTTCATTTTATCTATATACCTATTAATACGTGAAACAAAAGGTTTGTACCCGTACACAAAAATTGTGTGAACATATAGTTTATGTGGAGGATGAGTGCGGGAAGCTATTTTTTGTTTAAATATACATAAATATAACCGAACCGAACCGGCATATAATCCGGCGTAATCCGCAAATATAGAAGTTATAGTTTTTGACAATCAAAACCTTAATAGTGTTTCCACTTATAATTCAAATCAAATAATATCTGTGGAATTTCGACAACTTGGCGACCGGGTATCTATAGCGGCTTTGCTATAATAATCTATTTATCTAGCACTAAAATAAATATAAATGATTTTACTTTGACATAACTGCCAGATTAAATCAATTTGTTTTTCCGTTGTCCCATATCCTCTGTGCTACATTTGTGTATAATAAGCCAAGAATACTATCACGACGACAACAAGGAAGATTTTAATATTATTGGCTGAGGAACCGGCAAAACGTTTTAAAACTTAATTATGAGATAAAGGCATAAGTCGATTCCTAAGTAAATAACTTTTGTTTTCGCGGCAAAGAGTAGCCGATGTCATTTCTCAAGAATCAGAGTATTACCATGAAAATTTTCATTGTAATCGGTGCACTGGTTTAGCCGTGAAAACATTACAGACAGATTTACTTTCGAATTTATAACATCGCATTCAATTTTAAAGAAAATACAGTCATTTATGTTCTATATAAAGTAAATACAAAGTCCTAAATTCCTAATACAAGTACACCGGTAAATTATACAAGAGACATAATTAAGCAATTATGCTTTCCGTAATTAAAGGTTTCCAAACTAATTTCAAAATGTTTGTTATTCAAAGCTAGTTTAAATATTGTTCTAAGAAACTGAAGGTCGAAACGTTAATTTCACCTGCCAGCCACACTTATAGGTTTAATTTCATAATGATCTGTGTTCAACGGAACTTTACTGCCATTAGTAAAATGCGACTGTTTTATATTTTCAAAAATGACTTAATAATACGTAGTATAACGAAAATGCTTTTAATCTGTATATACGAGAGATTGGTAGTAATAACTATCTGGGCCACGTGTTGTTAGCCACGGCTTTTGTGTATAAGAACAGCCGCGGGGGGAAGATAGTCTTAAAAAAATAGTAGTAGTAGTAGTGTAAGTTCCGTTAAAATCTGTCAAGTAAGTATGTGTAAGTACCGTAAATATTAAATTAGCTTTTGCCTACGGCCCCGCTCGCGTCTATGTCGGTTATCGCGGTAAAAAGTAGCTTATGTCCTTTTTCAGGCTTTAGACTATCGGGGTACAAAATTTCATTAAAATCGGTGCCGTGGTTTTTGAGTTTATCGCGAACAGACAGACGGACTCGGCGGAAGACTAGTGAAAAAGTGGTGATTTGAAATTAAAAACAGATATTTAAATTCTATTTATTTATTTATATACGTGATTAAATACTGATGATTAAAGGATTATTAAAAGCCATGACATATTTCTTCTGTTTATGATAGAAGAGAAGGCTCTTCTATTCTTCTATCTTCATAGTGAAGACTGCAATGCAAATCTTTTTTTTTTTTTCTTCTAAATTAAACTAAATTCGTGAGTTATCTCATAGATGCAGCTTGAATCATAATTTAATCTTTATTGACAAACATAAAATGAGGAATTTCTAGATGCAATTTTAACAAGTTTGTGCAAGAACCAAATTGAAATGGCAAAAGTTAATACAATTTTTGTAATGGTTACAAAAAAATATAACCTCTCATGGCATGATAAGTCCGTAAACGTATTAAATTAGCAATTTAATAAGCTAAGCTTAGCGATTATATCCTACTTTGTGCCTTTAGTCGGCAATTGCTCGCGTTTCAAACCTAAAGAGTGACAAAATCATATACATCGTAATAAACAGCATATGGTGCCAAATTCTACCTACTGTTTAAAAGTGATTACTTTTAGATTCTATTATATCGTAAGATTCATTCATCGAGTATTAAACTACTCATAATTTATAACAATTACATGAACGGTACATCCGTATAATAAACCTATTTTTAAAGGAAATTATGCAACTGTAACAGTTTCTTATCAATTTTAATTTTATATTAAGTATTCTATTAATCATATGCAGACAACAAAAAAATATGCTAAATACTAACCACATCAATCCTGTACGTTTTGCATTCGCTTATTTGCGTAAGTTTATTTAGCATGCCGCCAAAATAAGAATAGATTCGAAATTTAAAAAAAGAACAGATGCAATTTTTTTTTAACTACTACGCAATAAAATAATAGGTTCACAACTAAAAAGGTTTGGTAACCGTTAATTAAAAAGAATTCGCCAAAAAATTAGTGTCCGACTGAAAGAGGCCATAACGTAATAGTTTGACACTGGCTGTATGATAGTTGTTTCGCAAATAGCTCGAGATGAGGTCCACGTAGCGTTTCATGCGTAGACCTTGTTACTACTTAACGGACTTGTGAGCACGACCAAGATATTATAATATTAGATGTGGCTAGATTTTGTATTCTTAATCTTTCTAGCGTAACTTTGTAAATATTCTTAAGTGTGAAGTGAGTTAAAACATAGCCACATTTCACTCTCAATTTACATTATAATAAATTAATACTGAACTACCGATTAACTGTAGTCGTAGCCAATACAATAATAAACGATTTCTTTATTGAAAGTATGGCATCATTCATCTTTATTACATTATTACTCTACGGTTTTAGAGATTCAAGTTTTTGAAAAATACTTAATTATCATTTTAATAGTCTACTGCTATACATAGCCTTCTTTAGAAAGGAATGGGATGAATAGAACAGATGATACTTAATTCTTTACCACAAAGGTGATTATCACTTGTGTACCCTTAAGTTCATATAATTTTCAGTACGCATGCTCTCCATCAAGCCGAGTAGTCACTTTGACAGGCTTAGATAAAGAAAAAAAAACATAATTTAAGTGGGAGATCGTTATTTGTTTTTTCGAAAGACGGTAATTCCATCTCATTCACTATTTTTATCATTAATTTCATTAAGACGACGATGTGAAGGCTTTAAAACCTTAAACACACTGTCAGAAATTGCTAATATTATTTAGCTGATTGCCCTTTCATCAAAAGAAGTAAAAGTGTCCCAGTATTATATACGAATATTAAATTTGCACCATCCAGTATTTCTCTAAGCCCCAAATATTAACATGTAAATACATTCCGTTTGCAATATTATTATAATTAAATATAATCGTTTCATAAGTTTTAGTGGCGTTATCTGTGGACTAAACTATCTACATACATCTTATGATGTGAGGCAACTAGTTATAGTAGGTATGTGTTAATGTGTGTACCTTAGATGATGGTTCATGAAGCATAAATTTATCTTTTATAAATGTTGCTAATATGAATTTACAAGAAGGTTAAACTTTACACCAAATGTTTTACTCGTATTTCGTGTATGTTTAGAGTGTGTACGGCTTTAATTCTTTAAATGTAATTTTGCTTAGTTTAAATATAATAATGATTCTAAGTAATAAAATAATAATTTGTATATTTGCGTTTAGAAGGTTTTATTTTTATGTACACACTAGATTTTGTGTGCGTTTCGGCCCGCGTGTATTGCGGGTAATGCGATATATAGTATATGTTGTTCCTCAAAAATTAATATATCTCTCGGTAAACTTAATATGTCTCCAGGTAAACTTTAATTGAAATCGGTGCAGTGGCTTTATAATACCAGTATGGACAAACAATAACAACTTTTATTACCACACAATAAAATAGTTTTTAGGATTTACAGAAGATACTCTTTTTCTTCATTATCATCAGCCAGCTACAAGATTGTTTGTTTATTTCTGATGGTTTGAAGCTGACTTCACCTAGTTTACGAAAACGGCACAGAGGAAGATTTTTTAGAAGATAGTGAGGAATGCAGCTAATAGTAATGTTTTTTTGTAAAAATACTGACATTTTATACAATCATATAGACAATGTTCCGGATGGTCCCACGAGAAAAAATCTGTTATCAGCTTCAACTAAATGTGGTCTCGATAATAGGGATGCGGTTTACTTATCTGTGTAATTGTCACAATATATTATCTGTGGCGAATTTGAAGGTCAAGTTATTTTTATACATTCATTGCTGTAATTAAAGGTATGGAGAGTGATTTGATAGAAATATTTTATGCCTAGCTTAGCTCTGCTATAATTTATAAGTTAAAAACTACTAGTATTTATTTTTATAATAGCTTACATATCATGGTACTGAAGCAATGAGATGAATGAGTTAAATAAATAGAAAAGTGCACTACATTTTGATTGGAAATTCTTTAGACGATTTGTCCCTATGACATTTGAATCATCTTATAAGTCATATCGTTTTAGAGTAAGTAAGAGACAAGGTACACTGAATAAAAGGTAAAACAAGGGAATCTAATAAATAAATATTTTTAACATTTTATACACAACGCCATCTAGACCCAAAACTAAGCAGAGCTTGTATTATGGGTAACTAGACAACTGATATAAATACATATACAAACCTTTTTTTTTAAAACATACATATTATACATAGGAAATACTCAAACTCCAAAACAAATATTTGCGGATCACACAAACATTTGGTCCGACCCGGGAATCGAACCCAAGACCTCTTGATCAGCAGTCGCATACGCTAACTACTAGACCAACGAGGCAGTAGTAGAGCTACGCTGATAGCAGCACGAACGAGCCGGCTCGATGGAGCTGGTGATGCTATCAGGCAGTCTCTTTAGTAAGCTCATAATTAAAAAAAAAAGGTTGTACTATACTGGATCTTTTCTCGATCGTAAGATACTCGTATTGTTAACTGTAACCAAAATGCTGGTCATTTAAATGATTGCACAATTAACAGACAATTGTTTAGTCATATTCTTATTTATTCATTTAATAATTATTATTTACCAGTTGGAAAGCACAGACCAACGAACCCAATATATATTTTATTACAAACTCATTTCTTTGTTCAACTTGAGATACAGAGGCCATTAACATCTAAATTATACAACAATTATTGATCGAATAATACGAATCGTGTAAAGAGTCGATTTACTTGTGATGTTTGTATTACTTTAAGAAAGCAGACACCTCATTTGAAAACTACTCAGAGCACTGCGCTTGGATTTTACTTATGATTTCCATCAGGCCGAGTAGAGTCATTTTGGCAGGCTTACATTGGTAAATAAATAAAAACCTTTTTCCTTGATGCTCTCTTTTAAGGGCCATAATACAATATTATATGGCCTACGGCCTTCCTTGATACATAGGCTATTCAAATCGCTAAAGTAATTTTTCAATACGAAACGATAGTTCTTGAAATTAGCTCCTTCGTTTTTTGCTCCCTTAGTTGGTTTTAAGACCACGCACAGGATGATGTTTTGATTTTGAATTGATAATCGATACAAAGAATATGGTGTGTGGGGTCCTACTAAGATATTTGGTACTTTTTTTTTTATGTTTGTAAAATCATCATGGACCGTCACCCCACCGGGGGTTTACGGCGGGGTGGTGTGTCGGACTTGAACCAACTAAAAATCACACAGTGTTCCCTCTCCGCACTTCTCCGATTAGGAGTAGGAGAAGTCCAGGGTGGAATCTCCTTCTGAACTTCTCCAGCGCCTGCCCGCTGCTGATGCGGGTACCGTCTCGGTACGAGAGATATTTGGTACCCAAGTCAACCTCACGTGCCAGCTCGTACACCTGCTAAACAACAGACGAGGCTCTAACGTATGCTTTCCCCTTCGGAGGTTAGAGGGCAGTCGCTCCCTACAAAAGCTCTGCACAAAATCACACATGAGGGAAGAAAATAGTCGGAAAGCGTCCCCAGACGCAATCAGGATTAACGATCGAATGATGATGAATCAAAACAAATAATAATTAAAGATGCTTGTTACTAAGAAAATATTTATTAACAGACGCTTTAAATTGACGAAGTTTTCCATTTATATTCATCATTATTTTCTCAGCAGGTGCCGTATATATTATATTCACATTTAGCGGTATATAAGGGGTGAATGAACAGGCAGAGACAATCAAAACACGTATAAATAACAGATGTCTGTTAATTCTGTTGATACAAGTGGCTGATAAAAGTTATAGCGAATACAATATATCTTTTTTATCTCCTTTAGTGTTAAGCAATGTTTCCATTCGCCAATTAATCCGTACAGGCAACGTATGTATATTGCTTCCCTTATTTAGTTCTATTATTATTATTATCATCATCAACAACTCATAATGTGGCTGAACTTGCGTCTCCTCACAGAAAAGGGTTTAAAGCCATACACGTCCCCACGTTGTCCGAGTGTGGGTTGGGGAATTTTTGTAATACTTTTATTTAATTAATAAAAACCCTAAAGCTTGTAACTTATCACACAATAACAATAATAATAAATAAGTTTCTTTCACACCAGATCAATTACAAAGAAATCTTAAAACTAGGTGGTACAAGTGGCGGCAAACTATTACAGGTAACATGGTACTAAAATCGTATTTAAACATAATGTATCGTTTGTTACAGCATCACATCTAAGCTAAAACTAAGGAGTCTTATATTTAACAGTACACTGTTAGAAGTTTTAGAAAGAAATACTCCTCAGTTTTAGGCTATCATACCACACTAGCTAGACTAGTTGATATAGGGTTCGTTATAGTTTTGAGTCCAGAAGGAGATATCACCCTGGACTCCTCCTAAAATAGAGGGCACACCGTGTGGTTTTTAGTCGGATCGAATCCGATACACCGCCCCACCGCGTAGAAAACCCCGGCGGGGAGACGGTCCGTGGGGATTTTTTTTCAGTTTTCCTTCTCTTTGCAGTACTGTTGTCTTGCGATGTTTGCTTCCTTAGTCGCTTCTTACTACACCTATGACACAAATGACATTCAGTATTCTTAATCTGTCACCACACGGCATAGAACCATAGAGCAACACAGGCCTGCTAGAGTAGCCATAGAGTATCTTTCCGATACAAAACAGTCTGCCATTTTTACGGGGGAAAATCTTCACACATACCTGTTAATATGAACTCATACAATAAAATATTATTTCTTTTCTTTTAAAAAGATAACTCCCATACTATGAACATCCATGCTGTGTCGCTGGGAACTTTACAAACATGCAACAATTTAAGAATTACACTAAGTGTTGTCCCATGTAGGATTTGAACCCACAGCACTTGGTGCAGTAGAGAGCGGCGGGCGACAGCTTATACCACTAGGCCAACTGTGCAGTCAAAAATTTTAAAATTTCACAGAAACATCCTACTAATATTATAAACGCGAAAGTATGTGAGTATGTTTGTTGCTCTTTCACGCAAAAACTACTGAACGGATTAGGATGAAACTTTACAGTAATATAGCTTATATATCAGAATAACACATAGGCTACTTTTTACTGCAATAATCGAGATAAACGGGCGAAAGCTAGGTGATTATAAAAATACATTATATCGTAGATGTCAAAATGTATCACTGTTTATCTCCTGTCAAAATTTCACTACTAGCATAGCAACCATAATGATACGCGGGTAACACCGCGGGGCGCAGCTAGTATTACCTATATGTAATAACAGTCTAATGCACATGCCCAATAGGGTTTTTGCTTTGACAGAGAAAGTCTGCGTATAGCTACTCCCTACTGTGTTCCTCTATACATAGAATGAATGGAAAGTTACAGGACAACAGAAGACGATCTTCTACCAAAATCAATCATCACAATGTTACCTCCAATAAAGTATTCGGATCACGCGCGATGCAACGAAGCGGGGTCAATAGCCGCTCTGACAATATTGACACGTAGATACCAGTCATACAAATAAAACGACCAAATACAAGATAGATGTGATCAGGATTATTAGATCCTCAATATTTTATACGGCAGAAAGGATATTTGAAACATCTATATGAATAAACTGTCTCGAACTGAACTTGTGTTTAACTGCCTCTGTAAATTGTTGTGCTTGAAGTCTCGAGTTCAAACCCTGAGTAGGAACAAATATATTGTGGAATTTGGGTGTTTTCTATGTATGATATGTATGTATTTACAAAAAAAAAGTAGGTATATGTGTATTACTCTGCTTAATTTGGGACTAAGTGACGTTGTATATCAGATAATCCATTTTAGCATCTTACCTTTTAGATACTAGAAATTTCATAAAATTCTGTCATAGTATTTTAGATTATAGTTTTTTATAGATTACACAGTACCGCCCGCATGTATGTCGGTTTTCACGGTTAAAGAACAGCTTATAATCCTTCCTCATGAACCGAAGCTTCTCCATGCCAAATTTAATTGAAATCTGTGCAACAGTTTAACCTTTAAATTATAACAGACAGATACATAGACTTAGCTATAATGATACTAAAATTATATTAATCTTACTATGTTGTAACATTTGTACTACACACATACACGCGCCGACGCATTCTCACATGTAAACCGAACATATTCAAATCGAACGAGACAAAAACTAGCTTTAAAAATAAAATAATCATCATCCCCTTGCAGTTCACGTCCATCATGTTCAGAAAAATTCAAAATAATGCAATACTAATCAGATTAAGTTTTTATGGATTACCCATTTGTCAATAACGTCTGGGCTTAAAAAATTAATCCTTTTGGGCAACTTTTTAACAAAACCTATTTTATAATAATTACCGTTCTTTTTAGTGAAACCTTTTTTACCTTTGTGCTAATACTGGCTACTTAAATTATGTCTATGCTACCTTCATTCAATACCAAAAAGAGAAGAAAGAACAATATCGTCTGTCGTCACAACACAAGAGTAGGGTTTATACTATTATCCAAACACCAAGGTATTGCAAATACTAGCTATTGACGAGTTTCGCTCGAGTAATTGTTTCCCACTAGCTTTTCGCCCTCGGTTCGGCCGGCTTGTATGTCGGTTACCGCCGTTTAGTCGTGAAAATGTAACAGACATTATGAGCTACTTTGGAATGTATTACATTAGTTTGGATTTGTAATTTTGAAATTTCAAAATGACGAAATACCTTACAGTCGAACGCCTCTCTATCCCTTGTTTCACCATCTAAAGGGTAAAATTATTAAGCATCAGCTATCTACATATCAATTTTGTAGACACGCCCGTTTGGTTTATGTTGTTACATCAGAAAGTCACGGATAATAATTTTATAAATATACCAGCTAACCCGGGGAAGCTTGTACCGGCTATATGGTGCCACCTACTGGGTGCCATTGTGTCTTCAAACCATCAAGGAACCAATTGAAATATACACACCAAATTTAATCTAAATCGGTACGGTCGTTTAGGAGGAAGTAGAAGACAAATACGCGTACATCGTCCTATGGACATGAATTCTCAGACCTACCCGATATGCACACGAAATTTCATACAAATCGGTCCAGCCGTTTCGGAGGAGTTTGGTAACAAACACCGCGACACGAGAATTTTATACATCAGATAGAAGATCTTTATTTTTATGATATTTTCCAATAGTAAGAAGCCCCACGAATACTACCGATATGATCTCTATGCCACCTAGACTTAGGTGTATAATGACCCGCGCCGACATTGCTCAAAGGACACCATCTTGTTCATTTCTTCAATGTTTGCACAGGTAGATAAATTTGCAGCATTTTGTTTAAATAATGTATATCATGGTGTGGAGTTTATGTTACAAAACGGAGTATAATTTGACACCAATTTTATCATCAACAGGGTTTAGCAGTCCACTGGTGGTCATAGGCCTCTCCATATTCTTAATCTGTCGTAAACTCACCAATATTGGTTTAGGAATCAGTCTAGAATATATTAAGTTCCTAATACATATTTTAATAAGCGTATGGAATTCATCATCAATATTATTACTATTTTTTTATTATATTGTTCACGAATGTACAAATGAACAAATATTAATAAAGTTCTAAATTTATCGTTCTATTTTTACTAGAAAAAATCAGTTAATCAAAATGGTTACAAATTTGTGAAATGTTGTAACTTTTAACTAGTTAAAAACTTCTTACAGTTATTATCTCTAAGAACATTATATCATCGCTGGCATTACACTCGGTTGCATGAAACTATTTTCTTTTTTAACGCAGCGATTGTGAACAGCCACTGGCCGGTAAATGTCCCGCACAAACTAAACGTGTTAAGAAAAAACTAAGATTCATTTTCGCGCCAACAGCCTTCCGCCATGTTGGTCGCGTGATGAAAATGATGTATTTACGCGACTTTCATATCACTTTCGTTACAGAAACTGTGATGTTCATCAATGACTGTTGGACTTCCTTATGTATTTTTGTTATTTTCTTTTTATTGTTTGTAATTAACTATTAATTGTATTAATAAACTGAAGTGGTACTGGGCTGGCCATATTAGTCTTAGAACGGTTGGGGTAAACGGGTTCTTGAGTGGAGACCTCGTCTCAGCAAACGTAGTGCACTCAGCACACAGGCCAGGTGGAGTGATAATTTACACAAAACGGCTGGCAGGAAGCTGGTTGTGCAGGAGTAGTTTGTAAATTAAATTTCTTGTTATATATTTTTATGACTTTGTCTGGATTCTTATAGAAGTGTGAAAATTATATATTTATGAAATATCTTGAAGAGAAAGAATTATTTATTTAGGGGGCACTTTAAGGCCTCGTATCTAACACAACTCTACGTTCCCCATTGTGTCTCCCATTTGGTAATATTGATTAATCGTCTTCCTATTATAGATTGTCTATATTAAAACACTACCAGACTACTTTTAAATGTTCAGGACCTCTGTGGTTGGAATTTAAATAAACAAATTTTCTGATGCTATGTTTGTAATTGAACTCCTAAACGGCCGTACCGATTTAAAAGTTTTTTTTTGTGTGTGTACAAATGGATTCGAAAATGGATTAGATTCGCAAAAGGACCCGTTAGGTGGCGTTGCGGTTGGTAGCGATTTTGTAATCAACATGTGATTTAAAATCTCAGTCAGCTAGGTATAGGTAAACAAATTAATGCCGAATAACAGTAATGTTTCCTTTGTTATGGAAATAAAACAAAAATAACATGCATCATTAACTTTTTATTATCCTGTATGGGTTTTATACGTCTCTGGTTCTGCTGACGTAGAGAAACCGAGGTGGATTTCCATCGAACCCGATTTCATCCTAATAATACTTAATACGTAGAAATGTATCAAGTTATGTTTATTTATATATGTTACACAAAATAATCGTCATATTTCATTGTTGTTCTCTAGACACTTCTTCAAATACAGTCTACCAGTCAGGTAAAGCCTACCAAATTGAATCTACTGTGCCTGATGGAAAACATGAGTAGAATCCAGGAGTAGGGGTACCATCCTTATTGTAAGGGTAAGCAATGCAGCATGGTGACCATAACATAGTGGCCTCAGATGTTTCTACATTATTCTCTCGGCCGTGAGAATGATTGGGCCTCCGGTCTCATACTCGCCAACGAAATATGTGTAATAAATGTCCTCTAAAGGTAGGGGATGAAACGATAATATTACTAAAGGGGATCTAACTTTCTCTAATTTGCCCCTTAAATTTTTGGGACGTTGGTAAAAGCGTCCACAAATAAATCAAACTGCAATTCAAGAAATAACCCAAAATCTGTTTGAGTACTAAGAACTTAGTCCGAAACTTTAAAAGTATATTTTGCATTAAAAATTTTAAGTTTTTTTTTCTTCTAATGTTACTTAACATTCAAAGGTTTGTTTTTTAATGACTTGTTTGTACTTTTATTATTCGCGTTAACCTTAATCTCAGGGCTATAGGCGTACATACTTTACTAAAAAAATAAAAAAAATGTACACGTATTAATTTGTAAGAAAACAATGAAACCGGGACTAAATATCATAAATAACAATTTATCTAGTACTATCCGATGAGTAACAAGCCGGAAATGCCGGTAGAAACATCTTGAATTACATTTCATCAAATTAAACAAAACATAATCGCATCGCAAATCTATGCTAAATTGATTGAGTAATCGGTACATACACACACACATAGAAACAGAAAATAAACATACTCATCAAAACCTTTTTGTAACTACTGAGTAACTAATGAATAGAAATCAGAAACCACGAAAGATGATCAAAAGTTCTAAACATAACACACACAGTATATAGGTAACGATCTCATTGGTATCTATAGACTACGTTGCATTCAACGTGTGCATGTGATTGAGACCGGACATGGAGACCGCGTCTCGGTAAACGTAGTGTAGGACGCCCACAGGCGAGGTGGAGTGACGACCTGCGTAAGATGGCTGGCAGGAGCTAGATGCGAGAAGCCCAAAATCGATCAGAGTGGTGTGCAATGGGAGAGGCCTATGTCCAGCAGTGGACTGCGATAGGCTGATGATGATGATGTGATTGATTGGTGGCAACTCCACCTATCTCCAAATTTTCTATCACATACAAACCTACAATAATATATCTTGATTTCAAAATGATACGCTAAAAAAAGTACTAGAGAAAAGAGACTTGAAATTCGAAATTAAATTTGGCAGGATTCAATTTGTGGCAATTAATTTTTTTTTATTCTGAATTACTTTTTGTCGAGTAGCCATCCTCAAATATTTCTAAGACCTATTACACCAGTACTTACTATCACAAAATTTTAAGGATTAAGTAAAAAACGCGAAACAGCAGGGGGAATACAAACAAAGTAAATAAGCCCGCGCAACTAACCATCATAAAAATATAGCTATCGGGTGTTAGGGAAATGCTCCCATAAACAAACACAGGTGCTGGCAAATCACCATATCTACAAAAAAAATGAAATTATGTATAACATTTAATTATCAAATCTTTTATTTCAATTCCTCTAGAAAAACGTTTAGTAGGTATTATATTATATTTGTTTATGAGTAAGTAGATTTTTATAATATACTTAGCAATTTGGAAAATATGAATGAAATTTTTTTTTAAATAAATAGAATAGGACTGGTGGACTTACACTGACAATTGGCTAGGCACCATCTTGATTGAGGTACCTACCGATTACGTTATAGAGATACAACAGACCTCCTTCTACATACACTGGCTACTTTTTGTAGTGATATCCAACATACATGCGGGTGGAGCCTCGGGCATGAACTAGTCATAAATATAAAATGAATTGATGTTACTCAGTCCGTAGCCGTTAAGTTAAGAAACTCCGGAGTAAGTACACCGATTTGGTTAATTATCGTCTTGAAATATTTGTGCATGCAGTCCAGGGCAAGTTTAAATAGTGTTGAAAAATCATCACATCTATCTAAATTTAAACCGTACGCAGTAGCGATCACAGGGCACAAATAAAAATGATTTTTTAAAAACAATTGTATTATTCATTAATTATAAATATTTAAAAATATTCATCCATAGTACAGTGGTAAGCCTTCGTCACTCTGAAATAATCTCACGCCATTCCATCCTAACGATAAAAGTACCAAAAAAGTGTCAATCGGAATGAGGTTTGTTGATATTACCTAACTAATATATATCCGCAAGATGGTTTTGATTAACATCTATTGTAATAGAGGATTCGCAGCCACCCTAGTCTATATTTTGTAAACTGACCGCCGAACGTCCCGTCCAACTATTTTTTCCGTTGAAGACGCCATGTTTGTAAACGTCTATGTCGGTTTGTGAATGAAATTTGCTTGGTTTCCGTGATTTGGCGGGAGAACGTGTTGGCAGGCAAACATATTTATCTAAACAAAAGTGAATTACAATGTGCATCTTATTTCTATTAAGATAAAGTTTAAAATTCAATGTATAGGGATGTTGTACTCATGTATATCGCGTGAGGAGAATGAACCGCATCTTTAAAACTGATAGTCCATATATCACAGAAATTACATCAATTGATTTTTCTTCAAAAATCTTATAGATACTTTTATAAACGTTAATATTTTATTAATATGTACATAATAAACCAAACATTTTTAAATAACAATGTACAAATGTAAATTTGTTACACAAGAAATCTCCTTCACTAAATTTATAAAGAATAAAAAAAAAAAATTTAAAGTGAACATGTTATGAAAGCAAAATATATGATTGAGGCACACAAACAAAAAATAGAGGTTGCTACGTCGTAGCACGCTTCTGAAACTCATAGACAAGCATATTCTATTTTGTGATTTTTTACACTGCTATCTTCTCTGTACTATCTACAATAACCTTGTTTCCAGTCTCTAGAATTTAAAAAATGATCTGTCAAAAATACACATCTAGTTCGAATTTCAAAATCGTTTTAACAATTGTGAAACACAAACTAGGTGTATAGTGAGCTATGCAGTTTCTTTCACAATTAAGTAAAATGAAGACAGCCACGACTGTACAAAGACGTTCGCTCGTACCAATCTATTATTTCCGTATTTGTGTGTAATAATAATGTTTAATAATATTTCGAACATCTAACATAGAACGTCATCTAGTCCCAAACTAAGCAGAACTTGTATTGAGTGTTCTAGACAATCGATAAATACATATATGATAAGGTGTACTTCTTTTTGTAAATTTATACATATACATAGAAAATACCCTAACAAATATTTTCATACAAACATTTGGTTGTACCGGGAATCGAACCTGAGACTTCAAGCAGAGCAGTCACTTCAAGCACTATAATAATATAAAATATTGTTTAATGTGTCGGTTTTCTACCTTACATACAACATACCGTACATACAATAATTATAATACATATTGTCAGGTTTTACCGCCAAAATAGGCACAAAATAGGCCTGTCTCGATGGCGCAGTGGCAGCATATCGTAAACGGTTTGGCTGTTTAGTTCGGAAGCGTATGTCCTTCACTCTAAAATCTGCAGGTGTTGTGGTGTAGAGGAAGGCAAAGGTAGGACCAGTTGGAAAAACTCATCAGAACACTCTCCATGAAAAATGGAATAAAGAACTGTAATTGAGGCGAAATCACTTAGCAACGGCTGAGACTCGGTGTCTTCGGGTCAATAATGCGGACTAACGGATCGAGAGCATCAAACAAATACTGCGTAGATCCGTCGCAAAGGTGAGAACAGTACTCGAAGCAAGAACGAAGAAAAAACTCTTTCACTTCGGCGAGAAGAACCGTGTCAACTTGTTCGGTACACCTAACTCTGCAAAGATAAAGAAAACTTGATAAAAATCCTATACTAACTCTTCTGACAATGCTGAATGTAAGCCTCTCCTTAGCAAGGTTTTTGCACTATACCACACTGGCTAGTTGGTATAGGGTGTGCTTAGTTTAGTTTTTCTGGGCGGTTTCCGCACTTAGTCCTAGCTATTGGACCATTGTGTGTTATATCTTTCCCTTCTCTTTGCTGTTGCCTTGCGTAGTTTGATCCGTTAATCGGCTCTTACGACACCCATGCGTTAAATGGGGTGGTTACTATGTATTATTTATCCGTCATCACATAAAGAGAGTTAAATCCTACTTATCACCTAAATATAGAATACTCGTAATTATAAAGATATTGAATATTGCGCAAAAATGAATGTATTATAACAAACATCATGAATCAGTGATAAATTCGTTGATTATATGTTATCTTTGATAAGAATCAACTTATTAAGGTGCTGTAAATACCTATCTATTGTCTGAGGAGAAACAGTATCTTATGAAACAAATTAAATAAACAATCTGAGTGAAGTCCATGGGTCAAAAAATTGAAGGATTTTTTTCTTTTTGTCTCTTAACGAAGCTTAAAGCAAAATATATGAAACCCATAATCAATAAAAAAAAACGACGTCTGACGTTTTACTGTTCCCGCGTGTACCTATGTCACTTCTCGCGGTAAAATGCAGCTTCAATATTTCCGACATCTTACACACAACGTCATCTAGTCCCAAACTAAGCAGAGCTTGTATTATGGGTACTAAATAACTGATATAAATATATAAACATACTTTTTTTTTGTAAATACATACACACATATTATACACAGAAAACACCCAGACTCTGAAATAAATATTTATGGATCACACAAATATATCCGGGACCACGACCCGGGAATCGAACCCGAGAGAGACCAGCAGCTGCATACGTTAACCACTAGACCAACAAGGCTCCTAGTAATTTCTTAAAAAAGCAAAGCATCTTAACAACTACAGTTTAGCTGTGAAAGAGCAACAGATAGAGTAACTTTCGTATTTATAATTTTAGTAGAGATTTCATTAAATAAACGTATTTTTTTTTAGTAACGGCATTTGGTATTTAATACTCCAAAATAAAGGTAAAAAAAGTATAGCTGTTTAAAAAAGATAAACGAATGTGATTTGGTTGTATACATGTACGAGTGTCTGGAAACTATTCAAAATGGCGTTTATCGTTCTTCATGATCTCATGGACAATAAGATTAAATTATTCCATTCTTATACATACCTAATGTTTATTCCATATCTGTATTATCTGATAATTATAGTTTCCTATGTTTTAAAGTGTTGAAAACTGATCAATAGTTGAACAAAGTGATAAATACATATATGTAAACGATGCGTGAATGTGTTGGTTTAGATAAGATAAAGATGGATAACAGGATTGTGCCGTACAGCTTGATTTGATTTCGAGAAATGAAAAAATTGTTTTAAAATTAAGAATGTCGATCATTAGTCTGTATATTTTTTGTAATAAGATAATTCAAATTACGCTAATATTGATAGTTATTTTCCTGCCTACCTTGACATTTTTTAGATGTGTGTAGAAAGTTGTAAAAAGGACAGAGAAACTACGTGTGTCGATTGAGGAAACGAGACTAAACTGGAGTAGTATAAAGTACGTTTGTAAATTCACCCTGTAACTCAAAAAACCGACTATAGCCGACTAAAAAAATATTATACTAATTATTATTTCATGAAAACAAAAAGTAAAGAAATCAATGTGACGTTTTACGAAATATTAAAAAAAACATCTAAAATAATACCTCCTTTCGTGGGTTAGGTTTATATTTTTGTTGTATACAGGACTTATTTACGCTAAAATTATTTAAAAAGGTATAAATAACTTCTAGTTCCTGACGTTTCGAACGGTTTATACCGCTAGTGGTCTTGGTCCAATTTTATAGCGAATACGTCCCGTTTACAACAAAAAAATATCCTCCTCCTTCCTCCAGACCCAGAGGCCGTTGCTCTGGACAGACCAAGTTGGCTCCTTTCTCGGAAGTAAGATCCATGCTGCTCTGCATGCTGCTCGGAACCGACACAAATGGCGAACCGCCATTCACAAAACTTTAATAAGTGGGGGTCACGACCCTCAGAACTGAAGAGAACGACGCAAGGAGGAGTAAGGAGGAGTCTAAAAACACTATTTAGTGTTACAGTTACATATATAAATAATTTATCTTATAGATATTTTTTTTTTAAACTCAACCGAAAACCAACGACTACTAATAGAACAGTGTTTTTTTTCTGTAATTTGTGAACATATAATACTTAATAATACATCAATATAAATAAATAAAATTGCAGTATTTATATGTATGTAATATCAAATTGAGTACAACATAATTCTGATTTCACTAGCCACAAATTAAAAAGCATTTGATAACAATGTGAATCATCTTTGAAAATAATCAGAATCAATTAAATAATCTACCTTAGAGATAAGCGCTTATTATCTGTGCTTAGTTAACGATAACTTGTCCCTCAGTAAAGTACTAACAACTCGAAACAATTTTAATTGTAAAATCTTAAACTAGCTTTTGCCTGCAGCTTTGCCTACATGTTATTCTGATGTTTAACTGTCATTGTCTTTTTCACCCCCTTTGGAGAAGTAGTCCTCTCTTAATGTTGGTCTACACTCCTCAAGAAATATGCCAAAATTCAGCTTCTTGCATGTAGTAGTTTCAGCTGTATCAATTAGTAACAGACCAGTTTTAGCTTTAGTTTTAGATTGAAGAAGAGGAAATCTCTACGAAATCACATAGATTAATCAAATCAGGTGATGAAGTACAAATTTTAATAGGTACTTTAGTTAATTATTTCATTGTTACTGTAATGGTTTCACCAACGTCCCCCAAATAACTCCCTGTGAGGCCAATTAAAGAGAGTTAGTTAACCTTTAGTGATATTTTCGTTTTCACGAACATTTAGGCTACACCCAAATGCTTAACTTAACTTGTTTTTTTTAGTTTAATTGTAATAATAATATAGCAACTGTAATATATGTAATCTATAGAACAGAAAATCTATACGACATCACATGGAATCATTATTACAGGTAATAAAATTCAAATCAAATAAGTACTTAATCAATTATTTCATTGTTCCTAGTATCCGTGCATTGAGCATTACGATTGGTGACGTTTTGTAAAGTACAATACTTTACCAACCCTAATGGATGTCGTCAGGGGCGACTATGAGAGCAAATTAAACAGACATACATCACTATAAAAAGAAAAAAATAAACAAACCCAAGCGTTGAATAAGAGGCTAAAACCTCTTTTCTAGGGAGTGGTTCATGTCCATCAGTGGACATCGACTCTTGATGATTCTAATAATGTTTCTGATAATTTTTAAAAATGATATTTAACCGACCTTAAACATTTAACGGACTATTCTTTTAAAACATTTAGGTTTATGTTATCTGTCCTCGAGATATCGATTAATGTCATGGCATGAAATAGGATTACTTTGTTCATAGAGTTTTGATTTGTTCATAGAGTTTTGATTGTTTTTTTAATAATGTTATTCCCGGTATTTTGTCCGCGATTCGCGGAAAAGAGCCCTTGTCTTTCCACAAGAATCAGCGATTTAACTATGAAGGTGTACCTAATAGATAGACAGAGTTAATGACGACTTTCTTATATTAAAATGGATACATAGCATGCCTGAAACGTAATGTGTAATAACTTGGAAAGTTTTAATGATTGTCGAAATAATAAGTACTTACTTATCATGGTGACTGTTGATATTTGCGAAATCTTCAAAGACACTTTTTAATACGCAGAGATTTATGTATAATTCAAACTTATCGCATTTAAAATCACAGAGCTCATAACTCATTTCTAAACATACATTCAGTTTCGATAACCCAGAACAAATTACTCAACTCAATTTCCAGAACAAGAAAATATTCGTTACTAAGGAAAAACCTTATTATAATAGCATATAATTACGTTAGTTCCATTTTTAAATCTATTACCACATTATAAAAAAAAACATATTCAATTTAAAAAAAGCGGCCAAGTGCGAGTCGGACTCGCCCATGAAGGGTTCCGTATCAGCAAGTAACATCATATAGAAGTTCTTGTAGTTTGTTGTAACTTTCATCGATGTTTTTATACTAGTATATTGATTGGATGAAAGGTAAATTGCGTGTTACGATTTATGACGTATTAAAAAAAAAACTACTCACTAGATCTCTTTCAAACCAATTTTCGTTGGTAGTTTGCATGGTAATGTACAACATATATTTTTTTTAGTTTTATCACTCTCTTATTTTAGAAGTTAGAGGGGGGGGGACACACATTTTTCCACTTTGGAAGTGTCTCTCGCGTAAACTATTCAGTTTAGAAAAAAATGATATTAGAAACCTCAACATCATTTTTGAACACCTATCCATAGATACCCCACACGTATAGGTTTGATGAAAAAAAAATTTTTGAGTTTCAGTTCCAAGTATGGGGACCCCCAAAATGTATTGTTTTTTTTCTATTTTTATGTAAAAATCTTAATGCGGTTCACAGAATACATCGACTGACCAAATTTCAACAGTATAGCTCTTATAGTTTCGGAAATAATTGGCTGTGACATACGGACGGACAGACAGACAGACAGACAGACAGACAGACAGACAGACAGACAGACTTGACGAATCTATAAGGGTTCCGTTTTTTGCCATTTGGCTACGGAACCCTAAAAAACGGTAAGCCTAAGCACGTTAGGAACGTGTTGATAGATGGAGGGACAAATGTTTGCACAGTACCGCTGACCGATACCAGAGGTCGCCTCTCGGAGGGAAGGAGACCGTTTGATAAATAAACGATTTTTGTATTGTTGGTGTGTATTTTATCGGCTTTTTTGTGGACACGGTTGAATCACCTTTTGATGTCAAAAGGATGTACATCTTATCTAGTCCTACTGTCATTAAAATCTTACGTTGCCAAGTAAATAAGTATAAAATAGACATCTGCCGACTGCTTACAGACTAAGTCTGAACAAAAACTACAAAAGTGAATATGGCAAATAAGTACCTTGTTGCTTGGTACCTACGTTTTTTTTTATATTTAAGCCTGCCAAAGTGACTGTACTGTACCTGATGGAAAGCATGAGTAGAATCCAGGAGTAAGTGTCACCATCCTCATTGTGAGGGTAGGCAATGCAGCATGGTGACCTATACCATGGCGGCCTGTTCAGATAATTCTACATGAATGATTGGGCCTCCGGTCTCACACACCAATGAAATACGACAGCAAGAATGATGTCATTATTAGGATGGTCTTCTGTGTGATGGTAGTACTGCCCCTGAAATCAGTGTGATTCTAATACCTAAATATACGTTAATAGTATCATTTCGTATCGTCTGTAAAAATGAAATAAAAACCCTCAGAATTAAAATACAGTGTGTGTATTCACGTAATATGAGAAAAATTAGAATGAATTTTCGAATATTTGTTGTTTTGTGAACCATAGACAATCGTCTTTGCCCTGGTTGATAGCAAGAAGTTTGCATAATGTTACATTTATTATGGATAAATTTATCGAGAGCAAACATAAGATGAAACAGCTGTCTTACGTCAATTGTTAATGTAATAGACAAACAATGTTGGTAGGTATATTTTGCAGTAACATATTTTTCAAATGCTGTGTATTTTTATTAATAAATGTATCGATTTTAAAAATAAGCGCTATTGTCTCTTAGTCGAATATATAAGCTACATATAGGTATATTTATGTTGCCACGTGTTTTCTTTGCAAAGTCGGAATATTAAAACTGGTCAATAAAAGCGGGACTAATACAATTACTAATTCATAATTGAGTTTTAGATAATATGTTTACGTGACAACGGATAGCAAAAACAGTCACAGAATATGTATTGGATTTAACTCCACTGCTAGATAAGGAGTCTTCTTTTGTCTTATGAATAAAAAAATAAAAACAAAAATTCAAGGTCCATTTTTTTATTCGGTACAAAGATGCCAAATTCGTGACGTCTGGCAACGCTGCTTGGTATATATTTAATGAGAAATTTAAAGAAAACAAATAATGGTAATAAAAATAATGTCAAGAAATATATTTAGAACTGGAGGAGATATAATTTCTGTGAAAGATTGTTATCTTATAATCACTAACCGACGTCCTCCCCACTGTGTGTAGTAGCGTAGATTAAATTTACAACAATTTATCATCTATTTAAATGCTGTCTGAAGGACTGCAAAATCTACAGAGCTAAAATAACCTAACACAATTTCTACTGGCCCGGAATACTTACATCAATACTGATTGGTTATTATCTGGGTACGGAGATATAGTGTTTAATTGACAATTGTAATGATGTATATGTATAACATAACATAATAAAACCTTGTTTTCTTTCTTTCTTTTTATTTAACTTTATCTTTTTGCCTAATTTAACTTTAATTAATGTTTTCCGAAAATTTATATTGTATGCGTCTAATTCTTCGTACAATATAAATTTGACATATTCCCGTTAAGCAGTCCATCCCGGTTGTTATCATAAGATAACACTCGTGAAACTTGGTTATACCTTCGAGTGGCTAAAAGTATCCAACTAGCGATCACAAGCGAGGGTACGTATGTCCTTAACTCTCTCCTTAGAGGATAACCGAGCCCAGAAGTGTGACGTTATGGGTTGGTATTCAGAAATATTAATGAATGACATTTTGTCTCAAGATTTTTTTTTTTTTCATTCATACCTTGACCATCGACCATCGACTGCCTTGTTGGTCTAGTGGTTATCGTATGCGGCTGCTAATCAAGAGGTCTCGGGTTCGATTCCCGGGTCGGACTAAATATTTGTGTGATCCACAAATATTGGTTTCGAAGTCTGGGTGTTTTCTAAGTATAATATATATGTATTTACAAAAAAAAAAGTATGTTTATGTATTTATATCAGTTGTTTAGTACCCATAATATAAGCTCTGCTTAGTTTGGGACTAGATGATGTTGTGTGTAGTGTAAGATGTCCGAAATGTCCGAAATACCAGGTAATTCATTTTATACCATGGTTTAAAAGTTAATAATGTTCTTTGTCATAATTTTACAACAATACAAACAAACCAAACAAAGAGTTCTTATCTAAAATAATAAAACTAATCATATAGTAAATGGACGAACCAAGAACTAAATCTTATTAAAAACAATATCGCTTTGGATTGAACTCTTGACATTTGACGCTGCCACCATTTTTCAAATGTGCTGCAATATTATGGACATTCTTTTCTTACTTTGGAGACTTATTTACCATGTTCCAAATAGGACGAATTTAAGATAATATGTCAATAAACATAAAATTAAAAGTAGGACAAGTGCTAATTAAATATTTTAAAATCAATATTATTTCAATGATAAGGTTTGAGAACCGATACAAATGTACCTACTTTACTGAAGATTTTATGTCCTCTGAACCAGTTGGTATAACTTTTATTTATCTATGCATAAGTGGCGATAATTATCTACACACAAATTAGTAGAATTGGTTACTTTTTATTTCTCTATCATTTCAGACAGCAACATTGTTTCGTTTCTACGTTATAATCATGACGAGTAATTAATTGGATGTATCTATACTAATGCAGTTCACTGGGTTCAAGTCTTCAAACTGGGTTGACTTTAAAAAGTCAAGTTTTCTTTTGCAGGTCTATGTTACATCTTTCCTCACAACTTGCGAAATCTATATTTAATAATAGCAGAAATTTAAATAGCAGAACTTAAAAACATCTCCATAATGTCTATTTTTCAATACACAGTTTTCACAAAGAAATATTTAAAAAAACTGTTCCAAATTTTTATTTTTTTTTATTTCAAGGTTGCATAAATTTGTCACAAAGCATCAAGACGTTAGATGACAACTTTCTTCTCATTTTATATTTACAAGTGATTTTTTTCCGCTGAAGAATAAATATTATATACTATGTAATTAATGTTCTATCCATTACATTACCAATGGGAAATTAAGTCGGTAATTGATTGCCAGTATTTTTTTAGTAGGAAGCGATCACGAGCAATCATTACAATATGTCAACAGGTATATATTTTAACAGTCGTATAATTTAAATAATTAAAAAAACAACGAGCAGCACGAGGTTACTCTTGTAATATTAAATCAATAACTCATAAGGTAATTGAAATCCCTTGCGTATAATTTATAGATATTGAGATTATACCTAAATACGTTTAAATTAATACAAATTGTAAATTGTATCCGCCATCATTGTTTTAATCACAGAGATAAAGCTCAATAAATTGATAGTGATGGACAAACTTCGGCATCTCCAACATTTATTATCATTGCGAGCTCTCGAAGGTGATCCATCCATCCACCTGAACTCGCGTGGACAATCTCGCTCGCACGACGAAACGACCGCCGCTACCTGTCTCGCTCGTTCTCAGTCTGCGCGAGATGTGCTCTCTCCTTCTCCCCGCTCACATGGCGGGCGCTCTCGACCAATCGGCAGCCATCTTCTGCTCCCCCGAGAGCAGAGCGACAGTGCGTGCTTACTACTCTCAAGTCAACATCACAAGGAGACAACATCTCGTCGTGCGAGGTTGTCAGTCCGGCGCGAGATGCAGTGCTCGTACTGCGCGCGAATTACTAAATTATAGTGCCTTATAAATTTTACAAGTGTTTATAAATAAAAAATAATTGAAGACTGGAAATCTGTGCTCAAAAATTATATTAAGGTGTGTGAGACTGGACTAAGTGAAAGACTGGACGCGGGGTTCGAGTGTTTGGACTATTTTCTCTAGTTAATATTTCGGGCTTCTGCTGATATCGCAAAAATTATCCATCATTGGGTAAGTAATTTCGATTAGATTACGATGCAAATTATCGTTTGTGACGGCGGGCGTCGCCCTGTGTTTTAGGTACCTCTAGTAATTAATATCGAGTAGGCTCAGTGCGATACGCGACATTCAAATGTTTTGTCGTCTCTTGACCCGTAAATCCTTGGACGGGACTCAATAATAGTAATTTTGTAGAACAATGCTTCATCTGTTAATACATTTAATATGATAAAAAACATCATTAAACCATATTATGCAAAAAAATTAATAGTGCGCGAAATGTAATAACGTTCTAAATTTTTATGTTAATTTTTTGTATTGTAAAAAAAGTTAAATTAATATGTGTGAAGTAAATGTGAAATCGTACATAAATAATATGATTTTTTAGTGTTTAGTGTTCAATAGGTTACCTACCTGACGTTGACCATCAAGTGTTGACAGAGCGATTTTAATTGTTAGTAATCTAAAAATTTCTTATATGACGTAAAAGAAAATAATCAATTTTAATCTATTGATTCATAGCGCAAAATTCAAGTAAAATTCCCTTTGTTGTCTATACTTTGTTTCATATTTAAGAGTAACTAAAAAGTTGTAATACCGTAGTTAATATGTTAATTCCTATAACACCTACATAATATGTAAATTAAATATATATTTGTGAGTGCAGTCACAAACAAAAGATTTTTCTAACAAATCATCACTTTCGCCGTCGGGCGCCCCGGCTAGTGACTGAATTCCTCTAACTTGTAATTAAATGGTAATCGTTCTTATTTCATCACATATTATTAAACCAGTAATTTACATTTCTAAACCTTGTCTATCGTTAACCGTAATTTTATTTGCTTATATACTTTTTTTAAATTTTGGCGTAATGGCCAGCTCTTGTTATTTTATTGTTTGCATTGACTAAAAAACCTATCGGCTGGCTTCGTAATGTGTGATTAATCGAAACAAAACTAAAATTTTGTAAAGCGAATTCTTAAGAAAAAGATTGTGCATGATTGATTTTTGTAATCAAGATATGTCTGTAGCATAAAAGGCTTTTTTATTGTATTTTTTAAAAAGTTTTTTATTCGTTTAAATAAAACAAAAAAATATATAAGCATTGTTCTACAAAAAGTTTACAAAATGAAGCTGGGTTAATTGGCGACGGAACATTTTTTAAAACTTAAAACAATACATTTATAAAATATATAACTAATGTTTTTGAGCTGTTTTAATTGTATGCGATCACGCCACTTACTAATGGTTTGTCTGAATAGCATAGATAAATAATTATCTTTCCATTAATCTAAGTAGAGTTTTTTAAAGTAAAAGAGTATCATATCAGTATTGTTTCAAACAAATTAAGTACCTACTCGTCGATAGTTACGTTGTCTTGTACAAACTTATTGATAAGCATTAAATATGCTAATCACCTGCATGATTTGCAAATAGGAATATAAGACTTCGTTCTAAGTATTTGACTACGAAAGTAATTCTTAATTAATCTTACAAGAAGAGTTCTTACATGAACACTTATGTTCTTATAAGAACTACTTAATAGAACATTTAAAAATATTCTTATGCCCATCTTCCCCAACTTGTTCTTAACCGTCTCCTTTACTAGTACATTGCAGAAATTATATTTTAAAGTCTCAATTTTTTTTAGACTTTCATATTTAGGACTTCGAGAACAAGATTTAAAAAAAAAACAAAATCGGAAATTGAATTACCCTGTTTTTATAAACTTTAAATAGATTTTATGAAGTAAAAAATATAGTAAGGTAATTCTCAAAATGTGTATGTATAACACCAATACCCGTAAATTTCATATACAGTCGTAAGTTTATAAATACATAGCTGACTCGTGCCCACTACGTTGGGCGTTAAATATTTACAAGCAAATTACCACGAAGAATTAAATAGCCAATGAATGACACACAAATAATGTTGGTTTCTATTGGTGAAAGAATATTCAAAATCGCTTCAGTAGATGCAGAGATTACCCCTACAACGTCAAAACTCACATTTTTTTTAATATTAGCATAGATTAACAGTAAGCATTCAATATGCCTAATATCCGTACCTACTTATCTAATAAAAATCCTTAATTAAGTAGTTAAAATACAACAAAGAATCGGTTTCATAAAGTCTTAAGAACTTTTTTAAATTACTTGTACCTACTGAAAAAAAACTTATTCTATTGTTTAGAAATGTTTTTATGGTAGGGGCATATTTTTTTTAATTCACAAACAATGTAGCACGCGCCCTTTTACCGACAACCGATGGTCCCCTTTGCCTACAATAAAAAAAGTTGTAATACTCTCTGAGTTAATTCAACTACCTGTTACAGGTACCATTTAACGTGTAAATTTTAAATCATTGCTAATAAGACCCACATGTAACACGTCTCCTTATCTGTGGTCCGTGACAAAACCTAAGCATCTCAACTTGTTGAGAGCAGTTGACGCAATAATTACCTCTTTAGATGTTCCGATAAACACTTGATCGTTATAAAAATGGATATACTCGATTTATATTACATAATGATTACATAGTTGTAAGAATCAATACCCTTAAAAAGAAGGGGGAATTTCCATATAAGTAGATGTTAACTTAAAGATAGACGAAATATTTAACCATAACTAGCTTTTGCCTCTATGTCAAGTACGACGGTAGAAATAGTCTATGTGTTGTTCTGATGTATAAGCTATATTAGATACTTTATATTTTTTAGGAACCCGATCATTAGAAGTAAGTATAATAGCAAAATATAATAAACAAACGATGTGAAAGAGTATTAAATACCATGCGCAAAACTTCCGTTAAAGAACCTAAGGCGCCATCTATAGGTACAACTCTATACTAATATTATAAATTCGAAAGTAGTTTTGTCTTTATATCCGTTTGTAACGCTTTTACGCTTAAACCACTTAACACATTTGGATGAATTTATAAAATATATAGATAGATTGAACCTTTAAAGAAGAGAAGCTACTTTTGGTCGCACAAGAGACATATTACAAGTATGTATGTACGCGGCGGGGCCGCGTTCAAAATTATATAAAAGCACTAACGCTTTTATCCCTGAAGGGGCAGGCAAACCGTAGTATACGCCCACATTTTGCCGAAGTCTCTCCAGCTTGTAGGAGTCAAGCCTATTTTGGTTAACTGAGCACTTTAAGAGGTATTCTATAATAGAAAAAGCAAAATCATAGAAACGCTTAGGCTAGACATAGTACCAAAGAAATTTATATAGAATACAAACAGTTGAAAACATAACTGCTTCCGCTTTCGGATAAACTTTTAATTACACAAAATTACTGCATAAAAAAGATATCGATTAAAATGTCGAAAAAGTTGCAATCACTTCATTCGATAAATCGTTACTTAATGTGTTGAAGAGCACATCGCTATCACACACTCTAAATACAAACGTTACAAGATAATGGACGACAGATGTCTCAATGAGATGAGGGAGTTATCTAGCAATTACTTATCTGACAGTATCTACAAGATACATTGTTTCACAACATGATAATAAGACTATTATATTGTGATTTCTTGGAGAGGAATGATAGGCAGGTTTCTTAAAAAAAAGATTGCTGTATTGTGATTAGGTAATCCATCATTTTTTATATGTAAACCTGTCAAAATAAATCTACTTTGCATGATCATCACATCTGAGTAGAATCCAGGAACAATAAAAGTCACCATCCTCATTGTGAATGCAGACCTTGCTGCATACAGTATGGGGTCACCAGACATCATGGCGGCTTATTAAGATGGTTCTTCATCACGAATGCTTTTATTTTAGGTTAGTCTTCTGTGAGAGAGTAGTTACGCCCCCAACTGTAACTCTGTACAGAGATGTACAGGACCGTCCGAGCAGATAGCATCCATGATTCTAAGTGACCCTCAAATCCGTTAAAACTCATTCCAGGAATAATTCCATACCAAAAGTTAAAGAATGGAAAATGGATTTGTCGTTTAAAGGAAAAACTTTTAAAGAACCTCAGAAGAACCACCTAAGTGTAAAAATGTAAAACGGAAAAAGCGTACATTTAACTATATTAATTAATCCTTCCATAATTAAAACAATAAAAAGGGTATTGAACAAGGAGTCGTAGATATTATAACCACATGAAAATTAATGTAAACCACCACATAAGTCATACGTCAAGGAAATCACATATACATACGTGATAAAAAACACCTAACCGTTAGGTATACACAACACTTGTTCTAAACGTAATTAAGTAATCACCAGATCACGTATACTCGTGTGATAAGAAATCCTTGTGGTGATAACAAAAGCAATAGGTACTTATTAACTGCATGCTGAATTTAAAAATACCCAGATAGATATAATTTTTTACTTGAGAATTAAAAATAAAGATCTCTTTTTTTAAATATGACAATCGGCGGCTTCTGTCAAGAGCCATTGTTGCCAGTGTCGTGTAAATAAATCTCATAAATAAATACTTTTTTTTGATTACCTGTAGTTTCAGCCCTTAGGAATACTCCTAATTTCATCATATATTCAGTATTTACATTTTAATAACAATGATTCAATCATACCCAAGTACTTATATGCTCATGTCCGTTTAAGGCATGTTACCGTTTCACATAAATTCAAAAATCAACCATTTAATATATGTTGTAATATATGTTAAATTATTTTACATTGAAATTGCTTTTAAAATTAAATATTATGTTATTACCACATCGGTTACCATGATAAGGAGCGAGTCACTAAACTCTAATTCTGATGTCCTTATTGGGAACTTGGAAAATTATTACATTACATGACATCATCATCATCATCAAAAGTCTTTAAAAGTCCACTGTCCAGCAGTGTACTTTAATATCTGTAGGAAGGAGGTTACGACCTTCTATACCACCTGTTACCTAGACGCCCACGGGGAAGAATAGCGTCACCCCTCGGTCAAAATTAATACATCATAAAAACTTTTATTTAAGAATAATACTAACTAAGAATACTATTTACCAACCCGTCTGGCCAGCGTGGTATAGTAGGCCAAAACCTCCTTTCAAAGGAGAGGCCTATGTCCAGCAGTGGACTGTTAAAGGCTGTTGATGATGATTGATGAAGAATACTATTTAAGAATAATACTAACTTTTAAACTTTCGCGTTCCATGATAAATACCTAATATTATTTTTACGGGAGTTAACAAATTTAAGAATAAAGCCGTGGAAAATATTTGACATATCGTGTCAAAATCTCCACTTCAATGACACCTGTCACTAGCTTTTTTTAAGCTATCACGAACAGTGTGACTTGGGCAAAATAACAACTGCCACACTATTACAAGTTAAATAAGTTCACGAAGTTGAACGAAACTGAAGCTTTTGGGCTAGCAGGTTAATTGTACAAAGACATAGTTTGCCCCAATTCTGTTCGTTTTGTATTTATGAGTAGCAACAATGTCTCATTCTGTGAAATATTTGTTCTTTATTCGGACGGACTAACCCAAAATGTGATTATAATTACCGAAGAAATAATCAAGAGAAACTATAGTCGAATTCGTAACTCGAGTGTGAGTAATTTCTATTAGGATTATATTCATTCTCATATACATTATCGAGAATATCGAAGTAACTAAAAACTTAAACGATAAACAAAAGATACCTACGTGGATACATAACAGGGACTGTACTGTAATCATGTAATCGCTGAATTCAAAATAAAGATATTCGATTTGACTGTACTTTTATTTATAACGCGATATAAAGATATCGAGATTTGTGAAAGCATTTGATGACCAATGAAATATAGAAAAACAAATAATATTCAATCCCTCTGCTGGACATAGACGTCTCCAACCTCTCCTTAGAAAGGAGGTCCTGCTTACTATAGAACGATAACCTAAAGTTTCCTTCTCTCAGTAGAGCTGTGTCCTGATAAGTGGCTTCCTTAGTCAGCTCTTACGACACCCACAATATAATAGGGGTCGCAACACTCCGTTTTTTAAACGTCACTAACGGACACAAAAACTATTTTGCTGCTGTTAAAGCAGTGACAATAACAAGCTGAATCAAAATTACCGATAAAACTCGTTGAAATCAGTTAACGTAGATAACCGTAAGTTCGCTTAGCTCAAAGAGGCCGATACAAGATAAGTATTAATATTGTATTACTTTTCCAAGTATAGTGTAATCCTGACCATCAAAGAAGCCGCGTGGAGGCGTCGTTTTCAGCTTTAGCTTATTGTAAGTTGAAACTTGGGAAAGATGGTTTTGCATCAGAAATTCTGCTGAACAGTACAAAGTTAAACGTGCTTTGTTAACTTTCTTGTTGTATTTACAGCTTCGTTGATAGCTACATAAATGTATATATCTTCTTATGTCTTATGAAGTTACTTCTTCGATAGCATTTTTTTTAAATAGGAGCAGTGTTTTGAAATTAGATTTACTTAGTTACGCCCAGATTCCTTCCAACTTAAACCATTCAAGAACTTATTTCGGCGAATAGGTATATTCGCCGAAATAAGTTCTTGAATGGTTTAAAAAAATGTGTGTGATATGAGAAAAAAAACAATCGAATTGTGAACCTCCTCTTTTTTGAAGTCGGCTAACAAGTAACTTCAGTAAATTACAGCGTAAATCTTCCGAAATAAGCAGCTTCTATAAACATGTTTAACATAATTCAATTGCATTTATCAGAAATAACCAACTATACCTTATTACCATCACAATAACAGATAACTTACCTACTTAAACAAAGGCACTTGTTAGTCCAGATCCTTACCGAATACATAACGAGTAAAAATCAAGACAAGTAAGTACATTAAGTAACCGGCTGTTGGTATATAAGTGGCGCATACCAGCCAGTCGGGTTATTAGCACGCATTGTCTGGACTATAATAGGTCGCGAGGCGCGCACACGCATCGTATAGTCGACGGACTATAGACACCATAAATGTCTATGAAAACCAGGACAGTATTTATATCGTTGTATAATTAATTTAACGTAGGTTGTAAGTGTAAAGATAACTTTAACGATTATTTGTGAAATGTTACGTAAAAAGTTTTACAAGTATATAATACTAGATCATGCCTATCGCCCGCGTGTATGTCGAATATACTGGCAATAATACTTACTAATAAAGTGGATTTCTATTGATAAGAGTTTTCGAAATCGGTTCAGTAGATTCTAAGATCACCCTAGGACGTATCATGCTCACAAACTTTGCCTCTTTATAATAATAGTGTAGATGAAAGAAAATAAATCAATACAAATTAGTTTGATCTACGTAACTACTAAAAAACTCAATGAGATCGAGATTATGACATTTTGGTGTCTGTCGTCTGCTCTTAACCACTGTTCTCGTGAACAAGAAGCCTTACAAAGCCATATAGTATTACGAAACATTTCAGGACTTTTCTGTCAAGAAGAAACTAATGCCTAAATACAATGAACATGTCTTTATGGATTAACAGGATTAAAATAAATTATCATCTTCCTCCGAGCTTTTTATGATTAAAATATATTTGTGTCAGCTTGCATTCTACTCCCATACAACTGAAGTTCGATTTCTTACGTGGAGCAATTGCCATCAGACCTTCACAACCCAAGTACTAAAGAAATATATAATAAATAATTAAATTAACCATTATTTTTCGTGGTACTCGGACTAATCCCATTTTTACACATTAAATATGTTCACCCCATCCACGAACAACGTCTCAATAGTTGAAAGTGTCAATATTAAGCACTATCTCAAGTGATAACAAAATAATGGTACGAAAACAGCTACCTCAAAACGTAATCTCTTAACACTTGGCACGATTTTTCAACCATAGCTGTTCTTCCGATGCCCCTCCCATAGATAGGTATATAGATTACGTACCCTCATTTCTCACCGATCAATGATTAACGTCAAGTGCTGCAGGAAGCCACTGATAATGCGACAATGACTCAACCTCCTTTGTAGAACTGGCGGGTTTTCACGAAATTATATAGTGAGTTAAAATTTTAAAGTTTTTGCTTATACCTAGTCAGTCTTTTTATTTCAAGACAATACAGAATATTTTCAAATATGAAATGAAAAAAATTAAAGACAGGCTTTCGACTTAGCTTTTCTTTTTATGAAACATCTCCAGCAATACGAATATTATGTGTGTCGGGCCACTTTGTAAACATACATAAAAACTGACACAAAGAACACCCAGACTCAGAATAACAAATTGTGTTTTACACAACGTCCATCTATGTGTGGGTCGAACCCACTCTACTAAGTTGAGTAGACAGCGGCGTGACTGCCAATTTAACCATTACGCCATCCATGGAATAGTTTGAAAATGTGATATCTCGTGTTATGTTATCATTATAACCTATGTACTCTTATCAAAGATATTGACACTAGCAGTAATAGTTCTGTCAATCAAGATAGTCAAACCAAAAAAGTGACGTATTAAGCAATGAAGGATTTTTCGTATGTCACCTGGGGTTGACTGAGAACTGTCAAGTCAGACTCAAACAGATGAACATTATACTGAACAGTATTCGTTCAGGAATTGATGAAAGTTGCTGATGAAAAAGATCAATCAATAAAAAAAAATGTACTTTCAAGTTTACTTACATCCATTCAGTTCAGCTAGTAAAGACAGCTGCACCCGTAGCCATTTACAAATGTTTTTCCTTTCTATTATATTTCTCTATTCTCGGTTTTCATTGGCTTAAGTCACTAAGTCGCGTGATCAAAAGAAAATATTAGCCAATGAAACAATAGAATAGAAAACGAAAAACGTTTGAAACTAAGCTAGCGGGGGTGGTCCTGTAAACAATATACTCGCTTCTCTTCCTTGTGACAGATACACTTGAAGACTTAATGGCACTAAAGACGGTATCATAACTATCGATTGTGGTCAATAAAAAGCTCTCACGCATAGACGGCTAGACAAACACGAAAGATCTGATTAAACCGTGAAGTGATAATTTTCTACCTAATTTGACCTTTAAACGTTTGCTGCCAAAGTTTAAAATCTCTTGATAAAGACACCTGCTATTAAACGAACAATGAGAAATATCGTCACAAACTTTATTTTCAAATTTCTGAATAAAAAAGTTCGTTTACACACACAGACACTTTTTTCCAAAGTGTTACTGATATTTACTAAATTCTGCACTAGGATTCTCGTTAATGCCATCAACTACACCATTTAGGTTTGAGTTTTGATAAGAAGGCTCTAAAGGCTCAAACCAGCAGCAACTCGATGGCAAACCGATGTATTTATAGTATAAAATATAATAGTGTTCTTAATAACATAGGTTTTTGTTCTTCCTTGTTCAGGCGCAGGCGGGGTAGACCGTCGCGGGCCATGCAGGGAGCCGCCAGCGCCCCCGCGCCACCCGCGGCAGAACCGCCTTCCTCACAACGTAAGTCTATTACTTTACTACCTACTTAAAGTATATAGGAGTACCTATTTCGACAATTAACCTAACACGGTATCAACTTTTAATAATAATAATAAATATTTCGATAAATATCTAGTCCCAAACTTATTATTGATGATGTTTTAGAAAACTTGACTTCTATAAAAGTTGAATACGAAAAGAAACATGTACATATCTCAAGTTGGGATATATCGCAAATTGTCGTCTTAGCCTATATTGAAAGAAGAAACTTGCAATAATTCAATCTCAATCTTGATTTTTAATGGCTTTTAATTATTGGTGTTGTGGTGTTACACCTGTAATAAATATAGACCTACCTGACTAAACCATCTGCTCAGACATATCATTTCATTGACAATTAAGATTGTGCTCAATCCGACACCAATGTGAGGTTGCGCACGCGCCGTATCCGACACCTGAGCATTTAAACTGCTACCCTCAGTTCACGTTACACGTTTAGAAACAGCTGATAATTTTTATGACTTGGCATCCGGTATTGACAATCGTATAGTCTGGATTCTTTTATAGAGTATGTAAAATAGTTGAGGTTTGCGAACTAACTTTTATAGTCTTTTTTATTGATACTTCAAATAGAAGTAATTAAAATGTGTTTCTTATCTATGGCGTGCCATCACAGGTGTATCTACAATTGCTGTTTTAAATTATTTCGAAGTAACGTATTGAGTCTTTATAATAATTATAGCAAGTAATCAATTTGTGTCAAGTAGTTTCCAGATGTTTAAATTTTTAATTTATTTCATAATCATCAAACTCGATATCATTTAAATCACAAATGTAACCACTCTATCATTTTGACGTTTGTCTTTAACTTTAGCTAAAATATCAATTAAATAGGTTTTTACAATTGCTAAGACGACTTTGACACAAACAGCGTGTATAATAAAAATTAAACCCTTCGAAACCCGCTGTGCAAACTGGAAAGATTTTTCAAACCAAGGCGAAGTTTCGTAAGTCAAATAAAACACAAAATATCTTATTAAAGACTCATTAAGACAATCGGATACGGAATTTGGTTTGTTCAGCCGAAGCGGCAATCTCTAGAGAGCAAAAGAAACATCCTTTTGTTGCGTAAACACCTGTGTACACACATCTTAAGGCCATTCATACAAACAACGGTACTACGAGTATAATCTGACTAGGTCACATAAGCCCACAAAAGCTTGCTTGGAACACGACAATATAGAAGAGATTTAATTGTAAGATACTTTGGATACGAATTCATCTTGTTTTGGATACCAAAATGCAAAAGTGCACTTTATTCTGCCTTAAAAACAGTGTAAGTAACAAAATGAGGATTAGGACATGCAAATGATGACTTATAAAAAGATAGAAATTATCTTCGTATCTTCTATTAAAACCTATTTTTCCTTTCTCTGATTGAATTATACACAATTTGTAATTTTTCGCATAAATAATAACCCTGTATTGTTGTGATACTAATTCCATAGTAATTTGATTCTCATGATATCCAAAGTGGAGCTTAATATAGTAAGAAGTTTCGTGCAACTAACCTCATTTTTAGGGTTCCGAAGTTCATAACTCGGAACCCTTATAGATTCGTCATGTCCGTCTGTCCGTCCGTCCGTCCGTCCGTCCGTCCGTCCGTCCGTCCGTCCTCGACTTACCGTCCAAACGGTAAGTGCTAGAAAGATGAAAGTTTGCATGAATACGTGTTTTAATTACGTCGACAAAGTGCTACAATAAAATTATGAAATATAATTTTATTTGGGGTACCTCCCCTACACGTAAAGTGGGGATGATTTTTTTTTCTCGAGGCTACCCCATCGTGTGGGGTATCATTAGATAGGTCTTTTAAAAACAATAAAGGGTTTCCTAGACGATTTTTTGATTTAGGTATCCGTTTGCGAGATATTTCACTTTAAAGGGCACTTTTTTGTAAAATCAGGGCGTCCCCCCCCCTCTAAAAGCTAAACGGCTGGCTCAAAAATTTTAAAAAAAATCGTGATGCTGGTCCATTTAATGAACTTTGAAGGAAAACTATAACCGATTAGATGACTTTCTTAGTTCAGGAGTTATAAAGGCTTATATGGTAAAATGCGCTCACTTGGAAAACGTCATACAAAATTAACGTATTAATACGTAAACATAACAATTATCTATTGGATACGATTTTAAATCCACATACCATTATAGGTGACTGAGGAACCCTTTCCTGTGCGTGGCCTGACACGCACTTGGCCGATTTTTATTTAATATTTGAACAGAATTCTATACGACCGTTTCATTTGTCCCATTGTGTGCAGTATTTTACCTCCGTATCTCCTAACGTTTTGTTAAAACATCGTCACGGTGACTCACAGACTTAGCTTTAAATGGAAGTCTTGTTCTCCGAAGAGTACAATAGATTAGATTTCCTAATCTAAATACATTCTTACTTACAATTATTTTTATCACCTCAAAAAGAAATTGATTCAAATTCCGCGATGAAATGCGATGATTCATCGATTCTTAATTTCATTTTTTTATTTGACAACTCAAAATTTTTAAAAATTAAATTTAAAAGTTTTTTTTTTAATTTGCGGATTATGACATTTAGATAAACAGCCATTTATTGGTTATAGGTACATATATAGAGTTAAATACAGAAAACTTATTAAGCGATGGAAATAAAAACTTAATTACCCTTATATCCTGTACTTATTCTTTGAAACATATAGTTGAAATATCACCTGCACAATGTTGTTCCAGTATCTAATGCAAATAGACATTTATCATGAGTTTGTGTCTAAGAAGTTTTACATGTACTCTGACCGATTAGGACTTCTAAAAGTATACTTGTGCTAACGGTGCTTTATCTGATAACCCATTTGAGTCTTCCGGTCCTAATTGCTCTGTTTGACAAATAATGACCATCCCGAAAAAGATTGTTACAGTTTTGGGTGACGTCATGTTAAATATACAGAAAAACCAAAAATAAACTCTAAAACTTAGACATTCCGTATTCATAATACGTGACCAAACAGAGAATACCTACTACATGTTAATAATAGTTTTCTTTAACACTAGAATTATTTTCAGTGTCCTAGTCCTCTGCTATCCCGTGAATTATCTAAATACAATAACTAGCTGTTCCATCGAAATCGTTCCAGTAATCGATGCAAGTACTGTATATCATGTACTTTACTGTTAATATAGGTATATATGTATATGTATTGAGTGAGAATCTGTTAATTTGAAATTACAAACTGAAACTTCAATTTTATGTATGTGTATTTGTATTGATCTAAACGTGTAACACGTTGTAAGTTTAATGTAGGTAAATTTCTTACGTAAAACTTAAGATGATTATGTATTTTGTAAGCTATAAGTTAAGGTTCAATAATGACCATTTAAAATAGTTATTGTAAGAAAAGATTGTTTTATTATGCTAAAATTGTTTACAGAAATATAGATTGTCTGTTTCGCATTAAAAAGATCTTAGGTATAGCTTAGGATAGCCCATTATTAAAGACGACAAACTAAACGTCAAGGTCAATAAACATACGAAAATGTATTAATTTAAGATGAAGTTAAGTGGCCATATATTAAAGCAGGCACCATCTAAGGATCTTATTCTGACGCGCCTATAAATCAGCATCTTATCACTACAAGTTACATACTTGTTGTTGTTTCTAAAATGCTTTTAATATTATTTTATCTACTATTGTTGAGCTTAAATTTCCATAACGGAAACGTCCAAACAAAAAACTCATCGTTCATTGACTCGCCGTACCTGATCCAAGTCTATAAGTCTTAAATGACGTGCCATCTGTGCTGTACTAGAAAATATTGCGCAATTACGATTTTTGAATTGTCACAGAATCAATGATTAAGGAAGAGAGTGGCGGAAAAACAAAAAAGTTCTTTTTTAAAAATTTAAACGTCAAAGTTGTCGAAATAGAAATAAATTGGTTTGTATTTGGAATTCTCAGACGATTGAATGAAATCAACGATTTCTGTGTAATGTTCATCTTGTGCAGAGTCAGTATATTTCTTGGATTGATATCCTATCTAATATGTATTAAAAACTCTATTTTCCTCATAATACTCATGATAAATGAAGGTATCATCATCATCAAGGAATGTATCAATTTAAAAAAAAAAAAACGCTTTTCAATCAAGTCACGATCATCAGGTCGACACTCCTGCCATCTCTCAGGCCCTAAACGTATTAACATTCAATTATTCACATCTCTGCCGTAAAACACTTCCCTCTCCCCCCTCACCACAACCCGCGACCGGCGCATACGCTTAATTGAACGCTTTTCCGTTTGGAGAAAGCAAGCGATTGAGTTGAACATTTTTGGGCCTGCGTTCGATTTCTTATAGAGATTTCAACAATCCTGAATTCCAATAAACCACATGTTACATTATAAGACATAGACATCCCTAACAAGATCTGAACTTTTCCCAAAGAAATCAGTGAACTAATTGTCCGAGTGAGAGAGTTTCCTTTGCTACGTAGTACCACCGTTTAACAATAAACTAAAACCAATCACTTCAAATACTTACCTAGGAAAACAATTTACGTAATCAAAAGTACTTAAATGTCTAATTGCATTATCTTCTAATCTTGAACTTCAACTTGCGAGTAACAAGACACCAACTTGAAACATGATCTTTATTTATACCGATCAATATTAAGACAATTTCAAATATGTTCTTAGAAAACACATTTGCTGGTATCCGCTAAACCGATGAATGTGACACCTCGAATGGATGTTATTCGAATTGCTATTTCCTTCAACTTTATAAACAAATATTTATAATCTACAGCTTAGCTTATTTAGTCATTAACTGACCCCGTAGCTCCGTCTTCTATTTCTCGTGACGTTTTGCAGCGAAAATAAATTTCTTAACCATTAAAAGGGGTTATTGTGAGCCAATTCTAAAAGATAGACTTAAGTATGCTGCCGTGGACGTTTTTTAGAACTTTTAAAGGGAAATAATTCTTTATAAATTGTTTTAGTGACGTTTTAACCGATTTCACGTCGCAGGCAATGAAAGCGCTCAAAAGGAATAATTTTTCCCCCTTTTTAGGGTTCCGAACTTTATGATTAGGAACGGTTATAGATTCGTCATGTCCGTACGACCGTCCGTCCTCGACTTACCGTCAAAACAGAAAGTGAACTAGAAAGATGAAAATTTGCACGAATATGTGTTGTAATTACGTCGAAAAAGTGCTAGAATAAAATTATGAAAAATATTTTTATTTATATATACCTCCCCTACACGTAAAGTGGGGATTTTATTTTGATTTAGGTATCTGTTTGCGAGATATTCCACTTTAAAGGCCACTTTTTTTGGAAAAACAAGGCGTCCCCCCCCCCCTCTAAAAGCTAAACGGCTGGTTCAAAAAATCTGGAAAACTTCATGATGGTGGTCCATATTATGAATATTGAAGAATAACTATAACGGAAATAATTTTTCAAATCTGACCCGTACTTCCTGAGATTAGCGTGTTCAAACAAATATACAAACTTCTTATTATTTAGCTTTATAATATTGGTATAGATTTCGGTGTTTAAACATCATAATCTGGTCAACAGCTTGTACTAGAAAAGGGTCAACAAATCAGATCAATGAATCACAAATGAGTGGCACACAAACTGTCTTGGGTACCTACTAATTTCGTTGACAATTGACAATGAGGATAACTCTCGATAGTATTTAAATTGTTTCTTGTTCAATATACATGTAATCTTAATACAAATTAAATTAAAACAATCGTCATATTATAATACAGATAACAAATACACTAGTATTATAAGGTCCACAAAATACAAGTGTTATGTGTAGTTGTATCTGAAATCAAGTTAGCAACTTTTTATTAAGCGTCAAAATAGTTTTGTGTCTACAACAAATTTAGATAACTGGTTTTAACAAATCAAATCAAACCATTTTTATTTTATATAAACCAATACAACGGCACTTTTGAAACGTCAAGTAGTCAGTCAGTAGTCAGTCGTGAAGCTAATTGTCTGTTCCAATTCGTAGATCCTATGGAGAAGAACAGACAAGAAACTCCATGGACACTCTTTTCCAACATTGTTTCTACAATTTTTGGTTACATTGTTTAAGGCATTAATATTTTCCATCTAAGACACGGCAGCCGTATGATTTCACTAGGTTATGCCCATTGTAATACCTATTTGCATCTGAAGTTCATGAATCTTTAAATGTGTTGAACGTAGTTAAAAATGTTCCTAAGCCGCTATTTATTTATCAATCTGATATTGTTTTAATAACGTCATCATTAATTGTCAAAAGTTATGATAGATCGGTTTATATTTCCTTTTTAAAATCATGTTCTTGTTGAAAGTTTTCGATTTAAGATTAGATAATGAAATGCTGAGGAGAGTTGGCGTAACTATTAACATGGCCTAGTTAATTCTAAATTTAGAAAGAAATATTTACAACTTTTTAAATTTTTTGTACTTTTTTTTGGAAAGAAAATAAAATCTTATCGTGTTTTAGCAATCCATTCCATTATTCAAACGAACCATTTAATATTTAGCAGTGGTTAAAAAATTCCCAGGTATTTTTTTTATAATAGTGTTGCCCATTCATAAAATTCAATTATTATATAACCTATTCCAATTTCATTTTTAAGAAGATTAGTATCAAATCTACCTGAACCCCCCGAATCTACCAAACATTTTTCCATCTCGTCCTAATTAACCGACCAAGTACAAAAGTACCACGTTCTATATAAAATATTGGACACTGCCGCACTAGTGACATAGCATCATAACCATTAGGACCGTTACTGCGGAAGGCAGGACCCTGACTCGCATTACTAATGACCAACACTTGTGCCTGATGGTCACAATATATGGGTAGATGATTAGATCTCGAAGATTTTGTTTTGGCTTCGTGTTACTTTGTTTTTCATTCAAGTATGTGCTACTTTCATAAGAGTAATGTGTAAAGATGTTTATGGCTATTTATGTGAATACCAAGGCGTATCTTCAAACGTATTTCAAGAAATAATGTGTACTGTATTTATTAAATACGCGCGATCTGCATGCTTAAAGCTATGGAGGCAAGAAAAGACAATATTCCATATTTAAAAAGTATATGACATACGAATAAAAGTTTTGTATAAGTTCCATATTTGAAAATTAATGGCAACCTCATTTATTTTAACTGCCTCGGTGGTGGTAGCGTATGCGACTGCTTTGCTTGAGGTCTCAGGTTCGATCCCGGGTTGGATTAAATGTTTGTATGATCTGTGAATATTTGTTTCAGAGATAAAGTGTTTTAAAAAAAGGCATATATGTATTTATATCAGTTGTCTCGTACCCACAGTACAAGCTCTGCTTATTTTGGGACTAGTTGGCATTGTATGTCAAATATGCGATATATTTATTTATTAAATCTGATCACTCTTTTGATGTTCATTGTCTTAGTTGAATGACGTATCTTCTATGCACGACTAAACGTTTTTTGTTTTCAAACCTTTTGTCAATTTTCTGAAGAATTTTAAGTAGAAATCAGTAGCAATTTTCTAAGTTAGCCTTATAATTAAATTTCTCTTGAGATACAAAACGAGTTCACCGTTGTCAAACGAACAAAATGATCGTCCGCACAACACATTATCAATTTCTAGACAATAGTTACCCGTGTCTTGTTTAAGCAAACTTAACTTTACTGTTGGAAAAACTGAACTAGTTTTACGTACAGTTCAAAATAATTGAATTTCCCAGCAAAATGTCAGTTGCGAAAGCGACAAACAGGTATGGTCAGGTAATTGCCGATGGCGACACCATAAATGACTGCTTGGAGATACTACATGGTGTAATTCAGTACCGTTGAGGCTCATTGGAGTGTTGAAGAAAGCTACGGTACCTCGCGACGTCCCCGACATATCAATCAAATCGCTTATAATATGCGCCGCCCGCCGTTACGCGTCAGCCATCTTATTATGCGGACTATAAGAGTTATTGTCGTGCGTTCGGCTTACTTCGGGACACTTCGGGATGGCGATAGGTCGATTTAAATTCCGAATAAGCGGGAAGGAGGAAGTCACGGTGCGCCTGCGGTTCTATGTGACACCTTTTCTCCGTACATGAAGTTGATTGAACTTGGTACGTTGAATTTGGATGATGTTTATTCCTTAGTTGTACTATTTTGATGTAGCCATACACGTGTTTGTATGTTACGATTTACGAATATTAAACCTTTTAAAAGCTTTATTTGGTTGGTATCCTGGATGTAATGCGGGATCTGAGTGGGGTATTGCGTGATAAATTATGTTTACGGGTACTATAATTCAAATTTAGAAATGCACAACAACATTGTTTATTGAATCTCCCTTTTTTTTGTCTATGCGGAAATCCCCTCGAATATCACCAGTTGCTGGTTATGTCGGAGACGAACCGACCAAAACCGCACGCCGTCTCAAGAACCAATAGTCGGGGATCCAGGTGTACCCTAGTAAGGAAATCCCTGAAAACCCGACCAGTTGTTCCCTAGTTAAGTAGACGCGTTAAACTTTAATTGTCCCATAGGATCTAATATAATAACCAAACCTCTATCACAACTAACAGATAGTACCTACATTAAGATTTCATCTCGGATTCTAGATCCGACTTATAAATCCCCTTCATATCACAGAGGGTCACGCTTAACCGGTCCCATCACAACTCACTCTATTTAGAGGGTCAGATAGAGAGAGAGAGAGAGTTGCTGATGACTGATGAGAGGGAGTCTCGGCTCGCTCGACTATTACGTTTCATACATTATCCGTCTAAGCAATGTCCCTTTTCTATCATAGCTACCTTGCCTTCAAAACTACATGTTCCTATTAATTTTACTAATATTCCTATCGTTATCAAATACTATGGTCACTTCTTAGACAGAAAGTTCCAAAATGCGTCTTATTTTAGAGTAATTTGCTATAACATGTCTAAAAGAAATGTCCACTTTCAATCAAAGTTATGAAATGTTTTGAAATCTTCCTTAAACTTATGGGTTATGCGATAGTTTTCCTAACTTATACGGTTATTGAAGTTATAGTTTCGAAACTATATTCGCTACGAAGAACTTCCTTATCGCTATAAAAGAAAAAGTTATCGTTTAAAACAACGCGTGTTAGCTAAGCGTGCATTTCAGATCGCTTCCGAGAAACAATACGTTTTCAATTTCGTCACATTCCATATAAAACTTTACTTATATTTTCTTCGTACGTATTGCGTAAATAATGTCTTAATATCACACCGTTACAACAAATTACAAGTAGATATACGTACGTATATACTACGCTTATCAAAAATATACTAATTGATATTGATTTAGTTTATCGATCTCTTTTGTGTTCGTTTTTCCTCTTGGTGTATTTAAAGAGATACTATTTGCATAACATTCATATTATAAATTTGAAAGTAACTCTATTTGTCTGTTACGTTTAATTACTAAACTTTGCAACGATTTCAATGAAATCGAAACATGGAAATACTTTAATTCTTGATTAAGTACATAGGCTAACTTTTACCGCGATTACCGACATACACGCGGGCGTTTTAAAAAAAATGTTTAATAATGAAACTAACAAATTATTTTTATTACACGTTTTTCTCTCTGCAATCGCTGAAGCCCTCTATTCTCTTGTTTGGTTGGCTAATGTCTCTCACGTGATCAAATCAAAATATTTATCTAATCTGATCACCAATAAAAATGATGAGTGATGAAAATTTTTCTTCATCACCCTGCAATTGCATGTGTAAAAGAACAGTTCGGTATAATTACATCCAATACTGCCACGCATCATATTACCATTGAGATTGCGTGAAATGATTAGTGCTAAGAAAATCCGACACGATATGCTTGCTTTGTGTTTTCATTAAAAGCTTGCCAATTTATAATACGGTGAGCATCGCTTGGGGTATTAAAGGACAGGATTCTGTTTTTAGTAATCTCATTTTCTTAATTATATCTTTGCTTTAATATCATCTTTCATCTCGGTGCAAGAAAAAACCATATTGTCATCTTTTATAATAAAAAGGAATCAAAGAAAACAATAATATAATCATTAAATCAATGCTAGAAAGTTACGTTTTCCTTCAAATCACATAAATTAGTAAGTACGTTGTCCGTGTGGTGACGGATTAAGAATACAAAGTGTCACCACCCCAAAATAAGAAGCTAAACATCACTGCCAAGAGAATGAACACTTGAAACAAACCCTTTTTTTTTTTTTTTTTTTTAGTGTGTGAAAAATCATCATGGACCGTCACCCCACCGGGGGTTACGGCGGGGTGGTGTGTCGGACTTGAACCGACTAAAAAACACACAGTGTGCCCTCTCCGCGCTTCTCCGTTTAGGAGTAGGAGAAGTCCAGGGTGGGATCTCCTTCTGAACTTCTCCAGCGCCTGCCCGCTCCTGATGCAGGCACCGTCTCTGTACGACGACCCTCTCTTAGGCGGCGTCCGGCACACACCGACGCCGCCCCCTCGCGGCTGACTTGAAACAAACCCTTTACCAACCCGTCTGGCCTAGCGTGGTATAGTAAGCCAAAACCTCCTTTCAAAGGAGAGGCCTATGTCCAGCAGTGGACTGTTAAAGACTGTTCATGAACATGATGAACAAGTACATTCCTTAACTGATTTGAAAAATCTAACTTGACAGACATGTCAGTCAGTTCTATGTCAATTAAAATTGATAGAACTTAAAATCATCGTCCTCCGAAAATCATATACACAGTAAAGGAAGAAAACAAACAGTTTTGCGTAATTCGATCGAGTCTTAAGGCCGGATGTGTTTATCTAAATACGTACTTATTACGTAATTTATTAATGTCATTAATTTGCTCACATGTTCAATGGTGTCGAATTATCTGCATACTTGAGTTTCATTGACTCTCATCCTGTCGTATGAGGAAATCGATAATATTAATGAATTGCCAGTAACTAATATGTATTTTGAAAAATATCACTGGTTTATGTCTGAAGCTCCAATCGCATGTGTAATATTAATGAATTGCCAGTAACTAATATGTATTATGAAAAATATCACTGGTTTATGTGATATTTTTCAAAATACATATTGTATATGCATAGGTCATCGTGACAAAATGATACCTGTCCTTTTCAAACGTCCAACTCGTTCTTTTTCATTGAAATAGGTGAGAGCGTAACAGAAATATGTGGGTAATATTTTCTAATTGAAAATATTACCCACAACAACAACCCATAACCGCTGCACACGGATCACCGCTCAGGAGAGGGTTAAGGCCATGCGTATTACCCTGGACAACAGTTTAAAGTATTCGTATGTATGTTAGTAAAGTCTAAGCAAAACAAGCTACCAATACTTAAATAAACAATATATACTTCCTTCCTTACCTATTACTATTTGCGGAAATTGTCTTTTAAAATGAATTTATTGACTCAGCCTTTCTTTTTCTTTTTATGAGATGATAATGTCAGCTATTTCTGCCAATGTCAAGTAGCTATTTAAAGTCTTCAAGTCGTCATCGTAATAAAAATAATGATGAAAAAATGTGGATGCAATAGAATGAGGATCTTCTTTTGAAAAGACTAAAAACCAATACACTCAGACTTTATACAATGACCAACAGCCTTTAGTAGTATACTGCAGGATATAGGCCTCTCCTTAGAAAGGTGGTAAAAGCCTGTACTATGAAAGCAGACTTATTGGTATATAGTTTGTGTCAATTTTACCTTCTTTCCAATACTACCTATTCACACACAATACACCTATAATGCGTTCTTACATAAAAAGTAATCGATTTTGTTTACTGTTTAAAGTTACGGCCGTCTGTGTTTCCCGAGGAGGACAATGCGAAGACCTGACTCATTTAGTACCTACGTCATCGTAACCCATATAAACGGAGATTAATTCATAATCAATGCTTAATACGGTATTATAACCACCAGACTATAAGAATGTCGATGATAATAATTTAGCTTGACAAACTACTTTTAACTTTAAAGACATGGGATTTAGATTGTATTTAGAGTTCTCGATTCCTTTCTTAGACAATAGGTAGGTATATTGTTCAAGTGTAAGGTGTAGGGAATAACAATCCATATAAAATAATTCAAAATCTATAAATAAATGAAGTACGGTTGAAATTCGATCACCAGACAGCTTCTACTTCTTACATAATACAAGTATTCAACTATCCCCATCGAATCATCCATCTAAGAACTGAGGTATCAAAATAAACAAATAAGTTCTAGAATATTTCTTTTTAACTAAAATATTCTGAACACGATCGTCAATGGCTACAATCTGTAAACAAATTGATTGAGATGGTCACATTACACCATATAAAAAATGCACGATCATAACCATATTTAAATTATAAATCCATACTAATATTATGTTTGTCTGTCACGTTTTCGGGTTAAACCAGGGCACCGATTTCAGTTAAATTCGTTTTACCGCGAAAATTAACATAATACCTAAATGCGAGCGGAGCCAGTTAAAATTTATCCAAAAAGAAACATAATATCTATCTATCATAATATATGTTGGTAATTTGACAGATACTTAAGGGTTCCCTGGTTCCCCCGTCCTATATAGCCAGCCTACCGTTTTTACAGTGAGGGTATGAATGTACTTGAGGGTTTTTGAACGAAGAAAATAAATTATTACTACTACTACAAGCTTGCTTCAGTAACTCAAAATTTAAACCACTTAACACATTATACCGCCTTTAAAAAGATTCAGTATAAACTGAGCTTTTCTTCTTCATTCTTTAAAATCATTCTTGATAGTTCCATACTAATGTATTCTGATATAAATCGAATGAAAACTATTTCTTATGAAACACAAGAGCACCTATCTACCCAGTTTCTAGATATTATCTAGAAATGCTAATATTCCTTAACCGCGGAAATTATGAAGTTACGTTCAAATTATATGTATTTATTCAATGCACGTCTACAAAGTATCTCACAATCGCTACTTTTCACAAAACAACCATCTGATAGCGTCTACGTGACTCAGCCATTTGCCAGCAAATACATATTTGTAGCTATACCCTGCTAGGTGTCAGTCCTATCGATTTTTGTGCCCTATAGCCTCATTGAGGCTTGCGGCAACCGCACCAAGCGACTGTATGCTTTATCTGAATGACTTTACGTTACTTTTTACGTTGCCATAGTTACTGTACATTTTAAAACAAAAGATAGTGTGATTCATCCGTAGAGAACTTGTTGTGGTAGAGTATGTTTAGACTAGAGATTGATACAATTATTGAAAACTGTATCTTATTGTTTACGTAATATGGCTTGTTTATATTTTGTGGTTCAAAATTACTTTTAGGTTTTTAGTTACTTCATTCATTAGTAGTTGTGATCTGTTACTTAAGCTTTACTGTAAATAAATAAATTTTATACATACGCAAATAAATAACCGCCATCTGTTGTCGAGTAGGATACTTAAACATTTAATTCGTAAATAAAGTGCAAAGTAATTTTTTAGCTGATTGTAAAAACTAGAATCAATTTTACTGATGATAATTCATTATTATTATTCTGATATAATGACCAGAAGTGAATTGCCTGACTCACCTATTGTCGACTTTTCTTGGAATTGTAAGAAAGCGTCCTGCGTTATTCAAACATACAATTCGTAATCAATTGTAACATGTACTCTTTTGTTACAGAAATCAAAACAGAGGAGGTCATTACTCAAGCTAAAATTGAGGCCGAAGAGGAAATGGACGAGGTGTCAATAGAAAGGCAGGAGTTCAGATCCAATAGAACTATGAGCATCGACAGTGACAACAGGTCCGATAAAAGCGAAGAAGAAGACTCAAGGAGAGCTCGCAAGAGAGCGGCGTCCACGTCCCCATCTAGAATGCCAATGGACAAAAGAATTGCTCGATACGAGTGCCCCAAATGCAGACAGAGGTTCGACTCCGTAAATGCATACGACATCCACCGGTATACCGTCCACAGTGATGACACCAAAACTGGTTTTGACGACGTCACCTATGTCGATTTCTCAAGCAAAAAGTTCGCGGAAATTGCTCGTGGAGTCTGTGAGAGAAATACTCACGTGACAATAACGGATCATCGTCACAGATGCGACATCTGCACCAGAGATTTTCCATCTGGACACTCTTTAGATATTCACAGGAAGTCTTGCATATCTAACACGAGAATTTCGAGTCCTGATAGAGAACATAGGGAAGATTTCTTCGCGAAGCTAGACCTTAGAAACAGGTCATTTGGTATCTCTGGTACATTAACACCACCGATGGAAAGATTCACTCCAAAGTTCGAAGATAGTCATCTGACTTCAAATGGTATTAGACACATAGATGCCGCCCGCGATCTGGCAGATATTCAATCGATATTAAACGTCACGTCAGCTGGTGGCCTTTTAGAGAGACTTACTGGTTCAAGAGTGTCTTTAGAAAGCGCTGTACTCACACCTCCTGATACCATAATGAAAGAACGAGATCAAGAAGAAACGCAAGATAACTTTGCAGCTGAATTCAGACGTATGAAATTGCGCGGAGAATTCCCTTGCAGATTATGCCCAGCCAAGTTTCCCAACCTCAGAGCTTTGAAAGGACATAACAGAGTGCACTTGAGTGGAACTGGTCCGGGACCATATCAGTGCAACATGTGTCCACACGCTTCTTTAGATAAGGCGGCTTTGGTGCGTCATATGCGCACTCATAATGGTGACCGACCTTACGAGTGTGCTGTATGTAATTATGCTTTTACAACAAAAGCTAATTGTGAACGGCACTTGCGTAACAGACACGCCAAGGTGACTAGAGAAGATGTTAAAAGATCTATTATTTACCATCCCTCTGAGGACCCGAATAATGACGAAGTGAACTCAAAACTTGCTAGAGATGATGTGAAGAGATCACTAGCCTTTCATACGCCTGATATAGATAGGAGAATTGAGGGCACAGGTCGCGATACACCGCTAACACACTTCACTCCAAGCTTTATAACAGAACGACATCCTGTTACGAATTTGACTACAAAGGCTGTACCTGAAGCACCTATAACAGCCAGAGATTCCGAACAACCTGCACCTCGAATTAAAGTAAAAGGTATTGGTCAGTTGACACAAATCCCTGAATTTAGACCTCCAGAACTATCTTATAAAATAAACGAAGTTCAACCAGAGCCATATGATGAAGAAGCTCCGGTAGACTTAAGCACAAGTGACAATAACAGTTGCGATGTTCTTGATCTCAGCAAGAAAAAACGTGATAATGACACTGATGAGCCTAAGGCCCCACTGCGCACATCATTCGAACCCGACCCGGCTAGCGTCGCTGCATCGGCATTTGAAAAGACTAGGTTTCTTTTGGCTCAACAAAGGCTTTTTGAATCATCTCTCCCCAAAATCGATCCAGCTTATTATGCCTCTCAGCTGTCACAGTTATATGCTGGTGCAGTCCCTAGTATCCCAGGACTACCTTTACCGCCATCATTTCCTATTGCTCCTTATCTCCTTCAACCATCTTTTTTTCCTCATCCAACTGACTCACAAGAAATGGCAGAAATAAAGCAAAGAATACAAAAAGAAATAATACGGGGATTAAGCATGTCTGGAGGTAGACTCGTTCCTAATGAACAGGAAAATCAACAAAAATTAGAGCCTGAAGAGGAAGAAGAGAAACCACCTCTAGTGATTACCCCCTCTCCGCCTTCACCACTTCCCGAATCTCCGAGGCCACAAATGAATAATAATATAGTTCCACAGACGGATTCAGTCAAAATGGTTATAAAAAACGGTATCCTTATGCCAAAACAGAAACAAAGACGATACCGAACCGAAAGGCCCTTCTCATGTTCTCAATGTTCTGCACGCTTCACCCTTAGATCTAATATGGAGAGGCATGTTAAACAGCAGCATCCTCAACATTGGAGCGTTCGGAGACCAGCGCCAAGAGCTCCACCCCCATACCCTACTCCCGACTCAATCACTGACCGCATGAAGTTTGCTCTCTTGGCTCGCCATTTGGAGAGACCATTACAGCAATCTGATCGATCACCTGCACGACGAGACTCTGATGAAGTTGCAGACAATGAAGAAGATGAAGAGGATACCTTAGTCATAGATGAAGAACCTGATAATGACATCAAAGAAGATCACAAAGCAGCTCGCCGTGCTGCGGCTGAAATATTAATGGCTACGTGTCAACAGGAAATGAGCAAAGACTTTGATCTTAAAATTGCGGGTAGTTTGATTAACAAACCGGCGCTCATTAACAACGAGAAGGCAAATATTGAAACTAATCCCATTTCATTGACCCAAGACTCATCACCGGTAACGGTTGTACCAACACGCAGTGATGAAGAAGAAGATGAGGAAGGATTAGTTGCCTCCACCAGTGAAGGAAATAACTCTGGAAGCGATGAGAATAAGTAAGTTTTCATTTCCTTTAACTTTATAAAAGTTCTCTTAAAAATTAATTTAAATTCAAACATTAGGTTTTCGTTACAATATCAGCGCCTATTTTAAAGGGAAAATTCTTTCTTTTCAGATCGGAAACGGATACAGCTCAGCCACCAAAGAAAAAGTCAGCGTACAGCCTTGCGCCAAACCGCGTGTCCTGCCCTTACTGCCACAGGAAGTTCCCTTGGTCATCATCACTACGTCGGCACGTCCTCACTCACACCGGACAGAAACCATTCAAGTGTCCGCACTGCACATTGCTGTTCACAACAAAATCTAACTGCGACCGCCATCTCTTGCGAAAGCATGGAGGATCAGCTCGGGCAATCTTAGCCGAACCTATTCCAGAAACCATGTCTCCACCTCAGCCAGTGACTGACAATCGAGCAGTTCCTGACAGACCATACAAATGCACATCTTGTCCCACCAGTACTTTTTCTTCTCTAGAAACATTAAAGAAACATATGTCTTCGAGGCATGCAAATGGTTCCCAACCAGGCTCCCCAATTCCAGAGGTTGTGGAAGAATCTGTTGAAGGTGGTCTGGTATTTAAGTGCCATCTGTGTGAAGCATCTTTCAGTGATAGAAATGGTGCATTGAACCACCTGGCTACTGGTCATACTTCAGAATATGAGCAACTGTTGAGTAAAGGAGCTTTAGATGCGAATAGTGACAGGAGTGAAAGTGCGGATGATGATGAAAGGGGAAAGTTTCCGGATCACGCTAATAGAAAGGTGAGATATTTGAAAACAAAATAATTTAAGCTAAATGATGCATTTGAATATGGTAATGTGTTACTTATAATTATTTATTTTTATAGGTGGTGTGCGCATTCTGTGTCCGTCGCTTCTGGTCAGCTGAAGACCTTCGCCGTCACATGCGAACCCATTCGGGTGAGAGGCCATTTGCTTGCGACTTGTGTCGACGACGCTTCACATTGAAGCACAGCATGCTGCGTCATAGAAAGAAACACCGCGAGGAAATTACTGATGATGAGGAACCTTCACCACCAAATACACCAATTGAGGAGAACGTTACGAATGGGTATGTTCAGTTTATAGTTTTTATTTTATTAATAATAATATTAAGAAATAAGATGCATAGGGTTCTTCCACCAAGAACTTAGGACCCCAAGTCGACATCACTTGCAAGTGGTGTACCTTCTGATCGACAAATGAGGTTCTGGCATCTCATACCGATTATCGGCGCAACAATCTTGCCACCTATAAAGTGGAACCCCAACACTGCCGATACAGTTTTCAGGCCCAGTGGCCTTTAACATGCTTACCCTTTTAAGGGAAAAACAGGTGTGATTTTTTGTTATATGTGTAAAGTTATGAGTTATATCTTGGTTAAACCAGTTATAAATATATAATATAGAAGGAAGATATAATATAGAAAATACGTTTTGTATTAATGCTTTTCATAAACATAATAAAAAAACATTACCATTCTATTTTCACAGGTATCGCTACCAAGATGAAGACGGCTCTGGCAACGAAATCCCAAGCAACATAAATAACAACAACTCCCCCCCATCTGCTCCTTACGACAAGAAGCTCAAACTTGATATGACATCGCGCAAATATTCTTCCGAGGCAGAGAATGACCCTGAAAACAGTGATCTTATTGGCAAACTACTGGGCATTCCGGACAAGACAATCAATAAGTTACTATCATCCGCAGATGAGGCGGCAAAAATACTCGGAATAAACAAATGAGAGTACGCTATAGTCTTCGTGACACCTGCTACGCTTATCTTAGCACCACGAGGACTAAAAGCTCCGTTAAAAATTTAAACGTCAAAAGCTGTCAGTAACGGTACAACGTCATCTAGCAACGAATAGGTGTACTAATATAATGTACCCATTGTATATATTATGTAGTTCTTAATTTACAACGAATTCATTATGAAAGACATCGCCACCTAGCATCGAATAGCGAGATCAAGCGTGACTTTTGTGAAAACATCACTTGTAAATAATTAGTGTAACTAGGTGCCTTTAGCTGCTTTAATTTAATGTATGTACCGTCCTATTATGCCTTTCTTGTACTATTTAATGCTTAAAAAGTGGGTAAGCAACAACGAAGTTTTCTTTAGTGCCAGTTCTAAAAGTACATAACACTTTATTCTGTAGTCGTAGGAGTATACTCATAGTCTTATGTTAGTACATATTGTAGATGGCTAAGGCCTTAAAGTACTAAGTAGGTACTACATACAATAGCCAAAACGTGAGTATTTTACTGTCCTTTAAAGAAAAGAATGGAGTACATTATCGTTACTTTACAATCAAATTCATCACGAAACATAACTCAGTTTTCTTCGTTAACCTTCACGATATAAACATATCACATATAATAATCTGAACGTATAACAATAAAATGGTAAACAGTTATATTAGTATTTCTCTGAAGGACAATAAAAATGTGTCACGAAGTACTTAATATTTCACTTTATATTTAATGCACATTAGCTGATAATCTGTTAGATAGCTAGGAGCCAATAAATTTTGCATTTCTTTCTAGTCGCGTACTATTTTTCATAACTTTTCATTAAATAACCATTTTTAGTAATAGAGACCAGCCAAAAAAACTTAATTTTCGCAAACCCAAAATTAATCTAGTCAATTTTTAAAACGTTTTGTTTTTCTTATTCTAAGCTATAATACCAAAATGTCGTTTAAATTCTCTTACTGGTTAGATTAAGAATAAATGTAACCTCAAATTGTACTACCAATGAATAGTTGTAAGATTATGACAGTTCACTTATAGTTTAAAAATAGAATAGAATTGTTAACATCAGTTTAAACTAAGAACTATTTTGAGTTCACCTTCTTCGATATCTTTTCTATCTATTAATATTTCTCTCTCTCTTTTAAAAATAAATTTATCTAATTTTAAAGACATTATCGTTGTATGTATGTATACAGCATTTCATCTAAAGGGGCATATGCCAGTTTCTAAGTCTAGTATTTCATCTAATTCTAAGATTTTACCGTTAGTCGGGACTTAATCCCATTGCGAAACTTATTGACATTTTGTTTGCTCAAACTTATGGCATTTCTTTACAGAAAAATACTAGTTTAAAGTAAATTTTAAGAAGGTTAGGATCTCTTTAGATGCTTAATATAAATCCTAAATATAAAAATAATAATGTTATGTTTTTTATGAGTTTTTGGTTGTAATTCGTTAACTTGATTGGGAGCTAATTTTATTAAAAAAATAAATATTTAGTTTTCATTTGGAAATTTATTTGAGTTTTATATTATTTATTTTGGTATATCAGCAATATTATTTTGTCATAGGTTAAAAACCTATTTAGTAGAATACTATAATTAAGTTTAATCTAATAATTAACAGTCTCCGATATGGATCGACGCATCATACGCTAGAATATACCTAAGTCCGAATGTGCTTTGTATATTTGTAACGCTAATATAATATATACCAAATATATTTTGAAAAATAGGTAATTGTATAAGAATAATTAATTAAATAATTATGATATAGAATTATTGAATATTATTGCCTTTGCAGCTCCTTCGTTATGAGACAATTTGAGCAATAATAATGTAGAATGTAATTTAATCCCATAAGAAAACGAAGCCATTGAACAGTTGTAGATTAGGTTTTATGTTAAACCGTCATTCGCTTAGAATCTTAAAAATAAAATGGCGCTCGCTTTTTTTAAATATAAAATTGCTACATAATATTAAGTGTTTTAAATACTTCAATTATAGATGTGTCTTAAATTATAACTTTTATTAGAATTCTAAATGTTAACCAAAGTAAGTTTTTAGTAATAATTTTAATGAATCCTGCTTGATGTCAATTATAGTTAAAGAAAATGAAAATGATTTTGATATTGTAATTATATTTATTTAGAGTTATTTTTTGTGTATAATTTTGCTTCGTCCAGTAGGTAGGTATGAGTTGCGCTGTTTTAATTACATTAAATAATGTTACATAAATATAATTAGTAAATAGGTAGTAATCTCATACTTACTAGTAGAATAATTAAGGTAATATTTGGTAAGGATATTGTGGCAACACCGCTTGGCCTTATAAATAGTGTTCGTGTGTTTAAAAAATATGCTCTCATGTAAGCTAGTTTTAAATAAATTTTACCAATTACGCATTATTATAATTGTAGTTTTAATAACAATTATTCTTATTATAAGATGTTATGATTCACCTTTTTGCCTCTCTTTCTTTATGCAATATGAGTGTCGTTTAAAAAACGGTTTTTTGTCAAAATAAATAATGGTGTATTAAAATATGTTTATTTTTTATCAACACACGATCTTACCCTATTACAATACAAAGTGCGGACTAAATTGAAAAATTGAGCATGGTTATTAGCTGTCTACTTGGTAGTAAAGTTAATAATATACAAAGTACCTAACGTACCTCTATAACATCAAGTTCAAAAGTAACTTTATTAAGAAATAATAAAAGAGAATGCTTCTAGCCAACGCCAGAGCTTCGACTCAGAAATTTTCATGACAACTAAAGTCCGAACATCACCTTATTACACAGAAAAAACAGTCAGACTTACAGCTCATTATATATTAAATATTATCATCATCAGCTTATAGCAGACCACAGCTGGACATAGGCCTCTCCACTTAGTTCGATATAAAATATATTCTAAGTTATTTAATTGCAATTACGACATTATTTAATTCCATAATCATCAAAATCTATTAAAATCGATGGACTCAGTACAAAATTTAACAAATATGTATTTTTAAAGAAAATAATAATAGGTCTACATAAGATAGGAATGCATACACACATTGTAGGTATATATATTTCCAATTAATCAAATTAATCAAAATATTTTAAAAAATCATGACTTGGCCGATTTAACTAACTACTCTATAGTTAGTCAAATCGACCAAGTGCGTGTCAGGCCACGCACAGGGAAGGGTTCCGCAGTCACCCAGAATGGTACGTGGATTTAAAATCGTATCCAATAGATAATTGTTATGTTAAAGTAATAATGCTTTAATTTCGTATGACGTTTTACAAGTAGGTAAGCGCATTTTACGATTTCAAGCCTTTTACAAGGCTCTCTCCTGAACAACAAAGTTATCTAATCCGTTATAATTTTCCTTTAAAGTTCATGTTCAAAATTCAAATAGATAGTATGTAGAACCTTAACTACATAGTTTGAAATATTTTGGTAAATATGTTATTTCTTAGAGATATAAAATTTATCATAGGCTACCGCAGCGCCACTCTCGTTGGACTCCTTCATGAACACTTTTATACGCATAAATGTTGCTAAAGTAAGACGAAGCCGATAGATGGCAGTCAGTTTGTAGTAAAGCTATTCCCCGCTAGATGACAATGCCTGAGGGTACGAAATAATTCGTTCATTTAATTCCATTTTTCATTCAGTTCATTTTTCGTAACAGTTTAGCAAAATATTGTGAGAAAATTTTAAAAGAAATAATAGTATGGTTCTATATATATATATATATATTTATAGTTAACTATCGCCAACAACAACAAATAATAAAAAATATTCTATCTTCACAATGAATGAACGCATCTATACATTGTCGTGAGAGTGAATGATGATAGCTTATGAATATTTTGGAGTGCTATTTTCAAGAAATTACCCATGAAAATGGGAAAGTTCGAAATATAACAATCAACATCAAATTCTTACTCCTACCTACCAATAATACAATGACGGTGATACTTTTTAGAACACAAACTAACACTACTTAAGACTAGATCCTATTAGATATGTCACTAACTTCAAGTTTTAGGTTTTTAATAGGATTACTTTCGCACTAACAAAAAATTCTTAGTTTATAAAACATGAGTTCATAAGACTGACACAAAGGACTCCCAGATCAAAAACAGCATTTCGTAGATCATTCAAAGTAATATTTCAAATGGCGATTTAACCCACACACAACATTCTGCGCAGTAGAAGGCGTCGAGGTGTCCCAGTACAATATTTGTGTTGTCTAAATATAAATAGTTTAGATGTGTAAAATAGGAAAGTAACTAAAAGTTTACATGTTTATTTTTCTTGTAAATTGAAACAACCTTTCATATTAAATACCTCAGTCACAATTTCCACACCGGCTTATTGAATTTAGAGGTTAAGTAGAGGGAAGTAGAAAAATAGTTTGGCAACACCGACTAGGTGAATGAAGGATTTCAAAGAAATAGAAAGAAGTCACTACATAATTTATGCGAGACAGCGTCTTTATTTTGAGATTTCAATTGCTTAACTTTTAGTGATAGTTTCGAAATAATATTCAGTGCCCTTATAGATCTAATCAATCTAGTTAACGTTAACTATATTAGGAAATTAATATTGTAACCAATTGTTTGTAGGGTAAGCATCATTTCTATTGCATAGTGACGTAGGTAAACTATATTAAAAAGTGCACTATTTTATTATGAAGGTTTAACTCATAAAGTGTGATTAGAATGTTTCTACCGTTTATAATTTTACTGTAAAAATATGAGTTTTGCTTTTGTACATAATTTAATTGTTTATTTGTGTATTTCAGTGCAATAAATTACCAAAATGGGTGATCAACAATTCTTTCTCAAATGGAATGACTTCCAAACGAACATGGTGACATCCTTTAGGCACCTGAGGGACGAAAAGAGTTTCACAGACGTGAGTATGACAAATAATAAATTTATCTAAACTATCTCCTATAACCTAAATGTTTGTTTTGAAATAAATTTTGTTTTCTTTTAAGTTTGAGTGTTGTGTTGTCCATCTTTAGTCTAAATTGAACAAATTTCAAGGGCATATAAGTTAAAAAGAAGTTTCTATAGTTATTCAATTACATAGTGAAGAATTTGCATTCTAAACAGTTATTGTTTGTCATTGATGTGGTTGCATCTCATTTTGAGTTGTACATCTAAAGCATGTTTGTTGTTCTATAAACATTTTTTGACTTGTTATTGTTTGCATATAGAAGCCAAAACATTTCCAATTAAAATAATAATCTCATAATAATATTATGTTGCAATAAATTAAGTAAAACAGTGTTTAGACTAAATTTTAGATATTGTAATAATAAGTAAACTTAGATGTTGATAGTAGGTAAGTGCCTATTGCTGTTTACAGTAACTTTTCTATAACATTACCAGTCCCTAATAAAAATAATTTCTTTTCATTCTCAATACTATTAAAGTAACATTTTAACAATAGTTAAAAACAGTGTTAAATAAGAGTTTAAATGGGGGTAGAACACAAAAAAATACTAATTTAAACTATTGCATTCTAAAATTTACAACTATTTTATTGGGAGTATGCATTCCTAGTAAGTAATACTTATGCCATTCAAAGATGAACTAAAAACCTACTATGGGACCATTATTTCCCATAACATCACTTGGTGTATTGTGAGATATCAAGAAACTGCATTTTAGATGTTCTAAGGACCTTTTCTCAATGTTTGATTGTGTTAGAGATTATTTAGTCACTAAGTTTTTTTTTTTACTTTTGGTCTAAGTAAGCACTGTAAAGTGCTTAGAAGGGAATGTTGTTGTTTAGGTTTGTTTGTGCAGTGTCAGATTTATGAAAAACAGATTTAAAATCTATAACCAGATCAGTTTAAAGTAAACATTTGAGGCAAGCAATCAATATAATTATAAATGTAAGTTGCTAGTGTAATATTTCAAAGAAAGCATTTATATTTCAATTAAATATGTAATCTGAAATATTATTAATATTAGCCCTTTACATATATCTTTTATTTAAGTTAACATTAAATTGAAAAAAAATGTTATGACATGATTAAAATGTGGATACTTTTCAGGTGACGTTAGCATGTGAAGGTCAGACGTGTAAGGCTCATAAAATGGTCCTGTCTGCATGTAGTCCATACTTCAAAAGTTTATTAGAGGTAAGACAAATTAATAATATTATATATATAACCCTTTTGCCTACTCAGCTGGCAATTAAGTCGGTAAACAGTAGCCTGTCTTTTCTCAAGAATCAAACTATATATATATCATCATAAATATCAACGCCAAATGTTTTTGAAAATGGTGCAGGTTTTTAAGTGTAATTAGCATAAAAAGTTATGATCGAATTAATATTATTGAATTCATATTTTGTCATATTTATAATATAAATTAATGTTTTGTATCATTACGAGATTGTACCAAGAGTATTTGACTTATTCATATCTTTGCACGGAGGCACTCAGGTGCACTCTTAAGGGTACAAATGTTACCAGCTACTCCTAACCTTCTCGTTAATAGCCCGAGATACCGATGAAATGTCTGAGTTCCTGCGTAATGTGTGTTTGTTTACAATGACAGTTTTGGGTTCATCGCAATTTTTTTATTGCTAAATTGATATAAAGTTTTGCTTTAATATAAAACTTGTGCGCAAAATATTGAAATGTTGCAGTTTTTTTGTCAACTCAAAAGACTTCAATTTTACGATGAAGAGACTAGTAAAACTAAGACGATGAGAGCACTGAAGGCGATTGTAAAGTCTGACTTTAAAGTTGATTTAATAAGTGGAAACATCAATATGAGCGTCTTGTTCAATCAAATGGGGACTACTTTGAATGATGTCTCCGGATGACGAAAAATTTGACATGTGTTAATAAATCTAAATTATTCAAATACATCAGGGCAGAGTAATAGGTACAAAGTTTTGAAATGTTATTATTATTTTTTTAATAATAATATTCAGTAAAATCTCGTTAATACACATCCCATTTAAATGGTCATAAATGTGTTTGGCTAAACACTTAAATAATTGCAATGCGCGAGAATCGAATCCGTGACCTCTGACATTGCAGTCGGATCTACGCCGCCGGTAAGACAAGGCAGCTGATATAAGGCTACGATTATGTTAATGCTAGATAAAAAGCTCAATTCAATGTCGAATTGCAATCATAGTATTTATTTATTAAATGATAAATGCTGACCATGTCAATAGGCCGTCACGCTGGCTGTCTTTGTAAAATTAATTAAAAAATACACGTGATAAGTACCTACCGCTTAAATTAATATAAATAAAATCGGTCAAGTGCGTGTCAGGCCACGCATAGAATAGGGTTCAGTTGTCACCCATAATGGCACGTGGATTTCAAACCGTGCCTAATAGATAATTATTGTTATGTTTACATAATATTTTGTAGTTTTTGTACGAAGTTTTCCAAGTAAGCGTATTTCACAAGTTAGGCGTCTATAGCTCCTGAACTTACAAAGCTATCTAAGCCGTTATAATTTTCCTTTAAAGTTCATCACATGGACTACCGTCATGATTTTTTTCCAGATTTTTCGAGCTAGCCTTTTAGCTTTTAGAGGCTTAGTAGTAAATACGCATTGGACTACAACACGTCTATAATTTGCACCAGGCTTTGATAAGGCAAACAAGAAATTTGGCCAGCATTGGTGTGTTGATGTTGAGTGATTTCCTCGCAACAAATAGGGAGTTTTGCTCCTCTGAGTTTAGAAACATAATAATCTCCTTGTTCCTAGGGGTTTATTTTACTGTACTTTCAAGTTATTCGTACGATAAACTTATCATTGTTTATTTTTTAAAAATAAAATAAGTAATAGTCGATTGTGTTTGTATCTTCTGCCGAAGATAAATGACACCTATTATCTGATAATCACTAAGTCCATTTTGTTGTTTGGGATATTTTATGTACACACCTTGTTGGACGTCATGATTGATGTGTTCCGAAACTTAAGTACCGCAAACCTCTTAGAAACTTTGAAACTCATTTTTATAACACGAAATATGCAACGCGACGTTTGTTTACTTTCTCCTATGGCTGCGCTTAGGCAAATTTTATTTTTACCTAACCGTGACGTCAGACCCGACGCCATGACACTCCCAGCTGTTTTCGCGCACTATTTAAATGTTAAATATAAACTGCTTTAAACTTTGTTAGGTGCTGTTGTATTACCAAAATAAAGGTTTTTTCGTAAAATAGTTTTCCTTTAAAGTTTAATATAGGACTACTATCATGAATTTTTTAGATTTTTGAGCCAGCTGTTTAGCTTCTAGAGGAGGGGGGGACGCACTGTTTTTGCAAAAAAAAATGCTTTTTAAAATTGAATAACTCGCAAACAGATCGCTAAATCGAAAAATGGTTTTAGCAACCGCGCATTTTTGTAAAAATCTGTCTAATGATAATCCCACACGCTGCGGTATACGTGACAAAAAAAGTCATCCTTACTTTACGTGTAGGGGAGGTTACCACAAACAAAAACATTTTTCGAGATTTTATTGTAGCACTGTCGACGTGAGAGAAATACATATTCATGCAAAGTTAAATCTTTATAACACTAACCGTTTGGAGTGTAAGTCGAGGACGGACGGACATGACGAATCTGTAAGGGTCGAGTCATGAACTACGGAATCCTAAAAACAATTATCTCCAATTTTAATATTTTGACCATAAATTGGCATGGGCAGCCCAAACTATTAATAACAATTGAAGCATTACCTACCATATAGATACACTTGTAGTTCGGGGTGCTTATTTTTCTGTTTATAATGTAACTGTGCCAATGATTGGTGGGGTTCCAAGGATAAGTAGGTTAACTTATTGTAACATTTCGATACAAATGTTAGAAGTAGGTTAAACTGAATTCCAGATTTGTTTACATCAAGTCAACTGATGAAAGTATGTTAAAGAGACTCGTGTATTCATAAACTCTGAATTAATTTTGCGTGCTTTTGCCACATATACTAGTAAGTTGAGCAGGAATGATGCCTCTGCCTCAATAGATAAACAATATCAAGAGACTTTCGAGTGAGTGACTTGGTACGGGGGCGTCAATTAATCGGATGAGGCGTTTAGGGGGCGGTTGAGCCAAACCTTTTTAATATTACCTTGGGGGAGAGGGGGATTGTTGGTAAATATCAATAATTTTTATGTCTACAAGGAACAAAGTAATTATTTTTTAATTTTTACTGTTCTATTGTGAATCAATCCCAAGCATTTACACTAAGAATCACACAGATCTTAAAAAATATTAGTGGAGAGGGAGAGGGTACGTAATTATTGGATTGAACTATTGGAGTCATTACTCTCTTCCTCTCTACTTCTGAAGGTAGGAAATTAGCAGCTATTGTTTGTGTGCCCCTAAAACAATAAAATAATTATTGTTCCTTTTAATAATCCCAGAACTTAATTTCCAAAATGGCTTACTCGTCAAGCTATCTAGTTGCAGATTGCGACACAATATTACTTGAATAGTACGCAATTTTCTCACAATTACGCATCCGACGTTCATTGCGAAAGTATTTAATTTCATTGATAGACGCGAAATATCAATATTGCGGATACGGAATGTAAACAAAACAAAGGATGTTGAACTAAATTGCAATGTGACACTTCACCTAACATTCGTGTGTTAATTTTGTACCTTAAGTAGATATTGAATGTACCTACAATACCTACATCTATACATTACATATTAAAGAAATAATTTAAACAAAAAGGAACCGACTTCAATGAAAGACTATTCCGATTACCCAATTCGCTACATTGTGCCTATGATATTTGAGGAGTTCCCTCGATTTCCTTGGGATCCCATCATCAGATCCCGTTATTGTGACGATGGGACCACCTGTAAGCTACGCCCATTCCAATGCAAAAAGAATTTTTGAAATCGATTCATAAACGACGAAATTATCGCTGAACATACATAAAAAAAAGACGATTCCGACGAATTGAGAACCTCCTCCTTTTTTTTTAGTGGGTTAATAAATAAAATTGAAGTCTCTGTGTGTAATATCAAATTGAAAACTTTTTTACTAAATTCATTTTTTTTAATTTTTGTCTATCTGTTTGTTCGGGTATTCCCAGGAACGGCTGGACCGATTTTGACGGAACATTCACTGACAGACAGCTGATGTTATAGGAGTAACTTAGGCTTATTTGTTTTAGACTCGGCTAGTACTAGATATAATTAAACTTTTTTATAGCAGGCCAGTTTAGGTTTTTAGTTTTATCCACGGGTTCCACTTGCGTGTCATCATCATCAACAACAGCCTTCATAGGCCTCTCCTTAGAAAGGAGGTTTTGGCCTACTATACCACGCTGGCCTCAAGTTTTCCTTCTCTTTGCATCGATGTTCTCTTGCGTAGTTTATCCCTTAGTCGCCTTTTACGACACCCGCGGGATGAATAGGGGTGGTGACACTCTGTATTCTTAATCCGTCACCGTAGTGGTTTAGGTTAAGACTAGTAATCAATATTGTTGAGAGTTTAATTATAAAAGTGTAATAAAAATTTAACAATAGAATACTTAAATCGTAACTACTGTGATTAAAAAACTAATTAGATATTCGTTTTTCTTATTTCTCTAATTCACTACTCGTTTCTCTAATTCAGTCCATGGAGAATCATGCGCGGTCTCAAGAGAGACTATTGGAACCAACATGTCCACATGATTTTCATTTACGAATGAATTAGTGAATGATCTTAATCGTATTACGATTACGCTTAAGATTAAATCTTAAGCATGTACAATCTGGATTAAATGGACCAAAATAGTTTTTTTTTTGTAAGAATCAGAAAAAATAATTGCGTGATATTTGCCGAGACCCCTCCTCCCTCCAACGTAAGATTAGATGAGATTTGACTCGACCCCCCCTTAAACATCGCACGTAATTTATAGACGCCCCCTTTTACGGGTATATGTGTATAGTTAAAAGCACGAAGAAAAGCTAGTTAGTTAATTAACACTTTGCACTACTACATGCATTGAAAGTATGTATTAGGAAAATTCAAACTCAGCGATTTGCCATTGATGTCTAGGTCAAGCTTACGTGGAACATTCTAGTGTTTGTGAGCATAGGTTTAGTACAGGTCTGTGACGTAATTATGGCAATATACTAATGTTTAGGTATATTGAATACGACAGTGCTCTCTTTCTCTGAGGCGTAGTGTTCCAAAAAGAGACACTTTGTCTGTCGGAACGGGTCGATCCCGACGTAGACGACTTTGGCAGTAATGCCAGTTGTCGATAGGACAGCAGAGAGTGGGACCTCTGGTGGCAGATTAGTTGTTGCGGTCGGTGTTACGAAAATTGGCCGATAGGTAGGGGAAGCGGAGGCTCCCCCAGGATAAAACCAGATAGGTGCGAGTTCGAATTCTGAAGAGGGACCTGAATTGATATGGTCCGTGTCCTACCCCGAGCAGCTGTTGACAGCAACAAAAAAGGCATCATCATCAGCCTAAAGCAGATCACTTCTGGACTTAGGCCTCTCCCAATACTCACCATTCTGATCGATTTTGGACTTCTCGTATCTCGCTCCTGCAAGCTATCCTGCGCAAATCGTCACTCCACCTGGCCTGTAGGCGTCCTACACTACGTTTGCCGAGACGCTGTCTCCACTCCATAACTCTTCTACCCCAACGGTCATCAGTTGTAGAACTGATGACCGTTGGGGTAGAAGAGTGGCAGTGGGCTGGCCACTTCAGCTTGCTAATCCGGTGGACAAGGCATATTGAATACGAACTAAATAAAATGGAAGTGTCTCTTTCTAATTTCAAATTAACAGCTTTTCACTGAAAGCAATTTTTTTTTGAAAAAGAGTTTATATATTAGACATCTCTGGAACGGCTGACGGAACCTATTCGCTAGCATAAAACTGACTATATAAGGAGTAACTTAGGTTACTTTTATTTTTACTTCTTCGCTTCTCCGTGTTTTTGTTGTCAAAGGTACAGAAACAAGCGCGGGCAACACCGAGAGGTGAAGCTAGTTTCATATATGCATAAGTTCTGTCTTCTTGAGAAAAATGGTACTAAATATAATACTAAAAGTATAGATCAAACCATATTTAGGTACGTGTGTATTTGATACATTAAAAAACAATTCGGTATGTTCTTGTTTTTTTGAAAACACTCAAAAAAGGTAATAACTGCTATTTTTCAACTACAAATTACCGAAATAGTACCTTCCCGTATTATTATCGATTCCCCAGAAAAAATAGAACGTCAAAAAGACCTTTGTTAAGTAAATTGAAAATTGTTTGTATTCCAGGAGAATCCCTCTAAGCATCCGATAATAATTCTAAAGGACGTGTCATACCTGCATCTGCAAGCGATCCTGGAGTTCATGTACGCTGGCGAGGTCAACGTGTCTCAGGAACAGCTGCCCGCCTTCCTCAAGACTGCCGCTAGGCTTAAGGTAAATAATTACTATATTCGATTTAACTAACTCTGTCTGTCGGGCTTTACTCCAAAATTTCTGAATTGTTTTCAATGAAATTTGATATACAAATAGTCTTGAGCTTGAAAAAGGACACCGGACTTTTGACCGTGAAATCCAACATACAGGCGGGCGGGCAATTTCTAGAATAATACCGTTTGTCCTTTCCAGTTTAAAACCTGCGTCATCAGTTTAATATATTTATTAGATGGAGATAATTTCAGTCTCAAAAGCAACGCGCTAGTTTGAAAAATAAAGGTTCAGTATTCAAATATTTAAATTTTATTCATACTTTGTTTGTGCGTTTGTTACGAACGTCCAGTTTTTCAAATGTTATTAATTTGTCCCGTTACGTGTCCCGTCACGGTAAGCAGGTTTGTACAGTTGATTGATTGCGTGTTACAATTTTATACACTCACAAAATATGCAATTACTTCGATTTCTTCACTTCACACAATATAATTTTATTTGATCTCATATCACGCAAACGGTTTGTGAATGAATTCATATGGTTTGTTTTATTTATAAAAATAAAAACGTAGATTTTGTATTGTATTTATTATATTTAAAGTAACTATACCTCTGAAGTTTGAGATGTTTATGTGTCTTCTGCAATCACTCTAGTTAACACAAGAGAAATTCTAAATTTTACTGATAACTTTCACAAAAATTTCATTTCATGATATTGAATAAAGTAGTATAGTAGGTAAAACCCTTTAAAAACTACCATTTGTGCAACCTTTTAATATTTTTTCAATAAGAAAACTCCGGCATTAGTAAAATACATGCTGTCTCGCTGGGGACTCTACAAACATACATGAAACGAAAGAACATCCAAATTCTAGACTCAGAACTACTTTGTGGTTCATACAAAGTGTTATCAGAAGTGGGATTTGAACTCGCAACACTTAAGGCAGTAGAAAGCGGTGTGGAGACTACCTAAAGCATTAGGCCAACCGTGCAGTTTCAAAATCTAGATCTACAGATATTTGTTTCGTAGTTTGGGTGGACAAAACAAGTATATAAGTAGATATTCTATCAGTCAATCTAGATGGCGTTGTATTGTATATGTGTCAAATATTAATTATTATATTTTACTCTGTTTCTCCTCTGTTACAGGTAAAGGGCCTAGCCGAACCTCCACCACAGATGCCTAGCATCAAGCGAGAAGGCTAACCCGTGCAGTGAGCAAGTGCCCTAAAAGACTTTAGTGAACATATGTACGAGAAACACCATTGTAACATACATTTCAATATATATCTGGACGGTTCATGATGATTTGACGATATTTAAAAAAAAACATATAAGAAATACGTCTTAAGAAAACTGCGTCTACTAGATACAATTTTACTGCTGATCTGATTTGCAATTGCATTGGCATTCGATTCAATCTCATGATCATACTAGATTGCCATTTTCATTTGATTTTATTGTGTGCAGTTATTAGAAAATTTTCATCTCTATATTAAAAAAATCCACAAAAACTGAAAGACCATTATTCTGAGAATTAAAAGCCTTCAATAGTCCAACGTTGGGCATAGCTCACTCGAAGTTTACATGCTGGCATGACAAAGAGTTCATTCGCCTCGACTTAATTAAATACATAAGCAAAAAAGAACTTCTATAGCATAGATGCAGTTTTAACAATTTACCAAAAGCATTTAAATCTAATAGCACGCCAGTTTATTACATTAGCAAAGATTTGATGAAAGATTATTGTATCTACTAGATCTTACATTGTAACTTATCTTCAACTGAAGCACCATTGATATTTCAATATATATAAATAATCCTATATGCAGTAAAAATTAACGAAGTCTATGTTAGTCTATGTAAGTGTAAATGCAAAAGAATCAATCTTTATAGCAAAAATGTCGGTGATGATGCCGATATGTTCAGATAGAATCGTCTTGATGTATGTCGCATTATCAAACCCCTCGAACCCGCACGCTTTCTGTCGACCAGTGGTGTCAATATATTCGAATATATATGTATATATATCGATTAAAATTTATATTTATAATCGATTAAATAATACTTAAAGTAAAACGGGCTGTGTCTCTTAGCTATAGTGAAAAGAAAATATTTTTCTTAGCTTGGACAATAGTCTTAGATAGTAGAACTCTGAAAACGAGTTTTTTAGCCAACCCTTTTTTTTAATTATTGACATCATTGGTCCCTAGCTTATTCAGTCTTTGTTTTCAATTTTTTTCTAATCGTTGTGTATTGCTAATCTTCACACTTCGAAACTTGAATGTCCAGGATCTCATCTGAGTAGGATGTGTGGTTTATTTTTTAATTTTGTAGGTATGAAAGAGTCAAATATTTGTAATGTTTGAATAAATGTGTGGTTTCAAACTTTTAGTAGAATAGGTATGTGCTTTGGCGGATCGCATTACTATACGTAAACTACCGGACCTGGTTATATGTTGACCCTTAATGATGTAACAGGGATATCCTATTTATACTTACATATAATTCTTAAACATCATTTTTAAATGAATTTATAAAACGCAATAACCTTCATCAAAATTGGTCTTGTAGTTATAAACGAATTTACCGCATACCGATTTCATTGTGATTTGCAACTGCTGTAAATGGCATTAGACTGATTTTGCAGAAGTTGAAGTTTTTGTTGAACTCCATAAAATGTTTTCGAATTGTTTAATCTACTTAGTTTAAAAAATATTAATCACGGTAGGCCCAGTGGCTTTAAGTGGTCGCCACGCCGCTGTCTACTGCGTCAAGTGTTGTGGGTGCAAATCCTGCACGGAATTAAAATTGTTATTCCGAGTCTATTCGCCGCGAACAGAAATATATTATTTATTTAAAAAAAAAAACGATTTGCCAAAGTACTAACTCTTTCATTCCCATAACTTCACATTTGGTGTGGTAGCATGACAGTAATTCTTGGCTAAACTCCTACCTTGCTCCGTAAGTTACCTACCGACCAAAGTAATATTAGATAATAATTTCAAGCCATTCCCTTCACTTTCAAGTCGGACGGCTTGTAGAGAGAGCAGTTGTTATGTAGTTCAACGTCTTTTTACATGTTCAAATAATCTTAATAACTTAAATATGTAGATAATTCTAGTGTCACGTTGTTACTTACGAAGAACTTCGAAGCTATATTGTGTAAGTGTTAATGTCACGCTTAGACCAATAGACGCCGAGCATGTTTAAAAAGAGAAGATTTTGAAGAATATTGTAAGAGTTTAGTCTATAAGATACAGAATACCCACCATAGTCAGTCAAAGGATAGAACATAATTTACGACTGTGTTATACCTCAAGTCAATGAGTTATTTAATGGATTTTCTTTACTAATTACACAATTTACCAGTTCAGTACTGGATGTCGGCATATGACTAAAAGGAGGGTAATAAATAGAACGCTTTTCTCTCTGCACTCGTTGGCCGAACGAAATACCAAGAATTAGACTTGTGCTATCATATCAAATCCATCGTAGCGTATCACCAATGGTTGCCTTACAATTGTTTAAAAACTGCAATACGGATTTGTGTCAGCGGAACTCAAAGAGAACACAAAAGAATCCGGACATTACCGAAATTAACCATTGGGCAACCCTATTGCACCCACCGACTTAACAGCTTTGCAAATATCGTCAGCAGTAGGTCACGTCACTTTAATTAAAGTCGGATTAATAATAATGCACTTATAATTAAGGTGTGTTAAGCCCATAAGTGTAACTACCCGCAGATAAATCGAACTTATAAATTTCTAAATCGCACAACTGTAATTTACACGGCTACATTGGCAGTATGAAATAAAAAAAAAAAGATTTACTAAATATATAAATAATGATTTACCTACCTATAAGAAGATAAAGAGGCCAATACGCTGGCAATGAATAACATTGGTTTAGATTTCATTGATATGAAAACAAATTAAACCAGTATTGCAGTTGCGACAATGCTTCTTGTGATGAAAGATGATATTTCGTGTGTTAATTATGTCATAATAATTGTTCTATGTATTTCCACGCTTATTTTTCAGGCTTCATTCAATGCCATAAAGGATGTACGAATGAGTTATTCACACAGATCATTGAGTATTTAACACGTACAAAGCCAATTTGGATAATAAAAAATAATATTCGTTCGTAATAAAAAGTTCAAAGCGATTACATTTTGACACAAAACACAACTCGCTAGAAAATATGGCGCCAAAGACAGAGAAAATGTATTATGTCAAATTTTGGCGCCAATCATTTCTATATCTGTTTTCTACTGTGTTAGGGCCACAGCACATTAGATACTTTTAGCATCGGCGATCGGCAACTAGTCGCTTTTTAGAAGCTAAATACGGCGACCGAACGCGGAGATTGAGTCGCTTTTTAGAAGCGCGACACAGCAGCCGAACGCTACTTTCCCCACACATTCGGATGCCGGTAGCATCGATTTGGCATCTGAGCAGTCGATAAAACGCGCGTTTCCGATACCGCGATCGAACGCAGGAAGTCGCTAAAACGCGATGCAGTCGCAAAATTGCCGATCGCCGATGCACATAGGTAGATTTCAAAGATTTAGGCGGCCATAAGTCATTTTTTCAAAGTCAATTTAGCTGTAAAACTTTGACCGGTACCGTTAGAAGACACTTCCAGGAATCTATCCCCACTATCCCCACCCTTGGGCCATGTGCCATGAATTATTTACAGGTAGTCGAACCTTGACCTCCGTTCCCGGTGTATGTTACAGTTCTCGACGCTCTCTGTGCAACTTCTCTTACAAAGTCAATATTTTTTTTGTGAAGGTAATTACCTTAGTGAAAGTGATGGATTCGCATAATTCAGGTATGAATCTTTAAAACTATATATAATAATGGTGTTTTATTACAGATTATCATATATTTTTTTCACTTCAAAGACAAGATGTTTTTTGTACAAATTTATCATTGATTTTCGATTTCTCAAGGGTTTTAACTATACTTCAGGGTCCGTCCCACCTGTTTGTTTTTCTTTTACGGTATAAACAGGGTCTTAGTATTATAGTAAAAAAAAAATTTGCCGCTAGTAACCGCAAATCTCGGAAAAATCCTTATTCAAAGATTTTTTGTAAAAAAACATGAAAATAAAATATATTTTCTAACGCTCCTAAAATAAAGTTTTCTTTGTTTTAAGGTCATCAAATACCTCTGGCGTGAAGGTAGTGACAAAAAAATATTTATTTGACCTAATGCAGGGACAAAACTTACATTCCTTTGATGAGAAATTGGGTTATTTAGAGAATTATTTGCTGGTGTGCTATGGTGATACAGAAGACAATAAAAAAACTCTTAAGCATAAATTTTCATACGTTAGATCGCAAATGAAACAAGGGTGGTTGAAAGCACATAAAACTAAAAAGTTTTTCGAAAAAAATAAATAGTCTTGGTTAGGTGGAACCTTTGAGATTCAGATTGAAACGACTCATCGCCAGGGTCGTCCAAGTAAATCGTTTTCCGATTCGAGTGAGCGAAGCAAGAGAAGGAAACAGAAGAAAAACGTTGTTCTGTGGACCCTGAAATAATAGTCCATGTTGCGCAAGTACTTTTACAATCAGATGGAAAAAGAAATGCGTCCAAAGTCCTGAAGGACATAACCAATTCGCCAACAAAAGTCAGTCAATACAAAAAGGGTTATTCTAAGATTAACCTTTTGAACGCCAGAGCAAAAACTCATCAACTTGCCCTCAACGCCAGACCAAAAATTTAGCGCAAATACCTACGAAAAAAATAAGCATTCCAAAACTTTATCGATAACATGAATTGTATTTTTATTTTCGTCTACAATTTCAAAATATATGTTCTTATAACACTGAATTTATTTCAACATTACACTTCTTCCTACTCTAGTAATAGTTATACACTATTTACAGAGTTGTTTAATACCGTAATAACAGAATTGAGACGACAATATAATTAAATATAATAACTATAGGTACAACATTATTATTGATCTGTTGTCTTGATATTGTGACCCCGGCGTGGACGGTACGTCATTTTTATGAATATTGCGCTTCTCAATTAAGGATGTAGCAACGTACTATCTCGCTTATCGAGTATAATGTTAACTAATAATAATTAAAACACGTATTTTAAATTAGATTTCTATAATTCCGTTGAAGGAGATATTTAAAAAAAATACACGATTCAAATAGGTTAAGTATATAATCAATTATATAAAAATTTACAAAATGTAAAACAGTATGTAAGTTTATAGCCTTTAAATACTAGATTCTATAAACCTGGCATAAAAAGTAACAAGTAGAGTTTTGAAAAAAAAAGCTAAGCAACTTTTGATGGACATTTTAAAACTTTTATTTATTTCATTTAAACCTCAGTAGTGTACGAAGCATTTTTTAGGGCACTGCTTATATTTTGTATCAATAACTAAGAGTCCTCTTTCTTCTTTACAAAATAATTGTCTACTTTAATTATCATTTCACGAGCACGGCTGTTAATTACTTTCTTACTCATTTTAACAGAATAAGTATAATAACAAAACTTAACAACAAAAATAAAACAGGCTAACGAAATTTTAATATAAACTTACGATATCATCTAACGTGCCCTACATCACTAGTGGTCACATATTTGTGACTCTGGCGTGTGGGGACATTCTTTTTTAAGAGTTTATTTCTTTCTTTTTAGAGTAAAATTTCTTAATATCATAAAGCAATTTAAATAGTTTTATGGCAATAGATAACAGTTAGAGCTTCTTCTTAAGGTACTTATATAAATTTAAAGGCATAAAAGTAATTTTTAAAGGCTTTATTTCGTATTTCGGTGCACCGCTTTTTTTGTCACATATCTGTGACGTTGGCGTACAGGGACAGTTTTTGCTTGTCACATATATGTGACCCTGGCGGTCAAAAGGTTAATGAAGCTATCCCTCCGTTGACCCCCTTCGAAGCACTTAAGATGATTCTTGAAGCTGATCTCGCACGTAGACAAAATGAAATAATAAGAGCAACAAACAAAAGACATTTCCCTTGTTGAAAGTGAAATGACCTTTTGTTGAAAGTGAAGCAAGAGTGTTACCCGCCGAAATCGGAATAAAATTATTTTGTAAATATCAAATGTCCTTAATTTTTTTTCATATAAGTATACTTATTTATATTTTTTATATATATTTACTTATATAAGTAAATATATATATTTATATATATATATTTATACAGTTAAAAGTCTCAAAGGGCCTCTACATGTTGGACCCATGTCCCCATGCAAGCCTCTCAAAGGACCGGGCATTGTCGTCATATAAATTTTTATTAAAATCTTAATATTCATACATATTTTTAGTAAATAATATATAAAAAAAAAAATTTTGTACTCAATACAGTGTTTCATTTTATAGTAACCTCTTTTAATTACTAAAACCCCATTTAAAAGCTGTTAACACAATAAAATATTTTTGGCCGCCTAAATTCGCGAAATCTACCTATGTGCGATGCTAAAAGTAGCTAGTGTGCTGTGGCCCTTAAATTCTACGTAATCGAATAGTTTCCTTATCTTTTTTTTTTAAATTGAAATTGGTACAATTTTGCTGTTAATGGAGTGTTTTTAAATATTTTACAACATAATTAAAGATAAGTATTTTAAGGACATATAAACTCTATAAGTTTTTTTAAAGTCTCATCCAAGTTTTCTTCAATAAATGAAACTAATTGTGTTGTAATATTTTTTTTAACACCCAACTATTTAGAACAATAAGCAAAAAGTTTCCATTGAAAAACAAATTCAGCACAATTTTTCTAGCATTTTTTCTTTTGGAATCGAATAGCGTGATATTTAATGTCGAACCAATATATGATATTAATTAAAAATATAAAATTATAAAGTATGTCGACATAAATATTACGTTATCTGTATTAAATTACAGACGGTACATGTTTTCCTGTCGCCCCTTCTCTCTACATAATCCCAATATTAATCGATAATCGATTGTTGTAAAAATGTAAATCAGATATTTTTAGAGGACAGAGTTGGTATGTGCTGAATAATCACGAGGTAACTAGTTGTAATGTTTGAAATTATGAAAGATTTGTAATTTTAGATAATACAGATTAATTATAATATTTACGTGTTTCATTTATACCTACACTTACTTCTGTTTTCACAGTATCTCTGAAACGATGCATCCGCTTACTAAACGGTGATTAACAAATAAAAATAAATAAAGTCAAAAAACTCGATTAAGTCTTCTTTGGTGAGTAATTTAATATTTCGATAATATTTGACCATCAAATTAAAGTTGATCAAGACTATAAAATACATATTTCCATTTCTGCGGATCATATTATATACCGTTTTATACTATTTAATGTCCCAAATATAAAATAATACAGACTAGTGACGAATTTAAACTTAACTGACAAAAATATAGTCTTATCAAAATCTAGAAAAATAATTACTGAAATAATCTGATAAGTTATTTGTTTCCAAAAAAATGTTTAATGGTTTTGTTTATAGATTTCAATTTCCTAATCTTCATCTGAACATACACTTAACAAGAAATAAAATTCATTCGTACATTTTAATAACACTTTATTGTACCATACAAAAGAATCTTGTACATCTTATGTCATAATTATACGAAATAATAGCACCTAATATAAATAAAACAAAGAAAGTAAACAAGAATGCAATAGAAAAGGAATGATTAGTTGGCAATTATCATCAATTATTGTACTATCACTGATATACATAACAAGACAATATTCCAAGCACATAGAGATAAAATGACCTTCATAAACATACTTAACTTAGGTGTGTTATGTTCGTGATTGCTTACACCTACATTATCGAAACATATTTTTTTGAAGTAAAAATTGCTGTAGGCAGGTTTGATTGAAAGTAAATTCATGTAAGTCCTCATCAACATGCGCACGCACACATACACTTAATTTTTAAGGATTGCGATAGTCTTTAAGAAATATTAATTATGCCTGGTTGGTGGATATTGCGTTTGTGAGAATGAAATCACTACCGAATCACTTCGAAACAAATTAATATTTAGGTACAAGGTGATTTGAAATGTTGCTGATCGCAGCACTTGTTAACAAAAAACTAACATGAATAGTTGTGTATATATTTGCATTGTGCATCCCTGGGATAAGTGTGTGACTGTGGAGTTCAAAGGAATTCTTTATCTCTCCTACTTAATTATTACATAAGTTACTTAGTAGTTTAACATTTTTTTTATGTTCATTACTTACAGAACTTCATTCAAAACCTAACCTAAAGACAATTTAAATCTCTGAAATGTTAATAATACTTTGGTACACATGGCTACCCTCAATTTTCAATTATCAGTGGCAACATTATTAAGGTTCTAAATCTATTAGCAAAGACATCTATAATCACGGATTTCGCCAACGCTACAAACTTAATTTGTCGTAGGAGTATCTTTGCGTGTGTGTCAAATACATGGTAGTCTAAGTGACGTTTTATTTATTGATTTAAGGTTCTTTTTATGCACATAAAAAAAATTCTTCCAAAAATCACTCCTTCGCCACTTTATAACGGGGTACAAAGTTTTTGCTTCGCGTATTATAGATAATGCATAATTATACATAAATAAAGTGATGATAATAAGTAAACCGTTTAACTTAAAAATAACCGTTCTTCACATCAACAACTTTCATCAGTCCGCTGCTGGACATAAATCCTTCCTTAATTAATTAATTAAACTCGATCCTTAAATCGTTCAGGCCACAATTGAGCCAATCAGATGGTCTCTTCTTGTTAAAAGAAAAAAACAGAATTAATGAAATCTTAAAGATAAAATATATTTAATGAAAATACAATTTTAATATTATAACAATTTAAATAAATTTATGGTTAAATGCTTTGGTATACATTTGGTATGTATGGCTTTGGTCCTACATTAAACAATAAAATAAAATAAAGTATTTAATATGGCAACATAATAGCAATAAATAACATTAAAATTTGGTATACATTATTATTGGCAACTTATACAAAATAAATTCTATTATAAACTTTTTTTTGGTACCGTTTAGGAATAGAATATTAGCTACTACAGATACTGATCAAATGTAAATCAATCAGTTTCAGAACGTAGTTAAGCCTGTCAATATTTCATTAAATTCCTTCAATTGCTAAAAAGTCAATATAATTTAATAAATAGTGGAATTAATTAATAATAACGATAGGAATAAGTAGATAAAAATAATAATATTGTGTGTAAAAAATATGTTACATTAAATGCACTCTAACACTATGTCGGCTGTGAGCCTAAATTTATAACAAGGCATAGTCAATCGAGATCTAATCGTAAAAACATTTATTTTAATTGTACACTTACAAGTGGGAATAAATGCTAGGAACATGATGTTGACACTAGGTTACAACTGAAGGTTATTTTCAAGAAGAAAATTTGGTTTTTCAGCTCAGTCTGTTAATTTTAAGATTTTAATGAAATTTGTCATGCAGATAATTTGATTCTTAAGGGTATGCGATTACCGAAATTGACACGGACGAGGTAGTAAATAAATAAATAAAAATATCCTGTCACATTTTATACCCAGTCAGCTAATCCATAAATAGACTGCGACTAAATTATCGACACCAGATTGCTGTAAACATATTTAGGTAGATATATTTCTAAATATTTATTATCTAAGGTTTTTCAAGGTAGTATAGAGCCACGCTGATTTCACCACAGATGGGTCGGGCTTGACCAGCGCCTGAAAGTGCTGTTGTAATTCTTCGGTGAGTGCGAGACTGGAGACCCAATTGCCAAAATACAATAGATAATAACAATATTTGACCTCTGTCTTGACAATCCAATTACTAGACTAATACACCAGTCAAATAATAATAGCTAACTACGAATAGATCTCAAATGCATTATGCGAGTCACTAAAATAAAATAATAATTATATTTAACTATATAGCACATATACCGTTTTATCATATTCTAACTCTTCTTAAAGCCTTCAGGGTTTCCACTCTGCCATCGCCACGTGTCTATACACATGTCGTCGAGGGTCTTAACAGCTCGCCAGCCCAGGAGTCTGTGAGAGAGCCCCACGTCTGAATAGTTGGCGGCGATGTCACCAGCTCTGCGACCCACGATGCGGTACGGGATCGAACGACCTGAGGCTGCTTCGAAAGCTGCGATCATTTGCAGAACTGAGTAGCCAGTGCCTGTGCCTGAAACATAATTTACAAATCATTTCAGTGTGTTCGAAGGTTTATATGGATATATTTTACCACTATTTTATCATTTTAGATCACCTTAGGTATTACAGTTGTGTTAGCACTATCGGATTATATATGACTAGCTGCGCCCCGCGGTGTTACCCGCGTATATCATTATGGTTGCTATGCAAGTATGTTATGCATAGCAACCTGTGAAGTTTTGACAGGAGATAAACAGTGATGCATTTTGACATCTACGATTTAATGTATTTTTATAATCACCTACCTTTCACCCGTTTATCTCGACTATTGCAGTAAAAAGTAGCCTATGTATTATTCTGATATATAAGCTATATTACTGTAAAGTTTCATCATCACACATACATACTCACAAACTTTCGCGTTTATAATATTGTAGGGTAATTACAGCGGTCACTGTTGATCATTTGTTACCCGACTACGGCAAAGCCAAAAGAAGGTTATGGTTTTGACAGGCTATGTATGTTCATTAGTTCCCTCATAGATCCTTAATTACTTATTAGAACTGGACAAACACGGTATAGTTAGAAGCGTCTTGATCGTCCGCTGGTTATAGGCTATGTGACGTGTCACTGAATCTAATGTAGACGTAGTCACGCGTTGCTAAAGTGTTATGGTACGTTTCTATGTAACGTGTGACCAAGGCTTTTCAAACTTGAATATGTATATATCTGTACACTGATAATTGTGTCGATTATCTTGCTTCTTCAATAACGTTCCGGTGTCCCGAAAATCTTGTTTCATACTATTTCAGCGTCGTTTTGTGTCGTAGTTGGGTTTGCTTTTTTTTTGATAGACGTGTTGAAATGTAACAATACGACTATCTAACAAGTTAGCAACGGTGGAGTTACTTTGGCAGGTTTAAAAAAGATCAATGTTTCAAAAATCATTCTCACATACGATAGCTATGGTATTGTGTAAGAGGCGGGCTTTATTTATGCCTCACTATTATCATAACGCGAATAAACTATACTTCTATATTGAAACCTACCAAGATTAACAGCATGGAACCCGCTGAAGTCGGGCTGCGAGAACAACTTTACTGCCTTCACGTGTCCCTCCGCCAAGTCCTCCACATGTATGTAGTCCCTGACACCAGTGCCATCTACCGTCGGGTAGTCGTTTCCAAAGACTAACAGTTCTTTTAGACGTCCTACGGCAACCTGTGGAATATAAGAACTTGTATTACTGTTACATGAATATACGTATGATTATATGTTTACGAAAAAAATAAAGTAATTATCTTTTTCTTCTTTTTGTGAAATGTCAACCAGCCGAATATCAGCTATTTCTGCCAATGTCAAGTAGTTAAAGTCTTCAATTATATAGTCTTCGTCAGTGTCATTTTTTCTATAATGTTGACAGATATATTGGACAAATAATCAGTACCTCATGCAGTATTCGGCTTCAATGTCAACTAGATGGCCCCAAATATTATGATGTCATGATGCAAACAAGTGACAACTGTCAACCATGGCAGACTGATTAAATGGACTTGCTAATGCAACAAGGAACTAATCCACACACAAGCCTAATCTAGATAATTATACTTGTCTCTATATCCTCCTTCTTGCGTCGTTGTCTTCAATCATCATTATCATCATCAACAGCCTTTAACAGTCCACTGCTGGACATAAGCCTCTCCTTTGAAAGGAGGTTTAGGCCTACTATACCACGCTGGCCAGGCGGGTTGGTAAAGGGGTTGTTTCAAGTGTTCCTTCTCTTGGCAGTGATGTTAGCTGCTTATTTTGTTCCTTTAGTCTCCTCTTACGACACCCATGGAATGAATAGGGGTGGTGACACTTTGTATTCTTAATCCGTCACCACACGGACAGTTGTCTTTGTCGTTGTTTTTGGAGCAATCCTGCGAAACTCGTCAGCTGTTCCTATCTTGAGCTGTGTATAGGGCAACATGGATCGTAGTGTCGAATGTGCCTCGGAATGTGGACGAAGTATTCAAGGATTCTGCGGAGGCATTGTCTACAAATAGATAGGGCCCTTATCCCGTTTTTGGCATGTGTGTGGATTGGTTCCTTGTTGCATAAGTAAGCCTAAATGACTGTTAGATATATTTAATACGTATATTCATACCTGCGCAATGTAGGGCATTAGATTGTTAGGTATGCCCGAAGGGTCCTCGCCGATGCGTCCGCTATGATGGGCGCCCACCGGATTGAAATACCGAAGGGATATAATTTTCCATTTCTGGTAAAATAACAATTATCTATTTTAATAAAACATAGAATAATGGGGAGAATGAATTCAGGAATCTTGAGTCAACTGACAAATGATATGTATTTTTGTGAGTGTATATATTTTACAAATTAAACAAATAAACATTTCGAACATCTTACACACAACTCTATCTATAGTCCCAAACTAAGAAGTGCTTGTAGACAAAAAGCTGTAGCTAGACAAAAAAAAAATTGTTTTGCAAATAGTATCTAGGTAGTAGTAGTAGGTAGCCCCTAAATTTTGAAGGACCCCTAAAACGAAAATATCACTAATTGTAACCTAACTCTCTCCAAATGGCCTTTTAAATTTAGGGGACGTCGGTGACAATTAAAACCAATTACCTGATCACTAATACAGACGTCTTTCATGAGCTCCTCACAAAAGTACTTGGACTTGCCGTAGGGGGATGTCAGCCCCTGGCCGGTGGGGTGGCTCTCGTCTAGGGGCAGTTTCATAGGCTCGCCGTACACCGTACACGATGAACTATACACTAGTTTATACACGCCGTGTTTTCTCATCACCTGTTTATAAGATATGCCTTAGATTAAATGTAGCACGGATACGGAATTCGACAAAATTGTTTAAAAACTGTACTGCATGGTTGAAGTAGTGGTAGAGAGATGTCGGTTCACAACTTAAATTTTCACAAAATGTTGTTCTGAGTGTGGGTAATCTTAGAGAATGTGTAAGGTCCTCCGCGACACACTCTTTAAAAACAAAATTAAAGATAAGTTTTTGTAAGGATACGAACTAAAAATTGATATACTAATCCATAATCCTTACTAATATTATAAATGCAAAAGTAACTCTGTCTGTCTGTAACGCTTTCACGCCTAAACGACTGAACCGATTTTGATGAAATTTGGTATGAAGATAGAACTGAACTTGGGAAAGGATAGAGGCTACTTTTTACGGCGATAGCCGACATACACGCGGGCGGAGCCGCGGGCGAAAGCTAGTTAATATCATAAGTTCGAAAGTAACTCTGTCTGTTACGCTTTTGTACCAATTACGATAAAATCGTTGCAACAATAAAATTTAGTACGGAGATACTTGAGGAAGAACAAATATGTCCTTGCCTATAGGCTACTCTTTACCGCAATAACCCACACACACGCGGGCGAAACCGCTGGCAAAAAACTAGTTTTCTATAAAAAGAAAAATCATATCTTCTATATAATTATCTAAAAATGAATTGCTGTTCGTTAGTCTCGCTAAAACTCGAGAACGGCTGGACCGATTTGGCTAATTTTGGTCTTGAATTATTTGTGAAAGTCCAGAGAAGATTTAAAAGGTGAACATATAAAAATGAATTGCATTTTTTTTTATTAATTATGAATTCCTTTTGTTTGTTTTAAGTTTATTTTAAACAAAAATTTCGGTGTTATATTTATCGATTGAGGCAGTACGAAGTCTGCCGGGGCAGCTAGTATTCCATAAAAATGTGTGGGGTGGAGGGATATAGTTATGGTATTAATTACTTGCCTCCAACAGTGTGCAGGTTCCAGTGATGTTAGCTTGGTAATATTCCAATGGCTTCTCAACAGATTCGCCGACAGCCTTCAGTGCAGCGAAATGAATCACACAATCGATGTTATGCTAAAACGAAGATACATAAATAGAAAATAGAGACGATTACTAAATTTACTGCCTCGGTGGCGCAATGCTAGATTATGCGAATGTTGTGCTTGAGGTCTCGGGTTCGATTCAAAGGTCGGACCAAATGTTTGTATAATCTGCAAATACTTTTTTCAAAGTTACCTCATATATTATATCAGTTATCTAGTACCTTTCTGAGAAATAAACTCTATCTCTCATTAATACACAAATAAAACCAGTTTCATAGACTTTGGGATGGGTACACACACACACAATTAGACAACAATATATGGGCTGTTTTTATAATTGTTTTACAATTGAATTGTCAAAAAGTGTTTCGTCAATTTGCAACAATATACACACATCAAAATACACCGAACGGATAAAACACTTACCTTTTCAAATATCTTGCTCAATCCACTAAAATCCCTGATATCGAGATTGTAAAACTGTATAGTTTTGCCAGTAATATCTTCAATGATTCGCAGTGACTCTGGTTTCTTCGCCCCATCAGTGCAATAAGCGTTGCAGAGATTGTCAACCACGATTATATCGATGTGTTCAGTCTGTTCCAGGAGTGTGGCTACTGTGTGAGACCCGACATAACCAGCTCCGCCTGTCACGAGGATTGCTGATGCCATTTTTACCCTGTAATACATCCAGAAGCAGAAATAAGTAATATATAGTTGTATTCAATATTCGTTTATCGAGTAGAAATGCTGACATATTCTTATACTTGTAATTTCTATTAGAATTAAACTTATTTTACACAAATAAGTTTAATGATACGTTTTTGGTTAAATGCAGGTTTGAAAAAATCAGGCAGATTGAAAAACATTTTAAGGAACTATTACTTGATAGTAAATAATGAATTTGATAAATTCTTCCAAGCTTTTAACAGAATATCAGTTTTACAAGGAGCGACTGGCTTGGTCGTCCGTAACCCTGAGGGCGTACTGTATTCGAAGGTACAATAAATTACATGTTGTTAAATTCACAAAGAACTGACTATATTGTCGTGTCAATTGAGCGTACTCGCAGTGTCTTATGTTACAAGACCTAAAATAATTTCGGATATTTCGGACATCTTACACACTACATCATCTAATCCCAAACTAAGCAGAGCTTGTATTATGGGTACTAGACAACTGATATAAATACATAGACATACTTTTTTTTGTAAATACATACATATTATACACCCAGACTCCGAAACAAATATTTGTGAATCACACAAATAATACTTGGTTCGACCCGGGAATCGAACCCGAGACCTCTTGATCAGCAGCCGCATACGCTAACCACTAGACCAACAAGGCATTAATTGGAACATTGTGTTTTGTATTTTTATTTTAATATGGATTGTTTGTTAATTGAAATGTTTTGTTTCGTTACTGTAAATATAATGTATGTTTATAAGACAACTAGCTGATCCGGCGAACTTCGTACCGCCCGAATTTGAAATCCCATAGCTTGTTCGCAGCGCCACCTACCGGGTACTATAATTTGAGATTTAAACTATCCTATCTCTCAAGTTAGATCGAACTGCACATGGTGTGCGAATTTTATTATAATCGGTTAAGTGGTTTAGAAGTGTATTGAGGACAAACATTGTGACACGAGATTTATATATATTAAGATAGATTTATAAGTTAACCTCTTTATCAGATTAGGCCTAACTGTAACGATAGCAAAGGTAATGTAATAGAAATAAATAAATGAATAAATTCGTTGTCAGTATATTTGGGGGCGCTAAATTCCATACTCCGGACTGTTATTAAGAATTTCTTGTAAATACCTAATTAAGACGAAATAACGACTAATGCTAATGAAGCAGCATATTAAAATATATTTGTACTAGCTATCCCGTGCCCACTTCGTTGGGCATAACTTAAATATAAAAGTTAGACATATACTGTCGTTGACTTTTTTGTAGACATTTTCAAGCTCCACATCTTTTCTCTAGAACTCAAAAATATATCTTTCATAGTTAAGGCAGCGTTCGTAAGAAACGCTTTCATTCGACCGTTTTTTCTCCGATTCACTTTGCAAAACGGACTACCACGTAAAAGCCTCTTTATTTTTCGGTTTTTTATATAATCTATGACACTCGGCAATAATGTGGCTTTCTGTTGGTGAAAGAATTTTTAAAATCGGTTCAGTAGATCCCGAGATTACCCCTTACAATTTAACAAACACACAAACTTTACTTCTTTATAATATTAGTATAGATTTAAGGCAAAGTAAACAACATTGTTCAACTATAGCATTGAAGTTGAAATTTACGATACGTTATGTACACGATTGTTTTAAAGAAACATAAAACTGGACTGCTGTCCTGATAGTGTATAATATATTCATTGATTATATAATTATTTCATTGAATTTCTGGAACCATCACTATGTTTATTCAAGTGACATAATATTTGATCAATACTAAATGGATCGAACGTTTTTGTATTGTCATGACCGAGTGATAGACTATCGTGAAAGACCAGTTACAACCATAAAATGGCTACTCATTACAAAAAAGATGTGAATCTATAAATATAAATAAAATTGGAGTTTTGTTTGTAATATTAAAATTAACGCTTTTTACTAAATACACGGTACATATGCCAATATATTTTTTTTTACAATTTTTGTCTGTCTGTCTGTCTGTTTGTTCCGGGTAATCCCTGGAACGGCTGGATCGATTACGACGGGACTTTCTCTGGCAGAAAGCTGATAATATAAGGAGTAACTTTGGCTATTTTTTTAGACTATAGGCGTTGCCCGATGTTACACACAACAAACGCGGGTAACATCGCGGGGCTCAGCTATTTCGAAATATAAATTGGGTAGTTATACTATTGACATAATTACTACAATAAGACTTAGTTTACAGTACAGCTGCTTGTTTCGTCAGATGTACAAACGATGACAATGCTTGATACAATTTGTTAAGATATTTAAGTACATATTTCATTTATCGCCTGAAGTAGTACAATGTTATTGACGCAGTACAATCGTAGTATAGTCTTGTTGCTAAGTAAATAAAATTTAAGTATCTGTTTTGTAATTACAAATTAATGGCTTGGCATTTAATGCATACCTAAGTATATCATCATCAGCAGCATATAATTATTCACCATCCTCATTGCCTACCCTCACAGTGAGGATGGTAGCCCTGCTTCTGGATTCTACTCATGCTTTCCATCAGGCAGAGTAGAGTCACTTCGGTAGGCCTAAATATATACCTATATAAAAAATACCACTAATTCATCATTAAAAATATCATTAACTGCCTCGTTGGTCTATTGGTTAGCGTATGCGATTGCTAATCAAGAGGTCTCGGGTTCGATTCCCGGGTCGGACCAAATGTTTGTGTGATGAAAATATTTGTTTCGGAGTTTGGTGTTTGCTATGTATAATAATAATATGTATGTATTTACAAAAAAAAAGTATGTTTATGTATTTATATCAGTTTCCTCTGCTTAGCTTGGGGACTAGATGGCGTTGTATTTAAATGTCCGAAATATTATTTATTATCATTGATTCCAAATACACGATAACATCTCTTAGTGAAACACGCATTCTGCACGTTTACTATCTTAATTGATAATTTACGTGACTCTATTGAACATCCTCACCTATAATAATATATTTTACTGTCCCTTATCGATAGCTTATAAATATATTAATCCAAGAGTACTTACTACAACGATATTACACTAAGTATCATGTTAAAAGATATAATATCAGTTTTTTTTTATTGTCATCATACTCCAATTAACTGAACGTGCGAAGGAAGTTGTTATCAGAATGTAGGAAATTTCACAACTATTTTGAAATAAATATACCGACCAAAGAGGTTCAAACAATGCATTAGTTTTGTTATGTGATCCTGGCTGCTAAGCCAAATGTCGTATGTTGGATTCTTGCCTAGGAAAAAATCTTTGTGTTGTGAACACGATCATTGGTTCTATCTCTAAGTGTAATCTATCTACCGAAATATACAACTAGGGTTATCAACACTCTAGTTTCAAGGCAGTCTAGTTTGACTGCCTTGTTGGTCTAGTGGTTAGCGTATGCGGCTGCTGATCAAGAGGTCTCGGGTTCGATTCCCGGGTCGGACTATATTAGTGTAATTCACAAATATTGGTTTCGGAGTCTGGGTGTTTTCTATGTAAAATATGTATGTATTTACAAAAAAAAAGTATGTTTATTTATTTATATCAGTTGTCTAGTACCCACAATACAAGCTCTGCTTAGTTTGAGACTAGATGATGTTCACTTTTACTTTCACTTTTAAAAAGACGACTCCCGCAGTAGGAATATAAATTCCTGTGTCGCGGGGGACTTTACAAACATACATGAAACGGACACAAAGAACACCCAGACTCAGAACAACAAATTGTGGATCACACAAAGTGTTGTCCTACGTGGGATTTGAACCCACGACACTTGGCGCAGTAGGAAGCCGCGTGGCGACCGCTTAAACCACTAGGCCAACCGTGCAGTCAATGTTGTGTGTAAAATGTTGTGTGTAAGATGTCCGAAAATGTCCGAAATATTTATTTAGTTACCAAAGTACAGGCTTTGCTTAGTTTGTAATCGGAGTGCCGTGTGTAAGATGTGTGAGGATATTATGTAAACAAATAAACATAATTGTAATATCAAATTAATAGTTTTTTACTAAATGCATATCAAACTATATAACAAGACACCAACATCAAGAAAATCAATTTTTATATTCTGTTCTAACTAATCTCTGGCACGGATGGACCGATTATGACGGAACTTTCTCTGTCAAATAGCTGATGATACAAGCAGTATTTTAGGCTACTTATTTAGACTAGCTTCGGGGTTCACTTAGTCCACAATATAATCTTTCTTTTATCGATCAGTCCATTATATTCATCACATCCTCAATGTTGTAAAAAGTTATAGCATTAATTGGATACTGAAGTATCCGATACATGCCGATATCGATGCCTCGTAAGATATCATATCCTAATAATACCAGCTTATCTTGTATCTGACTAATTGAGAAAGGGTGTTGAGTTAATTGGTTTCTTAATTTGATTGATTAATGGAAGCGAAAATTAAATATGTCTAGTTTAAATGCACTTATTGTGTATAGAGTTTACTGCAAGTCAAATTCGTATTGATTTGTCGGGAATATTCAAGTCTGTCCATTTAGTCCCAATAAGTTCCCAAAAAGTCATGTGACATGATAGGTCAAGTGAGACTTTTTCGTTCAAGTAGTCCCCAGGGGTAAATCACACCAGTATTTCAGCCCCAGTAGTCCTTCAAACTACGACCATGAAAAATGTTGTAAAAACGGGAGATTTTTTCCCTTTTAAGCAGCGCATCGCACACGGTTAAAGTTTCTTAATGATACAAAAGAAAGTGAAAGATTTTTTTGCGTTAAATTTTCTAAAAAATAAGTCCGTGTCACTATAACCTCTTTATTAGTTAAGAAATTAATTGTAATATATAACGATACGTGGCGTGAGTCAGCTATTACAATTATAAATTACTTTTCTTACTGCTTACTTAATCAACTTCCAAAACAAATATAGGTAAAAATATAAACAAAGTTCATAAATGTATTCCAAATATCTATAACGCAAAATAATTTTATAATTATACACAGCAACTTGCCAATTCGTCAAAGGTCGGTTCGAGTTCAAAATCGTTTAGCTGTATCCGATTTATATATTATAGTAATGTAAACAAACGCAATAAACCGTGTAAATTACCTATATACTATAACCAGTGAACTTGATTACCATCGATTAGTAAGTGTTATGATGTGAAGGCCTCAGGAGGCTGATGTACTTGACCTTCTCATCACCCTCCGTGATAAATTTATTTCCGATCTCTACTTCATTCTTAACAACTCAATGGCTGAGCCGATTTCGATGAATAGAACAACGCTGGATACTGCAGAATTCTGCACAATCTTCGTCGTAAAATTGAGCCATTCTAAACAAGGAATAAAATACTGTTTTTGTATTCATTACGAATATTTAAATAAGAAGCCGAATGAGGTCTTTCTACCTCTCGTGACATACGGAGCCGAAACGTGGACACTTACGATACTGTTGGTTCTAAAGTTGAAAGTCGCTAAGCGTGCTATGGAAAAGGCTATGCTCTGTATTTTTCTGAGGGATAGAATTGATGACCGTTGGGGTAGAAGAGTTCTGGAGCGGAGTCCGCGTCTTGCGAAGCATAGTGTAGGATGGTTGGCAGGAGGAGCTGGATGTTAGAAGCTGAAAATCGAACAAAGTGGCGTGCAATGGGAGAGGCTTAGGTCCAGCAGTGGACTACAATAGACTGATGATGATGATCACAACTCAACAGAAGAGCGAGTCACTAAGCAAAGAAGGTTAAATATCACAACACAAATATGAAAATTATCGATCATCACAAGTCGTGGCAATTTAAAAAGTTAATTTAAATCAAATTAAAACCGAACTAAAATGGAGAGAGATAACAACGAGGTTATTTGTAAATTTTCTTTACTGCGACGCCGCACGTTATATTCATTCCAAGAATATGTTAGGTAAGACGTATTATCAGTAAATTAACGTTTTTTTAATGGGAACACATGTTTATCGCCTCCTACCTACATTTATCGTTATTGGTACTGGGGGGCTAAACATTTTTTTTTAATCTAGAACTAGATGTTAATCCGTCATTCAAATACTATTGAAAGCCGATTCGCCAGTAACACCGGAAAGCGGAGCTAATCTGGATAAATAACCAAAGTTACTCTTTATGTTACCAGCTATAAGCTTAAGCAAAATCGGTCCAGCCTTATCAGAGGTTAGAAGGAACAGACAGACAGGGACAGTTTATTTTTTAATAATTGTGTTTTTGATGTTTGTACCGTTTATAATTTCACATGCATTTAGAACAGACACCTTAATTTTATTTATTTAGACCTATATATATAGATAGTGATATGTGACATGTGATTGATGTTACAAAGAGTGAGTTGATAAAAAATTGTGAGAATTTTGTTACTTTTTATTCTAACCTTACCTAACTTCGTCTCTTAAAATTAATAAATTATCCCAGTTTTCGAAACAATTTTCATTGACGCTCTACCCCCGTTAGTAATAGTATATAAGCATTCCTTGATAATTGCGGTATCTAACACTAACAGTTTTTTTTCAATCAGTATCTAAATAGTTCCTGAGATAGAGAGAACAAATCCTTGACCATAAGTTAGTAGTATAATACCTATAGATCATATGGCAAACATTTGAGGTTTTATAAAAATATATCAATTTGCAATGTTAGTATGCCGGAGGAGAAGTTAATTTTATCGTTTATCTGACAGAGAGCAACAAGGCTTGCGGACTACAGGAGAGTCGCCATAGCGTCTTATTCCGATTCCGCAAATGATTCTGTCATTTTTAAACTCACATACGAAAACAATGGTCTGTAACACATAACAATTGAAACAAAACATTCTATGTTATACAACCAAATATGTCTACTTTGGGCAGACATTGCAGTTGGGTAGAAACAACCTCGAGGATGAGGTGAATAGAAGAATTCAGTTGGGTTGGGCAGCGTTTGGAAAGCTACGTCGAGTCTTTTTGTCGTTGATCCCACAATGCCTAAAAACTAAAGTTTTCAATCAGTGCGTCCTACCTGTCATGACATACGGATCCGAGACCTGGACACTTACGGTACGGTTGGTCCATAAGCTTAAAGTTGCTCAGCGTGCTATGGAAAGGGCTATGCTCGGCGTTTCTCTAAAAGATCGTATCAGAAATGAGGTGATCCGTCAGAGAACTAAGGTTATCGACATAGCCCACCGGATTAACAAGCTGAAGTGGCAGTGGGCTGGCCATATTAGCCGCAGAACTGATGGCCGTTGGAGCAGAAGAGTTCTTGAGTGGAGACCGCGTCTGGGTAAACGTAGTGTAGGACGCCCACAGGCGAGGTGGAGTGACGACCTGCGTAAGATGGCTGGCAGGAGCTGGATGCGAGAAGCCCAAAATCGATCACAGTGGTGTGCAATGGGAGAGGCCTATGTCCAGCAGTGGACTGCGATAGGCTGATGATGATGATGATTTTAATTTTCACACACATAAACATTATGTCATATCAGAGTGTAATGCATATACCTATTAGGGGTCATCCATAAATTACGTCACACGAATTTCATGATTTTTTTGCCCCTCCCCCCCTCCTTGTCACAGCTGGTCACATTTGTGAGACTCCCCCCCTCCCTAGTGTGACGTCACATAATTTGCAAATTTACATTTAGAAATCATTGAATAAAAACAGGTTCCGAAATCAGTTTTATTTTCATTAAAATTATTTTTTAATAAAATTAACATCAAATCAAACAATTAACAAAACAAAAATTGATTAATTACTTAAAGAAAATAATAAAACAAAAAATTTTGAAAATGCGTGCCAGGTTGCTAGAATTGGGTTCTGTGGTCACCCACAATGATAGGTAGATTTAAAATCGTGTCCAATAGATAATTGTTATGTTTACTTATTATTTCTTAATTTTTGTACGAAGTTTTTCAAGTAGGTGCATTTTACAAGTTAGACCTGTACAACTCCTGAAATAAAAAAGTTATCAAAACCGCAATAGTTTTCCTTTAAGTTTTAATATATGGACTACTATCATGATTTTTTTCTGATTTTTTGAGCCATCTGTTTAGCTTTTAGAGCGGTGGGGGGACGCCCTGTTTTTACAAAAAAATGCGTTTTAAAGTTGAATAACTCGCAAACGGATACCTAAATCGATAAATCGTGTTAACAACCTCGCAATGTTTTTAAAAGACCTATCTAATGATATCCTATGGGTAGCCTCAAAAAGAAAACATCACCACTTTACGAATAGGGGAGGTACCCCAAATAAAAATAATTTTCATATTTTTGATTAGCACTTTTTCGACGTAATTACAACACATATTCAAGCAAAGTTCCATCTTTCTAGCACCAACCGTTTGGGTGGTAGGTTTAGGACGGACGGAAGGATATGACAAATGTATAAGAATCCGAGTCAAGAACTACAGAACCCTAAAACGATTTTCTATGATAATTAAAGAAATTGACAAAATAAAAAAACGAAGCCAAGTTTTATTGTTATTTACTATCCAGTTCTCAACGTGACTCAGAGATGAGTGGGTATAGGTTGTCCGGGAGTCCCACACACATCCTTCGTTGTCCCCAAGAAGGGTATGGTGCGAAAAGCATTCCCCGCGTGAAAAAAAAGTTTAAATATATATATATAATATACTCTAGAAAAGTAAATGTATTGGCCCTATCTTCTTCAAATCAATTTCAAATTTGTCACAAATCTTCAATTATTTGTTCGACGATATTAGATTAGAATATACTTTATTGTACACCAAATACAATTTTTGCAGTTGAAAGTTTCTGTAAGAGATGTACAATGGGCGGCCTTATCGCTAAAAGCAATCTCTTCCAGGCAAACTTTGGATGGACTATTCGACAGAAGAAAAATATGATTTAATCACAAAATAGTAGAACTAAGAACGACGTTGTTTCATCCGCGAAAGACAGTGGTCAAATGAAATAGAAACAAAGAAAAAAAATCACCGCTAGGCGCAATCAAAGGGCGCCTAGGCAGGCGGTCGGCGCGTAATACTAGTAGAGCGAGTGGTCACCAAAACAATTAGTATCTTATATTTACACATATAGTTGTATATGTTTTTGAGGTTTTCGTAAAGTAATCGTTTAAAGTTCGTGTTTTAAGACTTAGTTTACAATAGATTTTGAAATGTGACGTCACATATTTTAGGACCCCTCCCACCCCCTTGTCACACAATGTCACACTTTGTCGACCCCCTCCCTCCCCCTTAAGGTGTGACGTAATTTATGGATGGCCCCTTAAGGTTTTTTGCTTTAAAAGAGAGAAACACCTGACATCTAAATGAGTTATTAATTGCATTAAATAATTGTTGTCATAATGGCTAATGACACTCAGTCACGTGAAATATTAGCCAATGGAACAAGAGAATGGAACAGAAAACGAAAAACGTTGGCAACTTGGCTAGGGGAGCTGAAGTGATAATGGAAACTTCTCACTTTAAATTAACCTAATCCCTACTAATATTAAAAATGCGAAAGTAACTCTGTCCGTCTGTCTGTTACGCTTTCACGCCTAAACCACTGAACCGATTTTGATGTAATTTAGTATGAAGATAGAACTGAACTTGGGAAAGGAAATAGGCTACTCTAACCGACATACACGCGGGCGGAGCCGCAGGCGAAAGCTAGTTCGTTTATATTTTAAGTTGCAAGTATAAAAGAGAAAATATTTCAAAGTATTGTATCTCTGTTTCATTGTCCTTGTCTTAATAAAAAAAAAAAAAACATTTTAAATTATCTCCTGTGCCAAAAAATATTTTAGAGTGGTTATTGCGATGCATGTAATATGTCCGATGTATGTATGTTACCACATTATCATCAATCATCAACAACCCATAACTCCCACCCACTTCTGGGCCTATGAGCTCCTATCGTGAGAGGATTACAGCACCAATATTATATTTAGCATTTAAAATAATTCACACTAATATTATAAATGACAATCAATGTAAAGGAACTCTTTCTGTCTGTCTATCTGTTAGGTACGTTTTGACGCCTTCACCGCTGTACCGATTTCATGGCTATAATATCGGAGCCGCGTGTTAAACCTAGAGTAATATAGTATTTATTAGTACCACTTTTATTTACACTTTTACAAACGGACTTCATAATAATATCTTGTTCCGATTTTAAAGTTTAATTAAAATGAGTATCGATTCGACAAACACAAAACGGTTAAGCTGCGTTTAACTCAAAGGAAAAACTATTCAAAATGAACACGTTTACAAACATTTTCATAAAATATTATTTTTTTATCTTTCTGCACTTCTCAACGAACAACTCGTATAACTAACTATAAACTATCATATTTATTCAATCGAGTTCAACACTTACGTCAATCTTATAAAAAGAACTTGTAATCAATCAATTAATTCTTCTTTCTTCTGTACTTTTTTTCGAGTAGACCGACTTTGTAATAAAAGGAAGAATTACAGTTTTTATACGTGGCAATTCGGAGCGAGCAAACCGCCAAACGACTGTGAGGTCACTGTGGAGAGCTCTTATCAAATTGTACGCTATAACATAAAACAGACATATCTAGCTTACAATACAGGAAGTGCTGACGTATATTGGCGCACGTTAAACTGTGTGCGTTCCAGTTTTCGTCTAATGAATGGAAATTTTTAGATGAGATATAAAATTCATTCGATGGTTTAGTACAAAAATCATTGAGTGAGTACAAAAAAACTCATACGGCGATTATTTGCAACGCAACGCGACTAAAAGACCTCAAATATCTCTAGAACTTTTGAAACCTATGCCAATGAATACAGCTACATAAAAGCGCAGTTCTTATGGATTTCGTTTGCTGATTTCAGTGGGGTCTGCCCTCAGTTTAGTTCGCAGTTGGCGGCGCTGGCGTCGTTCTCGATTCGATATAGTAGGGTTACTTTGGTATACTCGTATTAAAAAATAAAATTGAGTCTTAAAAGAAGACCATCGGATTTTATAAGATTTGAATATTTAAAAAAACGTTGGCTTATGATACCTATCGATTTCTACATACACACAACTGATATCAGCATTATTGTTGAACTCTTAAAAGATTTTACGGTTCTGTTTAGAAATCATGTAAATGCATGAACCATATGAGGTGTTATAACGTGTGCTACGTATGGAGGGATTAGTATTACGAGCAGATTACATTATCAGCACTTGTATCAAGTTGTTTTGTAAAACGTTTGTGAGAAGTAAAGTTAGTAGTTTCTTCTATTGCAAAATATTATAGATTTATTTCATACAATCTCTTGGCTTCGAATGAGTGATTATTTCTTTATAGCTGACCCACGCAATCTCTCTGCGTGTCATATTACCCGTAGCTTGATGTTATTATATTTAGGCGTCAATAAATTTGATTGCCCTAAAAAGGTTATAGTGAGCTAAAGTAAAACGTTTTGTAACTTTGTTAAAGGGGTTGTATGGTATGCGTTTATGAATCTTTCACGATATTTAACAAAGACAACGCCTAATTTCACCACGTCCGCAATATTATCGGCCTAATCAGTAAATTTTGAGGCCCGATTATATTTTCCTATACTATACGTCATTTTATACCCTAGATGGGAAATTACATTCTAGAACCTTCGCAAGCTGATGGGCTGCGATGTCGGGCGCGGTTAGACGGTTCAATTGCCTTTTGCAAAGCTATCGTTTTATACTTTTACTAGCTGATCTGGTCAATCAGATAATCGATTCATTATCTGCCTTTACTATTATCTAGATTATTAGTTTCTACTACTAGTTTGAACCTAAATATCAGTTTTTCCTTGGAGCGACTCGCATCACACCTCCGTAATCCTGAAGGCGCACTGAATTTGAAAGTTGAACTAGTTGTCAATCTGTTTGAGAGCACTGACTTCCCAATGACGATTGCCATAGATGTTCATAACAACCGGGACCGACAGGTTAACGTGCTCTCCGGGACACGAGCGTGGGACATTGCCAAATTTCCATATTCCGGGCTGCTATTAAGAATTTCATGTAAGGAAAAGCCCAAGGAATCGAACCCGAGACCTCTTGATCTGCAATCGAATATGCTAACCGCTAGGTTAACGAGGCAGTCTACTAATATAATCGGATCTGGTATACAAATCGAAATTAAAAATGTAAGATGGCAGTCAGAGGCAACGACTACAACTGGTTTACGACCAGCTTACAAATAAGAAGTTTACCAAAAATAAATTTATAAAAATCGGTGACGCCGTTTCAAAGAAGAGCGATCATAAACACTACGTAAATTAATATAATATTAATATTATTGTTTCCAAAGCAGTGGTCCGCGAGAGTATTGGAGGTCTGGTAAAAAAAAGTAATTTCTTACACAAAAATTCAAGAGCTTTGCATTATTTTATAATTTTTAGCAACTTTTTTATTATTTTTATTTATCACCTTCTAACAGTGAGACATGATTGGAATTCTCAGCGAATGCAAGCAATATGCCAACCTATATAATGGCTGCCTGTTGCAATGCTTTTTCACACCCTGCTTAAAGTACCTGGGACCATTGTAGGAAGGTAGCATGTGAGCCAACAAGGGTTTTCTGTTTTATTGGAAATTAAAGACTAAGTCAGAAGTTGATTGATTGAAAGGACATAGATATCAATTTCTGTGTAGGTTTGAGCAATAATATAAGTACTACTAGGATTGCTCAACTTTTTTCCATATCAGGGGGCTAGCGGGCTCCCTACAGAACTTCTCTACTCAGCCAAAAAAACTTCACAGGACTGCCCCATGAGGATGTCTGAACGTAATCGACATAATCGGACGAGACTATAGTCGATGATGAGATGACGTAAGCAATATCAGCAGAGTGGACTGTGGACTACTAAAGAATAGTTGCTCTCTGGTGACAGAATACTTGCTGCAGTAAGGGGCCGAATAGTGTGGCCTCTCATTACAGTTGGGGTCAAGAGATAAGAAGGGGCTTTTTTCCCTTATCAATAAAAAAAGAATTGCTAAACTTGTGCAGAAGATAAAAGCTCTAAAACCTAGTTGTCAGTATTTTGGAGGGCACTGACTTCTCAATAACGGGTGCCATATCTATGACTTAATATGGTCAATGAGAAACAGGTGTGAAACCCTTCTATATTCAAAACATTGATTGTTTGGCCTGACCCGGGCATTGAACCTGAGATCATAATCATGAGATATGGATTTATGCAATAGGTATGTACTGATAAACATACCAGTTACCATAATACAAGGTATGTCAAACCCATTGCTACTCTACCAATAAAAATATAATTGCCATAACTTTCATCTAGCATAGAACAGTTTGACTATAGTAAGGTAGGTTTAACCTACATGTACAATTCTCATGTTACAATGAGAGGAAATCCGAGCTCATCAATGAAACATTATGAGTTGTTGATTCGATTTGATAATTGCTTTACTCCTCTGAAACAGCTTGATCAATTCTTATGAAATATTTGAAATATTACCTAGGCCCTAGGGGCATAAAAATAGTTTATGTAATAATATAAATAATTTTTATGCCCATAAGTAATAAATAATGTGACAGACGCGAGCGGAGCCGCAGGCATTAGCTAAAATTACTTATTTATGTAAGAAATGATATATATTTTAACAAACTATTTCTATATTGAATTATCACCTAAATCCAAAACATTTTTGTAATGAATCAGCAGAGGTCTGCTGTCTCACAGACATCTGCTGCTTAATTTTTCTAGTTAAAATAGAACTAAAATTTACGCAGTCGTTTCCAAGTATACTTGGAAAAGACTGCGTAAATTTTAGTCCTTTATATATAAAGGACTTACCCATTCTCTGTAGAGGCCATTATTAATTCAGTGAGAACTTGCCGTAACACGACTTCTATAGAATACAAGGTTTGTTTACACAATTTAAATCATGCATCATGTTCGACTACGAATGATAATCAGCTTTGGTTATTATATTACAATACACAGTCGGTACAAAGTTTAAATTTAGGAATATTTATTAACACAAGTAAGAAATTATTTTTTCCAGTACTAGAATATGTAATTTAAAATATTAATCAAACTATTATAAGAATTTGCCGGGAAGTGTCGGAAAAAGCAAAGCAAAAAGCAATCATTGAATAACTAGTGACAGATGACAGATGAATATTGAATGTCAAATTTGACAACTTTCGTAAATGTTTTCTACTAGTGCGTTCCATTTAGCGCCCACAACGATCAAAATGAACAGACAGAACAAGTACAGTTTCTATATCTATGGTTTTACCAAATCTTAAAATATTAATTCATAAAAAAAGTATATTTAAATTTCTATAAGTGTTTTTCTTGGTTTTTATAAATATATCATTCTTCAGTCATCTTTAGTTTTTCAATTATTATGTACAGTGTTTTTCTTGATTTTTATAAATAAATCATTCTTCAGTCATCTTTAGTTTTTAATTAATATGTCACCACAAATAAGCTGTTACACAAAGTTATATAAGAAACAGTTCCCAGAGGTGTACTTCCCAAGATATTATATTCACTTAAGGGAGTTCTTATTTACCATCAGAATCTGATCGTAAATAAGAAATTGAAAAACTCCACATCAATGCTCAGAAATATGAAGTAAAACTACTAGTATTTTTAACCCCCGACGCAAAAACGACGGGGTGTTAAAAGTTTGACGTATCTGTGTGTAAGTGTGCGTGTCTGTCTGTGGCATCGTAGGTTCCGAACGGATGAACAGATTTTGATTATGTTTTATTTGTTTGAAAGATGAATTAGTCGGGGGATATATTTGATGAAAATCGGTCCAATCAGTCGGGGATTAATGAATTTTAAATTTTACTTGTTATTTTAAAGTTATAATGACACAACCTGATATGACAGAAACCAGTATTACTATTTCTTTATAGGCTCGATCGACTAGTACCAGGGGGATGTCACTCCTTACTTTAGGTATAGTCGGCCGGCTGCCTGCCGAGGCAGACATGCCGGTCGAATAGACATCGTCAGAACAGTTAAGAGTTACACGATAGAAAGAGACGCAATAGTAGGTAAATATAATCGTAGTGATTCGGCGCTGTGCGATCTGAATTGAACTTAATCTTTTGAAACCGAGGGTATCTATTACTTTAAATTACTTTTCGGAGTGAGTCTTCTGTACTGGTACTATTATGTATTCTGTGCTAGTACATTGTTTTCTAAGTTTACTAAACACTTTATGGTAGAGTCTGGCCACGCTAACTCTGCAGTGGAATAAATGGGCAACCCCAAAAAGTTTTTTATATGGTATACTTTTTCTGATGTCAGTTTTGTGGTACGTGAGCTGTCACATTGCTTAAGCTGTTTGTTGTTTTTCATATATTTTAAAGAAAAATAGTTAAACCTATTAAAAGTTGAGTGCGGAAGTTATTTTATAACATGATAAGTAAATTCCAAGATGTGAAGGCACAGTGTGATGTCGTCCTTAGCCAAAAACGACAATGTTTACAAGATATCGAAAAGTTGACGTGTAAGTAAATCTACTGATTTTGATACTTCGCCGTTTTATTTTACCATTATATGTATCTAAGAACATTTTTTCAAATACTCATAGCCTGTTCATGATGCTGACAAGAAGCTCGTGTCAAATTAACGTCCAATTTCAATAACATATCTAGCTATAGATTTGCTTCCTACAGATAGGATTTAGGTCTTATGCAACTATTACATAAATTATAGATACTCAACTCTTAACAAGTATTTATTTTTAGACATTCCAGGTAGTATAAGTGATGAATTTAAACCTCATATTCAAGTTGCCCTACGGATGCTGAAGGCTCTTGAAGAGTTTACCATCAATAGTGAGAACCAGTATATTAAAAAGATCGCTTAAATGACTGGTAAGAATCTGTTACTTACGTATTTATTTTCTAAAATTTTCGTTAGATTATTAAAGTAGGTACAACGTACATCCAATACATATTGCATTGAATACAAGTTCAAAATAATGTTTATATTTATTTCTACAGGATTCAGCGATCTGGAGGGTTCCTGGCAAAAAGCGTGCAGCACGGGCAACGAAAGTTAATATTGATCATTTTGACAAATGCGCCAAACGAAATACAATATATCAGTATTATTTGACCCGAAAAAAAGTTCCTACTCTGCGTAAATTACTACTTCAATTGAGGCAATCAATTGATTTTATTGGCTGCAGAGAAACCTTACGCAAATTATTATTGACGAACGTACAGTTCTTATGGAAAAACATGATGTGGCGGCATGGAGCCATAGATACATAATAAAGATTTTGTTAAGAAACGAGCCTGTAGAAACAAAAAAAACTAATGTATATCTTGATGAAACCTAAAAATAAATTATGTTTATCATTCAAAAATCTATCGTTATTTTTATACTGTCCTTGAGTTGTTTCATAGATCTTAAAGTAAAGTTACCTTTTATTATTATTTATGTGTAGATAAACCATAGCCTCAGTAGATTTTTAAAAGTTAGGAATCAGAATTATTACAACCTGTATTGTACCTACTTATGCCCTACCTCAAAAACTGTATCAAATCGACAATGCATCGTGCTGAAGTCATGACTATTCTTAACCAAGAAAAAATCAGAATATAAACAAAATAATTTGGCTAAAATAAAAAAAACAACTAGTATCAAATTAGTTTTTCGTAGTCTAGGCGGTGTTACCATCTATAGATTTTCAAATTCTATAATTTTTTTCGTTCTGCAGAGTTAGCGTGGCCAGACTATACTGCAGGCCAGGACAAACAGTACTTTGTTACCTTCAGGAAATGGAAAATCTAACAAAACTACATTTTACGAAGAACTACTATTAGTTCTTCGTAAAATGTAGTTTGGCGATGTCTATACATCGCCATTGTAAATCATTGCAGACTCTGGTCACTCTGGTAAAGCGATCCTTCTAGCAGTGGCAACATTTAGTCTGGCATTTGTTGGCTGTCAACATTGCATGTCTATCTCTTTCTCTCCCGTACAGTTCTCAAGGTAGTTGTCTTGATGAATTTTTGTGTAATTTTTATGAATTTAGGCGTATTATTTAACAAATAATAAGCGATTCTATTTCTTTATCAATTCTTTGATATACCCAAGCTAATAACTGTTCCAAAACGGTAATGATTACTTAGATACATCGCGGTGACAAATACGTTTCCTCCATGTCCAACGTTGTTTTGGTTATTGAAAGTGTTACAAATGTGTATATTTAGATATATTCTTCCTGAAAATGTGTATCTATCGAGGATGTGCACTTGTGGCTAAAACATAAAGTGAAAGTTTTGTAAACTTCGTTGAAATCGTGAAGTTAAGATTCCTAACCTATAACTTGTGAATGGTGTAGTAATTTACAGTTTGTACGTTGCAGATGAGTACTAAAATCATCAAAGCCAGCGCCGCGGAGCCCGACTCCTTCGAGACTTCGATCTCGCAGGCGTTGGTTGAGTTGGAAACCAACTCGGACTTGAAGGCGCAGCTCAGGGAGCTTTACATTACCAAGGCTAAGGAAATCGAACTTCATAACAAGAAGGTAAGGTTTGACTTTGTTCAGTTATATAACTAAATTCTTTAAGACCCAACTTAGATGCCTAAGTATTGTCAAATCCATGCTTGTTATTTTCATACAAATTTTATTGTTATTCTATTGTAGACACTATTATTCGATAATCTAAAATATTGTAGCTTAATTATGTTCACAAGGCATGCTGAAAAGTTTGCCTCTATAGAGTTCATAATAACAAAACTTAATGTGAGAAATTACACATGGTATTGTCTCATCCCAAACAAATTTAACAATGATCAATGTACCATGCGTGCTAAAGTCGACAAACTCATACTATTAAGTTCTTATTTACAAAATAATAAATAAATAAATATTTCGGTCATTTTACACACAACATCATCAGTCCCAAACTAAGTTGTATTATGGGTACTAAGCAACTGATATAAATACATTCAACATTCTTTTTTTTTTGTAAATACATACATATTATACATAGAAAAACACCCAGACTCCGAAACAAATATCTGCGGATCCCACAAATATTTGGTCTGACCCGGGATTCGAACCCGAGACTTATTGATCAACAGCTGCATACACTAACCACTATACCAACAAGGCAAAATTTGTAAGTCTTGCATACATGTTGATTATTAAAGTTTATACAAATAATAAAAGTACTTAGTACTCGCAGTCAACAGTACTTTTAAATCTGTAATTATTTGTATTTCTTTATTTTAGTAGTAATTTTGGTACATACTAAATCTGTATCGTAGTGTCAACATGTAACTATGTATATGTAAATTACCTATCTCAGTTTATTTCATGTAAATGAATGAAAGTTAGATATAACCTTTTTTTTTAAGATTAATGTGGAGTAGCACAATTTAACTTGAAATCTAAAATCATTTCAAGTTTTAATTGTAAACATAAAACGAAATTAGATGATGCAAATTGTCAATTAGTCAAATAGCACATCATGAGCCTATCTCCAATGGCATTCATCCACTTAGTGCGATCCTGGCTTCTCGCATCCCGACCCTACCAGCTGTCTTGTGCAAATCATCATTAGTGGAGATAAACTAAGAAGAGTGTTGGTACTCCTTCTCATACCATGAGTGACATAAGAGCTAACTAAGAAGCTACAGCAAAGCTACAAATAGCACTACAATGGGGAGAAAACATGTAACAATGCCTATCTCAATCTATAGGGCTGAAATAGAGATTGAAGAGAGAGTGAAGGAAATTGGAGAAATTCAATAATAATAAATAAATCGGACAACCAACATGCCACATCATCTTGACCCAAACAAAGCAGAGCTTGTACTATGGATACTAGACAACCAATTTAAATACATATATTCCTACTTTCTTCTTTTTTTGTATAAACATACATATGCATAGAAAACACAATAATTCAAAGGAAACCATATTTATGAGTTATTTTTTATTTTCAGTCAATCATCATCTATGTGCCCATGCCCAAGTTGAAGGCCTTCCAGAAGATCCAAATCAGGTTGGTCCGTGAGCTTGAAAAGAAATTCAGTGGCAAACATGTTGTATTTGTTGGAGACCGCAAGATTCTCCCCAAACCCAGCCACAAGACACGCGTAGCCAACAAACAGAAGAGGCCCAGATCTAGGTAAGAACTCTGCTCTTAAGTATAATTTATTTATTTATCATTTTAGATCATTTGTGGGCTTAGGGCATTTTCTACCAGTCAACTGGCTGATGTAGAGAAAATAAGAAGTAGGTATTAAAGTTGGATTTAGTTCTAAATTAAGTAATTGAGTAACTCTAAATGAGTAATTTCATATTGATGTTGATATTGCTGTTGATGATGATGATTTCAGAACTGTTTGGTTGTACTGTTGCACAAAACGTATATAATATAGATAAACGAGGGCCAGTACAATAATAGTAGATGTTCTGCAGATAATTGTCAATAATTTCTCTAATCCAAAATTATCGTCTATTGTGAACTGCTACAAGAATTATGATTTAGTAGTCTTAGTTGTGTATTTGTAAATGCATATGAAAGTATTGGAAAACAAATACAAAGAAACTTGATTTTTAAATTTTTGTCACAGTCCACTGCTGGACATAGGCCTCTCCTTGAAAAGGAGGTATTGGCTTAGTTTTCATTCTCTTTGCATTGATGTTGTCTTGCATAGTTTATCCCTCAGTCGCCTTTAACGTCACCCGCGTGGGATGAATATAGGTGGTGACACTCTATATTCTTAATCCGTCACCACACGGACAATGATGATGTTTTACAAAGAAAGTACAAGATGTTTGGATTGTTTGGATTTTATACTAGATGGCATTGACTCTGCTCTGAAAATTATTAGCTGATACAAATTTTTAAAATTCTTTCGGCAGGACATTGACGTCAGTGTACGACGCTATCCTCGAGGACTTGGTGTTCCCCGCTGAAATTGTAGGCAAGCGTATTAGGATCAAGCTGGACGGCTCACAGATCATCAAGGTGCACTTAGACAAGAATCAGCAAACCACCATTGAACACAAGGTAAGCATTCTGCAATGATTACTGACTGACTTCTCAAGTCTGAAGATGTCTTTTTGGGACAACTTTGCAAATTAAAACTGCTACAGTCACATTCACTTAGATTTGTTATACTCATATAAGCAGGAGAGTAGAGGAATAATCGAGAGAGACGGATGTTATTGGCAATCAAAATTAAAAAGTTACAATTGCTTACTCTTGTTATTTCGTTTATTACAGGTGGACACCTTCCAGTCTGTGTACAAGAAGCTCACGGGGCGTGAAGTCACTTTTGAGTTCCCCGAACCCTACTTGTAAACTTAGACTATGACTTTACAATAAATCTAAAAAAAATATTGCTGACTTTCATTTCCTAAAAAAACCATTTATAGCGCCACCCGTATGGCTCTCGAATCTAAATTTCCTGAGCAGATTGTGTTAGTAAAATGCTGCATTCTGCATTCGCAGTGTGATGTGGCCGCCAATCTAGATTCTACTTATGCTTTCCACCATTCAGAGTTAGTCACTTTGGTGGGCTTCTTCTTTATTAGCCTATCTTATTCCTAAGATTGTTTGGGGATGGTTACTAATACTTGAATATCAGTTATTGCATGGAGCAACTGTCATCAAACCTCTGGAACCCTAGGGTGAACGGAATTCGAAGTTTGAGCTAATTGTCAGTATATTTGAGGACACTGTCTTACCAATAACGATTGCCATAGATGTTCATGTCAATCAGGATCGACGGCTTAGGGTGCTCTGAGGCACAGGCATGAAACAACGCCATTTTTCAAACTTTGGGCTGCAGAATTACTTGTGAGAAAAACCCAACATCAGCCTGTCCCTAGAATTTAATTAGAGACTTGATCAATAAGTAGTCGGAAATTCTAACCACTAGACCAAAGAAACAGTTACTTTGGAAAGCTCGTAAATAAAATCAAAAATCGTAGTGGTGCCCAAACCAGTGTCAGTAACAGGTTTTTCTTTTATACATATTCTTTGTTATAACTGCTTTTAGACTTTCGCGACTTTTACACATACTCTTTGTTTTCTCTGGATGAGTGGTGGTATGCAACACACCATGGTGGTCGGTAGTACATAGATAGCACATAACTATTTAAGTGTGAAAGTATAACAGTTTTACAATCAATAAATCATGACACACTACTGTATTCGATTGATAATTCAATACAGTTTTAGATACATAACTAATTCTTCTTATCTTGTCAATGGCAACACTTTACACGGTTTTGGCCCAGTGCTCCTATTCGGCGACGCGGAGGTTTCTCATGTTATGTCTTAAGAATATATTTTTTGTACTTAAATTTCATCATGATAAATAAATTGCCCATTGCCTGTGGTGACGCGCCACAGTCGCATTTATTTGCGCTTGAATCTAAAAATCCCCACCTTGTCAGATTGTCCTTAAATCTGCCAACCTGGATACGGAGCATATTAAGCACCTAGGTTGGCCAGGGAAGTTTATCTACTGGAGGTAGTTTTTCTTCTAAGGGGACGAAATTGGAGAGAGGGAACCTTTTACGCCATACATTTTCTCTGGCTTTTGGGAGGGTTGTTGGATACAAGGATTTATCAAACCTCCGTTGATGTATTACCCTAAGAAATTGAAAACATTGATAGAGGTTGTGAAAGCCTCCAAATAGTTCAATTGCATTTTAGGTTGCCATAACCTTAAACAGTGATAACATAAGAAATGATTTCTGTTTTGCTAATGGCCTTTGCAACAAAATGCAAGCATGTTATTTTTTTATTATCCTTTGCCATTATAAAATAAAAGACTTAGATGTCATTATAATTTTATTTATAATCAGTCCATCCCACAATTATAATCACATGAATATATGTATTATATACAGTTTGGTCTCTGAGAGCTCAATTATATACAACTAAATATTAAGCAGGTAATTGACAGTGAATTCTCCGCAGTCGGACACGATCCTCTATCGTGAACGAATTTTGTCAGAATAAATAAATATTTCGGTCATCTTACACAAAACATCATCTAGTCCCAAACTAAGCAGAGCTTGTATTATTGTACAACTGATATAAATACATAAACATATTTTTTTTGTAAATACCTATATACATATTTTACATAGAAAACACCCAGATTCCGAAACAAATATTTGTGGATCACACAAATATTTGGTCCGACCCAGGAATCGAACCCGAGACCTCTTGATCAGCATACGCTACCCACTAGAGCAACAAGGCAGGCTAATTATATTAACTACTTACCGAAACCAAGAATTATCACCCTTTAAACCGGCTAGACAAGCTTAAAACTAGATTTAATACAATGGAATCTTAAAATTTCTGTAGCCGATGTCTAGCTTTTTAATTATAACAGTTACTTTAGAGGGATATTTTCAAATTACATAATTGCGTTTCAATAGATCCACATACATGAAAAATTATTTTCCTTGACTGTCAAGGGATTTTTTTGCATCTAACAGGGTACATACATACATTACGTGAAGTGGCGTTTCACATGTTAAAGATAAAAATACGAGTAGAACAATAATACAATCATTTATTCTGTAAATAGATCATGCCGTTGTTTTGTAGAATAGACTTTTACAAGTCAAAATTTTTGAAACAGATGAGTTTGGCTTTTCTGAACTGTACTATCCCTAAAAAGAAAGAACGAAATACATTTAGGTTAGGGATGGACAATCCCTGAATTTATTTTGTTCTTTCTTTTTCCGTCTTTAGTTTTTCTAGTAAATAATAGAGATTATGTGAACAACAACTCAAAACCGAGGACTGTAAATTATATAAAAAAAAGCTATCCTATCGGTTAACTGCAATGTCTCTAACTTGCGACATTCGGCCGTAGGTTGGTTGGTGCAAATCATATTCTTTAGACAGTAGTTATTATTTCTGTGATTGAATTAAATCTTAAGATATTTTACGCTTTAAACGTCATGCTTTGTTGTATTTATCCATCAATGGCCGAGCAAGGGCATTTGGATGTCCAAGAGATAGTTGAGACTTTCGTTCAATGAGCCATTTAAGCTTTCGTGTTTAAATGCCAAGTTGCTTCCTCTTTCTGAAGATATGTTTTTGCCAGATTAGCCTATTGTTCAAATACAACTCAAGATGTCTCACAATGATCTGCCTTTGGCACTTCAATGTTGTCAAGTGTAAGATCCTCTTAGGGCCACCGCACACTAGCTACTTTTAGCATCGGCGATCGGCGATTTGGCGACTGCATCGATGCTGCATCGCGTTTTAGCGACTTCCTGCGTTCGATCGCGGTATCGGAAACGCGCGTTTTAGCGACTGCTCAGATGCCAAGTCGCTGCTACCGGCATCCGAATGTGTGCGGAGAGTAGTGTTCAGCTGTTGTGTCGCGCTTCTAAAAAGCGACTCGATCGCCGCGTTTAGCGTTTTTAAGTGTGCGGTGAGGAGCGTTCTGTCGCCGTATTTAGCTTCTAAAAAGCGACTAGTTGCCGATCGCCGATGCTAAAAGTAGCTAGTTTGCGGTGGCCCTTAGAGTGAACGTAACATTAACCGATTTTATCTCGTTTGCTTTTATCCGCCACCTTTTGAGCCAGTTAGCAATTTCATCCAATTCTTTTCCATTTGTGAAGCTGTTTTTTGGGTCACTATGTGTAGCTAAGTAAGGCGGTGTCATCAGCAAATGTTCCAGTAGTTTTCAGATAAGGATTCAGATGTCGGCAAATCTAAAGTGAATATTAAGTAGAGAACGGGGCCCAGCACACTACCCTGTGGAACTCCTGCTTTAATGGGATCCTGTATATAATTAATAAAAAAATTACGTATTGTTAAAGCGCTAACACCTTTTTTCAACTGATTGTTTATTTTTTGACTAGAAGGTAACTAACAGTAATTTAACAGTAGTGGTAACCAAAGAATATTAAAGTCTTTTAATAAAAAAGGTTTTCTTCATGCGACATAGGCGCAAAAGACAAAATGAATATCTACCTAATACATTTAATATACGTATTAGTGAGTGTCTGTTTCTTCACTTTAAACGGTTTAATATGCATCAGGCTAAGATAGGCTAGGTAAGTCAAGTAACGCCGCGGAGCGAATCTAGTCAAGAAATTAGCCATCATATACATTCAGTTAAAAACTTTTCCTTTTATATTACATACAGACACTTCAATTTAATTTATTTGTATTGATGTTACATTTTTAGATAAAAATGTCAATTAATGTCAAAAAATAGTCTGAAAAAAAAATTACATTTAATGTGTAATCTATTGTACAAACATAGGAAATGTAAATGAGATACGTCACTAAGTCGGTAAAAAAACTAAAAACTATAACATTATAACAAATACATACTTTATTGTTCTCATGTAATTCATAAAATGGATAAATAAAAATCTACTAACGAACAATTCTTTTGTGTCAAAATTTTTTGGCATTATTATTATTATTTAACGAAATTTTGTATAACCAATATAATTGTAGGTTGTATTGTATGTACACCGTCCATCACCAATAATATTATAAAATTAATTTTAAATTTAGCATAATTGCTAGAATCTGTGTTTTTGCTTCGTCGTCATGTTGAATGGGTATTAAGACACATGGCCTTTTGATTAATTTACGCACAAAAATTAAAAAACATTTATTGTTTACTTGTGGAAAGAATAATATTTCAATTAACTTTCTGATTGATTGATTGATTTTTGGCCCCTTAGCATTAATAATACATGCTTTTATAAGGAGTACAACATTTAATTTAATTTTTGTGACACGGTAATATGTTAAATTAAAAACTCGCAGTACAGTAGTAACTCATATACCTAAGTCATCCCATATTAAATAGAATCTATGTCTACCCACATAGTTATACACTATTGAAAGTCCATAAACAATTATGCAAACAGCAAATTATTAAAGTTCAGCTTTAACATTTTCTGCCTCTTTTTGTTCAGTCGTTTTCGATGGCTTTATAATCTTTATATAGTTTACTGGTACCAAACCAGCTGTTCTCTTGTCTGTGGTTGCCATTAACCATCCAGAGTTCCATAAGTGACTTTGGAGACTCTGAGGAGCAACGGTGATAGTGTCGTGATTTGCAAAAGATATTTCCTGAGGGCTGCTCGCTTGGAATGAGTGGAGGGCGATAGCGCTAAGTGGCTGCTGCCACGTGGTTGGGTCATTTACTGTAAAAAAAGTGTTATATAAGACATGTAGTATTAATTCTAATATTTAATGTCTATGGCTGTAGCAAAAATGTGTCGAATTATATTAAGTGACTATCAGTTCTACAGTAATTTCGGGTAACATTGGCTTAGAGCGCCCTAGACCAAATTAGAGGATTGGTAAATCGATTTTGGTAGCAAATTTAGTATCAATAAAAAATAAAAAACATTTAAAAGACTCGAGTTGTCAGATCAGGTATTGCTATAAAAAAATAAGCTTCATGTTTCACACCTCAAAATTTATAACCTCTCAAACATTTTATATCAAATAAATATCATCTTCAATATTCTGTTATTTAATAGTACACTGCTTATATAAAATATTCAAAGTACAAAGTAGATAATACAAATACCTTCATAGACATTTTAATGATTAGATACAGTAGGTGATTTAGATAATCAAACGTCACGTTTTTTTTATGTAAGTGTAAAATTATAAGTAATCTGAGACGTCGACGGCATTAGATAAAACTGGGCTTTAACACTCAGATACAAATCAGATAGTGTGAGTAACATCATCTGATTATAGAGTTGAAACACGTGTCTGTGAGCCTGAGAAAGTGCTGATAGAGATGGTATCAAACAAACCCTTTACCAAGCTGTCTAGTCAAAATATTTTAGTAGGCCAAAACCTAGTTTCTAAGGAGAAGCCTATGTTGCAGACTGTTGATTTAATGTTTCTAAGAAAGTCGGTGTTAAACATAGCGCTAACAGCTTCTTACTAAGAAAATATACTTACAATTTTCGTTAATAGTTGTGGTGAGAGAGCTGAACATCTTCAAAACAATGTACGGTGCTGCAGCCACGAGAGCGAAGAACATTAAAACTGGCCAGCTTGAGCTCTGAGGAGCTGGCGTTTCAGGTGACTGTGGTTGTGTGGCGGCCACAGCTTCCGCCCATGCCTTTAATTTACCAAATATATATCAGTATACTTTCGTTTGGTGATGAAGGGAGTGTCTGTCTGTAAAATTAGTCGGCACGCGTGTCGTAATATCTGATTAAGGGAGGGTAAATAAAACAAATTTTCTACCCAAACCACTCTATACTACTATTTCACGCTGACCAGAGGTCCAATCAGCGTGGTATAGGCCTTTTATCGTAAGAGGTCTATATACAGCAATGGATTACTGAAGGCTGAAGAGTGTAGATAGATGATTAAGTATAGTTTTGTTTCTAACTTTACAGATATAAAAGAATGGCAACCCAAATGTAATTAATATCTTTATCAAATAATTATACCTAAACAATACACATGTCATAGTTATAATCTTTACATTTATGATAGATACCTACCTTACTGATTTCAACAGTTACTTCAAAGACAAAAGCATTTCAATCGCCTAATGCGTTAATGTCAGATTTATATATTGACCTATAAGATAATTGTGCCAAAATACATGAAATGTATTCATGTGTTTTGGCACAATTGTGTTATAGGTGTAGTACCTACCTACTGCAAGACTCGAATGAAAGACAGGTCAAAAACTGCGGAAGTACGAGGAAAACAGGTTTACGTGTTCGTATGTCCTTCTCAAAGTCGGAGAGGAGGCATTAGACATGACATAGGCATCAACTGCGCAATTTTTTAATTATACCTACACTAAGTCCTCGACGTTCTTTTATTTAAGTAAATAATACAATTTTCTATGTCTATAACTTACAAGTTTATAAAGATAATTTAAAATTATATTTTTAAAATAAAACAATGGACAAACATTATACATAGGTAAAAAAAAGCTCTCAACAGAGACTGCGCAATTCATAAATTATATGTATACACTATATATTATAAAATAAAGTCTGTCTGTTCGCGATAAACTCACAAACCACAGCACTGATTTAAATGAAATTTTGTACCCAGATAATGTAAGGCCCGAAAAAAGACATAGGCTTATTTTTACCGCGATAACCGAATAAAATAAGAGGATTTCTCCTCAATTTTCTTTCATTATTTTTTAAAACAGAAGTCAATTGTGATCAGAAGATATTGCCAATATTTTTTTAACATTACAACGTTATTTGTAATTACATCAAATCAACCTATGCCGTCCACTGCTAAACCAAGCAGCGTCCACTATAATTAAATTAATATATGTAAATAATCCTTCGAAGACAACCGTAACCAGATGGGATAATATTATTTCCAAGAGAGGTTTTACTTCCAAGGGTACGCCTGGTTTCTCAACTACTGGTGCCCGAGAATTCGTGCGGTTTTTCGTCGGTTCGAGTCCGACATAACCACCATGATCATGATTGCCACACGGAAAAAAAGAAAAAAAAGGGGGGATGTGAACAATTCAAATAAAATTGGGAAAAACACTAGGACAATTATTATGGTGAAGAAGTTGTTTCTAAAACATCTATTATTACTAGTAATAAATCATATTCAACAAGCTCTAAGAGTATCTACGTTTTCACCAACGTCTCCGAAATCTAGAGAGAGTTAGGTACCTAACCCTAAATTATAGTATCGTTTCACCAACCTTTCGGGGACACCTAAGTGTTTAAACTTTTCTTAAAATTTACGGTCTACCTACGTTAAGGGACAGTTTAGGTAGGTATAGTTGCTAAAACCTGGCAGAGGTGTTACAAAATATTTAATTTAATATAACATAATACAAACAGATAAAGTTACATAACACTTTTTATACTGACACAGTTGTTGCAATGGACGTTCATAACGATTTGAATAAAAAAAAAAGAATTACATATAGACGGTTTTTCACAGACCTAAAGTTAGCAATACTAGTATGTAGAACTAATGACGTCACTCTACTCCACCTGATGGAAAGCATGAGTAGACAATGCTTCACGGTAATTCACACTATTGCTGCTTTGTGAGATGCAATTGCATCATTGGTTCGCCGGTCTTAAACTCACCAACGAAATACGACAGCATGAATCCTCTCATTTTTAAGTTGATCTTCTGTGTGAGAGTAGTACTGACCCGCTCGAAACGGCCCATTCATGCTGAAATTAGCTTGTCAGAAAGATGATGTTTAAAACGTCTCCATCTTCGCCTTTGAGTATATAGAAGTCCCGCTATTAATCGAACCACAGACGCGATTCAGTGGATGCCTTAGTAATCTTACGCCATGTATATGCCATAGTGTAGGTCCTATACCTCTGCAGCCACAATGAGGATGTTGAGCACTGCGCATGAATTCTTTCCATTAGACAGGAGTAATCACTTTTGCAGGCCCATATATAAAAAAAACTATACGCAACAAGCAAGTAACACGCGACTTTTTGCGACAAGTAATTAGCATCCATAATACAAGGTCTGCTTAGTTTGGGACTAGACGTTTTGTGTAAAAGATGTACGATATATCCTACTTCTAAATCGAACTACGCTTCATAGAGAGAAATATCATGGTCGAGAAAGGTATCCACTTGGCTCCCAAGATGGACTTATTGATTGAGATTCCTTTCTCGTTTCAAATGAATCCGATGATTTCATTAAAGTGTAGGTACCTACTTGTATACCAGCCCAACCCAAACGTTAATGAACTTTGTCAATACATAGTTAATGATAGCAATAGTAATTTAATTGTTTAATGACATGACTTCGTAACGCAAGATAAGCGTGAGACACAAATATTGTACTTTTTTACACTCCCGTAGTAATTGTGTTTAAAACTTTAAGTGGCTTATTATTATATTACTAATTGTGATAACAAAATATGTATGATGGTGGATAAAAAGATAATATTAAAATTTAATTGAATATTATATTCTCTTTGCTCTTTGCCCTTATGTTGGCATCAAATCAACTTACGCCTTATCATTGCTAGGTCTTTGGTTTGTTTGGTTTGGATTGGTTAACAGAAGGTTTGAGGAATAGGATTAAAGATGAAAGTTTATAGAATGTAATGCATACATGCACATTAAATCAGAGCAAAACTGAGATCTCTAGTATCTATTGTCTGCGAGTTTTGCTTTATTAAGTTTTCCATTGGTCCTATAGTTATAAATAAATAACTAATAAATGAATGAAATTTTACGCAGAACGTATTTTACTTGTATTAATAAATTGGCATTAATATTTTCGATTCAACTACTACAGCATTTTCTTTTATTCTTTAACGCGAAACCTCTTCGGCCGTCCCTCCATCGGGGTTTGCCGCAGGGAGTGTCTGAATCAGACCGACTAAATAAATAAAAAAAAGGAGGGAACTATACTAACCTTAAATTCAGACTCGGTGCGAATTCCCATTATGACCAATAGCTTCCTAATCATCCAGTTGATTTTCCTGATGATGGCAAACGTGGCCCAGAATTGTGCAAACACAGACCGGAGTCTGCCAAAGTTCTCTGCTACTCCTATTTAAGTATAAAACATTACTATTTACTTAAGTTGTATTTAGCTAATTTTATTCGTCTGGTATTATTAGTACAGGAACTGTGTCATGTTGGTGTTGCTAATCTTATTTACACCAAGTTGCCGTTTTCAAAGTACTGCATGCAGTACAGTAGATGCATATACGTAGAGATTTAATTGGTGTAAATTTAAATATGTTTATTTAGTTTCATAAGAAACAGATACTCAAAGCTCCACTTCAGGTATCCCGTAAGGAGTACTAATAGTAGAGTAATGCATTTCAATGAAATAGCTAGTGTTTTTTTATAAATTAGGTGTCAAAAATACTGCTCTACCTGATGGAAAGCATAAGAGAAGCTTTCAAGTTTTCAAAATCAGGGCAAAGGTTTACGTGGACAACAAGGTCTCATATTGTTTTTTTTTTTAATACCTCTATTTACGATATTGAACTTACAAACACTCAGGGTTGTTGGAAGCGGTGAAGTGATTGCTTAAAAAACTACACCACCCATGCCATGGACATGCTTGAGCAGCTACTAACAGTTTTAAACTATGACATGGTTCTAGATTTGTGTCTTATGTAATCGAGTTCAATACTGGTCAAATACAATCTACCTTTGCTTACCTAAAATAGCTCTAAACGAGCTTGTGAGAGCAAAGAATGTATTTTCCAACATCATGGCGACACTCCCCACAGCGTGGACAAGGTTCTGTATTGAATTAAATGTGGGTCTGGTGCTTTCTTCGGCCATCTGTACGAATCTAAAATTAAAAAAGAAACATCATTCAACAAAAGTATTTCAATAGTAAAAAATATATTAGTATTATTATCAAAAAATGGTGCAAACAAACAGGGCAACAGTTATTCTGTTGTTGAAATCACTAAACTAAAATATACTATAATTTGTTGTTGGATTACATACTTTAACTTCATTTGCTTACAGCCCATTTTTCGATATCCCAAATCTTAGCTTAAACAAGGTTTTTTTTAGGTTCTGAAATAAACATACTGAAAAACATGCTGTTTCAAGGTGGGAGAGTTAGTTTGGCACGAATGAACTGGCTCCATCAAGGCAGTACTCGCATAGAAGATCAACCTAAACTGTTGTATTTTGTTGCATCTCACTAGACAGCCATGGTATGGGTCACTATGCCGCAGTGACCTGCACTGTGAGCACACACAATGAGGATAGTGACCATCACTCTTGGATTCTGCTTATGCTTTTCAACAGGCAGAGTAGAGTCACTTTGGCAGGCTAAGTTATATAAATAATTCTAACATTTGAGAAATGAAAAATTTGTTGTGAGCTAATGAAATTAAAGTTTTGCTTCTCTATATGTATTTATGATAATTACATATGTCAGTTAATGGATTCTGTAAAATACATTTGCTATTTACTTAGTCTCAATTTATCTTAACACACATATTTAGTTTTAAGTAAGAAGATGTAATGAGTTCCATTTTTTGTAAACTGTTTGATCAGGTTTTGAGACCACCCATAAACCCAATTTCATCTTTTTGATTGAATCTCAATTTTGACTAATTAGTGAATAATTTCCTTTGATATCAATTTTAAAGTCTGTGATGAATGGCCAAGCCAGTGTCAGGGCCACAAATTAAAATAAATTAATTATTAAATTAAATGTGGGAACAGTAGAGACAATATAGAACTCATAACTATTAAAATTGTATTATGATTAAATGACTTGGAAAAAAAAGTCTGCAGATCGGGATCTGTGGCTTAGGTATGCCTATGTCCAGCAGTGGACTGCCAAGGGCTGATGATGATGAATTTAAACATATTTAGTGTCAAATATTTGAAGTATATAAAACACTAACATATGGCCACGGCTCCCTTCTTAGGTTCTAGACTATATTGTGTACCAAATTTCATTTTAATTGGTACAGTAGTTTCACTTTGAAAGCTGGACAGACAGACCGTTACTTTTACATTTATAAAATTAGTAAGGATTAACTTATGAAATAAGTAATAATGTACCTAGCTGGATGATGAATAATAAGTTTGCAGGTATAAATATCTAGTAAATGATTACTAATTGTAAATTTGTGAAGATAACCATCAAATCTTTTTCATTTTATCTCTTTCAGTAAAACAGATAAGTTATATGTAACAAAGGAAGACTCATTATAGGTACACACTTCATATGCATAATCAGTTACGTACAATGGTCCACCTGAAAGAATAAGTGCAGAAACTGACCTGCATAACATAGAACATATGCATAATCATTTAGATTAATGTGATTCTTGTTTGGACACAACAACCTTTATGGTTTTAGTTTACTAATCTATTTATCTACTAGCTGATGCCCGCGGCTCCGCTCACGTTTTAGAGGTATCAAAAATAGATGTTGGCCGATTCTCAGACCTACTGAATATGCATATAAAGTTTCATAAAGATCGGTCAAGCCGTTTGGGAGGAGTATGGCAATGAAAACTGTGACACGAGAATTTTATATATTAGACTAGCTGATGCCCGCGGCTCCGTTCGTGTTTTAGAGGTATGAAAAATAGATGTTGGTCGATTCTCAGACCTACTGAATATGCATATAAAGTTTCATAAAGATAGGTCAAGCCGTTTCGGAGGAGTATGGCAACGAAAACTGTGACACGAGAATTTTATATATTAGACTAGCTGATGCCCGGGGCTCCGTTCGTGTTTTAGAGGTATGAAAAATAGATGTTGGCCGATTCTCAGACCTACTGAATATGCATATAAAGTTTCATAAAGATTGGTCAAGCCGTTTTGGAGGAGTATGGCAACGAAAACTGTGACAGGAGAATTTTATATATTAGATAGAAATAAATAACATTGAGATATCTATTTGTAATATCAAATTAACAGTTTTTATCTAAGTGCATATGCAGGTGTGTAAGCAAACCTCCTTTCTAAGGAGAGGCCTATGTCCAGCAGTGGACTGTTAAAGGCTGTTGATATTATGCAAGTGTACCTGGTTCTCATATGAAAATTTTATTGTATGTTTGTTTGTGCATTATTGTCATTAACATTTTATGAATGCATTAAGACTATATTGGATTCTATATTATGTAGATAGTGTAGTAGTTCAAGGTTGCCCTCGATTTTCTTGGGACCCCATGAATTGATCTATGTTGAACCCAAAGCATATATTTTTTTAATTGGTTCATCAACAACAAAATTATCGCTAAACATAGATAAAAAAAGATACTGATGAATTGAGAATATCTTCTTTTAAGTTGGTTAAAAAGATATACAAATATTGGGCTGTAAAGGATCTGTAGCGACATTTTTGACATATTAAATATATATTGCCATTAGTTAGAAGTTTCTTCCTCTTACTTACATCTCTTGTCAATTGCTGTGGCTGGGAGCCTTAGAGTAATCTATAAGTGTTGTTTTAATATTTAACCGAACTAACAATGGTTCTACAAGAGCTTAATTCCTATAAAATTGTAATGTAAGTACCATATTTCTAAATATAGAGACAAGACAATAGGAATATACATCCTGGTCGCTGGGGACTTTACAAACATACATGTTACGGACACAAAGAAAATCCATAAAATTGTAATATCAGCACCAATTACATGTAATATTGACTTACCTACTTTCAATATTGCCATAGTTGTTGTTGAACCCTCCATACATTCCACCCATACCTCCATATCCACCCATTCCCATACCATATCCACCCATTGCACCATATCCACCCATTGCGCCATATCCACCCATTGTTCCGTATCCACCCATACCTCCATAGCCATAGCTGGGGACCATTGCATTCTGTTGAGACATAATATCTGGCCTGGGTGGTAGAGGAGGAGGAGGTGGCATTTGTGTATTGGGAACAAACCCATGCACAGGGTTATTGTCTCGCACCATTGCAGTATTGGCTAAGAAATCAGCATCATAATTTGTATTTGGTTCACTCATTGTACTTTGTATTTATTATTCACATTGACATTAACAGTGATATTACAACACTACGTTTCGCACAGTAACAGAAGTATCACAAAAGAACGATACGCGCCATTCAAAATATATTCTTTCTGCTCTTATAAATTTGATAAATAATTTTACTCCGCGTGTGATATTATCACACAAATACGTACACTATTTAACGCGATGGGTAAACTGGAATTGGATAGTGGATAGGTCAAGTAATATTGACACTGACTGACAGTACTTGACACTTTGACAGGAGGATAATATAAATGATTTAAACAGATAAATAATTTAACAGATAAATAAATGATATAGAAAAAAAGAAAAGGAAAGGCAATTATAATAAGACTTTTTTGACATGTTAACACAATATTGCCATTAGGTAAAATTCCTTTCTACTTAATAAAAAAATGTGAGCCGTCACGCCATTATTTTGTAAAAGTAATATGCAGAAAAGAACATATTGTAACAGGAACTAAATATGTCATAATGATAAAATAAAATATTACTAATTATTAAAATAGTACGGAGTGGCGACGCGTCGCCACACCGTACACACTACTGCATATAGACTGTATATATATACCATCGTATAGCGTGGCGACGCGTCGCCACGGCATGCGTCGCCACGCCAGAAATCTGTTTTACGTGCGGCTATAGATGTTTCACATCAAAAAAATATTGAGTACATGTACAATATTTATATAAAGTTAAGATAGTAATAATAAATAATAAATATTTTGGACATCTGACACACAACATCATCTAGTCCCAAGCTAAGCAGAATTTGTGTTATGGGTACTAGACAACTGATATAAATACATAAACATACTTTTTTTTTTTGTAAATACATACATACATATTATACATAGAAAACACCCAGACTCCGAAACAAATATTTGTGAATCACACAAATGATATTTGTTCCGACCCGGGAATCGAACCCGAGACCTCTTGATCAGTAGCCGCATACGCTAACCACTAGACTGCTATGCTTTAAATGTTTTGACTGCCTAACCACTAGACCGTTGGTCTAGTGGTTAGGCAGTCAAAACATTTAAAGTTTTGTAAAATGAATTTCAAGCAAAAATAATAATCCGACCTTTAACTTAAGGACAACTTTAACGACATCACTTTTATTGTGATAAGAAGGGATAGACTAGTTAGCTGAAGTTCAGTGATAGTGATGAACACCACCCATGAACACCTTGCAATATACCCAGGCTTTCAGTAACTCTCTCTAGAATAAGAGCAAAAGGGAGGGTAACCTCACTCACTCAGTGTAAAAATCTAAAAAACTAATTGACACTGATTTCCCACTCTTAAAAATTAAATTCAAGGTTTCTGACAATGAATATTCAAGTATTTGAAGTATTGCATAATTGTCCTCCAAATTGTCTTTTTGATGTGAAACATCTATAGGCGCACATATGTGAAACATCTATAGGCGCACGTAAAATAGATTTCTGGCCTGGCGACTGGCGACGCCTGGCGACGCGTTGCCACGGCACGCTATACGATGGTATATATATATACAGTCTATATGCAGTAGTGTGTACGGTGTGCCACACCGTACACACTACTGCATATAGACTACTCTTTTAATAATTAGTAATATTTTATTTTATCATTATGACATATTTAGTTCCTATTACAATATGTTCTTTTCTGCATATTACTTTTACAAAATAATGGCGATGTTTCACATCTGCCAGGCGTCCCGTGACGGCTCACATTTTTTTGTTGTTTTTTGGGTTCATAGCAAAATATTTCGGTTACAGAATAGACTACATATTATTATACATTACAATTAATGAAAATCATTCCGTACACGTTAATTTTTCAATGATTTCAAACGATTTCTATCAAAAAATGATAATAAACTAAACCACTGGCAACTCAGGTCCATTCATAAGCAAGACTTTTTTATTTCTATTAAATTCATATTTAATTATTCTTCTAAAAAGGAAGAAAAAATGTTATACTTTTATATATATAATTTAAAAGTTTTACCACTATTTTTATTTCTTAAAACAAATCTACAGAATATTCATCTTTCCAATGAAAGTGAAAACTCTCTCGACTTGTCAAGCCCGTGCCGCGCTTAGTTGACCTAGTTTTAAAAACTAACAATTTGTCTATGTTCCTAGGGTGTCAATAATTCTAGTAAAGTGCGTTAAAGTTTTGTTGATATTAAAGTAATAACAATGTTTTAGTGTATTCTATCAAAAATTTTATTGATAAAGTAGTGAATAGTGTCTTATTTTAAACGGTAAGGTGTTTTTTATTATGTAAAAAAATTATTATAGTTAAAATAGTTTTTCTGCCAAACTAAGTGATATTTATGTCTAGTTGCAAATAGTTGTTTGCTGTCTACTTGCTTGGAAACATATTTAGATATTCAGTATATATTAGCTTAGCAATATCCTGTTATTAGCTGAAATTTTTAATACATATTTATGTTTTAAATCGCCCAATTATTAGTAGAAAGGTATCATTTCGCGACCGGTTTTATAATAATATGTCAGTACTATCTAATCACAATCAATTGGTTTCACATAACATCTGGAATGTTATGAGATTATGAGTCTGTAAACAAATATCTATTTTTTCTCTATGCCAATATTAATTGATAAATTAATGTACAAACCATGTCCAGACAGGTATTAATATATGGTAATTAGAAGTTCTATTTACTTCATACAGCATGTCTAAAATGGGCTGATTGATAACTTAATATAATTTGTATAAAGGACAGGTATTAATTGTATACTCAAACCCAACCAACAAAGATTTATTTAGGTACTTTAACATTGAAATTTGACTGTATAGTTGTCTCCCTACAAAAAATTCATTCAAAATTAAGTTTCATAAAGAAATAAAATCAACAAAAATACATGTTATATTTGTCTTGTTTTATTTTGTTGACAATTGTTTATGTAGTACAGGCTTTGCTTTATTTAGAATCAGATTGTTATATGTTAAGTTGTCATTTTTGATATTGTTAAGGACAGTGATTACATCCAATCACATCATATTTCAATACCATTTATGGACATAAGCCCTTCATTAAAATTGAAGTTTTGCCAAACTATATCGCACTGGTTAGATGTGTTTGTATATGATTTGTATCAAGTTTTCCTTTTCCTTGATGAGAAGTTCCTCTGAATCCAATATTTTAATCTATATATAACAACTAGCTGAATCCCGCGGTGTTACCCGCGATTATTAAAATTGCGACTATAATTTGAGATTTAAACTATCCTATCTCTCAAGTTAGATCGAACTGCACATGGTGTACGAATTTTATTATAATCGGTTAAGTGGTTTAGAAGTCCATTGAGGACAAACATTGTGACACGAGATTTATATATATTAAGATTTACACCTGTATAGAATCATACTGGTATCTATGATGATAATGACAGGTGTAAAGTCATATTATTATCTCTTGTTATTTTCAGTACCTATAGCATATAAAAGTCTTGTTGATAGTGAGTGAGTTTTGATATTAAATTTAGACATATTGTAATGACGTTACACACACTTATATTGTATTGGATATTGCAACCACCTAAAAGACTAAGTGCGGAAACCGACATTCATAACATAGAACATAGCTTGTTATACATAATTAAAGATTCTCGACAGAGAACAAACTACTTTACATTACATCTTGCTCCTTTATTAGTATTGCTTTTTTTATTTCAAGTTCAGTTCAAACAAATTGTACTTACTGGAACTATTTTAAAGTCCATGTTTATTTATTTATTTAAAACATTTACAGTGTCTTTACAGAATTATTACTCCAATACGACATTGTAAGTAAAATAGATACAATTAATTTATAATATAATTTCATTTTATGTGATTTACCTTTGGGCAGCTTCTCTGAAGTTCGAGAAAGCTATAGTTATAAATATAAATTTCTATTAAGATAAAATTATTAAGCCTAATGAAGCGTGATATAGGAGCATATTGAAGCAGATTTGTTCGCACAACTGGAAAGCTAGGGTAGAAGGCTAAGCAAAAGGTTCCAGTGAAGACAATCTTTGATTTATTTCATGAGTAGATAAAATATTATTTGGGCTGTTACAGTATTTTATTCTTTATTTCTTTTATTCTTAAAACAAAACCACATAAGAGTACACTAAAAATATGTTAGAAAATATTATTACAGACGAGCTGTTATTGAGTGGTAGGTAGATATTATTATGTAGGACCTAGAATATACTGTGTGAAATACATTTGTTGGGAAAGGGTCTCGTGTAAGGGGGCGTCCATAAATTACGTGAGGTTTTTTTTTTAATTTTCTGTAACTCCCTCCCCCACCAGTGATATGTTGTGAGATTATATTCAACCCCCTCCCCCATCCTCCAATCTCACGTGAGATTTTTCAAAATGTGGGTTTCTTACATAAACGAGTCTGATTTTAATTGTAAAAAGAAAAAAAATAAGTTCGTGCTTTTATTAACGACTAGTTAAGACTAGTAATCAATATTGCTGAAAGTTAATTATAAATGTAATAAAAATTTAACAATAGAATACTCAAATCGTAACTACTGTAATTAAAAAAAGAATATCTACTCTAACTCAGTCCATGGAGAATCATCCGCGGTCTCAAGAGAGTCTATTGGAACCAACATGTTCATATGATTTACAGTAAAATAATCTACTCCTTCAACTTCGTTCTGATCTAGCCACTCTAAACACAAGGGTCGCACTTTGCTTTGCATTTGATTAAATTTAGCTATTTAGTATGAAACAAATATGGTGGTTTGACAGTCAGTAGATGTATAAAGGGCCCGGTAAACGATCAAATTTGTTTGACATAGGCGTCAAACACAGCAGCACACGATCAAATAATTTGACTAACACGTAAATTTGTCAAACAAATTTGATCGTTTACCGGGCCCATAACGTCGAAGTATGAATGAAATTACTTTCTTTCGAACGAAATAGTGAATGATTTTATTCGTATTTAATTTAATTATTAATTTATTTTTAAGTTTATTATTAATTTTATTACTAATTTAATCTGAAGCATGTACAATCTGGATTAAATGGACCAAAATAGTTTTTTTTGTTTCAATCAGAAAAAAAATTGCGTGGTATTTACCGAGACCCCCCCTCTCTCCAACGTAAGATTAGATGAGATTTTAGTCGACCCCCTCCCCCCCTTAAGCATCTCACGTAATTTGTGGACGCCCCCTAATTTCTTCTTAAATATTTTCAAATGTTGAGATTGCATTAGAGATTGTTTCTATTTCAGCTTTATGCTTTGGTTCATTTCATTAACCGGTAAAATTAATCGGCTCTATTTTACTTAATCCGACACTATCTATATATAAAAAATGAAACCCGTTTTCCTTGGTCACGGCATCACGGCTGGACCGATTTCACTAATTCTTTTTTTATAATATTCCTTGAAGTACGGGGATGGTTCTTAGCAAAAAAAAATTAAAAAAATATCTACTAAATTTTATTGGAGGGGTTCCGAGCATCCAAAATAATTAAGTGACGCTGAATCGACTGTTAGGCGGTACGAAGTTCGCGGGGTCAGCTAGTTTAAGATAATAACAGATTGCAAGAAATTTTATTTCTACTTGAATTACAACTCTAATTTTGAAAAATAAAATCTCTCATATAAAAAGACGCTATTTTCTATTATAAATGTTAACTGGTAGCAGTTGAATCGGAAAAGTCTGAGTGATATTTCCTCCGACAAAGTCTACCGCTGGAAATAGGGCAGCTGGACAACTCACTTGTTCATGTGTCCAGCCTAGCCTTTTGACTAGTAAACTAGAATTGTGCCTACTGTTCCGTAGAACTTGAAGTTGACCGTTCAAATGACGACTGAATAAACACGATACATCTGAATAATATACGTAATTTTGGGAATACATGACGGGATTTCACTTTGACTCATGACAATGCAACAACATGTACAAAATTCATACATTTTGGAATTCTAACAACTACTTTGTTTATCAGCAAAAAGTTTTTTTGCCTCCATCTCTAATTACCCGACTGTATTAGAAGGAGAGTAATGTTTTTCGAGCGTATATAAGTACATTGTACATGATATACATACGCACGAAATGGCGGGAACAAACAATACTTTGTTGTCTACGGGCAAAGGATAATCTACGAAAATTACATTTTTCACCATAAAGTGTTCAGTAACAATGCATTAGTCAGACCAATTTAATAAAGATATTGTGCTACTTGTTTTACTTTTTTCAGTTATTGCTGTAAAACAGTCAGGTTTTTTGTTTCTTTAATTTAGTTAGAATGTTTGTAACCTTGGAATAGGGTGATTCAAGAACAGGGTCGTCAAACCGAGACGGTGCCCGCATCAGGAGCGGGCAGGCGCTGGAGAAGTTCAGAAGGAGATCTCACCCTGGACTTCTCCTCCTCCTAAACGGAGAAGCGCGGAGAGGGCACACTGTGTGGTTTTTAGTCGGTTCAAGTCCGACACACCACCCCGCCGTAACCCCCGGTGGGGTGACGGTCCATGATGATGTTCCACACATAAAAAAAAAAAAAAAAAAAAAAAAAGGGTGATTCAAGAAAATTTATAGAAATTTGGGAGTATCCTCGGCAATAGATGACTTGCTGGAAGAGCTATCCTTTGTTTCCTTATTTTATTTAACTTCGCTCTTATTTTACATTTGGAAAGGTAATGTTGAGTACCCTTTTTAAGCCGGCTTAATTTAAATTAATGCTAGTTACCATCTTAAAAATGACCTGGTACGACAGTAAGCTATTAATAATAACAAACAACTTTTTTCCATTTATATGTAGAATTTCTCACTGCTTTTTTCTATTTTCCCAGGTGATATATTCCTGTCAAGCAGCTTGCAGTTGGTAAGTTCTAATATTTGTCTTCTAATAGTAAAGTGTCAATGTGAAATTAAAAAAAAAGCGGCCAAGTGCGAGTCGGACTCGCCCATGAAGGGTTCCGTAAACATCATATAAAAGTTCTTGTAGTTCGTTGTAACTTTCATCGATGTTTTTATACTAGTGTATTGATTGGATGAAAGGTAAATTGCGTGTTACGATTTATGAAGTATTAAAAAAAAACTACTCACTAGATCTCGTTCAAACCAATTTTCGTTGGTAGTTTGCATGGTAATGTACAACATACATTGTTTTTAGTTTTATCACTCTCTTATTTTAGAAGTTAGAGGGGGGGGGACCAACATTTTACCACTTTGGCAGTGTCTCTCGCGCAAACTATTCAGTTTAGAAAAAAATGATACTAGAAACCTCAACATCATTTTTGAATACCTATCCATAGATATCCCACACGTATAGGTTTGATGAAAAAAAATTTTTTGAGTTCCAGTTCCAAGTATGGGGACCCCCAAAATGTATTGTTTTTTTTCTATTTTTATGTAAAAATCCTAATGCGGTTCACAGAATACATCGACTGACCAAATTTCAACAGTATAGCTCTTATAGTTTCGGAAATAATTGGCTGTGACATACGGACGGACAGACAGACAGACAGACAGACAGACTTGACGAATCTATAAGGGTTCCGTTTTTTGCCATTTGGCTACGGAACCCTAATTACGTTTTTTTTTCTGAACACACATAAAAAAAAATCCGACTAATTGAGAACCTCCTCCTTTTTTGAAGTCAGCTAAAAATACAGTTGAAGTTTGGTCATGAGTGAGTATAACACTAATTACAACACTAAAAAACAAACTACATAGACACGCGAAAAGACGCTATGGCGACTTCCCTCTGGTGATAGATAGAATTACAAAACACAAACAGAAAGAAATAAAATTCGTAAACAAAAAAAGTTCAATTTAGTAACCATAAAATTAGTTTCAAAAATCTTACATTCTAGTCTAGTCTAGACGAAGCGAAGTCATGCCCTGCGCTTAATTGGACAGTGGCCTGGTAGCCCACATAGAGAACGCGCTCTTGAACACGCGCGGACCACAGTCGACATATCTAACACTCTATTTTTCTTGTTGTATGTGTTGTGTGATTTATTTTAGTTGTACTTTATTTTCTACTAGCTGATTCCCACGGTTATTTTTATTAATTGCGAATAACGCCACGCAGAGAGGCTAGTGTAAAAAATAGCCTGAGTTACTCCTTATGTTAACGGTTATCTGCGAGTGAAAGCCTCGATAAAATTGATCTAGGCGTTCCAGAGATTATCTGTATCTATAAACTGATAGACAGACCGACACAAATAAAAAAAAATTCTTTTGATGTAAGCACCATAAATACCATATTTATATTACAAACAGACAATCCAGTTTTATTTATTTGTAAAGATCTATAGATTAAACTAAGTAATAACTTAATTAACGTTTTCGAGTTACTTCAGGCCTTATACGTGTCAAGTCTTACATCTTACTAAGTTAGGTAGTCGATGTAGTTATACATCTAGTCGTACTAATTAGACGAAGTTAGCCTTAGTTAGAGAAAGTTTCAATTTGTTCTACTAACTGTTGTGATTTGGGTTAATACTGATTGAATGGAATTAAGAATCTTAGATACACGAAGATGTTCACGAACTCACGCCACAGGATGAATTAGTAAAAGTATCTAAATACGAACGCCTTTCTGAACATTGTACAGGGAATAGGGATCTTCAAAGTAACGGGGGATTATCAGACTGGGTGTTAGTTGTTAGTAAGTAATTTTAATTCTGGTAGTGGGTAATTTTTCCATTCCGATTGGTTAGATGGCGCTGAATGTGTTAAAACAAAAAGGTGTATATGTTTGTGAGTTTGCGAAAATTGTTTGATATAAATTATCTGTTTCTTTACTTATTTAAATATACTACTATCCGATTTTTTCAATTTACAAGCATGGTTGTAATAAATATTTGTTAATAAATAAATATTAGAAAATATTTGTGAAACCCATTAATAATGGTAATACTTCCAGACTAAAATTATAAATTTTAAAGTAATTCTATCTGCCTTTCTGTCTGTCAATCTGCTACGTTTTCATGGCTTAACCGTTTTATGGATTTTATTGAAATATGACCTGTAGATTCTTTGTGCTTGAGGAAGGACATAACCGACATTTACACGAGTAAAAACGTTTTATAGTAATTTCATAAGTTTTTACATAAAAATATGTTAATAGTATGCTTAGTATGAAAATGAACCGTATCCAATTTTTAATCGATTAATACAACGCACAGGAGCATCAGATATAAGTCACGCAATTCTTCGAATTCGCATTATAATCGATTCGTCACAGTCGTGATACCTTCGGATTGCCGTACGAAACAATGTCGCCATATAATATATTATTGATGTTCTAATAGCATATGTGTCATCCCCCTAAGTGTTCGCACGCTGTGATAAAGGTACGAACTGCCAGTGACGGTTGTATCATCTTGTTACGTAGGTAGATAGGCATATTTTATGTAATCAACCGATCATCGAGATGTCAAGGGCAAAGAAAAGGGGCATAATCTATATTAACAGCCCTTAAAAGTCTACTGTTGGACTTAGATTGTCTATACCACACTGACCAGGTGTAGAGCTATTTCAAGTTTTAATTTTCTGACTCTCTTAGTCCCCTATTACAATACCCATAAGTGTGGTGACACTTTGTATTCTTGATAAGTCATCACGCGGACTGGAAAGGGTAAAAAGCATTTTTCTTCTTAAAAAGCATTGTTTTTTAATAAAACATAACTTTTAGCCAACTACTCTTGCTAACCCGACTACGGCTATGTGGACGAACGGGTGTCGTGTCCCTCCAACACAATGGATGATCCTCCGACCAGGCGAGGTGATGATGCCTGGCGGGCCACTGCCTTGATTTAGGTTGATGTTAGGATTTTGTATTTATGTTAATCGGCGAGAGAATTTCTCAATCGCGATTCAGGATTATTAATTCATTATCCGTCTAGTTCATTCCGTGTTTTCTCCGTGGTTCAGTGTTCCTTCGGTAGATGGCGCTGTTGTATGTGGAAGTCGCCACAGGCGAAGCTAGAAGAAAGGGTAATAGTTCTGACAGTATGTGTATGTAAACTAATGTACTGATTTTAATGGATGAAGCCGTAATAAATTCGTAATAATGGCTCGGCTGTTATTATGCCTATGTAAATTTTATTAAAAGATTTTACGGAGTCGAGTTATAGTTTTTCAAACTTTTGAAATCAGTTTCACAAAAAAATATTCATACGAATAGCATAGTAACTTAAGTGCTTATATTGCAAATTGAGTGATCGAAAGGAAAGTAAGTCGATCGAGTGATTGATCGAACTGGCAATTCGATCTGGCAAAAAAAAAATGCTTTATCGACCATCAGTGTCGTATCTTTGTCCTCTTGAAGAATAAGTATAGTTATATTTATTACAGTGACACTTGAACAATATTTACAAATAAGCATCAAATAAATTTCTCCACATCATCGCTTACTGGTAGAGTTCCTAAAAGACTGACAGATTTGCCATGTTGAATGACAATGCCAATTCTCTGTGCTAGACAAATGCCTTTTGGTTACGAGAAGCGTCGAGCGGTTACATTATATGTATGTAGAATTTGTCTTAGTATCCTTAGTACTTTGAAAATATACACATGTATGCATCTGAATATAGTTTGTCTTAAAGTTGTACTTTATACTTTGTCTTAAATTGATTGTAAGTGGACCCAGTATTTAAGAACGACCATGACTGCTCAGGTCAATAGCAAATCATATTAAATCTGTTACGTTTAACGCGCCGAACATTATTTAGTCATCGCATTGCCCTCGTTTAATTTACTAGATAGTTCGTTCGCTCTTTTGCTTAGACATTAACCCGACTTCATCAAGGTCAAAAGGCCAGGTCAGGTAATATTTTATGCAGTTCAGGTATGTTTTTATGTTCCACCGTAGCGTCTAAAACTCTAAACTACTAACTGATTTCAAAGAATGACGTGTCAATAGATTCCTAGGGGATATAGGCTATATTAATTTTGTCGTTAGTTGTTACGGAATCGGTTTTTTAAACGTTTTCTTATTGTATAAAGTACCTATTGCATCTTAAATTATGCATGATTACTAATTTATCGTTTGTTGCCGATTAGACTCTTGTTAAAATCTAATTTGCAATCAGTTCAAAAATACGATTTTCACAGTATAAATTTTAGCATTAATGACAATGTGGCAGTAGTATAGTAAAACGATGTCGCAACGTCATCATCTTCCTAGTCTAAAAATTCCAGGGGCACGCACGGGCATGACACACTGCAAAATTTTAAAATTTTCAAATACTTTTGGTCCTACCCGGGAATGGGACCGGGAGACCTCTCGATCTGCATTCGCATACGCTAGCCACTAGACCAACGAGGCAGTTATATAGTTGGCAGCCTTAATTTTAAGTGTTTATAACACCATGTTATTAGTATAAACAAGATAGGTAACGCTTGATTAACAATTAGTCCACGCTTCACGGACATATAGACTACTAGCTGAATCCCGCGGTGTTACCTGCGATTATTAAAATTGCGACTATAATTTGAGATTTAAACTATCCTATCTCTCAAGTTAGATCGAACTGCACATGGTGTGCGAATTTTATTATAATCGGTTAAGTGGTTTAGAAGTCCATTGAGGACAAACATTGTGACACGAGATTTATATATATTAAGATAGCTGAATCCCGCGGTGTTACCTGCGATTATTAAAATTGCGACTATAATTTGAGATTTAAACTATCCTATCTCTCAAGTTAGATCGAACTGCACATGGTGTGCGAATTTTATTATAATCGGTTAAGTGGTTTAGAAGTCCATTGAGGACAAACATTGTGACACGAGATTTATATATATTAAGATAGCTGAATCCCGCGGTGTTACCCGCGATTATTAAAATTGCGACTATAATTTGAGATTTAAACTATCCTATCTCTCAAGTTAGATCGAACTGCACATGGTGTGCGAATTTTATTATAATCGGTTAAGTGGTTTAGAAGTCCATTGAGGACAAACATTGTGACACGAGATTTATATATATTAAGATAAGATATTAAGATATAGATAAGATATAGAGAAAATATCTTGTCGTTATAGAAAATGTGCACAGACAGCAGTTTATAGAGTTTATGCTATTTCTATTATATAAAGTTTTTGCTTTTCGCCTAATATGTGGTACTACAATCCTTAAGATATAACTGAATCTTTAAACAAACCTGAGTTCTTTTTTCGATTGAAAAAGATTGATTTAGAAATTTTAAATAACCGTGTTTCCAATTAATAGAAAGCGAAGACGTAGCGGTATATCATATAATTGCATATTTCAAGTAGTTCAATCTTTACATAAAATGGCTGTGACCTCACCTCCGTTATAATAATGTAATTAGCCAGAGTGAGTGGTACTTTATATACACAATAGGTTCACAAGGCTGTGAATGTTATTGTTGGCACCGGTATCTCTCATTTGTGACGGAATAATGGTGTACTTAGGTCATATCGGTATTTTAAATTGATGATATTAGTTTTAGAATGAAATCTCATAGTCATTATAATGGAACACTATTTGTTTATGAATATTTTTCTAGAAGAAATGTTAGAAAGTTATAATAAGTGTATAGTACACTAGATAATTACAAAATGAAATACCTAGTTTTAAGACCTTATGCTTACTATTGCCACAGAATACATAATAGAACTCATACAGAAGGCTCACTCCGAAAAGTAAATTAAAGAAATCGGGACCCTAGGCGTTAAAAGATAAAGTTCAATTCAGATCGCACAGCGCCGAATCAACTACAATTATATTTACCTACCGTTGCGTCTCTTTCTATCGTGTAACTCTTACCTGTTCTGACAATGTCTAGTCGACCGGCATACTCGTCCGAGCAGGCAGGCGGCCGACTATACCTGAACCCCTGCTATTGGTCTCCACTCCATTAATGTCTGTAGGTAACCATGGGACGGAGAGTAGATAAACATCTCTGGGAAATGTGACTGGTGTATTACAAAGAACATAAGAAGGTAGATTAAAGTTGTGTATGTGGTGGGTTATATTTCATTTCCAAGTAATTGGTGCTACTAACACTAAGTTTTCTTATGAAAAGCGCAGTATTCGTTACGTTAACGCTTCGATATGGCATATTGCAGTTTTATTGTCGAGAAATAAAACACCCAACCAATGCAGAATTGATAAAAACAATGTTGTATATATATCGTGCTCAATTTTGAGCTCACACAAAAACCAATTTAACATTTGTATCAACGTAGATTCTAAATAAGTAACTTCATACATATTTTTAGTAAAATTGATACATTTAGTGCCTTTGTGCAAACAAAAAATGGTAAATATTAGTTATTTAAACAAATTAAAAAACTTAAATTCCCATTATCAAAAAGGCCACAGAGTGTGTAATAATCTTTCCAGGGGTGGTATCCACATTCGTCCAAAGCAAACAAAAATTTCGAATCGACCCTTTCTAAAAAATAATCCATCATGTTTTAGCTAAACTAAATATTTGTTGAGAAATGTTTCAAAAGATAAAAGTGTGAGGGCTCTGCGCATGTCTAATCTCAACACTTATCGTAATGATGTACTGGTGAACAGCTGACGACCGTTATCGTACTTACAGTACAATAACACAGCACTTTTAGATAGCACGATACGATTTTGTTTGACTTGATATATTGAAACGACTATAGAAAAAGTTCACGAAACTGTAAATTTGTGTCTTTGACGGATAGAAATGGAGAATTCGAAATTGCTTAATCGTTACATTTTCTGTGTCATTATACTCCTGTATAAATATTCTGAAACATAAAACCATGCAAGTGATACAAGTAAATTTCCACAGAGTTTAATTTCCGTTTCAGTTAGGTTTTAGTTTTAAAGCAACGTTTTATAGCACAGATAAAGGAAAAATTGCGGAAAGCACAAATTTACATCATAAACTACGCGAACCCTCGGTGCGCGAGTCCGACTCACACTTGGTCGGTTTTTTTAATACTACCAAAAATAAGCATGTTTTATTTTCGGACATCTTACACAATGTCATCTAGTCCTAAACTAAACACTACTAGTACCCATAATAATAGTAAATATGAATGTATTTACGTCTATTGTGACAAATAAATAAATACATAAACATCCTTTTTTTTGTAAATATGTACATTGTTAACATATTATACAAAGAAAATACAAAATATTATACATAGTTTATTAAATATTAAAAATAGGGGAATAAATGCTACTTTTAACCTAATATTATTGTTATTAATGATAATTTAATACGTTATATTATGTATATATTTTATTTTGTCCATAAATGTAAAACATAGACATATCGGGTCGGAATCGTATCGTCTGGAGCTTATTGTCCCTATTCTTCGCAGTAAATCCATCATGGCTTAAGGGAAATTAAGTTTAATTGCGTCCACACAAAGTGCACAATGCTATGTCAAACTTAATTACGTCAAGGCATGTGCTCATCAGCTGCAAGCGAGATGCGAGTTACGATTGGACTCAAGAAATTTTAATTTAGATTAGTGAAGTTGTTTTTCTGTAATTAACAGTAGTTATGTAGCCAGTGTTGATGACGTGTAATGTAAATAGTGGCTTATATTTTTATACGTATTCAAATGTACGTCTGAATTTAAAATGACTGTCATCATAACAAACGTATCTTAGAACCAATTTATACAAATAAAATGTGTCTAAATGTAATATCAAAATAACAGTTTTTTATTAAATGCATATCCTACTTCCTACTAATATTATAAACGCGAAAGTTTGTGAGTGTGTGTAAGTATGTTTGTTACTCTTTCACGCAAAAACTACTGAACGGATTTGGTTGAAACTTTACAGTAATATAGCTTAAATATCAGAATAGCACATAGGCTACTTTTTACTGCTACAATCGAGATACACGGGCGAAAACTAGGTGATTATAAAAAAAAACATAAATGTTTATCTCTTATCAAAACTTCACAGGTTGCTATGCATAACACACTTGCATAGCAACCATAATGATATACGCTGGTAATACCGCGGGGCGCAGCTAGTTAAAGTATATACGTTACTTCACCAAAAAAATATTTTTAAAATAAATGTCTGTCAGTTTGATCCGGGTATTCTCGGAACGGGTTTTGAGACGACTGGACCGATTTTGACTGGCTTCGGCTAGATTAGCTTCAACTTTTTTAGACTGGCTTTGCTTCGCGGCGTTACTCGCGATATACAACAATACCGCGGGTAACACGGCTGATATGAAAATCTGTTCATTTGGTATTAAATACAGACACTACAATATTATTTATTTGTATAGATGTTTTAGTAGTTAGCCTAGTAAAGCTGACATGTACAACTGCAAAATTTCATCTGCTTCTATCTCGTCTTTAAAAAAAAATGATTTTTTATTTTCATTGATAGTCTTTACATTTTCTCATTGTTTAAACGTTCCCTAGACTTCTAGAAATATTTAACTACGAATATCAGCCAATCGGTCTCGTCATTGTCAAGTTTTAGTAAGACATTGAGTTTTATATCTATGTATAAAACTAGTTTTCGCCTGCGGCTCCGCCCGCGTGTATGTTGGTAATGAGCAGTGAAGGCACGACAGACCGACAGACAGGGTTGTTTACGCATTTATAATATCAGTAAGGATTAATTTGACATATTCGAAACATCTCATTTTAAAGTCAATAATTTGTAATTAAAGTCGTGTTTCTAATTTAATATTGAAATTAGAAAGTCATTGTATATACCTGTCTTTATATCTAGGTTCGGTCTAGCATTCCCACGGCATCAAAACGCACGGTGCAGAACGTTTCTTTCAACGGTAGCGAGGCTTTGTTGTGTACTCAACTCCCGGACACAACACGGTTCAACACAATTTGCAATCATTGAGCCGCGGTTAATGCCTTCACAGTATTTTGCAAAGAACATTAACAAACAAACAAACATAAAATCATGTAGGTTAACGTGTGCTGTACAGTGCTTAGAAATTAATGTTTATAACCATATAATTCCTACTAATATTATAAATGCGAAAGTAACTCTTTCTGTCTGTCTGTTACGTTTTCACGCATATCTGGTGGATAGGTGGAACCTTGGGAAAGGACATAGGCTACTATTTAGCGCGATAACTGACATACACGCGGGCGAAGCAGTTCACTGCTGGATAAAGGCCTCTTCAATTGCACACCACTTGGTACGATCCTCAGCATCTTATATCCAGCTCCTGCCAGCCGTCTTTCGTAAATCAACGTCCTTCATTATATTTGCCGAGACGCGAGTGGGGTCCACTCTAGAACTAGTTTACCTGAAGGATCTGTAGCTAATATCGCCAGCCGATTGCCATTTCAGCTGGTTGATCCTAAAGTACCTATAGAATACATTTTCTATTTCCTTCCGTACATCTTCTTAGACTAGCTGCTTTGAATACGCTGAAAGAAAAAGGCACTCGTAAGTTTCGCATTTGCTCACAAATTATTTTTCCATCAGGCAGATTAGAGTCACATTCATAATCAACAACTCATAACGTCCAAGTTCGGGGCTCGGGTTAAGACCATACGTCGCATCGCTGGCCGATTGCAGGTTGAGGACTCGAGTCACATTGGCAGGCCTTAAATTGAAAAACTAATAATATACTTAGTTTCTTTACGGTTTGCTAGGATACAAATTACATCTATGAACTATCAATAAACCTTTCGCAGGATAGAATTATGTCCAACAGAGAACTATGAAAACTGTTGATGATAAAGAAAACTATAATATCTCCATAACAAATGTTGTCTTTACAATCAGTTTTCTTTTCCCATATATTTTATTCCCGCATGTAATTTGAATAAAATAAATATAATATCCACAAGAGCGGAACTGCAAACACGGAGTCTGTCTCGCTGGCGGAATGTTTTACAAATAAAAGATTATGTTGTGTCAGTAACACAAGCCATCTCGTGCTTATATCACTACAAGTAATAGTTGCCGACAACGCACGTATAACGATGCAAGTAAATGTACTGTTATAATATGTATTGAAGATTATTGCTTAACTTTTGCCGGTGGTTTCGCTCACATAAGTATTGATTCAGAAACGGCAATTTTTATTCTGATGGACACACTTGATCTTCTTCTTGTACTGTTGACAACAAAATGTTTACATACATGTAATAACAGAACCAAAAAACCTTCTTTTTACAAGCATTAACGCAGGTTAGTCACGGCTCTTAAATGTATTAGTACCTCCAAATTTTTATGGAACCTCTTAAAGATTCAAGAACGAAACGTCTTAATAACATCTCTTTTCTGTATTAATAGAATATTGTTTTATTCCCTTTGAATACCAAAAAAGGATCAGGTTTCCTGAAAATAGTTAAATATAAATACAAACTGAAATTCATATTTCATTTATTTCGCGGCAACTTGAACAGTTTCAACCTTTTAATAATAACTGTATTCTGTAAAGTGGTTGTATTGCGTGGGCAAATATAGTGGGTGTATGCTCATATCCTGCCCGTTTAATATTATTGTTTCATAATCATTTGTTCCCTCTATTGTATATTATTTACAAGAATTTATTTATCTGTAGTTGACGTAATTTTCTGCTCTACGTACCGTAATGCACAAAAAATGCTTGTAGAGGGAATTCAATAACTTTTATCTACGAGTATGTTTAATAAAAAAAATACTTAGTCACAGAACCACAAATTTTTTTGGCCGACAGTAAGACACATTTTGTTTTTAAATTACTGTACTTTTAGCAAAGTTCACTGAAACACGTGAAGTAAAAAATTGGTATTGTGCTGAAATAATGTTTTGGTAAGTTTTTTAGTCATATTCATTCAAATGCTTTTTACAAATTATTTCACTTATTGAAATAAATATTCCATTGGAAAACTTGTAGAGGTTTAATTTGAACCTTTCTCTTATCAACATTTTAGCGATCCAAACACATTCAATTTAAAAGAAAAAATATGGTAAAAGGAGTCGTATTTACCGTTTATAGCCTGTTTATTGCACATGTGCAGCTAACGTATTGAACTTATTACGATTGCCTAATGAAATTCAAGATCCCGAGCGTTACGATATGTCAATTTGCTTATTAAAATTACGTTTTGTTGTATGCAATCGATTTGCACGGCTGTTGTTGCCGGCAAAGTTGGCTAAAATTTTACTAGGGCCGTTTTGGTCACATTACGGGAGCGGAGGCGGAAAGATCTGTTGTCCTGTTCCAGGAGCATCGATTGAAGCTTCTATTTGGTGTTACGTGGTTATGGACTCTATTACATTGTGCGTAAGAGTGTATTTGCGTACAACCTAACTCAGTACACTAAGGGAGTTAGGTCGTAAGGTTTCGTGTCGGTGCGGGCTACACGCGGCCGGCCGGCAGCCGCAGTGCCACGCCGGTCGCCGGCATCACCGCTCGTGTTACCAGAACTCCTGTTCGGGAATATTTGCTCGATAACAGGCGTCGCGTTGCGGTAGGTTTCGTATGACGAACATTCGCCGAAGGTTTCGGCATGCGTGCGAGAAATATAAGTGTAAAAACGAATAAAAAAGTGTATCGAAGTGCTGATTTTTTTGTATATTGCATATAATGAAGTTAGTGCATAGTTTAGTGTTGTGCGATGTGAATATAAAGTTTTGCGCATTGGTTTGTTTATAAAGTTATGTTTACATAGCTTTTATTTCCTCTTAAAACAGAACAAAATTAAAGGTAATATTATACATATCGCAAATTATAATTTAATTAAGGCAAAATACGTTCTTATATGTAGTGATATACTTGGCTAAATTATCAGATTTTGTTTGAATTTAAATAAAACTTGCAAACAGTTACAAAATGCATCTCGGAAAAGTTATATTTGTCTCAATAACACTTTTTTCGTTTATTGCTTTGATAACTTAGATTGGTAGAAGGTATATGATTGAAGTGTTGTGATTATCTTGAGGATGGATCTTTAAGTGATTAGTTTTCGATTTGAGTGGGATGTCTGCGGTGTATTTTACTAATTAATGGGTTGTTTGACGAAGGATCGAATGTTCACGATGTTCCGACAAGTTGGCTTATAAGCTTGAAGGGCCCCGGTAGGTACTCAAATCTATTCAGATATGCTCTTTATAAAATTTAATTGCTGAAGTAAACGGACTTGTCTATTAATATACAATTTGATCTTTAAATTTTGATGTTTGAATGCCTTTTTAATTGGAATCTTAGTCAATTATTTCAGTTATTGTATTGTTATGGATGAAGAGAATATAATATAATTGGATCATTGGTACTTACTTTTATAAATAAATATGTTCTAAATACCTACATATATTTATTTTTGTGGTATAATGGTGTTATTATGTGTTTTGTTTTTACCTGTTATTTCGAATATGGAGAAATAATAACGATGGCATAATACCTAATTGTCATTGTGTATTCAGTTTTAAAACTGACATATATGTAGGTAAATGTTTAAATTGCCGTGTTTTAATTTTATATTTATATTGCCGTGTTTTTATTTTATTTAACAGTTTCTAGACGTATACACATACAGATTATAATCGTTTTAATTATACTTTTTTGATTACATGTGTTCTTGCGTTGATTTTTTACCGATTAAAAACGATTTGACATTAGAAAACAGTTCTTGAAAAATTTTTTTTTTACACCTTTTGTTTGTAAACCAGGACGGAAACAAAAAACTAAACAACGTTTTAAAAACCGAGAAAGATAAAAATTATAAATACATACTTTCGTTGTTTCTTTAAATAAAATTGTAGCATACTTTAGATGTATTTCAAAGATTGGCCCTTAAAGATGAAATTTATTCGTAATTTTATCAAACCGACATTCGCTAATTAATACAGAAGTTGATGTATTGAGTAGGTAGGTATACAATATGTCATAATGTGTCATATGTATTTGTAATATCATCTGTAAGGGCGCCTATACATTGGTATGGCAATCAAAAACTCAAAAGATTATTGTACTTTGTGAATAGTTATTTTTTAGTGATGTGGAAAGATCTTATCTTCAGATAGTATGGTTAGAACCTAGCTTTTCGAGAGGTATTTGAAAATAATGAAATAATTATTAAGTACATGTTTTTTGAATATATTTTAAGGATATCATAAACTTTTCAAAGAAATATTATTATTAATATAATATAATATATATTACATTTTTTATTACATAGTTGAGATAGTATTTATTCTATTTAGACTAGGATAACCTAGAACATAACTAAAAACAAAGCCTGAATCTACTGTATGTATAGTTTTGGAAATGTAAAATTAGGGAAATTGTTAGTAGAATCGTTAAGAAATTCATATTTTTACATCGATGTCTTGTTCTTTCATAAAATGTCGACTAATGTGTTTCTACACTATAGTTCCAAATTTAAATTCATTTTTGACAGTTTGAGGATTGTTTGAAAAGAATGCTTTGAATCGACCGATTCGTTAGAATTGATGATCATAACTTATGAAAGATATTGAACTCTAAGGACTGATTCCAATCAACAAAAATGTCGATTAATAAAAATTTAGACATGCTTATTTAAACCAATCGGTTAGAAATGTATGATCAATCAATAGCATAGTTAGTGCATATTGAAATTGATAATGCAAATGTAAGTAAATATCATTCATCATCATCTACAAACCAAAGTTTCCCAATGCTGGGGTCTCAGGAGAAGGTTAAGGCCATACGTCCCCACGGTGGCATAGTGCGGGTTGGTGAATATATATATATTATAGGTGTAATAAAAATAATAGACATGCATTACCAAAATCAACTCACACACACACACACAAACTGTTATACAGTTTGGCAGACTTTATAATTGTAAAACATGTTTTGAGTGTCAATTAAATAAATAAAAAAAAAAAAAAACACGAAGATCAACCTAAAATCACAGTGAGTATAAGACCGGAGGCCTAATTATGTAGAAGCAACACACTAGGTCACTATAGTGTAGGTCACCATACTGGAGTGTCTGCATTCACAATGAGGACGGTGACCGTTCCAGCTTTCCCTCAGGCAGAGTAAGCTTAAACATAATATAAAATATGCAAGAAAGAGTTGCTAATCTCATTAAGATTTTACTGTTTAATTTTGTATTCGATGTATTTTTTGTATTCATTGTGATATGCTACAAATTTTAAAGAGACTAGTATTTTGAGATACGAGCATGGTTCTGGTTCATGGCCAGAACTCAAGAATCAGGATCGAAATAAATGATCAATAAATAGGATTGGGCTGGCAATGGGCTGGCCATATTAGCCGCAGGACCGACAACCGTTGGGGTAAACGTGTTCTTGAGTGGAGACCGCGTCTCGGCAAACGTAGTGTAGGACGTCCACAGGCCAGGTGGAGTGATGATTTGCGCAAGACGGCTGGCAGGAGCTGGATGCGAGTAGCCGAGGATCGAACTAAGTGGCGTGCAATTGGAGAGGCCTATGTCCAGCAGTGGACTGCGATAGGCTGATGATGATGATGATGATGAAATAGGATTAGATAATAAGGCAACACTCAATCCTTTATCAAGACAATTCATAATAAACCTGGTATGATTACAAAACTTTGTAAATATTTTTTTTGAACGTTTCGATATACTTTTTTATACACAACTCGTGAAGTGTGATTTGCATTCATTATTTCCGCGTTTAATCGCACAACGTCTTTACTTATGATTGTAGGTCGTCTTAATATAGAAGCAATTGACGATATAACTGTATGATGTACTTGAGTATGTGAGTGTACACGAGGTTTTGTTATTGACACTCGGTAGACGAAACGGAACACTGAATGGAAAATATACGGTTTGTTTGACATTACTTTTTTTAAACATCAATCGTTGTGTCTATGGTTCGTTGGGTGACAGTTTGGACTTGAATTACGTGTACTTGAATATTGATTTAGTTAGCGAGTTATGTATTTAGTTTAGGGTATTTATTTAGTTACTTTCACGTGAGTGTGGGTATTATTTTGATTGTAACGAAATATGTACTGTTTCTATTTTTGGGTTTTAAATGTAACTTACGGCAAAGGACTTCAATTAAACTCCAAACAATAATGTTATTCATAACGTTATTCATACACATCATATTATTCATACACTCATTGTTTTTTTTTCTATTGACTAATGAAATTGTGGTTTCGTCTATGTAAATATCTATCTAATTTTCTATCTAATTTTTTACTAATAATTCATTTAACCAACAATATACAATTCAAATGTTTTGAGTATCTGTATTTTAAGTCTAGTCCAAATGTATTCTTTCGCCTATTTTTAAAGTGAAGTTAAACTACTTACACACAATTTTGGATCCTATAAACAAGCATGAATAGCTTTCGGTATAAGTCAACAATCGATGGTACTCGCTCGCTCCCCAGTAACAAGATACAAATCATTTATTTTCCTGAAGCGTTAACTCACATGTCGTACCTAGACATAAACTAAGTAAATATATAATTAAATTGTATCATTAGCTGTGCAAATAGCTAAAAATAACATACTCTTGAATTATACCTATGCAATCCAGGCAGAGTAGAATCATTTTGACAGACACATATAAAAAAAATAACAGGATCGATGATTATAAATCAGACTTCATCGAGGTAATTGATCGAAATATGAAAAAATAAAATACTCAGTGTTAAGGACAACAATGGCTATAGTTGTACCATCTCGATTTATATCTGTATCTGTGGTCACAGTGATGTATCTAACCCCCGCAATGGGTCAACAACCTACATGATACATGTCGCACAGTTTATCGTATAATGGTTTCTCTTATTGTTTTTTTAACGATGTATAAAATTGGCATTGTAAACAATGCTGTTGATTGAGTAAGGCCAAAGTCTATGGTTAACAGACCGATGATATTCTAATTTTGAATTTAGTTTGAGGTTATGTAATTTGTGTATTTAAATGAAACTTAATATAATAAAGCTTTTTGAGTTAAAGTATGAGTGTTTTGGATGATGGTTTGGTTTTTATTACTATTAGATTTTTTTAAAACTTTTGATGTGAAACATCTATAGCCGCACGTAAAACAGATTTCTGGCGTGGCGACGCATGCCCTGGCGACGCGTCGCCACGGCACGCTATACGATGGTATATATATACAGTCTATATGCAGTAGTGTGTACTGTACTATTTTAATAATTAGTAATATTTTATTTTATCATTATGACATATTTAGTTCCTATTACAATATGTTCTTTTCTGCATATTACTTTTACAAAATAATGGCGATGTTTCACATCTGCCAGGCGTCCCGTGACGGCTCACATTTTTTTTGTAGTAGATAGAGTGGTTAGAAATCTTCTCTATCTAAATCTAATATATCTTCTCTTTAGTATAAAGATAACTCAATAAATTTCTATGTACGTCCTAGGTTTGTAAGATTTGACAATGTTGATAAAAACCTAACGATGACTTTTGATGTCCTAAGATCAAAATTTGGTGTCATTTAACCTTTAGTGTAAGAGAGATTATTTAACCGCGAACAAATTAATTCAGACAATATTAGGCACACTATTGTGTTTGTCCTTTTACCGAAAAGACTTGATTTCACAAATGACCTGGACGCTGGACCTAGAATTGGCAAATGACATAGTTACAACAACGATAAACGCCGTAAAAAATGTTATAAATTATTCTGTTCATTTATTAGATTTGGGTTGCCATTTAAAAACATGCAAATGCTGTTAACCATGTACGTAGGTGGCAATTAAACGTCGTCTCGTGAATGAGTATTACAAAACTTATTACAGTACAAGTACTGTTATTAAGCCGGTTTCGAACTACCAAGGCCTTGCGACAAACGCGTCCACTCATTTCTGATATCCTTAACAAGAATACTATCACCGCTTATGGGCTTATTTTGATATACTATGGTACAATAACAATTGCACTCGAGATGTCCTTGACCGAAACATGTTGTATAGTAATGTTTTTACTGTAAACGGGACTTATTCGATAATATTAAAGGTTACGATACCTTCTATTTTCCTACGTTTCGAACGGGTTATACCGCTCGTGGTCACGGCTAGACTGATGTGAGCTTAGCGTCTCCTTCGTGATGTGCAGGTTGTGTCTACCCGCACTAGATCGCGTTGATTTCTTGTAGTGTCGGTACCCCTACACACCACACTTATTACATCTGCACGCCTTATTTCGTCTTTCTGATGGTGGCTACACCCGCTGATGACTGGATTCCACGATGTTGATAGTCGGTATCCGTCTTCCCGGTTGAAATTTTTGTGTTTTTTTATTTCAACCGCTTCACGTACTATTCGGCGAAAGTAGTTCCGATCTGTGGAGAGGACCTGCGGGTCGTGTAGTTCAACACACGTTTACACTAAAAACATGAGTATGTGTAAAAGTCGCGAAAGTTTAAAAACAGATGTTGTATAGTAGTTTATTTGAAACTAGCTGAGTCCCGCGGTTTTACCTGCGGTTATTGTTGTAAGAATATAAGCCTAAATAAAAACCTTAATTTATCATCTATCTGCGAGTGAAAGTCCTGTTTCAATGTTATCAAAATGTTTTCATATAACTTACAAATGAGTTTTTCTTTTGAAAATAGGCACAACTATAGACAAAATCGGTTTTCTTTTTTATCACCAATACACATTTGATACCGATTATCAATAAGCACCAGATAGATTGTTTCAAATCACTGAAGTATTAACAATAATAGTAAATGCCGACTTGGAATCCAACTCCCCGTTTATCACGAGAAATTATAATCAAGAGATATTTAAGTAAATTAAAAACAAATCTTAAATTCTGTTTAAATATATAATTACTTAAATTTTCACATTGTTAATATAAATATTTCTTGGTCTACAATATTCTTAGCCATTAAGATGATTAAACGATGGCCCATGGCGTTGCGTATAACTTTCCGCAATAAAACTTTCAGTTCGGACGTTCACTTAGTGAAATTAGAGTGTTCATATAACCTCCTCGACTTTGTAACATACTCGTAAGTAGGTTTAGCACTTGCACCATAATATTATTACACATTGGCTATGAAGAATGTAATAACGCCTTCGGGATAAGAGCTTTCTCAAATTTGAAATTGTTCTTTATACTGGCACATAAGATATAATCTGCTAAGAAAAGTGCAAGTTCTTTTATCTGTGGCCAGTCAAATTAAAAACATATCCTTCAATACATAAATTAACAAGGTCCATAATTTAAGCTGCTCCTATTATTATATCTAATTATCTAATATGTACCACAATGAATGATTCATATTTGCTAATCTTTGGTTATTAAACCTTGGTAGTACCAGGTAACTTATTAGTAATCTGTGGCAGTGGGCGAAAGGCGTGATCGAAGAAACCTTACGAATTACACTCATTTGGTTTCAATTTCCCGCTGTAATTGTTAGTTGTTGACTTTGCAAATTGTTACTTAACTGCCTACTTGTTTTGTGATAATGAAGGAGTTGGTATAGTAAACAGTATGTTGCTATGTTAGAAAGGATAATTAAGATGCTGACCGTTTGAACAACTTGTGTAGTTACTTAGAGAATAAATTGTTGCAAAGCATGCCGGTGTCGCATGTCGCATGCCGGTGTGACAGTAACTCCAAGTTCGCAGTTTAAAATATTCCAATAAGCTCGTATTTTTCATGTTCCAAATTTAAAATAAAGTCGTTACGCTAACTGGCTTCCATAAACGTTATGGACAATTTGCATGCTAACGGGCACGGTTTGGGCTCATTCAACTGTTCGAATTGAAATTCGGCCTTCGTCCTTCGCCCAACAGTGCCGCCATTTTTAACAGCCGTTCAGACGGTGTGACATCATCATCGTCAGAAAATGCATAACTTGGTGTATGTTCTACCGATATAGAATTATTATTGATATTTATAAATAATTATTATAAATTCATCGAGTATTTGCTGAATTTGAGGTAACTAATAAAAGGGGAAAATAACGAAAGTGTCAATCGTATACCGAGGTCTTAGCATAAGGTAGGTATGCCATCAGGCGATATTGACAATTATGACACTTTGATATATGAATGACCACAAATGTCTTGTTAGGAATAATATTTATTCAGGATTCCTATAATTAACTTAACTTAACTAAGATATAACTTTTAAAATACCTAGTTGTATTTTTATTTTAGCATAAAATACTTTTTAGAGCGATATAATTTTTATCGACATAGCACAGAGTCTGGTAGTAAAAACTGTAACTCTGCTTATAGGTTGTGTTCATATCGTGAAATGTTTGTTCTATAGTGTCTATCGTCAATTCGACTTACTCGTAAATACTATTATACATTAAACTGAGTGACACACTGATCTTTAATTACATAATAATATTTATATCTCGCGCAAACTATTCAGTTTAGAAAAAAATGATATTAGAAACCTCAATATCCTTTTTGAACACCTATCCATAGATACCCCACACGTATAGGTTTGATGAAAAAAAAAATTTTTGAGTTTGAGTTCCAAGTATGGGGACCCCCAAAATGTATTGTTTTTTTCTATTTTTATGTAAAAATCTTAATGCGGTTCACAGAATACATCGACTGACTTAATTTCAACAGTATAGCACTTATAGTTTCGGAAATAATTGCCTGTGACATACGGACGGACAGACAGACAGACAGACAGACTTGACGAATCTATAAGGGTTCCGTTTTTTGCCATTTGGCTACGGAACCCTAAAAAGTATGTGATGTACTAGTAACCAAACGAAAGACTCCTAAAGTACGTCAATAATTTGATACAGTTGGATATTTAGTAAATTACAGACTTAAGCGTTAACACGAACGCTTATTACTGCTTATTATTCCCATAGCAAATTAGCAAAGAAGTAGAACGTTTCCACGATCCTTTGTCACGTAGGAAATGAGTTTAATTTTCACCTGCCTGATGAAATGAAATGCCAGTATTTTAGTAACGTTTTAATATCGTAAGTGCTATTATTACGTGGGTATTTCGACGCTTTTGGCGGTTTCAAGAGAAAGGACGCTACAATGTTTATAAAGGTAGGAAGACACTACGTATTTAGAGTGAAGGACTTTATTGCCATATTTTTTTTATGTATCTTGAATTTACTAAAAAGAGGTGTACGTTATTAGGTTTTGTCGTGTCGAGACCGATGATGGTGGCCCAATGGTGCAGAAGTATCTCTCAATAGATCTGCATTTGCAATGAGTTTTGGTGACAACAACTCTGGAATTCTACTAATGCTTTGGACTTCTTTTTGGAAGACACTCATTTATATTTTAAACTTATTCAAACCTTCAACTAGCAGTAGAAGAAATTAAAGAATGTTTTAACTAATTATTCAATAGGGAATATGCATGATTTTTTTTTATTTTATAAATCGATTATTTAGGTCTATTATACATAGAAAAAAATATAAATAGTCTTGAAAAGAGTCAAATTATTTTTTTAAATGAAATTAAAAACATTGATTATATTTGAGACATTCAAACGGCCATTTTGCGCGCGCTTTTGATGACGTCAGTTGTCGCGCCGATCGTGTCCCGACCGGCTCGGATATCAATATACGTAGGGTGGCCACTCGTCCGGGTTTTCGTGGATTTATCCTAGCTTAGAGACCGTTTGAGGAGCATCCGGCAGGGTTTCATTTTTAATCCGGATCGAACCATAACTAATGAATTTTTCTGGTTTTTGGTCGGTCGGTTAAAGATTTAAGGAGTGAAATTGTAAAATGGTGCAATTTATGGTATTAGAAATATACGATGTGTAACTTATTGAATACGACTCCAAGGGTCTGCCAGGTGTGAACCGCAATAAAACACTAAAACTCTGTAGTCTAGTCAACAAGTTCAATAACGTGAAAAATAGAGATAAAGGTCCTAAAAATATGAGCGATGGCTCATTCGATTCGGAATCACCTCTAGAAAAATGTTTTTGAAGGATTTTGGTGCAGGTTAAAAATTGCAATTGTTATTAACAAAATAAGATGAAAAAAAAATGATATTTCGTTTTTTGTTAATAACTCGAAAAATATTAACATTGAAGCAATTTTGAATAAAGCTCGTTAAAGAGGAGGAAATTTCCAAAAAAAAAGTCCTAACTCCCGGAATTCTATCTCCATTATTTATAATTTTAATTAGACGTTGAAAATAGGGCTCCGCGCGGCAGTTACGGCATGCGCGCGCCGCCGCTAAAGAGAGTTCAGCAATAAAAATAATTTTTTTATAACATAAAATGTGATTTTAAAAATTTGAAAAAATTCTAGTATCTTCTTAATTTGTTAATTATGATTTTTTATAACTATTGAAAAATTAAAAATCTCAAATTTTTCAATAGTTATAAAAAATCATAATTAACAAATTAATAAAGTTTAATGAAAATAAACCGCAGGATCTTTTAAAGTACATATATCAAAAGGGCTCCACGAAGTTTAAAATTTACAGGCCAATTATTTATACCTTTCATCCCATTGTTTATGCCCATGGAGATTGAGAAAAAATTGGTTAGTTAACAATTGAATAACTTTTTGAAAAATGGTGATTAAACTTTTTTTTTTTCAGGGCTCGATTCTTTCAAGTGTTAAGAAGATACTAGAATTTTTTCAAATTTTTAAAATCACATTTTATGTTATAAAAAAAATATTTTTATTGCTGAACTCTCTTTAGCGGCGGCGCGCGCATGCCGTAACTGCCGCGCGGAGCCCTATTCTCAACGTCTAATTAAAATTATAAATAATGGAGATAGAATTCCGGGAGTTAGGACTTTTTTATTGGAAATTTCCTCCTCTTTAACGAGCTTTTTTCAAAATTGCTTCAATGTTAATATTTTTCGAGCTATTAACAAAAAACGAAATATCATTTTTTTTTCATCTTATTTTGTTAATAACAATTGCAATTTTTAACCTGCACCAAAATCCTTCAAAAACATTTTTCTAGAGGTGATTCCGAATCGAATGAGCCATCGCTCATATTTTTAGGACCTTTATCTCTATTTTTCACGTTTTTGAACTTGTTGACTAGACTACTGTACTAAATGTTTATTGGGCGTGGAATCGTCTTTGAACAAATGTTCCTCGAGCTTATATACTCGTCTCGGAGACAAAAATTTGCGCGATACAGAAAATGGGCATAACGCTATCTATCAACGCTTGACTAAAACTATTAACCATAAATTTAGTGATACGACACTTATTCTCAACATAAACTTAATTCCCAACGTAAAAGTCTGACACGTCGAGCGTGTCCATTACAATTTTTTTTTGTTGCATTTTTCAAATATCGCTATCTTTTCATGTCATTTAAAATCTTCAAACATTTAAATAACATCTTCAAGCATGAAAAATGGCGTTATTTAAATAAATATAAAAATATAAGGTAATTTGTCTTTCAATTGTTGTTCTGGAAATAAATAATTTAGGGCCCAATAAATCAGCAATTCACTAAATTGAAAAAAAAGAACTTGACGTCTCCGAGTTCTAATAATAAATAAATATTTCGGACAAATGATACACAACATCTACAGTCCCAAACTAAGCAGAGCTTGTACCATGGGTACTAGACAACCGATATAAACACACATAAACTTTTTTTGTAAATACATAAATATTATACATAGAAAACACCCAAACTCCCTAACAAATATTTGCAGATCATACAAACATTTGGTCCAACCCGGGAATTGAACCCGACATTTCTTGATCAGCAGTTGCATTCGCTTACCACTACATCAGTCAGTTTTTGGGAGGATATTGCACTTTTGTCCTAGTTTTCAAATTTTAGAGATGGTGACCCTACTTAAAATGTAGCCATCTACGTCACATTTCGTTTCGACCAATCATGGCGCGTTTTGTAAGCTTGAATTTCCCTCCCTTATTTTTCACTTTTTATTTATTATTTTCTGGGTTTAAATAATAACCAAATAAAAAAAATCTTTTGAAGTATAATGTAACGACAATAAAGAACTTAAAAAAAAAGTTTGAGCCAAATTAAAATTTTATGCATATTCCCTATTGTTACAAGCCCAAACTGATCTGATGAAATGATATAGTAATACCTAAAAGCGAAATTGTATATTTAATAGGACATATTGGGCATGGCTGTCGGTCACGCTAACATAGAAAGCGTGACACAATATCCGATGACTGTTCGCATGCAAATTCGTGATAGATAGAGACAGATAATGAAAGGTCAGAGTGTAAGTGACAGATACATAGTCACTGTAGTTTATAAAGACCTTTATTTGGAACTAGCTTTTGCCCGAGGCTCTGCCTGTGTATGCGTCGGTTATCGTGACAAGAAGTAGCCTATGTCGTTCTCCAATGTCAAATCTATCTAGTCGTGATATCGTAACAGACATACAGGCAGACAGACTTTTTAATATTAATGGAAGTATGGTGACCGTACAATTTTATTATAATCAGTGAAATTTTGTGTTACTAGCTTTGTAGGGAAATATAGTACTAAAATAGAATTTCGGTACATTTCGATTTATCGAACCAGGAAAATTAACGTGTGCTCATTTTAATGTTGTACAATACAACAACTTTGCAAGGAAAAAGATAACTTGAAATAACCCCTCTGCCCAGCGAGGTATGATAGGCCAAAACCTTTCTAAGGAGAGGATTAAGTAAAGAAGCAGACTTATTAAACAGTTGATGATGATATTATAAGCAATGGAGTTCACAAGAATTTTTTTATTTTAATTTTCACACGCCAATAGCAATATGGCGTTGTACTGGCTCGGGATATCGTTTTTTTTTTTGCTTTTACGTGCAGTTTACAGGAACTTCTGAGTAACTATTGATTGCCTCACACTTTATGCTGGTCATCTTCCAGAGTTCGAAACTTGACCGTAATTTACAAATTATTTATTAATGCATTAGTAACAATAAAGCACATGTTACTTGCTGAAGAAGTAAATAGACTGACAAGAGACTGAGAAGAGCAAATTGTATGCGTTTAACCAACACATAAATTTGTATTACGAGTATCTGCTTATTTATTTTTCCAACGTTATTTGCCTTTGTAACATGATTGAAAGTCTTTAAATGTTTCTGTTTATAAAAATAAAACTGAGACAAAACTTGCCAAGTTATAAAATGAGTTCCAATGATTACACAACCTTAACAGATATCTACATGTATATAATAGGTACACTCTGTTGGATCGTACATAAAACCTTTTATATAAATAAGAAAATCCCGGTGTTCTCACGTAACATAAAGATTCCCAGGTGGTCTCTAACTCATACAAAATCGATATACCAATAAGGGCTATCATTTTTAAACATCTGTCGCTACATAATTGTACGGTTTTAGAAATCTTCTAACGAGCTAAATAACGGTACGACTGTACAATGTACTGTCGCCGTACTCGTATTAAAGGCGACGTATTAGGTTTATAACGGGTTGCGAAATTGGCCTTAGATATCATTGAATACTATTAATATCTTGAGAACGCAATTACAGCCGGTTAACATGCACAGTCTTAGTTCGGCAGGAAAGCTTTGCTTTGTGGTAATGCGATTTCTAGATTTATTAAGTCGTATCTAAGGTTAGTAAAATGAGGTTATAGTTCTGAAACTTGCCCTTAGTTTGTAATACGTATTGCGTTTGTATATGATATTCATAAAAAAACGCTCCAGTTTTAATTTTTGAAGGGATAGACAAAAGCGAATCGTAAATTTTACAGACTGTAATTTTAGTCTTACTTAAGTGAAAACTAGCTTTAGCCTATGACTATTCTCGCGTTTATGAAGATTTCAATAATCAAAGTAATTCCATCTTATGTAAATTTAATTGAAATAAAGGCAGCAGTTATGCTATGTTACAGACAGAGTGACTTTGTAATGTATAATAGACAAACTAGACTATATATAGACACAGTTATCACCCTCAACCCGGTACAAATATTAGTAAAAAAAAATACTTTTCAGTACATACGACCTAGCAATCAGAGTCGTTCTCGCTCTATAAAGGTGATGCGTGCTAAGTACTTTAATGTGTAGAAGATATATGAAAGCTTCTGAAATTCTACATCTCAAAGCAGATGTGTGCAAACAGATACATTTCGTAGATAAATTTTTCAACGACGTTAGGTATATTCCAGATGCATTTTGGAATTACTTTTCAACGAATGTTTCGCTGGAGCTTTAGGAAAAGAAAACGATTTTCTGAAATATTTCAGACAGTCTGTCATAAACATGTCAGATATGTATTTTTCACTTGATCTGTTATTAACGCGGTGGACCTCTTATCTTTTTTCCGTAAATTAACTAGTGCAGTGCAGTGCAGCATCGCTAGTGCAGTGGTAGCATATGCGGTTGCTGATCTTGAGAGCTCGGATTCAAATCTAGTTCGAATTAGGATCAAATGATTGTATAATCTGCAATAGGAAATTCCGTGTTTGGGTGTTTTTTATTCATGATGAGCATGTCTTTTCGAAAAAAGTATATAGTTATACGTATTTGTATTTATATTAGTTGTCTAGTAGTACACATAGTACAAGCTCTGCTTCGTTGTTTAATATTAATGAAACATTACACTAAAAGTATATTTTTTTTCAAGAAGTAAATAAACGTATATAAATGGCCCGTAAAGTTACTTTTAGGTGAAAGGTACAATAAAGGTTAAAACGGCAAAAACATTCATATAGATTAAACCTTTCTCGATACAGCAGTAATATAACATGATAAGGGTTAACTGTGAAGTGAAACAAAAAACTTCAGCTCTGTGAAGTGAAACAAAGTATTTTATACTTTAAATCCACCATTGCATAATATGCCTTGTATCTACAGAAATACGATATTAATTAGAATGTGTAAACAGATAAGAATACAATACGCTCCTTTTAACTGTTAGCATACCAATTATTCTGCCTAGTTTTGGTTGATCCGTTACCAGTCTTCGTCAATTCTGGTGTCAGTTATTATTTATTGAAATTCCAAGATCTTTAATCCGACCAATTTTTTTGTATTCGTATGTCTTCTGTGACTGCCGTCTACTGCTGATCAAAGTCCCCGAAAGAGCGCCGACCATCTCGATCTAGGGCAGTTCGTACCCATCCACTGTCGGCCATATTCTTCAAGTCATCAGTCCATTGTGCCACAGTCACTACACTTCTAGCTAGGAAGAAACTATAACAGGCAAAACAAGTGTTTATACTTCCGTTGCCCAGGTTTCTTGGACGTGAGGTATTTAAGCCATTAACCTCACGATCCAATTAACTTATTGTTGTAAGGGGTTTTCACAAACATTAATTGAACCTAACAGACGCACCTAGGTGTTGGATGATCATTAATTCTAAAAGTCGTGCTTTCCATTTTAGAAATTCCAACACAAATTTACGGAGCCAGACACTCAGGCTAACAACAGCTGTTTGTGAATCATTCGTATACGAATCCCACGTGGGTATCAACTCAACTCGACAATCAGCACTTGACGATATAAACTCAAAAGTCAATATTATCATTGACAATGCAATGTCGCATGAATTTATATAGTCTTATCTTTCGATAACACCTACGAATATATTTTTATTTATTTACACGTTATATAACTTCATAAACGCATCTCTTTTATAAATGTTTGGATCAAGTTTTTGGAGAACGATTTTGTTTTACTTATAGCCTACCATAGTGACTACCCTATAGTCCAAGAGTAGGGTCACCATTCTTATTCACAATGAGTGTACTCAGTACAATGCAGTATGATGATTAGTGAGATGTTTCTGCATCATTGGGTCTCCGATCTCACACTTACTAACGAAATACTACAACACGAACGCTGTTATTTTTAGGTTGGTCTTCTATCTGAGGGTAGTACCACTCCGGTACTACTGAAATCAGCGTTTCTCTACTACCTCTTTTCTTCTTTTTCTTCGAGATATTATGAGTATAGAGTATTATGTGAAAACGTTACCTAGTTTGAAATTTTTAGCTAGTTTATTAAGAAGCAGTTTCTTAGGAATTGATTCATCATTGAATATTTATTCAATGATGTCTTGAATTATTCAATTGTATAAATATGCCGCTTCAATTTACAACAGAGGTTGAATGGCATTGAAATAGTTGGTCCATTGTGCATCTAAATACGATTTCTTTCTTTCTTTCCAAATTGTCGAGCACGATTACGAAGCCTGCCAAGTCCAGTCCTATGTTCTGACGTCAGCTAACGCATTGTATTCACCGGAGACCTGTGTTTTCATTAAAATGTCTACTGCATTTAAGTTGATAAAACGATATCGAACATTCATCTTATCGGTAGCAAACAGATTTTTAAATAAAGGATCGAAATATTACAAAGATAAATTGTTTTATCTTTTTGCTTGGATTCAAAATGATCGTAACGGACAAAAACCAAAACAAATGTACTAGCTTCTGCCGCGTGTATATTGGTTATCACGATAAAAAGTAGCCTGTGTCCTTCCCCAAGATCCATGAGATCAATAATTGTGCTGACACTCTATTCCACCCAAAACCTATATCTTGAATTAAGTCCAGCTTTAATTGCAAAGAAATGTTTATAAAAGATACACAAGAAGATAGTAGCACGTATGTCTAGCTTAAGGCACGTGTCACAGCCGAATGTGAATCAATATACACTACGTAGGTACATTGACTTATTCATTCTTGTATACATATAGGGACGATCCTATCAATATATTGTACGGAAATGGTCACGTGTTGGTACAGTTGGTGACGCAGGAAGTGAGGGTCTCAGTTTTGTTGTTGATATATCAACAGGAAATATTTAATAATAACATGAGTTAAATTAAACTGTGTAAATTTCAGGCTAAATTTTGTATCTGCATGATATTTAGGTATGCATATTTCTGAATAATGCACGCACTAAATACTTAAGCTGTTACTGGTAAAGCTAAAAGCATTACAATATAAAAAAAAAAACATTTTCTTATACGTAGTCAGATAATAAAAGTATTAATTTACATATATGTGAATGCAAGTTTTTTTTTTGATCGGAAAAACGTTATTATTGACTAGCTATCGCGGGTAAAGAGTAGCCATGCCCTGAACCGATGTTTTTATAGTTATAGTAATATAAAGGGATGAATTTTTGAGACGGGACAGTAAGAGTAGGTACCTTAACCATCATAGTTACAGGAAAACGCTTTTAGGAGACTTTCCATATTTTTTAAGATATTCTGAACTGCATTTACAGATTTTGGAAAAAATGTACAGCCAGCAAGAAAATTGACATTTTGAACAAAAACTTTTTTTGATGCCAATCGATCCTGTTTCTTATAAAGATCAAAAGTCTCTACTGGACCGACTGAGATCAAACCTCAGTCGGTCCAGTAGAGACTTTTGATCTTTACTTACGTTGTTACGTTACGTTACGTTTCTAGTACTCAAACCTCAGTCTGTCCAGTAGAGACTTTTGATCTTTATAAGAAACAGGATCGATTGGCATCAAAAAAAGTTTTTGTTTGAAATGACCATTTTCTTGCTGGCTGTACATTTTTTCGAAAATCTGTAAATGCAGTTCAGAATATCTTAAAAAATTATGGATAGTCTCCTAAAAGCGTTTTCCTGTAACTATAACGGTTAAGGTACCTGCCCTTACTGTCCCGTCTCAAAAATTCACCCTGTATAGTCATAGTTCAATTTTTAAAAAGTCAATGATACTATTTAAGCTACAGTTATGTTGATGTAACCCCCTTTTCATCAAAGTTGCTATAAGCTATACTGCCTAATATTCAAATTCACTTCGACAGTTTCTATGTTAAAACTACAAATTTTCTTGATATTGTTAGCTTTTTTTTTTTTTTTCTTGTTTTTTTTTCTTGTTTAAAAAAGACAACTCCCGCATTAGGAATATGAATTCCTGTGTCGCGGGGGACTTTACAAACACACATGAAACGGACACAAAGAACACCCAGACTCAGAACAACAATTTGTCAATCACACAAAGTGTTATCCCACGTGGGATTCGAACCCGCGACACTTGGCGCAGTAGAGAGCGGCGTGGCGACCGCTTATACCACTAGGCCACCCGTGCAGTCAGTTTTATGTGTTTATCAGTTGAATGTATATAAGTTCATAGTGTAATACTTTACACATGTATATATTTATGTCTCCACTAAAATGTACCCGAGAATTCACCGTTGCTTTTATCTTATACTCCGTAGTGTTATTTTTCCATTATGTAATGCTGCCGCAGCTGCTCAGGAACGGGCGCTGTTAGATAATTGCGAAAAAATGAATGTTACATGCTCAGGACATCGGAAATCTTTTTTCAAGACATTTTTAAGATCTACGAGTAGAGAATTATCCAACTGAGCTAATTTCAAATTGATTTTGAATTTAAAATAAAATTACAGGAGTATTTTCAATCCTAAAACAAATAAAAGCTCGTTCTTTATTGCTTGAAAAATTTAATGTCAACAAAAAAACTGAACGTAATCCATATCTCTGGTGAATATAGAAGAAGAAATTACAATTACCTTTACGAGCAGGTGTGTCATAACTAAAGACTATCAACCATGTGTGGTTGATAGTATAAGCATTTTATGTTATCATAGAATGTGAACTAAAAATTACATTTTCCTGAACTTCACTTTCGAATACACGTTTTTTGCAAAATGGATCTTAATGCAGTGAGAAGAAAATAGCATTTTACGTTTTGTAAAAGCGTGGATGTAATTCGATCCACCAACACACAATTCACCAAGTCATTCCGGAAATGAATTTTCGTAGAAAGTCTATCTTCAGGAGTGTAGTCTTCAAGTCGGGTTAGGAGTATGTTGCTACGAAATATTTAAACATTTTGTTGTTCCTTCAGTTAGTTATGGCACCACCGCATTTTGCAGTTCATTAGTTCGAAATAGAAAATGTTTGGTCGTGATAAAATTTATAATAGTTAAATGCCATATATGCCAGTACAAATTCATAAGTTTGAAGTTGGTATTTCTCTTTCTATTTTGTGTTTGAATTCATTTAATTATTATCATATGCCTTCAAAAGTTCTAATATATTACTAATCTTAAATGGTGTCTGACAAAGTTTGTAACAGTTTAATGGTTGTTATAAAAACCTTATACTAAGAAAACACTGTATTTGACTGTATAAACTTATCTTATGTAAGTTCATCATCCTTCTAAACTTAATTATGTTATGATACAAAAATAACCTTAAAATAAAACTGTATATTCTCTTAAACTTACGTCCAAATCTACTAAATGAACGTTCTCCGAATTTCTGTTGGGTATCGCACATTCTGAATTATATTATTGAAACAAAAACGCAAATGGAGCAATCAGTCCCTCTAGAGAAAGTTTTCTTTTCATAGTGAATTACTTCTTCGCCTATAGTTGTCTGCAGGTAACTTAAAACGCAGTCTCCGCTGGCGTAATTATGGCAAATTGCTGCCATTGTTCGTGCCCAGTCTACCGATTCACCAACGCTGGGATTTGTGCGAATCCTAATGAAATATCTTTCAGATTCAATTGTTCGCTACCCTAATACTAACCTAACAAACTGTTAACCAAAATATTTATGCTGGTGTGGAATGGGTTAAAATTACTTTAGATATTGCAAAAATGATGTATAAAATTGTACCGAACGGATTTTATTGAATACAACTTAATTGTTTTGTTAAATATACCTCTTCTTAGTAATATTTATTCATTCACAGCTTGCACAGCTATCAGTGTGAAACTTCTTAACACAAGAATTAATGGTATAAAGTGGAATGGTGGGTTGACTTCTTACTGCCAACTTTCTTTTAACTGTGTATATATTTCTGATTTGCCTGTATGGGGTGAAATACCTATTTATTACCTTAGATCTATCCAGTCCTCAAAGGCATTATAACGTGGGAGAGGCATGCTTCGGCATAAATGGATCTCTCAGAAAACCAGTGCTAAAAATTTCAATCGTTACTGCTAAGTGAGTTTACCAAGGCCCTAAAACCTTTATCTTCTGATGGAGGATTCAAAGGTGGCAACACAGCTATAATTTTTAAGGTTTCTATAGGTTTCGATAATCAGGTAGTAAGGAAAACATTATTTAGTTTTTATCATTTTCATAGACATCATTTCACATTTCATCAACAATCCTTAATTGTCCACTGCTGGATACATACATCTCCTTAAAAAGAAGGTCTTGGTCTACTACTAGTTGGCCTGGCCTGATGGCCTGCGTGGTGCGCCTACCATATCTATGTTATTGGTTATAAGAAGTCGCTCAGGCGCTTTTATGTTATACCCTGGCACTATACATGAAAAATGCTTGCAGCTCTATCAATTATATTATAAGGCATTATAACTTAGAATGTACCAAGTTCCAGGAGACCCATTTTTAAAGAACCGTTAGATTTGATGTAAACTATACGGACCTCATACTCAGTACACTCCCGTTTCATATTAATCAACATTCATATCCATAAAGATATAATTAACAAATTTGACGCAATACACAACTTGATGAAAGTACCAATTAGTGCCGACAACAGCGCTCGGTTACGCCGTAAATTAACACTGCTTGTTTGTATTGTATGCCGTTGGCCGGCATTGGCGGCTTGGAATAAGTTTCACTTCCTAAAGAGTGAGTGAAAAATGCTATATCGTTTGTTTGTGAAATAAATGGTTCAATAAAGGAAGAGGTGGTACTTTTTCTATTCGAAATTTTATAACTCAGCGTGTAGGCCCGGTATTCGTAATGCTTTATCAATTAAGGGCTAATATATCAAAACCAATGTGTTTATTTTCATATTGGATAAACTTTTATATTCTAGAAATGTCTTCCTTGTCCTTGTTTTTTATCGTTTGAGAGTTCCCGTAATGATTTTTGGTAAACTTGCGTTGTCAGGCTATATACCCATTAAGGTAGGTAGAATCAAAATTGATGCTAAAATAGTATGCCACAATATCATATACCACCTCTTCCTATATTACCTTCATCGTTGCACACAATGAGAACTGATTACCGCGTATAACATTATGTAGGTAAAATACCGTGTAATAAACGCTCCTCCTGATGGCCATATATTTCAACGCAGCCGTGCCGTATCTCGAACATTTTATAGTCTAGCTGAGCACCTAGAATATGAATATAATATGTTACAAAAAGGAATTTGTGTAAGAAAAAAACAAGTGTTATATATTTTATCGTCAGTTAAAAGTTACTTTTTAAATATCCGAAACCCAAACCTCCCTTCCACTGACTCTAGGTGGAGGGACTCCTAAGACGACATCAATATTGTCTCTCGAGTTGAAAGTGTCTTTGAGTGACGGTTGTCACTTAGTATCAGGTAACAGATCTGCTCGTTTGTCACCTTCTACAGTACTAGATTTCACCCATGATTTTTCGCGGTAATGTTTCTGGATTAAATTTATAGCCTATGTCATTCACAAATAAATTGACTTTCTAAAATTATTGAATTAAATTAAAATACTAGCTACTACAAAATATTACAAATCCAAGGCATTTATGCATAACCAAGACATCGAATAAATAGAACAAGATCTCTTTATCTGGCGGCTAGTAATCCTGGCTGACAGAAGTTATAAGTTTGATTTTAGGTCAACGACAAAAACACACAACCTCACAAACTCTACAAACTTTATAATCTTAATATAGAAAAGATAGTTCCTGATTTGGTTTCCTTCTATAATATCTTCTGTTATACAACTGAATGTTTTATTTAATACGTGTTCTATGAATACGTTAAATCGTCAGAGCATGATTCTATTGACAGCTATTAAAATCGTACGAGATTGAATGATACATATATTAAATCACATAGACTAACGGTGAGAAGCTATTGTTTCAATCGATAAGTCATCTCGTGTGAATTCTGTCTTCGTGAGATCATGCGTGTGTTATTTTTAATAAACGTTTAGGGTTGGTCTGATCACCATTTAAGTGTATGAAGCTCGCCCTATATCAATAAATACTTAAACATGTTTAAAATTAATGATACATATGATGTTAGTAATACATCTATGGGCTCGCGAAGAGAATATATTAAATAAAAGTGTTCAGCAAAAATACTAGGATAAACCTATCCCATAATTGCACTGTTTACCAAAAAAAAAAATGGAATTATTAGTAAACTCCAGTTGTATACACTCAAATTTTCATGAATTAATCAATTACTCCTACTTATTTGACTTATCTTAAGAGCCACGAGGGGTTTGATTGCAAGGCCCTTGGCCGAGATGCGAACAAACGGTTTTAGACGTAAAACTCGAACCGCTGAACAGCTGGCAGCAGTGTTGTACCGCTTGGTAGGATTTACAGGAAGGACAGGAAAGCTTTATTCAAATATATTCACAAACAACGTACAGTTTGTGACTTACTTTTTCACGCAAAATCTACTGATTTATATGAAACTTAACAGCAATACAGCTCATCATCAGAATAACACAGACTACTTTTTACTGTTATATCCGACATACCCACACTCAGGCGGAGATCTGGGAAAAAGCCACTCGTGGTACATACAGCCACTAACTGTGCAGCTTTATATGCAAAAATTCATAAGAAAATAAAGCATAAAGGAATCCATATATGTCACCAAACAATATTAAAGGAATAGACCCTATTTCTTTATTTTTGCAAAATATTATTACTTACGACCTACATTGCCAGTAACATTCGCGTCCATCACGTTATTTCCAGCAATACAATCAGTTCTTCCATTTGCCGATTACTTTTCCCTATTATTTCCATCTACCCACATTTGTACAACTTTTTTAACACGAGAAAAGGTGTGTTTGTTTATTGCTTTTGTTTTTCTTCCCTGTCGCTCTAACTACTATTTATTGGAACTAAGGACCTCTCCGTTTAGTCTTGGAAACTTTCAAATAATTTATTGTTGGAAGAAACTTCTACTGTGGAATAATAGGGATTTTTATACAAGCTCTTCTAGAGAACTTAGCGGTGTCAAAGTTTGCCTCTTTGCTAACGTATAAAGTATACTTATTCAATTTCTTAATAATTTCCGAGCAGGTTCCAAGTTAGTTTTGCATTTTTTCAGAGACTGCTCGAGTTACGGTACTCGGGTAGTTCCTGAAAAATTCAACTGTCTTAGAACCCGCAAAGGGTAACTGATGTTTGTAATTAGTCGATTTAACAAAAGTACAGAAGTGTGTCATTCTTGTTAAGGATTTTCTCTGTTTTATCATATACAACAACAAAGTTCTTTTGATACTATCAAAATTAAATTTGTTGATTGTTTTCGGTGCTATTAAATGAATTAAATAATAGCAAATATAGTTGATGTACAATCTCACCAGTTAGCTCATAGAACTAACAGTTATTACAATTACCTCACGTAAAGCATCACACTGTTACTGATGTACTACAAACAGCCCCAACCGGCATCAAATGATAGGCTTGTTAAGTGCACAACCATAGTTATCAAGTCGTTTTCTCTGTACCTTCGTGGTCTTATTTACAGACTTTGTACTATAATTTTCATTGCCATGTGTATGGTACAAAGTAAGGAGTGTAATCTAAAACCCGTCAAATGAAGGATATGTTTTGAATGTGTCCTTAACTGGGAAATATGGTATTAAATGTTAGATTAGCGGTAGTACCGTAGTACCTCTTATATGATAGCCGTCATTGCTTTTGAACTAAGTAAGAAACGAACTGTTGTTTTTTTATAAGATAATTGAACCTTAATAAGAGTATTATCTTTTTATAATTGTTTCTCTACATTATTAGTACTTTTAAAAAAGTTTTACCTGAATATCAGTTATTCCTTTGTAGCGACTGGCACAACCCTGAGGGCGAATTGAATTTGAAGATTGAACTAACTAGTTCAATCGTTATTGGGAAATCAGTGGCATAATATATACTGACAACTGTCAGTATATATTATGCCACTGATTTCCCAACAACGATTGCCATAGATGTCCATGACGACCGGGACTGATGGCTTAAAGTGCTCTCTGAGACACGGAAGCGAAACACCACCAAACCTGCTTACTCCGGGATGTTAATGAGGATTTCTTGTAAGAAAAACCCAACAATACTTCTAACCCAACTCCAAATCGAACCCGAGACCTCTCGATCGACATTCGCATACGCTGACCTCTAGACACCAACGAGGCAATCAAGGAAAATCACATAACGTATAATGTAAAAGGTTGCCTGCCTAATAACAATCCTGAACTGATTCTTAATGATGTTGTTTTACGACGGTACTATTAAACTTAATAGTCTATTTGAATATCAAATGTGCCAAGTTTCTCTATATACAAACTTTAGTTTAAAATCAATATTACCTTCTGTTACTCGGCTAGTCTCGTGTATTTACGACTTTTTCATTGCTCATTACAAATAATAATGACTAGTGAATATATAAACTGAAAGCATTTTCTGGTGAATTCTGTAGCTTTAAGATCCTTATCGCTTCTGTAGATAGATTTCTAATGAATAAGGTTGTCTGCAGATTTCATTTTAGTTGATATTTTGAACACTTTTATTCATTAGTCTTATTGTATCATTTAGTGTTCCAGCACTTAATATATAAAGATACATAGAAGTATTCCATTCCAAATTAACGAAGAGAATACAAATGTACTAGACTCCAACATGGAGTACTCTCTGACTGGACTAAATATTTTTTTATGTAATAGGGAGATGGTTTATAAAAATGTCCGAAATACTTGTCGGTGAGACCGTGCTATTATTCTGGTCGAATCGTCCCATACAAGGTGAAGCGAAATATCATCCTACTAATATTATGAACGCGAAATTTTGTGAGTATGTATATATGTTTGTTGTTCTTTCACGCAAAAAACTACTGAATGGATTTTCATGAAACTTCACAAGAATTATAGCCTACATATCGGAATAACACATAGCGCTGGTTCCCACTACGCCGGACCGGTAAATCTACCGGAAACCGGACATTACACCGGATCCTCGGACAGTCAAGTACTCAGCTCAGTTAAATTTGGACCTGTGCACACAATGGACGACGAAATTGTTGTGTTGTGGTGGTATTTTAATAGAAGGCAAAATGAAAGAAAACATTGGGTACATTCTATTTACGAATGACAGCAACCACTTTTGACGATTTACTGAAGAAAATACGAGCAAAATGATGTGAGGGGAGCGCGGGCGGGGCGAGGGGAGCACAGGTGCTGCGAGCGGGGGACAGATACCGGATCAAACTCGTTCACATTGCTCCGGTCCGGTATTTTTACCGGACGATCGTAGTGACAAAACGCACGGTAAAAATGCCGGACTCGGCAAAAATGCCGGATCCGGGATAATGTGAACAGCTTCATATAACTTGTACAGCCACTAGCCCTTCCGGCAGTTTTACCGGTCCGGCAAATCTACCGGTCCGGCGTAGTGGGAACCAGCGCATAGGCTACTATTTAACGCCATGACAGACCTACACGCTGGCGTGCCAGCTGCGCGTGGAGATAGAGGTTAAGTAGTAAATTCACACTAAACAGACATGAAATCGGTACGAGAACCATATTTGGTCGATAGCGGTTATGTAATTATTAAGGTGCTTATTTTCACAAGATGGCGCTTAAATATATTGTGACTCATACGTAATTCTCTGTTTAATTAGATGGAAGGGCTTCAATTCTAAGATCCCGTTATACAATAACTTTATAGGTCGCACGTGTATTACACACGTTCACAATATCCGTTAATAACCAATATTCATAACAATGATTTGAATTCTAATTTGTTACGTGAATTGAAAATATTTATCATACATGATATTTCATGGTGTTTTGAACCCAATGTTTTCTTTAACAAATATATTAAAACAATCACAGTAACCAGTAAGTGAACAGCCAGGCCATAGTTTTGAAGTTGATCTCAACTACTTGTTACTATGTTTTGTAGTGTTACTAGACATAATAAAAATATAAACAAACAAACAATATTTTCATGGCAAAAAATATGCAATGAAATGAGAAATAATAAGAAAAGTGAGAAAGATGTTGAATGCTCTTTAGGAGCAATGGTTAATTCCAATTCGTTTTGTATTCTAATCGATACATAGTCATGCGAATACGTATTTTGAAGTCCTGTAATTAACTGCTGATCTAGTATACCTATAAAATGATTTTTTAGGTTTATAACTTTTATAACTTTATAATTTTTAGGTTTTTAACATCAGGAAAACAAAGTACATAAACTAATGACATTATTGCAGCACTCCCCTTATTGACTTGCTATTGTTCATGTCTGACAGCTCTCCAAGGAATGTTCTATGTATATTATCGGAGATGGAGCGACTCCCTGGGGACGTTCCAGTGTCGCATGACGGGAATTGTAAAGGAAAATCTGATGGGTTTGCAAAATGAATTATTCTTTTGTAAGAAAAGGGAAACTCATTTTAGATGTTTTATGCGAAAGTTGTGTGGCCTTTCATTTTATTAATAATATTAAGGATATTAATAATTATAATCAAGGTAATACTAGTCGGGACATAATATTAATCAACCACAAACCTGATGTATCTTTTTTGTGCGTGTGATAGGTCACTATGAGAATATGGGTGTGAAACAGGCAAAACCACACAGGGTGCTATTATATACAGTGTCTATATTAACCACAGATCATAGAAACACAGGAGATTAGCTGTGTACACAAATTTATTCGTGTTCAGATGTCTCCGCGTTTCCCCCACTTACTTCACTAACACAAAATCAAAAATTGTAAGCACGGCACACACGCTCGTATTTCTCCCGCACACAAAGAAACTTACAGAGACACCAATAAACCCACTAATTAAACACATGCGAAAAGAAGGCGGCGCTTCTACCTGTAGCTACGGATTTCGTAAAACCACACATGTGCAATTTATGCAACTAGTGATGCGAAGTGATAATCATATAAAAATATCGAATGAAATTCAGTTACCTGTATTATCTGCTCTTTCTCCTAAAGTTTTTATTGACTGTGAAAAGAAAAATAAATACGAGTTTCCCTCGAATATACTCTATACAAGCGATGTTTTATCATAATTTGATTATTTACTAATTAACTACCAAAAAACCGGATATCATCTTCTCGAATCTAGACTAGAACACAGGTAAATCTGCAATAATTTTATTGTTAAGGATGCTATTGACCAGTAAAATGTATGTAAATATTTATTTAAAACTTGCCGCTTAGACAGTTTAAGTGTTGCGTTCTTAGTTAAGTAGTGTAATCTTACGGTTCCATATTTTTCCATTACGGCCTTTATTAGTATTATTAAATGGTTATTCATTGGCGATTGATCGTGTTAGTGAAAATTTATTGGGACTAGAATATTGTGCTATTTTTGTTGGGAACCAGTTTGGACCCCTTCCTGTCGCCTTTATCCACATTTCTTTAATTTTTGGAACCTTCGGATAGCTAAAATTTTGAAATAAAATCAAGGTATAAATGATGCTTGAGTACCACAATAAATTAAAAATCACAATTTTATCTACACTTTTTTTACGTTTACATAATTATAATATTACAATTTATTTATATCTTTAATAATCATTCGCACTTAATAGGATCGTATAAAATATCGACAATCATAAACATCACATCACATCTCTAACACAAAGGCCGACAGCGGCCGCTTCCCGAAACTATCGTGTGAGTGAAAGTATCAATAAAATACTTATCCATTGCGCTATTAGACCAGCCGATTCATTGACCGATTTGTACTAAGCAAGCAATGGTTTTAGTTCCTAATGAAAGGGATTAATTTGGTATTTCATCATTTTACTAAAATATTTTCATTAATTCAGTATGAAAAACTATAATATTATAATATTTAGATATGAAATGAGATGCCATCTTTCTTGTAATTCACAATACAGCTGTTATTTTTGCAAAAAATCACTGAACAACGCGACATTTTGTCGAAAATCAAGAGCAGTGAAGACGTCGCAAGTTGACATGCGACTAATGTCCGAAAATGGCATCAAGCCGCTTTGAGGCCAGATGCGTTCGCAAGCGACACGCCTCAATTGCATATCTCCTGTAGGTATTTCTATGATCTGTGATATTAACGGTCTGGCTTTGTTTGTCAGTTATGGTAAATTCATTATTTATATAATCTCACGAAAATTGATCCTGTAAATAATAACTTTTCTATCTTGACTAGGAGCCCCCTAACGTATAAACCCCCTTGAGAGAAAACTAAGCACTTAGGAGTCCCCTAAAAGTTGGTGATAAATGAAAATATCAGAAAGATTTACTTAACTCTCTTTAAATGGAGGTCCCTTAAATTTAAGGATTAAAATACGTTGATCAAAACCATAACAATTTTTGTACCTCGTTTTATTAGTAGTGTAATCTCTCCTACTACATATTTTGAGTACATTGATCACTCAAAGGTTAAAGGTTCACTCAATACCGAACACAAAAATCAAACAAAACTGAGGTAAAGTCAATCTATTGGCAAATGTTATTCTTTTACTAAATTGATTTTCGCTGTACTGTATGTCCAACGCTTGTTTGAACGAAGGATGCTATTTAATAGCTAGTTATTAAGCTAGGTCATTGACCTCACAGATCGGTAGACGCCGAGACGTCGTCAGGGTTTTACTGTTTCATTAAGGGGATCGTTTCCATAATTGCTCGAAAAAGCACTTACGGATATGACAAGAGAAACAAATTAATTCATTATTTGACAGTAAAAAAAATATCCCAGTTCCTTAACTAATCAATCTATAGAGAGACCGAGTAAAATTACTAATACGATTATTATTTTTCGAGAAAAAAATCATCAACAGTGACCAAAATCACCGAAATCGACCTTTACTGATTGGAATGTATCTAGTATTATGTTGCTTTATTTGAAATAAATATTATATTAGTTGCAAGAAAAAAGTACAAAAAAGAGATTAACCATTTAAGGTTTCTATTAATTCTCACCAGAAAGTCATAATTTAAACTTAAACATCATTATTTTTTAGCGGCAAAAGTTCCATACATTTTAGTATGGAGAAATAATTTGCAATAAAACAGAGTTCACGCGATCCTAAAATTCAGTGTTCTCCGAATATTCAAGGCGAGCGCACGCTCGTTTTTAGCTCCACACGCACTGTCACGCACACACAGATTTGATTGTTTACATACGACGACGTGACTGTGTGTAACTTTTGATAATATTTGGTAGGTCTGAGAATAGACACACCAATCTTTATATTTTATATTAGTATTAACCAACTTCAAAAAAGGAGTATTATTTATGTTTAACTAAATGATTTTCTTTTATTGTACATTCATTGATTACTCTGTCAATTGTCGACCGATTTTTAAAATTCTTTTTATATGACTGCCTCGGTGGCGCTGTGGTAGCGTATGCGATTGAGGTCTCGGGTTCGATTCACGGGTCGGACCAAATCTTTATGAGATCCACAATTTTTTTTTTTTTTAGGTGTTGGGTGTTTTCAATGTTAGTTTATAGGGAAACCCTAAAATTTTATAAGCACGTTATAATACGCCCCTATAAATAGTTATTATTATTATTTTTATTTTATAAGCCTATTCCAGACGCAATATCTGGTAGCCATCATTTCATGATGATGAGCTGATGGTGGAAGATATAACTTTTTAACGGTTAGGAGTTTTAAAATTATTATTGACTTTTATTACTTTTTGACTTTTATTATTTATTGACTGCCTAGGTGGCAGTTAGTGGTAGCGCATGCGACTACTTTGCTTGAGTGAGGTTTCGGGTTCGATTCCCGTGTAGGACCAAATATTTGTGTGATCCGCAAATATTTATTTCGGGGTCTGGGTGTATTCTATATATATAGTGTATTGTATTCAAAAAAAGTATGTTTATGTATTTATATCAGTTGTCTAGAATCTATAATATAAGCGCTGCTTAGTTTGGGACTGGATGATGTCGTGTGTAAGATGTTCGAAATAGTTGTTTATTTATTATTGTAATATATCATACTGCCTTGTTGGTCTTGTGGTCAGCGTATGCAACTGCTAACCAAGAGGGCTAGGGTTCGATTCCCGGGTCGGACCAAATTTTTGTATGATCTGCAAATATTTGTTTCGGAGTTTGGGTGTTTTCTATGTATAATATGTATGTATTTATAAAAAAAAGTATTTTTATGTATTATAAACTGCGAAATAAATATTTGCGGATCACATGAATATTTGGTAGAAGATATTCTGTGTCATTCGTCTGAAATATTTATTTATTGTTATTTATAATAAACTAGTTTTTCGCCCGCGGCTTCCCGGTCCCCTATTTCAAACCCTTCTACCTTTATTTTCACGATAAAAAGTAGCCTATGTCCTTTCCCAAGTTCAGTTCTATCTTCATACCAAATTTCATCAAAATCGGTTTAGTGGTTTAGGCGTGAAAGCGTAACAGACAGACAGACAGAGTTACTTTCGCATTTATAATATTATAATATAATATTAGTAGGGATATGTGTGTTACCTTTAGTCGTATCTTTCAAGATGTTCAGCTGATGATGGAAAGTAATACTACTCAATGGTTTGGTGTTGGAGGCGTGAAAAGGTAACAGACAGACAGAAAGACAGACAGAGTTACTTTGCATTAAATATATATAAAAAAACACAGTCCTCTGCCTCTTCAACCTGTCTATTAAACTCAAAACATAACGTAACTTAAAAACTACTGCACCGATTTTCATGATGTTTGCAGCAATGGATAGATTGGTTTTAAAGGAAGGTATAATTTGTCAAAGTTTAAATGTTTTTTAAATACCTATAAGACCGCGTATCGTTAAACACACATTATTGACATAATAAAATCTTACACTGAGAGTCACTGGTGTAAGATTACGGCCAATTACGGTGCGACCTGGATGAACGCTCTGACGTATTATAAAATATTTATTTAAATAATATTGTGTAATAAACAATTTTATTCTACATGAAATGCTTAAAATGTCTACAGTATTTATTAAGATAAGGATTAATATTACATTGTTCCAAATTACTTTGAAATTATAATTTACAAATAAATTAATAAAGAAATATTAAAAAAGTATAATTAAAAAAGTATTACTGTAGGTTATTCCTAATTTATGTAACTCGTAAAATTTTGTCAATATTAGCTTTATTTATGTGTTCCTTTAAAATAATAAAATAACATTAATAAATCTTCCTTAAAAGATAACCATAATTATGATGAAAACCGTATTTAAAAGGATCTGAGTTGACAGACAATGCACGTGAGCGAATTTATTTTATACTGTGTAAAATTATTTTATAATCTTTGCCCATTCGATTGGTATACAGAAAGTATTATGACTTTCTGTACTGAATGAATCCTACGGGCTTTACGTTATGGCAAGATACATTGCGTGCGTTGTAAGACATTAAAATACGTTCTACAAAGGCGAACAGTTGATGGATATTTAACATAAGCAAAAAACCGAAAGTCGGTGATTACTTGCTACGGTATGTATGCGACAGTGCGCGATGCGTCTGTGTGCATGTAAAATATATATGTGGGTGTTCAATCACAAATTCTCACGGTCGGTGTCACGGGCCTTAACTATGAAGTACGGAATGGGTTCTAATTAAAGAGAGGACACGACTATATTTGTCTAATAGTTTGTTTTGACTATTTGCAATGCATTTCAGTGTATGTATGTCGTCAAGTATAATTATAAAACCTTTTTGTTATCAAAATAAAAGTTGCTGGAATATTGTTAATGGTATTTAAAAAATATGGCGAGCAGGTCTGATGTCAGTCACTCTGCGCAAATAATTGAAGTTCAGATGTATTGTACACTGCCTTGTTGGTTTAGTGGTTGGCGTATGCAGCTGCTGGTCGATTCCCGGGTCGGACCAAACGTTTGTATGACCTCCAAATATTTGTTTCTGAGTTTGGGTGTTATCTATATTTAATATATATGTAAAAAAAGGATAGGTATGTGTTTATATCACTTCTTTTTAGTATCCATAGTACAAGCTCTGATGTCCAAAGGTGTCCAAAATATTTATTTACTTATTTTATCGTAGTACTCTTCCCGATCTGGTTTAGTTAAGTTTTCAAGAATATTTTGACTTTTTAGGGTTCCGTAGCCAAAATGCAAAAAACGGAACCCTTATAGATTCGTCAAGTCTGTCTGTCTGTCTGTCCGTCCGTATGTCACAGCCAATTATTTCCGAAACTATAAGAGCTATACTGTTGAAATTTGGTCAGTCGATGTATTCTGTGAACCGCATTAAGATTAGTACATAAAAATAGAAAAAAAAAACAATACATTTTGGGGCTCCCCATACTTGGAACTGAAACTCAAAAATTTTTTTTCATCAAACCTATACGTGTGGGGTATCTATGGATAGGTGTTCAAAAATGATGTTGAGGTTTCTAATATCATTTTTTTCTAAACTGAATAGTTTACGCGAGAGACACTTCCAAAGTGGAAAAATGTGTCCCCCCCCCCCCTCTAACTTCTAAAATAAGAGAGTGATAAAACTAAAAAAAATATATGTTGTACATTACAATGCAAACTACCAACGAAAATTGGTTTGAACGAGATCTAGTGAGTAGTTTTTTTTAATACGTCATAAATCGTAACACGCAATTTACCTTTCATCCAATCAATACACTAGTATAAAAACATCGATGAAAGTTACAACGAACTACAAGAACCTTTATATGATGTTACTTGCTGATACGGAACCCTTCATGGGCGAGTCCGACTCGCACTTGGCCGCTTTTTTTTTACCTGTTACATTATATCTACCAAAGAATCTTTTGACATTTGGGAGGTTTAAGACATTTTAGACATCGAAATGGCGCTGTTTCGATCTCTAAAATGTCTTAAGGGATTACAGCTAAATTTAGGTATATAATTTAGGTAATTTAGGTAAATATCAGCTGACTCTCTTCGTCTGCGTCTCTTTACAATTATGTTTGGTTCCTATTCGTCTAAGCCTGATTTTAAGCATACCAGCAAAACATACATTTAAGGAAAAAATAGTAAGATGGTATCGTCCTCCGTTACCACGGGGAGTGCTCTGAAAAATCTTCTAACTGATCGCGCCTTCTCCCTTCCTCTATAAAACAACATGAGCTGGCCTTGGAAGTCACCGATTTGGAGTGGAAGAAAGACGCACCAGAAATAAGCGGTTCGGATTTTCGTTCTTGTGCCGAGCTGTGAAAAAATAGAACTGACTGCCAGCTCATGTGCCGCTTAAAGGACTCGAGAATATTTTAGGAAGGAAACTACTATGATCTCGAGTCGTTTAAATGGAGCGTGAAACGCATCTCACCAGGCCGCGATTGTTTGTCGCCATACTGCCTGCATTCGCATTCGTGAGTATGGCGACCCCCACCTTTGGATTTAACTCTTATTTTACTTGGCAGGCGTTAAATAAAGCAATCTTAGTTCATCCTAAGTGAATGACACGGGCACCATCTATGCATTTAAAACTCATTAACCTAACCTAAGAAAACCACTCATTAAAAAAGAGCGGCCAAGTGCGAGTCGGACTCGCCCATGAAGGGTTCCGTATCAGCAAGTAACATCATATAAAAGTTCTTGTAGTTCGTTGTAACTTTCATCGATGTTTTTATACTAGTGTATTGATTGGATGTAAGGTAAATTGCGTGTTACGATTTATGACGTTTTAAAAAAAAACTACTCACTAGATCTCGTTCAAACCAATTTTCGTTGGTGATTTGCATGGTAATGTACAACATTTTTTTTTTAGTTTTATCACTCTCTTATTTTAGTCTAAGTTAGAGGGGGGGGGGGGACACACATTTTTCCACTTTGGAAGTGTCTCTCGCGCAAACTATTCAGTTTAGAAAAAAATGAAATTAGAAACCTCAACATCATTTTTGAATATCTATCCATAAATACCCCACACGTATAGGTTTGATGAAAACAATTTTTTTGAGTTTCAGTTCCAAGTATGGGGACCCCCAAAATGTATTGTTTTTTTTCTATTTTTATGTAAAAGTCTTAATGCGGTTCACAGAATACATCGACTGACCAAATTTCAACCGTATAGCTCTTATAGTTTCGGAAATAATTGGCTGTGACATACGGACGGACAGACAGACAGACAGACAGACTTGACGAATCTATAAGGGTTCCGTTTTTTGCCATTTGGCTAGGGAACCCTAAAAAGAGCTATAAAAACTTAACTTATCTGGCCATAGATTCTGTCGTCAGAATGAATGTAGTAACTTGCTTCATTAGACACCATGTCTCTATTAATGCAAACGACACTGCGAATCGGTCAACTGATATTGATGACTCAGACTAAATATTTCTATTCAGTTCTGCCAACAGATATTTTGTAGGAGAGATAGGGTCCTCACGCAAAGGCATTTCTTCATTCCTGTGACGGTTACCATTATAGTAACCTTGAAGCCTACAACGTAAAGTTGAACATTGTTCGTAAATATACGAAGAATACTTTTTACTAGTGTAAATTAGTTAAACTTATGAAAAAAAAGACATTTAATACCATTAAATTTAAAACTGTTCTCTATTCATGTATAAAGAACAGTTTCAAATTTAATTTCTAATGTAAATGTTACTATTAAATGAGTCAGAAAGCAGATAAAATATCGAAAACAAGTTATTTTTACTAAGTGAAATTATTTTTACCAAGTTTTCTGCCAGTGAAAGTTCCGTCAAAATCACTCCAGCCGTTCCTTGGATTACCCGTAACAAACAGACAATGAGACAAACAAATGTTTTATTTTATGTAAGTACCGTATGTACTTTCATATGCATTTGGTAAGAAACTGTTCATTTAATATTATATACAGACACTTCAATTTTACTTCTTTTAATATATTTAATTACCGATTTCGCTTTTTACAAGCATTTTGATGACGATAAAACATTCTTACAACCCTAATCTTTTCATTGGGGTGCGATATTGCGTGCTCGATGATAATTTGTACAAGTTGGGTTAATTATATACGGTGTAATAATAAAAAAAAATGTTACACCAGCCGTATAAGCACTTATTGCAATTTAATAATTACATAGGTAATTGGAGAATTATTGATATATATATATATATATATGTATATGGATGTTTCTGGTTACTGATATTAAAAAAAAAACAAATTGCGAAAATTCTGTTCTACAGTCTCTATTGCTGTTTTTAAATAAATATGATTATTTGACAAATTTCAAACGACGAAAAAAGACTAGTAATAAATGTACAGATATAGTTTTCCGCGTGGATTAAGATTCTGTAGTCACCCCGCCATTTATTTCACTAATGTCGTAAGAGCTGACTATGAGAGCAAGTCTAACAAAAGAATAGCGAAACTTTACACGAACCCTATACCGTCTGACCATAGTATAGTATACCAAAACTTCCTTTCTAAGGTCTAAGTCCAATAATAGACTGCTGCCCTCGATAAATTCACTCGTAATACAATTTTTGTTGAATCTGCCATCATACCAAAAATAGTCTGACTTTCTGTAGACTTGAAATGAAAATAAACTAGAAGACTATCATTAGCGCGGATTTGCTAGAATTTAGATATTGTAACACGTTTCAAACAACTTGTTCTTGTTATACCACGGTGTTCATCGTAATCCACGTAGAGAATACTGTATATTAAAATTTGTATCTTATTGTTTTATACATTACTTAAAAGATATAAAGAATGTTTGGTAGAAAATATGTTTGTTATGATATAAAGTTTTAAATTGTTTGACTCTGTAATAATTTGTCGAAAGTTTAATAAAACTTATTAATTTGAAGTCAAACTAATTATGTTTATGTTACTCAATTAATTTCTCTATCTCTCTCTGGTTATGGACTCTTAGCATGTCAGACTTAGAATATAATTACCTACCTGAATCTTCAAGTTATATTCGTACAAAGAACAAGAAAATCCCTTCATTTCGGTGCACAATTGTATTCTTGGGTTATTCTAGTGGTGAACGAGGACACCAGAACATCAGGGGATGTAAAGATAAGATGTTTACAAATCTTCTAGTATGTATAAAAAAAGTAATTTCCTGAAAGTATGTCGAACTCTCAGCTACAAATTGTTTGCTTTGTACAAATAAGCGCTAACGTTGTTTGGCGCGTTATTAAATTTCAAATTTTTGGTACATTCGTGACCCGTTTCCATAAAAGCACGCGAGTGCATCACCGTCTTCCGTTTGAGCTTTTATTTTGTTCAAATTCGACTCTGACTCAGTTTATGTGACATACTTTTAGCTTTTGGCATGTTTTCATGTCTTATTATTTAAAGCTGTGCTTGAGTTAAGTTTTATCTGCATTTTATTGTTGAAACTTATGACAGCATGTTTGCCACTGAAAATATTTCATTTCTTGTTATTTGAAGTGTTTTGAGCGTTATGTAAACATATTTTGTTTCTGTAGAAAGAATTATTAAAATAAATTGTTTTTTTTTTTACAATGATACATTTTTTAGACATTCTACGCACTGAAGCATATAAAATAGTTACCTTTTCTATTGTAATGAATATAAAGTTGTATATTTATATAATAATTAGAAAATAACGTGGATTACTAATTTTTCTTTTTTCTTGTCTCTGTATCTTGTATGATTGCAAACGACTGTCAAATTATTAATTCCATTAGTATCCAATTCATTTACTAAACTTCGGATTGATTTCGTTAAAATGTTTCAGTGTATCTTTACAGTTTCAAGTGAACATCAATCTCTTCTATTTTGATAACTAATAGCTAATGCAAGAACGCACAACACCGATCTATTAGCTACACATTATAATGCTGTACACGTAGGCATTTTAACTACAACATTAAAATTTGCGCCATTATTGCGAACTTGGAAGTTTATTCCAATTTTAATGGTAAATTTATGTCAAGCTACTTAGAGAATTGGTTTGGACAGTTTTTATGTAAACAGTAATAACCAAAGACTGAGATAAACTTAAGTATTAAGAATTTAAGTATTTGTAAACAAATTTTACTTACTTATTCTTTGTGCTGTTAGAGAGCTTAATTGTGCAAGATTCAGGAGATGAGAATACTTGTTTTCATAATTTTAATTTTAAAAATCTTAAATTTATTCCTTTTGAACAATTGGAATGCCTACTACTCGTAATCAAGTTTAAATCCATGATGAGGAAGCCGTAGTGTTGCGTACAGCCCCTTTAGCCACGTCGCAATTATTCCTCGTCGATTCTCTTTCTACAGTCGCTGACGCTCATATTCTCTCTCATTATTAACTAACAGTTTGCTTGGTTAAATAACTTAGCATTGATAGACGTCATCCCAATATATGTGTTACTTTTCTATTAAATTTTACAATTGTAGAACGTAACTTGTCCAGGGGAACTGGTTCTTTATGAGCTAGTGAGACGTACTTGAAGTGAAATTCGAGAAAATTGTTTTATGTACACGTGTAAATATCACTTTTCCTATTCATCATATTATTATTGTTGAGTTTAGTTGAGAAGAAATTTCTTTTGCAGCCTCGGTTTCGTTTCCCGAGTCAGACCAAATCGTTGAGTGATCCTTTAATATTTGTTTTGGAGTTTGTGTGTTTCTATGTATAATATGTATGTATTGTATTATAAAAAAAATGTCTAGTACCCATAATATAACTTTGATGGCGTTGTGTTTATGATGTCCGAAACATTTATTTATTTATTTACGTCACCTACTACCGTAACTGTATGCCCTATAAACCATATTTTTTGTTGAATTTGTTTATAGTATTTACTTTTGACACTCGGAAGGAATAACAATTTAGGACGTCTGGATGTTTACAATCCATTACCACCTGTATTGGAAGCAAATAAATATTCATGTAAACAAACACTGTCGTACGGTAAAATGTCAAATATTTATTAACGAGTACGACGTACACTCACAACCCAAATATCTGTTTTTGTTACAAGAAATACAAGTTCAACTTAGCTACTATGCCCGTAGATTTCAATATCAAAGCGTTCACATTTATTTTTTTGACGATTGTAATGTATGCATTAGGATGTAAGTACTATAGAGAAAAAAAATGCTTGACCGTGTTCTTTGCCGAACTTACAACGAAACGTATTACGCGTCCATACTTCAGAATACATATGTTTGCAGGAACGGTCACTTTTTAAGCTCAGCAAGTGACTACTCTGACTGATGAAAACTATGAGTAGAATCCAAGAGTAGGGGCCACCATATTCATTGTGAGTGTAGGTAATGTAGCATGGTGAGATACTCCTAAAAATCTATGCTTATTGAGATAATTCCGCATCGTTAAGCCTCCTATCTTACCAATAAAACACGAAGCACCGAATGGTGTCATTTTAGGTCTGTGTTCTGTGTGAGAGACAGTACCTCCGTGGTCGAATCGGCCTTTTCGTTCTGAAATCATCGTGGCTCTACTACCTTCAAAAGCGTATATGCTTGAATAGTGATTCGATATATGAACTGTACTGAAGCCAGTGCACAATTCTGAGCAGATGAAGGACGGGAGTGTTCATCCAAGCTCCCACAATAGATTATTCTGATTCACGGGAATATGGAAAAGATTTTATATACTCATAAACAGCAATAATGAACGAACTAGTCGAGTATATTTATATATATATATATATATCATTGTATACTAAAATTCAGTCGTAGTTGTTTTACATGTAAAGTATAGCAGCTAAAAACAGTAGCTGAATTTTACCCAGAACAATAGAAGGAATCTGACGATCTAAACATACCTACTTAAATTGAAACAAAATAGGTATTTCGGTAACAAGATGAAGTGACAGAAACTACAGAGTAACTATTAATACTGCATCTCGCAATTGAAGTTCTTGTGTCCCTTACCACAACATATTATACACACTTCCAAAAATCAACTATTGTATCGTAGCCTGCCTGTCAATTCGGATGATACTACAGATGATTCTGGTAAAGGCAATTTATATTGAAAATACGTATGTATATAAACATAATTAAAAGTCAACGTCTACGTCTTGTGCAATAAGTAGGACAAATACAGTAAACGCCTGGTTGTTGATAACGACAAACGCAAAAAAGTTATAATGTAGAATGATTTTAAAGTAAAACTTTAACTGTATTCATAACGGTTTGGTTACTCTATATAGATAGCCCTTTAAATATTTCAATGCCAAAATAAGTACTAATTATTATAAGTAACTGTCCAGACAGGTCATTGTTCCATGGTCTTTTTGGTATTCGCCTCAGGACAGGTGGCGTACGTGGCACCTGCTTCCGGCGGCGCGTACGCATATTTGGGATACAGAATGCATGTCGCGATTATTGGTCAGTCGAGTCTCGACGCTCGATGTGTACACACGGCACCGGTTTCACATGCCATGGTGATAATTACATGCCTTTTAACATACTTGAAGTGAAATTTGAGCAAAATTGATCTTATGTACACGTTGTAATTTCTGTTTTCATATTCATCATTTTATTATTGTTGAGCTTAGTTGAGTAGATTTAAAAAAAAAACATTAGAAAAGTTGTTTAAGTTAATGATGTAGTAGTCGACTGTAAAGAACTAAGATATATTAACTTTATAATCACTTGATATTAGTATCTTAGAAATGTAAAATACAGAAATCATATTATTGGTAACTGCGTAAGTACGTTAAAGTAAGTTTGAACCTGACCTGCTTGAGTTGGGTAATGCCTACGCTTTGCAATATATCCGAATATTATAATATAGCAATGCCTACTATTTCTTTCGATAAATTACCAATTTTACAACTTCAGTTGGTTCTCAGAATACCAATTCCGTTACTACAAATCGATATGAATGTTGTTAGATAGTTTTAAACATGTATGTCACGATAAGTATCAACAATTCCATGCGATGCAGAATTTCTATTGAATAAAGTAGTGCATTTCAAATTCCCCGCATTTCAAATAAATAAAGTGTATTTACACTTTATTTGGCACAAAAGTAGACATTTTCAAAAGTAAGAAAAAAATATTTTGTTTCCACTAAAGTGAACTACCGTACACTGAAATTTAAGGTTATATATAACGCTGACTTGCATGTGTGTTGCCATTCGGAATTCCACGAACGGTGTGGGTACTGCTACTGCCAACTTATTCAAAGCCCCATTATTTATTAACGTTTCGGTAAGTTTAAGTTGCTGTACGAAAAAAAACCAAGTACTTTCTTTCCAGCCATCCAAGATGCATTTATCTAACGTCTATACAAATCGATAAGTTTAAAAACAATCATTTATAGTCCTTAACGCTCATGGAGTACGTAATACGGACGATCGATGTTCCGATATTGTTTTGTTATCGCGGAACAATAGCTCGCAACAGGACGCTGCTGTCAGTACCTACATAATTATGTTTAAATGATAATGAGCACGTTCACTCACGCCGTTTACAAGTTTTATATGTTCTTGAAAAAAATGAATCTGATAAACTATGAGCCACCGATTCTGCTGTTCCGTGATTTGTAAAAAAGAAAACAAGAATATCCTTTTTTTCTTTTCATTAAATGTTTTTTCTTGAATTAAAAAACAACTGTTTAGCTTATTAAATTTAGATGATTTACTACAATTTTCGAAAACCATGAAAAAACATTGAAATTACCTTTAGACATCAGCGAATCCATAGTAGTCTTTGTTAACGATTTTTGATATCTTATTTATCTTAATATATAATATCACTCCATTCGTGTGTGTTGATATCAATCTAACGTGACTATGAGAGTATTCAAGAGGAAAGATATTGACATGTCTATAATGAAAAGGGTAGTCTCGATTTCTTGTTACGAAGCGTGTCCGACGATTCTTTTGTTAACTCCACATCGATAGTGATTTGTTCTATGCTTTTTGAGGAAATAAAAGCTGTTATGAACAAACCTTTGCGCAAAATTCCATGATGTATTTATTTCCAGGAGCTGAAAGTGAAATTTTGCCAAATTGTGAAAATAATGCAAATTTGAACTGTGATCGCCGTTATCAGGCGTTAAATTTGTAATATTTAGACAAGTATAAGTGCTTCTTTACCAAATATTTTACCTTGTAACCAATAAACCAGCCTTACATTAGAACGAGTCATCTTGAAGGACCAAAGTTAGAAATTTTGTAAACATTTAAGTAGTGAAACGCCTTACTTTTGTACCGAAACGTAGTGATAAGTCCAAGTAAGGATATATAACAGTGCTTAAAGTTTTTTACGTAATAATTTTGTATTGTGATCAAGGAATAGTTGTAGAATGTGAACGACGAAAAGTGTTTGTGGTGGTTACCTGACGTCCTGTAGTGTATATAAGTGAAGTAGTGGTAAACAGTGGCAAACATGGAGCGCTGTGATGGATTCCTGGTGTACAGAAAGCCGGTGTACAGGGTCTTCCAGTATTTGGAAACGTAAGTACATGTGTCAAGAATTTTTGATTGTGTTTGATTTATACAGCCATAAAACTATTGTTAATCAAAAATAGGTTCAATATATACCTTCTCTACTCTACCTAATTATGATAATGAGGTATTTTTAGGTATACTCATTATTGCCTATGATAAATATTGATGATCATATAAATGTTAAGAAAGTATTTAAAAAGTATCCATTCAAATTATAAGTTTATGAATTCAAAATGTTCTCAAATTATTATACTTTGAGAGCACGTCGAGACTCGTACCAAGCGAAGTCCAATTTTATGTTATTTTATTGAAATACTAATTACTTTAGAATCAGCAAAAAATAAATTACTAAAAAAAGTTAAAACTCATAATGTTGTCATTTGAAATCTTCCAAGACTCAAATTATATGCCAAAAAGAGGCCACTAATGATTTTGCAGGTTTTATTTTTAATTCAAATATGCTAATGTTAAATAGAGGTCTTTCAAAGGGTAGATAAAAACTGTTGATAACTTTTTTATCAGTGAGTGAAAAAACAAGATATTGAATGGAATGCTCATTAGTTTCTGATTTGGTCGGAATAATCATAGCTTTTTGTTCGACTTGTGTTTTGAGCTTAAGGACAAGGTAATAAGTTTGTGGAAACGAGACTTATGGGCCCGGTAAACGATCAAATTTGTTTGACAAATTTACGTGTTTCTCAAATTATTTGATCGTGTTTGTCGAACAAGTTTTTGATGTAAACGTGAAGTTTGACAAACAAATTTGATCGTTAAAGGGCCCATTAGTCGGAATACACTATCAAACGTATTTTTATTTTACAACTTCTTTTCTTTAAACCATTGTGTATTTAAGAGATCCCCGACAGGGCTAGGTAATTTTTAATATTTAACATTAATAGTCTTTAACATTCCACTATTGGACATAGGCCTGTCCTAAGCAATAACTATGATAACCATATTCTCGGAATAGATTAGACGATATTACGTTAGTTTTGAACTCAGTAAAATGTTATGTCAATCGATCAGCAGACAGTATCATTAGCAATATTCGGTACACAAAAGAATATCATCTTCTCAGATAAATTCATCATCATCGGTCCGTTGCAGTCCACTGCTGGACATAGGCCTCTCACAAGGAATACTACAGAGCCCCATCAGTTCTTTTTTGTTTTCAGTCGCTGCCATAACTCCATTATTCCTAAAAATAATAGAATAATAAACATGAGTCATTCATATAATAATCTTAGCTTCACGATATACAAAATTTCAGTTCAGTGTTCCGCAATAATTCCGTACTAAAGGATATTCGAACTCATTTATTAAGGATGTTTCAGATTGAGACACGACTCAAGCACCGCAGATACCTGCATATTTGATAAACCTATCGTGCCCAACTTCACTTACTCAATCATGAGATCGAGCTACCGGAATTTGAGATCTAATCTCATAGTATTAATGTTCCTTTCAATTTAGTGTTGCCTAGCAGCTTTATGGTGTTAATTCAGGCGAGTAATTGTTCGGTATATGATTCAATACGTTTGCTAAGCCGTTATGAACTCTATTAGATGCGTATTAGTTTAATTACCACTATTATGTGGGAGACATTTATAATGATTGATTCTCGCTATTCTATGGTAACAATCTTAAGTGATTGAAGTTAAATTATCCTCTAGGTATTTCTGCTGTTCATGCTAAGTGTTCATGTTACCCTTTAGTGTGTAGTCTTATTCGCTCTCGAGTCGCTCTTGATAGAGCGGCCATGGTCACGTAGAGATGTTAGTGTTAGATGTGGTCAAAGCCCATGGTATGGCTCTAATTAAAATGCGAAGGATATTTTAAGTTCTTCTGGCCTGTCGAATGCTACCCAGCCATGAACTTAGTACTCAGACAATTTTTCTCGGACCCAGACAAAATAATGATTAGGACCTTGTACGTACTTATAATTTTCATCGCATATTAAAAGTTGAGAAACTAAGTATAAAAGACAAATGTGTCTGTGTTTGTACTGGACATTGGCTTGTTCAGGTCTAGTTTTGAATAGGATGGTTGTTGTCGATACAATAACCTGACCTTTTAAACAACACGATATGGGTACGATATTATAACGAATTATCTCAATTTGCAAATCTTTACTTCCAAACTGAGATTTTTATTGCCCCTTTAGGCAGCCTGTTGAAAACTTAATAGGCCCATCGTTGCATTGGAAACTAAATTTTAATAACGATTTTATTTAGGATTTGATGTTTCGTAGAAAGTTTCGTAAAAAGTAGCGTATGTCCTTCCCCAACGTATTTTTATGTCGAATTTCATTGAAATCGGTGCAGCGGCTTAGCCGTGAAAGCAAAACAGACAGACAGCAACTTGCGAATATATAACATTAGTATGGATTCCCTACAGTGATCTATGCTCCTAATAAATAAAAACTAAAGACTCGACTAAAGATTTCAATTAATGACATCATTAATTGAACAGTGTTTTAGTAGATTAATAAAAGGAAAGTTTCTTAGTATAAATAACATTAGAGTAGATTAAACCTTCGTTAATTTCTTAGTTTATATTTAAATTGCAAATTCTCACGATGGAGATAAAATTACAACAGAAACATCTCGTTGAAATAAAATAATATGAGATTAAAATTAACAGGCAAGGGAATGGTCTCTTAGAGAGATGAACATGGCAATCGTTATTGGGAAGTCAGTGCCCGTAAATATACTGACAACTAGTTCAACCATATATTTCATCCTCAGGATATCGGACGTTCGATGCCAGTCGCTCTGTGGTAAAACTAATGCTCAGGTAAAACCGGTTGTAAGAGTACAATTGACCAAATAATCAAGTTAGAAAGGCTAGGCAGATGATATAGATGGTCTCTCAGGGGCAATAATATTTATAAGAGCCGATGCTACCAATTATTATTTGATTGATAATAGTTGTCCTTATTGCCAGTACATTCAATCGGTAACAAGTCGTTTACATATCGCATGCTGTAAAGAGTGCATTCAGAGCATTCGCAAACGAACACAATACGTGGCTATTGTCAGCCCACACGTCGGAATTCCTTTGAAATAGAACGCCTTGGAGACACTGGAAGTATCGGAACACTGCTAAAATGTAAGTTTATAAGTGAAATCGGGACGGTTGGTTTTTAAATGATCGCCTATCCAATACGACCGGGTTGAGGCAGTTGGTGTAGTGGCAATAGTAAATGATGTATAAACATATGAACTAACAAACAGTTGTAAGTTCACGTGCTTACTATTAATTAATGCAATTTTCATACAAGCATATTGGTATTTAATAAATTCTCCATAAACAACGCATACCCGGCGCGAGTCGACCAAGATGGAGAAATTTACATAAAGCTACGATATTTCACAAATACGTAAGACGTGGAAGACCTATCCCGTGTAGCATTGACCCTTGTGTAATTCTTGATACTTATATTTATCTCCAGATTGCAGGTGTTTGATACTTGTCGACAAGAACAAATTGAAGTTACTTTAAATGCTCCCTTCATAATGCTATTCATTTCATCAGCATTAACAGTATGACACTCCACTGCTTTACATAACCCTTTCCTTAGAAAGAAATTTGGCAAGTTAGGAAAGGTAGAAAGGAGAAAAGTCGTGCTTGATCGCTATTTAATATACACGTAACATCAGTCAGAAAAAATCTAGTGCGAATCTTGAAAAATTTTGTTTCTTTAATTTCTTAAATTCTTTAATCACTTTTAATTTGATTATCCAGACATCTAACGGAAAGTAACTTATTGGAATTTCAAATTAGTATTGTAGTATGTTCGAAAAACGCAGACTTTGAGAGATTACATGTACATTTTAGTCATTTGAGAAATCCATTCATTTCGTAAGTCTTATAAAAATATTTAGAATTGATGGGTTTTTAGGGTTCCGTAGCCAAATGGCAAAAAACGGAACCCTTATAGATTCGTCAAGTCTGTCTGTCTGTCTGTCTGTCTGTCTGTCTGTCTGTCTGTCCGTCCGTATGTCACAGCCAATTATTTCCGAAACTATAAGAGCTATACTGTTGAAATTTTGTCAGTCGATGTATTCTGTGAACCGCATTAAGATTTTTACATAAAAATAGAAAAAAAAACAATACATTTTGGGGGTCCCCATACATGGAACTGAAACTCAAAAATTTTTATTTCATCAAACCTATCCGTGTGGGGTATCTATGGATAGGTGTTTAAAAATGATGTTGAGGTTTCTAATATCATTTTTTTCTAAACTGAATAGTTTGCGCGAGAGACACTTCCAAAGTGGAAAAATGTGTGTCCCCCCCCCTCTAACTTCTAAAATAAGAGAGTGATGAAAGTAAAAAAAATATATGTTGTACATTACTATGCAAACTACCAACGAAAATTGGTTTGATCGAGATCTAGTGAGTAGTTTTTTTTTAATACGTAAAAATCGTAACACGCAATTTACCTTTCATCCAATCAATACACTATTATAAAAACATCGATCAAAGTTACAACGAACTACAAGAACTTTTATATGATGTTACTTGCTGCTATGGAACCCTTCATGGGCGAGTCCGACTCGCACTTGGCCGCTTTTTTTTTTTCAAAAGGCCTCTCAAATCATAGGGGTGGTCGACTGCTATAAAAAGTTACCGAGTACTCTCCAGAGCCTAAGTAAAGCGTTAATGAGTGGACGCAAGATTGTACTTTTTAAATTACACGATAGGGTTGACACTTACTATAGATTACACTTGTGTGGTACAAAACTATGAATTGTGAAAGCCAACATTCATCCAATGGGTGTCGTATTAATTGATTAATAATAAGAAAACTTGAAGCAAACTATACTATAAACTCAACAGGCCAGCGTTTATATAGGACCAAAACTTCTTCTAAGGAGAGGTTTATGTCCAACAGTGGAGAACAGAAATAGTGTCTTTTACATTTTTCATAAATTACTAAAAACAATAAAGTACCTAATCAAATATTATAAACGTTACAATAACATAGAAAAATAGCAATAAGTTAAGGTGGCCTTTTAATTAGGTAGAATATTCGTCTACATATTGTAAAAATGTGACTCTTTTTTTTTATAATTATTGGTGACAACCCTATCCTACCAAAAGGGTGGGATGTTTTCATAACGTTTTAAATATAACTTAAAAGGGGAACTAAGTGTTTTCAAAAGTGTTCACTAGATTGTTTTAGGAGCTTTTTTTAGACGCATGCACATAAGTTTTGTTGATAGTAATGGGACTATAAAAGTTAATGATTTGTCTCGAACAGTGTGTCTGCATTCTGTTGAGGGGTTGCTCATAATTTTCTATTAGTGATACGTGGTATAATGAGGTGTAGATATTTTTGTGATAAGTTTTAATTATTATATGATATGTGCGTGCATGAAGGTACTTTTTTATTTCCATTTAAATATTTATTAGGCTGCTCCATAGTCATTAAATTGATTAGACTGATTTATTAGCTGTTGTTGAATTGCATAATCTTTATTTTTATCTCGAGTGGGGCCTTTGCTTTCTTAGTCGGACTTACGACACTTATATATTGCATATGGGTTGGTATTTGAGTATAGTTATTTCTATAAATTATTCGATGTTATACATTATCATCGAGAGAGTAAAAGAAAAATAACACTGATCTCTATAATATCTGGTATTTTACTTTTTAACTCATTGGGATGTTCATAAAACTCACATTGCAGTCGAGTTAAATTCATAAAAATGTTTAAAGCTTATCCCGCGTTCCGTTTGATATGGAAGCTAAAATCACGATAAAAAAATCACGACACAGAGGGGACGATTCCACCCTCCATGATGCAAACATTTTAAAGGCTTCAGGGGGGGACGGTAATATCGTTAATGGACTTTGAAACACACTAATTAGTCTATGAAGTAGTCTCTGGCAATAGTATTTATTGCTTCTTTTAATATTCTCTTTGATATGTTCTGTGAATTTTTATTCTAATAGTGTTGACTATGATTCAGTCTCTGTTCGTTTTAACAAATAGAGAGTTACCATTTTTCTGTTTTTAAATTTATTCGAATCGATAAATCCTGTAGTTAGAGCAATATTTTAACTAGTTTTATAGAGATCTAATGCTCGTTTTAACCAACTATACTTAAACCGTCTCCTAACTAGGAGCCTCCAACGTTGTTTGCCCCTAAACTTTAAGAGATATCCATGTACTTAGATATTCTCCAAAGTTGGTGAAGATGAAAATATCACTTAGGTTTACCTAACTCCCTCTAAGTAACTTCAATTAGCTCTCCTTAAATTTAGAGGATATTGGTGAAAACGGCCATAATTCTTTTTATCTAACATAAATAATAAGCCATATAAGCAATATGTCAATAATAACCCTGTGCTCCGAAAACAAATACATTAATTGTACGTAGTAAGTTTCTCTTTGTCCTCTGACGTCTGAACAGCGTTCTCTTCAAAGACATTTTCTTTTTTCCTAAAGCGACATTAAAGTGGCGTGGTGAGGAAGCCAGTGAAAAATGGCTCGAGACCTTATCGATATTCCCTCGCAGAGTTCAGTAAACGACATAAAATTTATTGTGTGACGTGTATTAGGTATGTGCCGTCTGTTATCTCAATCTATGAGGAAACCACCGTCAAGAGTTGGGAACATAATAACTGTTTGGAAATGATTAAAAATAATGAAAATGTTTAGAGTGAACTTACAATTTTGCAGTATCTTGGGAACGCTTCCGAAGCCTTCATCTACGCTAGATGCGTCATGTTAATTTCATATATATGAAACAAAACTATTCTTTACATAACCTGTTCTTAAAAATCCTTAAGGATTTTTCAGCTGTGGTAATGCTATGTAAAAAAAAGTATTGCTCTGAAAACAGCTTTGCTCAGTGTTTCCATAATATACAGTAGTAAATAACCTCGGTAAATATAATAAATTAATAATTACATTTGTCATAATCTTTGAACTGGTGTATATCAAATTCACCTTAATCCAATAACTGGTATGTCAAGCTATACGACATTTGCAGAAATTTAATATAATATCGTAATATCTGATATTATTAGACAAAATGGCTTTGCAACGGGTTGTAGAAATGTAGACATATTTCTGTCTAGAAATAAGAAATAGTGTAGAGAAACAATAGCGCTAAAGAAAATTGAGGTTATCCTATTGAACAGAAGCAATCAGTATTAATCGCTACTCAAGAGTGAGATATATATGATACGAAAATGTAATATGTTACCAAATTGCCTCAAATACCTCTGCTTTAACCAGTTTAAATGTTTTCTTTTATATTAAAGTCTACCAAAGTGACTGTACTCTGCTTGATGGAAAGCATGAGTAGAGTCCAGGAGTAGAGGTCACCATCCTCATTGTGAGAGTAGGCAATGCAGCATGTTTACCTATACCATGGGGGCCTGGTCAGATGTTTCTACATCAATCTCCCGGTCTTCGGAGGGCGAATGATGAAGAATAATTGGGGTGAGGGTAGTACTGCCCCGGTCGAGCCGACCCATGCGTGCTGAAATACCTCCAAATGTAATCAATTTGATACATATTTCTTCTTTCTTTCTTAGCAAATGTAACTAATCTAGTAACGATTTTGACAATGATAATGAAATACAATTAAAATGTATTGTGTCGACATGTTCGTAAGTTTTAAAGTTTGTACACCAGAAAAGGTAGAATATAAGGAACGTATTGTTAAATAATAAATATATATATTGTAGTATATTCTAACAAATATATCAATCTTAATATTTAGTCTCCACGTTACATTTTCAGTCAGTAACATTAATAACAAGAGCTTAACACCTATCACTGGGTGACGTTCAGGATTCTGTAATGTGACAGCAATGAAGCACAAAGCTTAAAGTTAATTAATTGTAATAGAGGGGAGACAATTTGAAAGGCGGTATACTCTGACGACTCTTGAACTATATGGAAATGGCTTGTTATTTACTATCAAATACTCTACTTACTAGGTCTTCTACGACATAAATATTAGACTGGGAGGCAGTTACGTGTTTCCGTGAGCAGCGGTCAAGATACTCCAGTCGGTCTGTACATACTGCCTTTCAAAGTTCCTCCCCTATTATTAAGTTTAAGCTACTGCTGTCCTATTAGCTTGGTCAATTCAAAATATGTTGTCTAATTTTTTATTTAAAGTTTACCACCACGATTATTATGATTTTGGTAATAATAAGTGTATAATACTACTTTAGTCGTTTTACAATGAGCTACATAAACGATAAAACAGTAGACGAAATAGAGAGAGACAAAAACATTGATTGGTTCTAAACTTAAATTTTTTATTTGAAATTGATCTTTGTGGCCCACATAACAATAAGCAAGGAACAAAAACTTCTTGTTTTACTACCATTTTGTTTCATTGTTTAATATATTTTTATTTTATTTTAAAAATGCTTTTCTGAATTTCTAACAACTACCAAGAAAATAATATTGTGTTTGTCCAAATCCTCAAAAACTGCCATGATATTTAGAGATTTTAATAACCCTTCACTCATTATCTCCTGCATAAGGTTTTTTTTGGGCTTCAGTGTGCATTATTTTACTGTTATAGGTCGTCATCGTCATGATTGTATACAAAAACGTTCTTAAATTTTTCCCCACACAATGTAATGAGTAGGGGAACAAACCCACGTGTTACTTCACACATGATTTATATAAATATACTTTATTATATTGAATAATGGCGTTGCGTTACGGACTCATTTTGTTGAGTAAGTTAATTGAAAAATGTTTGATTGATATTTTTGTAGCGGTGTGGGACTTGTACTTTCGAGGGGCTATATTGAGAAAGGAGGGGAAAATATAGGGTAGTTTTAAATTATTAATCCCCCAACTTTCTAAGTGATGAATTTTATTTGACATGCTAATTGAAAATGTGAGAATTGTGTTTTTAAGAGATGTTTTTTTTAAATAATAATAATAAAAGAACTTTATTTGACAGACACAACATACAGCAGATAGATAAAAAACAATTTTGCAAACAGTACAAGGAGATAACAGTTGACAATATTTATGAGGCTTGTAACATTTGCTAATGTCAATTTTAAATATTTTTTTAAATTTCAAATATATTTACGTTTGTAATGCTGCTGGATGCTAGTAAAACGCTATAAAACCGTGCAGTACCATGCAGAACCCATCATTTTATAGGTTATAAATATAAAGGCTTCCAAATTAAGACATTATGGTAATGATAGTTAAAAGAAAAAAAATAGAAATAAACTCATATTATAGGTAAAATAATTTCTAATAAAATCAAGTCATTTCCGAATTTCCACATTCAAAAAAATTAAGGCTGTGCTGTAACGTAATTGAATCCTCGTGAAAGTCTTAATCAATTACTAATCATCATCATCAGCGCGTTGCAGTCCACTGCGGGACGTAGGCCTCTCCTAAGGCACACTACAGAACCCGGTATGATGCTTTTTGCATCCAGTCAAATCACTAATCATGTCATTTCAATCTAAAAATGCGTGTCTAGTCAACGCCATCTATCGATAACAATACAAACTCTTTGATCTAATCCATTTCAAACATATCCTGCACTCATTCTAACCCATTTGATTTTAAACTTTAAATCACATTGGATATTAATACTTTTAATTTAGACTTTTAGAAATGTAAGTAACTCCTCATGTAGAACTGTTTTTAAGACCTATCTAATTCATTACGACATCAACCGTTGCGGAGTAGGGTGCTTAATGAGGCCATAAAACACTCCAATTTGCGCAATTTGTTGATGCTTCTGAAACTCACATGTAGGTACTTGCCCTTCCGTTAATTATACCAATGATAGCTTTGTGGTTTTCTATATAGCAGCCAGTTAACGATGTTAATATCATATTGCGATATGTTAAGACTCGATGACGTTGTTTTTCTATTAGCCTGTTTCGCGCAAATAACAGTTTCTTCTGATTTTTAGGGTTCCGTAGCCAAATGGCAAAAAACGGAACCCTTATAGATTCGTCAAGTCTGTCTGTCTGTACGTCCGTATGTCACAGCCAATTATTTCCGAAACTATAAGAGCTATACTGTTGAAATATGGTCAGTCGATGTATTCTGTAAAGCGCATTAAGATTTTTACATAAAAAATAGAAAAAAAACAATACATTTTGGGGGTCCCCATACTTGGAACTGAAACTAATTTTTTTTTTCATCTAACCTATCGTGTGGGGTATCTATGGATGGGTGTTCAAAAATGATGTTGAGGTTTCTAATATCACTTTTTTCTAAACTGAAAAGTTTGCGCGAGAGACACTTCCAAAGTGGAAAAATGTGTCCCCCCCCCCCTCTAACTTCTAAAATAAGAGAATGATAAAACTAAAAAAAATATATGTTGTACATTACCATGCAAACTAGAAACGAAAATTGGTTTGAACAAGATCTAGTGAGTAGTTTTTTTAATACGTCATAAATCGTAACACGCAATTTACCTTTCATCCAATCAATACACTAGTATAAAAACATAGATGAAAGTTACAACGAACTACAAGAACTTTTATATGATGTTACTTGCTGATACGGAACCCTTCATGGGTGAGTCCGACTCGCACTTGGCCGCTTTTTTTTTATTAGAATAATTATTATTTATTCCATTTGTTGATACGCGTAGACCTGATGGTTTGTTCTATATAGCTGATCCCACCTTAGTTCTTGGTAACGAAAAGTATAGCTGAAAGAAAATAATTGTTATTAACGAAAGTATAGCTGAAAGAAAATAATTGTTACCGTGAGATATCTAGTGTACAAAAGTCAAGTTGATATCTTTGTCTATATGCTAGATATTTCACGGTTTTAAAAAAACACATAAATGTGACATTTACATTTAATTAATTTATAGACTTCAATGTAGTGATTTGGTATATGCTGTGTATTGAAAATATAAACTATAAACATAAAATATATGTTATCCATGTTGTTGTTAGAGCGTGTCTAGGTTAACACTCCAATCTCTTGAAACCCTTTGTGCTTATCCCCCTATTACCGTTGCCCGCACTCGATAGATCAGATAATAGAGAATGTCGAAAACGGGGATGTTATGTTATTGAAGATTTTACGGGTTTCACACTAAATTGCGGATGTTATTTGGGGTGAAGAGATTCGCTGTGAAGATGGGGGAATGGAAGTTCTACGGTAATTTAGGTCAATTTCACCCTACCTTAGTTTTTACATATTTTTTAGGCTGTAATTTTAGTTAGTAATTTAATTGTTTTTGCAAGCAATAGAACGGCACATGAACGAAGACGAGCTCATGTTTTTTTCTCTTGTTCTATGTATCGTTTTTTAAAAAAAACCAGTAGCATATTATAAATTATTAATTACGCTTCTAAATACATATGTTTCCTCTAATGTACATTTTAAAAGTGCAATTTAGCAATTGAATGCCTAAAATTTATTTAATATCTATAAAGTTAAAACTAGACATCTTTAAATTATTGTTTTTCATTTTTAGGGTTCCGTAGCCAAATGGCAAAAAACGGAACCCTTATAGATTCGTCAAGTCTGTCTGTCTGTCTGTCTGTCTGTCTGTCTGTCTGTCCGTCCGTATGTCACAGCCAATTATTTCCGAAACTATAAGAGCTATACTGTTGAAATTTGGTCAGTCGATGTATTCTGTGAACCGCATTAAGATTTTTATATAAAAATAGAAAAAAAAAACAATACATTTTGGAGGTCCCCATACTTGGAACTGAAACTCAAATTTTTTTTTTTCATCAAACCTATACGTGTGGGATATCTATGGATAGGTCTTCAAAAATGATGTTGAGGTTTCTAATATCATTTTTTTCTAAACTGAATAGTTTGCGCGAGAGACACTTCCAAAGTGGAAAAATGTGTGTCCCCCCCCCTCTAACTTCTAAAGTAAGAGAGTCATAAAACTAAAAAAAAAATATGTTGTACATTACCATGTAAACTACCAACGAAAATTGGTTTGAACGAGTTCTAGTGAGTAGTTTTTTTTTTATACGTCATAAATCGTAACACGCAATATACCTTTCATCCAATCAATACACTAGTATAAAAACATCGATGAAAGTTACAACGAACTACAAGAACTTTTATATGATGTTACTTGCTGGTACGGAACCCTTCATGGGCGAGTCCGACTCGCACTTGGCCGCTTTTTTTTTCCAAATACAGTGCAACCTTAATATAGCGAACCTCAATTTAACGAATTCCTCGATTTAACAAATTTTTCGTAATCCCCTTGAATGGTCCTTATGAGTCAATGTAAATAATATCTTTATATTACGATTTTTTTTACGAACAACCTCTTTATAACAAATTTTCAACTAACAAAAAAACTGTAAATACCTGTAATTAACGAATTTTGTCAACTCAAAACCTCTATATAACGTAATCCCGCTATCCCATTGTATGCGATTCAGTCGCAACAGGTTTTTTTTAATACATTTTTTTCGTAAAACAATCTAAGTCGTTTGATGGAAAGTAGTGTTAACAGTGCTGCTCGGCACTATTGTTGAAGATTCTAGTAGCAATGACTCAGAAACGTAAAAGGTGTTCCTTATCAGTCGCAGAAAAGCGAAACATCTATGTTGACAAAAATCCTACAATGAAAAAATTAGACATAGCTAATAAGTTCAGCTTCCGCAAGTACATTGACTACAATTTTAAAATTTAATGATACGTTTTCGGAAGAAGAAAGTTGAATGTAAACAGTAGAATAAAAAAATGTTTTTCACCTCTTTATAACAAATTTTAGACCAATCTTACCTCAATATAACAAACCTCAGTTTAACAAATTACTTGATATAGCGAATATTTACGAGTTCCCATCGGATTTGTTATATTGAGGTTGCACTGTAATGTAAAGAAATACCGATACTTTCATTGTACAAAAACTTACACTAAGCAAAAGCGCAATTCGCAATCCCTCTCCGTACAAAAAATTAACAACACACTATACTGCCAATGGCCACCCCAAGTTCATGCCCTCATTTTAGTTGAAGGGCTAGACAGAGTATTTTAACTTCCATTTGGGCCAGAGGGTAAGTTTTCATTATTTGACGTAGTTGATGCTTTTTAGTGAATAGGAAACTCCTGTAATAAACTAACTTCTCTTTTTGTTTTAGCATTAGGTTCCCCTTTAAACCGACACCTCCCTTAAGCAAGGCAGATAACATTATTATTATCTAGGGATAATAATAATGTTATCTGCCTTGCTTAAGGGAGGTGTCGGTTTAAAGGGGAACCTAAATAAATCGACCTTAATTAAAAAGTTTTGTTTGTGCGTGTTATCTCTCAAAATGTTAGATCAATATGCCTGTGTCAGATTTCGCACTTTCATCACATTTCCTAAGTAGAAGTTGACAAGAATCCTGTGTAAATCTTTCAAGAAACTGCGGTTATGTTCGTCGAACAAAGTTATCCGCTTCAGTTCGGGTAGTTTGAAATCGAAGAAATTTCCCATTTTATAAGTCTGAAGCTTACACTTAAAATGTTTTCACCTCGTTGAACACTTCTTCGAGTATAATCTTAAGGTCTGATCCAGCTGTGGTTTAATTAGAAATTCGTTTATGTTTGCATACTTGACTTGAAGTGATTTATTATAATCTTAAATAGAAATACTACGGTATCCTCAAATAATAGTAGGTTTCATTGACTTATTATTATCTATAGGGACATAGTACTTAATTGGGTTGTCCATTCTCAGAGGATCCATTGTCCGAACTCAATGATAGATGGAGCATATTTTTTTCATACTTTTGTAAAAAACAAATTGTTTTGACTTAATAACTTTGAACCATGGAGGTTAATATGTATTCGTATGTGTGCCTTATTTGCAACATAATAAATAGTTTAGTATATTATACTGTAACCTGCATCCATAAATTTTAAAGAAATAATCTGAAAGACACCATTACATTATAGTAACTTGGAGTGATCGTGCGTCTATTTCTGTGCTTTGTGTTTACTACCACCTTATTTGACTTCGGCTTGTATTTTTGGATTTGTATATTCGTGTTCCATGCTCCGAAATGTATTTGTATGTACAAACAAATAAATTTTCTAAAAATATTGCTAAAGTTAATCAGTGATCAAAGATTTCTTGGTACATCATTTTTAAAAATAGGTGCTAAGTTAAGATAACGTTGAATAACGAGAAAAATGCCTTTATGAAAAATAATAGATAGCCAGCGACGTTAATGATAGAAATCTATAAAAAAACTTACGCCTTTACTGAGATATTTCTAAAAGTAATAAGGAGCAGCCTATGCCTTTCCTCAATAATAAAAGTATCTCCATGCCAAAAATTGAAATCAGTTTAGCAGTTAAAGCGTAATAGACAGATATACTTTGGAATTTATAATAGTAGAATTGATTTGATATGCATCACTTTTCAGATGCAAGCTACTCGTAACTTATAAAATATCTACAAGTAAATAAATGCATATTTTTCTTTAATATTTACATTTAATTTATCTTTGTTACAGGTAAGCAATATAATCAGCTGTAGGAAATATAACGGACGTAAAAATGTATGTTAACAGGAGTTATTAAGGAACTTGATGGTAATGGTTATAACGACCACCTCGCTAATGCGCCGCCACGAGTACAGACTCGTATATAAATATTGTGAATACTATCCCCAGATAAGACAGTAATTATATTTGTAGATCATTAAATTGATGTAGATTTATTTTGTATCTATAACTTTTTGCATCTATAGACCTTTATATTTTAGAAAACAACAAACATCTGATGTACAGAAGGCAATCAAGTCTATTTGAACGAAAATCTAAATGTCGGTCGCCAGAACTGCCTGGTACTAGCCTACCTTATAGGTTTTGTTGAAATTCGGAGAAGTTCGTATCTTGATTGCTTTATGTATTTTCCACAATAGGGAATATTTTCACGTCGCCTACAAAAAAATATTATGGAATATTATACAGTGAGCTGTGTCCGAAAAGCAGATTTGTATTCTTATTACCTGATGTTGATACGAGTCTCTTTTAAATAGTTTAGTTAAGCACACATAGGATCTAGTATAAACCAGCCCTTTTTCTTTTCTTTCTTTATTTTTTGATTATCTTTCTGCAATCGTTAACGCCTCTATTCTCTTGTATTGTTGGCTATTATTTCTATTTGACGACGTGACTTAGCGTTGCGAGACACCATTCTTGTACATTAGTTATTTTTGCTACAACTTGAAACTCGACTAGAGGAGCTGAACCAATCCGAGAGTGCGGCGACTTGTTTTGATACCGTAATTCCAAGTTAGTGTTAATCCGATCTTATCTGGTACACTTACGTATCTGTGAGAGAACTACCAGGTCTATTTACCATCCGCCATCTGTACTCGTATTCATTACGTTGTAATGTGAATAGGTACACTTGAAATTACAGTGATTTAGGTTCGATAATATTGGTTGTACTTTTTAATAATGTATTTTTAAACACAATTATTCTGTAAAGTCCCTTTTTATATCGCAACAGTATCATCAGGAAGTGTGTTTGTGTGTGATAAGTGTTTGCTCACTCAGCCAGCGTTTCGAACAACCTCATTTAAGGTTTTTTTTATGTTATCAATGGTAATGTAATTTATTTGTAGATTGCGTTTTAGAAGTGAATCTCCTTCAACCTATTGCTTCTGTTGAATGAAAACTAGATGACGTTGTGTGTCAGATGTGCGAAATATTTATTTATTTATTTTGGGTAACTGGATGGGATCGCAATGATTATATAGTGCAAAACATCCGATTCAAAAGCAACATAACCCACAGGGCGCATTTTATATGAATTCTACAAGAGTAGTCTTTCGAGCGATGAACTTTCCTTGTTACTTTGTCGACAAGAGGGTGTTAGTGTGTTGTTAAACAGATTATAAAAGGCTTTAAAAGTTCCATAAAGTTGGACAGTCAAAGTTTTCAACACATTAATAACTCTTTCTACTTTCCAGGCATTCTACAGTATGGTAACAGGAACCGGATAGCACGGTTATGTTTAAACTAGACTAGATTAGTAATCTTGGTACCGATGTCTTAATAACATTAGTCCCCGGATCCCTTCTACTTCATAGTGGCACACCGTGTGGTTTTAGTCAGTCTGATTCCGACACACAACCCTCCCGCAAAGCGATCCTTTTGGGATGACGGCCCGTGGATATGTTTAAAGTTCCATAAAGTTGGACAGTCAAAGTTTTCAACACATTAATAACTCTTTCTACTTTCCAGGCATTCTACAGTATGGTAACAGGAACCGGATAGCACGGTTATGTTTAAACTAGACTAGATTAGTAATCTTGGTACCGATGTCTTAATAACATTAGTCCCCGGATCCCTTCTACTTCATAGTGGCACACCGTGTGGTTTTAGTCAGTCTGATTCCGACACACAACCCTCCCATGTATATACACATGTTAAAAAAAAATGTAATCTTAGTAGTTTAGTAAGTATCGTAAAAACATACATAGAAATGTATTGTGAGGTCAATGCAACGCATGATAAAAAAGTATGGTATATTTCTATAAGTAAGTACCATGCTGTTTTTGAATAAAGGCGTCTTCCAGACCAGAAACTGTCAGGCATGTAGTTTAAATAGCAGTGGAGTGATGGCAAGCGTCACGCGATGCTTCGTGTGTAAGTGTCCTTAATAATAGTTCAACTTATAGCTTGGGGTAAAATCTTAAGGTGGTGCTACATTTGTTTGTTTTCTTATTGCTTCAATACTGGTTTTATGAAATGATTAAAGTTTAATTAAATTTCTGAGGATCTTTACTAAACTGTTCGACTCTTCCTTTCTCGGTGGAGCAGTTAAAACTTTACTACAAGGGCACGTGTTTCCCTGCAACTATAAACAAGCAGCATTTCACTAGGTCACCATAGGGTCTGTCGGTCAGCATACTCCACTGTCCTTATTCGCAATGAGGATGCCGATCACCACTCTTGGATTCTTGGTTTAAGTTACTTTGAATAGATCCTCGTCCTTGTGTCTCTTTCCTAAATTTTGAGCACTTGTTCCTGTCTTGAGCAGTGTGCAGTTCAGCTTGGATCGTATTGCTGCGAGCGGAGTTGATTTGCGCTGTCTAGCGCAATGGGCTATGTCATCTGGGTTTTTTCACCCCGATTTTGCCAGTCAACATCAACCTTTCGATGTTCTTATTTAAAATAAATACTTAACTAATATTAAAATGTCAGTCTTATATGTAAATATTTCTTCTTCTTCTTATAGTGCCTCTTCAATCTTGAAGGTTGGCCGTCAGCTTCTTGTCCTCTCTGTCATTGACCAAGCGGAACAGTTGCTCAACGGAGGTGATACCGGTCCACTCCCGGATATTAAGCAGCCACGATTTATTTCTTCGCCCAGCGCGTCTCTTCCCCTCTACCTTAAAATTTTCACCCCATATTTCCTTAAAATTCCCAATTATATACTAATATTCCACCACAATTTATTACCCCACTATGAAACCTTTATACGTGTTTATATAACAAACAAAAAACTTACCTATTGACAAAGTTATGTAGACATGTATTTTCACTCGACCGTATTAAAATCCTCTCAATAAGTCAGCCTAGCAGTCTGCTATGAATATAATAATGCGTAGAAGCACAAGTGTGACACTACCTTTATGTAGCTAGTGTTGAGATTTATGCTCATAACAAATGTTGCCTTCGGGAATGTTCGCAGTTCATATTTGTAATGGTTACCAGCGGTAATGTTACGAATATTATCTCGACGAGTAAACTGCGTGGAATTACAAATTGATTATGCGTGTTCATGTTATCATGACTTTTTCATGTTAGTTAGTTAAATAATTATGTTTTGATGTTAACAGTTAGTAACTGTTCGTATTCTTAGATATAAAAAGGAAGAGATTGGAATGGAACTATGTCGTTTTATCTTTATATGTACGATTAGGGGCCATCCATAAATTACGTCACACCTTAAGGGGGAGGGAGGGGGTCGACGAAGTGTGACATTGTGTGACAAGGGGGTGGGAGGGGTCCTAAATTATGTGACGTCACATTTCAAAATCTATTGTAATATATATGGTGTATATCTTAAAACATGAACTTTAAACTATTACTTTACGAAAACCTCAAACTCAAACAACTCAAACAACTATTTCTGTGTAAATATAGGATACCAATTGAATTGGTGACCACTCGCTCTACTAGTATCACGCGCCGACCGCCTAGGCGCCCTTTGATTGCGCCTAGCGGACCTAGCGGTGATTTGTTTCTATTTCATTTGACCACTGTCTTTCGCGGATGAAACAACGTCATTCTTAGTTCTACTATTTTGTAATTAAATCACCTTTTTTAGGGTTCCGAAGCTTATGACTCGTCCCCCCCCTCTAAAAGCTAAACGGCTGGCTCAAAAAATCTGGAAAAATTCGTGATGGTGGTCCATATAATGCACTTTAAAGGAAAACTATAACGGATAAGATGGCTTTGTTAGTTCAGGCCTTATAGAGGCTTAACTTGTAAAATGCGCTCATTGCGAAAACGTCATACAAAATTAACGCATTACGTAATCATAACAATTATCTATTAGATACGATTTTAAATCTATTATGGGTGACTGAGGAACCCTTTCTATGCGTGGCCTGACACGCATTGGGCTGATTACTTCTGTCGGATAGTCCATCCAAAGGTTGCCTGGAAGAAATTGCTTTTAGCAATAAGGCCGCCCATTGTACATATCTTACAGAAACTTTCAACTGCAAAAACTGTTGGTTGGTGTACAATAGAGTAAATTCTATTCTTATATAGTCGAACAAATAATTAAATAATTGTGACAAATTTGAAATTGATTTGAAGAACATAGGGCTAATCCATTTACTTTTCTAGAGTATATTATATATATATTTATACTCGTTTTTTACGCGGCGAATGTATTTCGCACTAAACCGTTCTTGGGGACAATGAAGGGTGTGTGTGGGACTCCCGGGCAACCTATACCAACTAATCTCTGAGTCACGTTGAGAACTGGATAGTAAATAACAATAAAACTTGGTTTGGTTTTTTTATTTTGTTAATTTCTTTAATTAGCATAGTCAATCGTTTTTAGGATTCCGTAGTTCTTGACTCGGATTCTTATATATTAGTCATATCCTTCCGTCCGTCCTAGACCTACCGACCTAACGGTTGGTGCTAGAAAGATGAAATTTTGCTTGAATATGTGTTGTAATTACGTCGCAGAAGTGCTATAATAAAAATATAAAAATTATTTTTATTTGGGGTACCTCCCCTATTCGTAAAGTGGTGATGTTTACTTTTTCTCGAGGCTACCCATAGTATGGGATATCATTAGATAGGTTTTTTAAAAACATTGCGAGGTTGGTAAAACGATTTATCGATTATCGTTATATCGATCCGTTTGCGAGTTATTCAACTTTAAAACGCATTTTTTTGTAAAAACAGGGCATCCCCGGCTAAAAAAATCTGAAGAAAATCTTGGTGAAAAACTATTGTGGTTTTGATAACCTTTTTTAGGGTTCCGAAGTTCATAACTCGGAACCCTTATAGATTCGTCATGTCCGTCTGTCCGTCCGTCCGTCCGTCCGTCCGTCCGTCCGTCCGTCCGTCCGTCCGTCCGTCCTCGACTTACCGTCCAAACGGTAAGTGCTAGAAAGATGAAAGTTTGCACGAATACGTGTTGTAATTACGTCGACAAAGTGCTACAATAAAATTATGAAAAATAATTTTATTTGGGGTACCTCCCCTACACGTAAAGTGGGGATGATTTTTTTTTCTCTAGGCTACCCCATCGTGTGGGGTATCATTAGATAGGTCTTTTAAAAACAATAAAGGGTTTCCTAGACGATTTTTTGATTTAGGTATCCGTTCGCAAGATATTTCACTTTAAAGGGCACTTTTTTGTAAAAACAGGGCGTCCCCCCCCCCTCTAAAAGCTAAACGGCTGGCTCAAAAAATCTGAAAAAAATCGTGATGTTGGTCCATCTAATGAACTTTGAAGGAAAACTATAACCGATTAGATGACTTTCTTAGTTCAGGAGTTATAAAGGCTTATATGGTAAAATGCGCTCACTTGGAAAACGTCATACAAAATTAACGTATTAATACGTACACATAACAATTATCTATTGGATACGATTTTAAATCCATATACCATTATAGGTGACTGAGGAACCCTTTCCTGTGCGTGGCCTGACACGCACTTGGCCGATTTTATTTCAGGAGTTGTACAGGTCTAACTTGTAAATTGCACTCACTTGGAAAACTTCGTACATTAATAAAGAAATAATAAGTAAACATAACAATTATCTATTGGACACGATTTTAAATCTACCTATCATTATGGGTGAACACAGAACCCAATTCTATGCACAACCTGGCACGCACTTTCAAATATATTTTTTCATTATTTTCTTAAATTTATGTAATCAATCAAATGTAATCAAATTTATGTAATTTGCCTGCACGGTTGGCCTAGTGGCTTAAGCAATCGCCACACCGCTTCCTACTGCGCCAAGTGTCGTGGGTTCAAATCCCACGTAGGATAACACTTTGTGTGATTCACAATTTGTTGTTCTGAGTCTGGGTGCAATTTTTGTTTTGTTAATTGTTTGATTTGATGTTAGTTTTATTAAAACAACAAAAACAATTTAAATGGAAATAAAACTGATTTCGGAACCTATTTTTATTCAATGATTTCTAAATGTAAATTTGCAAATTATGTGACGTCACACTAGGGAGGGGGGGAGTCTCACAAATGTGACCAGCTGTGACAAGGAGGGGGGGAGGGGCAAAAAAATCATGAAATTCGTGTGACGTAATTTATGGATGACCCCTTAGATGCTCACTCAGATTTCTTGACAGCGGCTGTAGAGATTGCCTTTTTTGAACTGTAATCAGGTTAATCACGAAGCGGTATTATACACATTTTCTATTGTAATCTATGTATATTATGGTTTCTATTATTTTAATACCTACTCACAAAGCATGTTTAAGTTGCGTAAATTTATTTTTGGAGACATTACTATATGTCACTGTTTCAGACGTCCTTCGAAATTAGAACATAGTGCATTATAGGTAGATAAATAAAAAAATAAAAAATTTGGTCATCTTACACACAAAAGTCCCCAACTAAGCAGAGCTTGTATTATAGGTACTAGACAACTGATATAAATACATAAACATTTTTTTAAATATAAATACATACATGTTATACATAAAAAACATCCAAACTCCGAAACAAATATTTGTGGCTCTCACAAACATTTGGTCAGACCCGGGAATCGAACCCCGGACCTCAAGCATAGCAGTCGCATAAGCTCCCACTCTCACACACGCCACCGAGGCAGTCAAATAAATTTCTTCTGTCAAAACTAAAGGCAATAATGTTACCAGGAAGGTGTCTGTCTAAGTTTGGTCAAACTTCTTAATCTTGTTGACCTCTTGTCTCTTGGAAGTGTACCAACAGCTAAAACATCTTTCCATTCTGAGACCCGGTTTGCTTTATCCTTATCTGATAATATACCCATTTTATTGAATATACTTTTACCAAAAGCCAAATAACACTAGACTGTACTAGACGAGTTAGACAAAAAATTAGACATAAAATATTTAGGTAATTCAGGTAATCCGCCGTACAGTTTTCAAAGTGTTCCTTTTGGTTCACTAAAATGACCAGGCCACTGAATAACCTGTAACGAACTCAGTGGATTGAAGAGCTTCGCTCAATGGAGCGTGACTAAGCCTATCCAGTATATTTTGCTCTGCACTGTGTGCAAACATGGCCGATAGCTGTACTAAAACACGATTACCAGAGGTTAGACTTCAGCTTTTTACAATTTTTTACTTGGAAATCTTGTTGGAAGTCGGCTTTAAAAGTTAATACTGGTTTTGATCGTACACAAATTTTCCACTGGACGATCGATGGGATGATTATGTCGAACTGAAACTGCCGTGTCAGGCATTAGACCTGGCATTCCGACTCACTCTGGTCCAAATATAGCTCACATATGACACCCTTTTATGTTAGAAACACAGTGTCCAATTCCTTCTCAACAACTCGCAAGTTTGTATTATTATTTTTATTACAGCTTGCATTGTTTGGTGCGTCCCGGAAAGACTGCTAAAGCAAGCATATCGATTTAAAAGAGGCTAGGCTTTTAGGGCTTAAATGTTAAATTTTCAACCTTCAGACTGTGAAAGTCACGTACACCTAACTAGGCAAGCTATTAACTAAAACCCTAAAAAGTAGGTTGTACTGGTTTACTAAAAGAAGGTTTTTTTTAGGTATTTGCAATAGAGAAAAACATACATAGTTCGCACTTTTTATAGTCAACATTACTGAGATAATAGTAAATTTCGCTGCTTCATTTCAACGACGTCACTGACATTCGAGTTTCATGGAACGCAAGCTTAAAGAGCTTAACATGAATGTTGCACGGAATGCACGGAACGAAGTAGTATGTGTTCAAACATTTTGAACACACAGTAAGAGCAGAAGAACTATTTCAACTGACAATCATAAATCGAACCATGTTCATAATATACTAGCTTTCTCCCGCGGCTCCATCCACGTGTATGTGGATTATCGTGGTCATGAATAGTGGGTAGGGTTTGGACTATTTGTTTACCAAAATTCATTTAATTCGTTTCAATAGTAATGGCGTGAAAGCGCGGCAGCAGAGTTACTTTCGCGTATAATAAAAAAGGACTAACTGATTTCCGCGGTGTTAGTGTTGTTAATCGCGAGTAACTAAAACTGAACCTTCTGTATTTATATTATTATTGTCTCTACGTCGATGCATGTGTCAGACTTTGTATATTTCAAATTTTTCCACGTCGCCCTTTCATAAAGGCATCGTGTCACAATCGTTTGCATTCATTTTGTATTTATATTACCGTCTGCAAGGAAATGAAAACATGTTTGTATAATTTTATATGACATGTAATATTTTGCATCCGCTGTAAAACTTTGAATTCTAAATTCTATACGTGGGAACAAGATTTTCGTACTGTTGTACTGAATTTACCGATTAATTAATATTATAGTGTTACTGATTTTTTCATCATCAGCCTATCGCAGTCCACTGCTGGACATATACCTCTCCCATTGCACACTACTCTGATCGATTTCGGGCTTCTCACACCCAGCTCCTGATTTATTTGGTTATTGTTTATTATTAATCTTTGCGTTCTTTAGTATCGAACTTTGTTTTATAGTCGTAAAATTTTAATTCTTATACTCGTGAAGTTGATTTACACGTTTTTGTTGTTATTTTTATGAAGATATCTACGTACCTTATGTATTAGTGGTTAAACTTGAGAAGCAACCTAAACTATATAGAAATGTGAGCCTTCCGAACTACAAGGACCATAATGTATTATGCGTCTTTATTTGTAAGGTCTTTAACGGAGCAAACTACGACAACATGAACGTTCGTCCGTCTTCGACTTACCGCCCTTACGGTTAGTGCTAAAAATATTTTATTTGGGGTACTTCCCCTACACATAATGTAATTACGGGATTCTACTTTCAAGCTGACTAGTTTCAAGAATACAGGAAGCTTAAAATTTATTTTGTACCAACGTAGTCACAGACACAATCTATCAAGAAGTAATATAATAAATATAGTTGAATGATTGCTATGAACTGATAACAAAGTTTTTATAGTAATTAATCCTAGATGGAGTTAGTTTTGTTTAATTTCTAGGAACACCGCAAATTTGTCCAGGAGGTGAAGGAATTCTAGTTGAAAAGAAAAGATACCATATATACGGACATTAATACGTTTGTTGAATACATACAGCTCGCGCGGCCTTCTAGAATAGTCGTACTGGGTCATTTTTTGCCATAGAGATATGATATTTTTAAGATTTATATTAAGTTTTTTGAGCTCTTAGAACTGTACTAAATCTAAAGCGACAGTCAACACCTATTGAATCAACTTGTTATTAATTAAACAAGTTTTAACTCTGTCATCGTATCGTAATCGATGCCGAAACATCGAACTCGATTAACGTGTAATCGTAAGATTAAAGGAGTGTCGACTCGTTGGCCTTCCTATTAAATTGCGAATTCAGTAGTCGAATTTTGAATTTGAACCGTTTGCCAAAGGTTCTAACTTTAAGACCCACGTCTAAAGTCAATCGATCTTGGTTTGTATGTACGGAGGGTTCAATTTCCAATGGCGGTTCAGAAGCGGTAATTCGAAACGGCTCGCTAATACAAATTTCCGAGTGGACTCCTTCGATATTTCCGTAATAGATACAAATAAACCAGCCGGATTTCGTGTTTTTTATAGCAATTATTTTGTATATGGATTTTAACATTTAAAATCTTAGTTTGAGTTTTTGAAAAATGATATGACTTTTGGAAAATGTTGATAAGAAAAGTAGGATTTGATTTACTACTTCTGTATTTAGTGATAGGTAGATAAGATATGAATAAAACTTTTTAGCAAAAAATAACTGCTGAAAGAACTGAAAACCAGAAAATAATCTATATTACTTAACCTTCTTCACGCGCAATGGTCCAATAGCTAGGACTAAGTGCGGAAACCGCCCAAGAAAACTAAACGAAACTAAACTACTAAACTATTGTAAGCATACCTAAATAATTTGGAGTTATTATAACTTTTTTTTTAATATATTACACTTGTATTACTTGTAGTTTTTACAAGGAAATTAAAAAAAACCGTAACACCGCAGTAGTATGGGAATGCGTCTACAAAGACTTTAGTTTTAGTGACAAGCTGTAAATAAAGCCTAGGCCATTTTTTCGCACAAAATGAGGTTGAAAAGTGTTCAAAGCTGGGATCATTAAAATATTTCACCACCTATGTAGATGCGGAATAGGGGACACCCCTTCATGTTAAATCGATGGAGGGGTGGCCGTCCCCGGCAGTTGCTTCTATTACGCAGTATTTTTTCGTTTTGTTTACTTTGGAATTAATGAAAACTGTCCGGGAAGATGTCCCGTTGTGAATTATCTGTCGTATTTTAGAATCTTTTGAACATTTTACTGTAAGTATTATATTAATTACAATTAATTTCGTGTTTTTAGCAGAAATATAAAATTTTATTGCAATGGCAACTTGCCATTAATTTCTACTCTGCCTATATAAAGTTTATGTGTACATACAAAGTGTACGTTCATACATGCTTTAATGTAAGTAGACAAACCAGCCCGCAGCTCCGCTCACGTACATGTCGGTTATAAAAATAGCCTACGGCGGTTTGTCCACCGCCGCCGCCACCACCGGATCGTCACCTAGAACGAGATGACGGCACTGATTTAGCGATACATACATTTACTAAGGCCATGTGTCCACCGCACGCCCATCACCCGACAGCCGTCATCCCGGCCGCCGATGTTTCGAATTGTTCGACGTGACCGCTAGAACTCGGTACGGTTTTATGACAGGCTGATGTGCCGGCAATACAAAACACGTTTGTTCTTCGCCAAGAACAAACAGAACAAACGTACAAAAGCAGAAGTAGTTTGTTTTCTAAAATTTCTTAAATTTTATTTAACTAAAAAGGAAACGGACGGAGGAAACGCGACTACCACGCACGACAAAGCTCTAGAACTGAGCAACCGATATATCGGCGCAGTGGACACACGATCGCCGTCACGTCATCTTAAACTCGGCCCGAAATAATCTCGTTCACGGTATCGATCCGGTGATGCCGGTGGTGGACAAGCAGCCTACGTCTTTTTCCAAGGCCTAGTCTATCTTTACGTGAATACTAAAACTCATCAAAATCGGTTCAGAGGTTTAACTGTGAAAACATAACAGACAGACAGACATACTTATTTTTTATATTTAGATCAACAGAGGGTAGTTAGTTCCACGTGCGTAACTGGTGCAAATCTGTTGCTGTCAATTGTGTAATTTAAGCACTTTAAGGATCAGACTTTAAAAATGGCGGCAGTAATATTGGAAGGAAAAAATCATGGGAAAATTTTACAATATGACTTCTAGGGATGGAGCATGTTTGGGTCACACCATATAACTGGAATTGTGTATTCTGAATTATATTGTTATAATAGAATTGGCAGAATGTGCCAGTTCTATTATTTTCTTAATGCCTCTTTTCATATGTCTTTTAAATTGAAAATACAGATATAAGTCAATTACCTTCTTTAAAAAATTCACTCAAATGCTAATTGCCAATAACTGGGGACAAAATATTTTTAAATCTATGTAAGTCGAGATTTAACCCGAGCATATTATTACTATGTTTTTCCTCACGAGAACATTTAATGAGTTCAAGTGATAGCATGTTTTCCTTCTATTGTGTTTGTTATACACAAACACATGATTGGTATGTGATGTTATTTTAAAACATTTCAGTTTGCAAACGACTACCTTGCTGTGCTTACGAGAGTATGTGTTGTGTGTGACTTTTCAACAACTATGCTATAAGACGAATGTACGCGGTGCATCTAGTTATCAGAAACTGTGCATTATTGTGGTGTTGTACAGGAAAAAGGTGTTTTTTTTTTTTTTTTTTATTTAAATTTACCTGTAGTTTGTAATGCTACTGTGGCTTGTTGCTGTTGTATAAAATAAAATGAAATCTCTGAAGCTTGTCATAAATCATGTCACTTTTGAATTCAATCAAAGTAGAACGTTTTGAGTTTTTACCCGACTGCGTCAGAGAGAGGGTAGTGTTAATGTATTGGTATTTCTTTGGTACTCCCTACAGCCCACACAGCTAGACGGATTTTGATTTATGAGCCGTTTGATCGTTCAATTTGTTAGAATTGTGGTAGAGACATGGGCTTTATAAATTTTCAAAATGGCGTCCATAAATGGAAATAAAGTAAGGGGTGAATTTGATTTTTTTTCTTACCTTAGCAAGGTGGGTTAAAACTATTACAAATAATTTAACATCATATTACATGTGTATTAAAATACTAGCTTTTTCCCGCGGCTCCGCCCGCGTGTATATCGGTTATCGCAGTAAAATGTAGCCTATGTCCTTTCCCAAGGTTCCGTCTATATGTATGCTAAAATTCATCAAAATCGGTTCAGCGATTTAGGCGTGAAAACGTAACAGACAGACAGACAGAGTTACTTTCGCATTTATAATATTAGTAGGGGTATCGGGATTTGAACTATCTATACAAATTGACATTTAAAAAAGAACTTGTCTGTTTATAAAAGTAAATGGTCTGAAATAAAATGTAATGTAGTAAAATTATAGTCATAAACTGAATAGAGAAAGACAAGTATCCCAATATCTATAAAATTGGATTGACTAATGCATTGTTTTGTAAGCTTACTAAACACTTTATGGTGCTGCAAGCGGGGTCAAATAATACTTTATTACATTATTACATTTTGTTACCGCATTCGGCCGGCCTCGCCTATGAGCGCATCGATAAATGGATATTGCCAAATAATTAACATTTCTAAAGATTCCAATATCCCGTAACATTATAAAGGATAATTGAGTTAACTACACACTAGATTCGTGTACATTTATAGCTTTGTACTCTCAGCTTATGTTACTCATTATAAAGTAACCGGATAACACGTACTACGTTAGCTAGACTTGCTCCGTATGTTTTATTGTCACCTGTTCTGTAATTGATGTTGTTGATAATTTATCACTTAAATTGAACAATATTTTGAAGCTGAATTTTTACCACACTTCATATTACAGTAACTTTATTGTAAATGACGAAAGATATATCATCATCATCAGTATATCGCAGCCCACTGATAGACACAATTCTCTCCAATTGCACGCCACTTGGTTCGATGTTTGGCTTCTCGAATCACTTCACCTGACCTGTGGACGACCTACACTAAAACACATTCATATAAATATTTAAATCAGTGCTATCAGAGAAAAAACTTTTAAAGCAGGAATATAGGCACTGATTCTTTGACTGTTGTGACTTTATAGGTTCAGTAGCAAACATAGTGTACAGTTTATGACGCACTGTGTCAACTCGTGAATGTTTACTTTTCATAACGAACGTGTCGGGGTACACACTTAAAAAATAATAACTTTTAACTGAAAAACTTATAACATCACACACACACAAATATAACTTTGATCTCGATTTCGCTTACACATATGGAAGGATACGTATTGGTAAATGTAAAATGTGTTTTTAATTTAAACGTTTTGTCTTGTCGTCAAGAGTTTCAAAGGCAATTAAAAAACTTAATCTGAAAAGTTCTTCCCTTGGCAATTAAGTTGAAAGACTACGTACTTGAGTACGGTTCTAAAAAAGAGTTACTGCAAATTTAGATTGGTATCTCAAACCCACGCAGTTTAAACTTCCTAAGTACCAGTACAGGTAATTCTTCTTCTAGTAAAATTGGACTAGGTCTTATTATCGGTGATGTCAGGTAGCATTATTACTTTAGTAAGCACAAACACCAAATATCTTGCATTTGAAAACTATTCCTTGTAAACTTTTGACTTCATTTAGGACAGCTTCAAGGTTGGTAGGATTGGGTCACCAGCAATCTCAAGAGTAACAAATTTAGATTACATCTCGCGCTCGTTCCCTTAGCGAGTTGTTATGGAATTAAACGATTGAATACCTACCTACACCCTTATTCATAAACGCTATTTTTCTTTCGGTTCTGTGTTATTTTCAACTATTAGGTATTATTGTTATATCTATTATACGTGAATCAAAAACTTTGTATACTTTTACGAAAATTATGCCAACGGCGGCGTATGAAATTCAGCACAGTTAAGTTGAATCGGACGAAGAGGTATTAAATGAATTTAGGTAGATTTTCGAACACTGGGCGATGGTAAGAATATCTAATTACATCAGAGGTAGCTTCGTTAGTTGCTTTCATTGAATTGAAAAAGTAACTACCATAAAATACTAAAACGTTTTCATTTTTTATATAGTTTTATTGAAAGCCAATCAGTCTACAGCGACCAACTTGTGATGAGATAACTTAAAACTTCACCAGACAGTCGTTCCTCGACCACAGCCAAGCAGCAAACTTTTTAATTGCGTTTGTACAAGAGATTCCAGATGTCCGTTATTACTATACAATTCCAAGGAAATTAAACTCATTGGAAAATAAATTAAAGGAATTGCTTATCAAGGCATAAATGTTCTTTTAACTCGTATTTAAGAAGCTTATAAAATAATATTACTCTTTCGTATCTTGTTTTTAAACCCATATTGGAACATAGACGAAGTTTGAGGAAGGAACGTTACAGAAATAAATATCATTACTTATAGCTAATTGTGATATTTCAAAATTCACAATATATGCATAGGCTTTGTAGAAAATATATTTATTTTCTGTATCCCAATAATTTTTGAAAAATAAACTGCGCTAGTTTTTATTGATCCAAAAGGTACACTGTAAAAAAATAATTTATCCTTTTCCTACTGAAACATATTAAATTCGGATGGTTCCAAAATCAAACCTTAACACTAAAATTAAATTGTAACTCACATGAAGCTGATTTCGTATTCAACAAACTATACACAAACATAATTATCTATTGAAAAAAAAAAATCTGTGTATTGAAATTGAATTCCGTTAAAAACTAGTTCGTACACTAAACATTTAAAAAACCGACGAAGCCGTGACTTCTTACTTGGTAAAGTCGCTAAGCCAGGGCGATGCTCAAAGGTTGACTCTTCGGCCTACACGTCAAGCTTTTATTCGCCACTGGCGACTTGAGAAGAAGCTTTTTTATCTCTTGTAACTCTGAATAAATTAATTACTAAGATAGCTTGAAGATCGGTGTAGCAATAGGTTTGTTGGATTTTTCTCATGCTTTCCGTACACCACCACCGCCATCCTCATTTTGAGTACAGACGATGCAGCATTTTGACCCACACCATCATGGTTTAGTGATCATTGTGATCTCTAGTCTCACACACATCAACGAAATACGATAACACGAAGGCTGTCGTATCTTGGTTGTTCTTGTGTGTGAACGTAGTACAGCCCCGGTGGTGCTGAAATAGCCGGCTCTTCTACCTATGATACATGCAGTAAATGCAACCTGTCCCAAGTGCCAGACTTATTTCTCTATATTCTATAGACCATAATAAATCAGACGAGTTAATGAATTTCCCGACATTGCAAGTTCTTGCAGTATTTAGATTTACATTTAAATCGTTTTGTGGGTGGTCAACACTTGTGATGATAAATAGCTTATTCCTCGATGTAAATTAATCTTTACTCTTCTTTTGTTTTTAGACAATTCATTAACTTCCACCTTAATGTTAAGTTCTTCCCATCAGTATTCTTATGAGTTAATTTCCTTCTTATAAATGATTCTTATCTGCTTTTTAGGGTTCCGTAGCCAAATGGCAAAAAACGGAACCCTTATAGATTCGTCAAGTCTGTCTGTCTGTCTGTCTGTCTGTCCGTCCGTATGTCACAGCCAATTATTTACGAAACTATAAAAGATACTAGATAGACTGTTGAAATTTGGTCAGTTGATGTATTCTGTGAACCGCATTAAGATTTTTACATAAAAATAGAAAAAAACAATACATTTTGGGGGTCCCCGTACTTGGAACTGAAACTCAAAATTTTTTTTTTCATCAAACCTATACGTGTGGGGTATCTATGGATAGGTGTTCAAAAATGATGTTGAGGTTTCTAACATAATTTTTTTCTAAACTGAATAGTTTGCGCGAGATACACTTCCAAAGTGGAAAAATGTGTGTCCCCCCCCTCTAACTTCTAAAATAAGAGAGTGATAAAACTGAAAAAAATATATGTTGTATATTACCATGCAAACTACCAACGAAAATTGGTTTGAACGAGATCTAGTGAGTAGTTTTTTTTTAATACGTCATAAATCGTAACACGCAATTTACCTTTCATTCAATCAATACACTAGTATAAAAACATCGATGAAAGTTACAACGAACTACAAGAACTTTTATATGATGTTACATGCTGATACGGAACCCTTCATGGGCGAGTCCAACTCGCACTTGGCCAATTTTTACTTTGTTGCTTTTGAATGGCGTTTATTATCGTCCACTGGATCCTTGAATTTTAAAGATTAATTACTCATAACTTTATAAGACGTTAAATATGAATTAACTCCATTACAGATTTTATGGAAATTTTATAACTTAATCCTCGAGCTATTATTTTTTAATAAAAAGCGGCCAAGTGCGAGTCGGACTCGCCCATGAAGGGTTCCGTACCAGCAAATAACATCATATAAAAGTTCTTGTAGTTCGTTGTAACTTTCATCGATGTTTTTATACTAGTGTATTGATTGGATGAAAGGTATATTGCGTGTTACAATTTATGACGTATTAAAAAAAACTACTCACTAGATCTCGTTCAAACCAATTTTCGTTGGTAGTTTACATGGTAATGTACAACATATATTTTTTTTAGTTTTATCACTCTCTTATTTTAGAAGTTAGAGGGGGGGGGACACACATTTTTCCACTTTGGAAGTGTCTCTCGCGCAAACTATTCAGTTTAGAAAAAAATGATATTAGAAACCTCAACATCATTTTTGAAGACCTATCCATAGACGTATAGGTTTGATGAAAAAAAAAATTTTGAGTTTCAGTTCCAAGTATGGGGACCCCCAAAATGTATTGTTTTTTTTCTATTTTTATGTAAAAATCTTAATGCGGTTCACAGAATACATCGACTGACCAAATTTCAACAGTATAGCTCTCATAGTTTCGGAAATAATTGGCTGTGACATACGGACGGACAGACAGACAGACAGACAGACAGACAGACAGACAGACAGACAGACTTGACGAATCTATAAGGGTTCCGTTTTTTGCCATTTGGCTACGGAACCCTAAAAGATATCTCCAGCACTAGGAATATACATCTTGTGTAGCGGGGAACTACTTATGCAAGGGACACGGAATACTTCAGAATTAGAACAACACAAAATGTTGTTCCATGTGGGAGTTGAACTCACAACACTTGGATTAGAGAGCGCTATGGGGACCACCTTAACCACTAGGCCATACGTGCAGTCAATTTAATTCCCAATCGTTTAATAGACCTATCAGTTTACTGCGAACACTTCTATACATCGCTTTATTCTAATCCGAGCTGAAAGGTTATCACCTCTATTATCTGCATCTTCGTCTTAACTACATTTCTTAGATCGTTAATCCATCTTGTTGATGGTCTCTCGACTCCTCGTTTTTTTTTTACAGTTAACAAGCGTTAGGATCTTGTTCGCTCTTTCGAGTTAATTACTTTCTAATTACTAATTAACATTTTTGAAACGATTTACAGTTATTGATTTTGACCTTTGGGCAATTAATACTGTGATTTAGTTGTTATTTCCTTCAATTCATAAATAAATAGTCGAGCTAGAAGCAGCACTTCCTGAATACACTTGTAATGACATTTAAAGATTACATCAAAAACTGCACGTTTGGCCAATTGGTGTAAGTGATCGCACCTCTGCCTACTGCCCTAAGTGATGTGGGTTCATATCCTACACGGGATAATACTTTGTGTGAATCTCAAATTGTTATTTTTAGTCTGGGTCTTCTTTGTGTCCGTTTCTTGTATGTTTGTAAAGTCATTTATTACTGAGGAATATATGCCTAAAGTGCTTACAATATTTTTATTACTTATTGATTTTCTTAGTTGTTATTGATATACATGTTCTCCTTAATTGTGATTGTTGTACTGTCATAAAATACAGTTTCCATTTCATCTATGTATGTTTGTAAAGTGTCTCGCGACCAAGAAATTTTCAAGTGCGCAAGTTGTCTTTTAAAAAAGAAGAAGAATTTTTCCTATAAAATTGAAACTTCCTACGTTTAACACATATGTTATTTAATTGACTTGTTAGTATGTAGCATGTTAGTATGTAGGCAATTAGAATCAATCTTTTGCCCGTTTTCTCCAATTTTATTGTACTCAAACCGTCTCCTTACCAGGAGCCCTCTAACGTAGTAGTAATAAGCACTTATGTGTCCCTTTCTCTCTCTAAGTGGCCCCTTAAATTTATGGGATTTACTGATTGTTGAGTGTCCTTTTCAGAAAATATTTATCTCCCCGTTCTACAACACACCAGACAAAAATCTCTTCTTATAATGAAAATTTGGTCAAACAGTTTTCAGTCTTTTATTCTCATATCACAAGATAAAGTATGAAAAACGTACGAGAGAAAAATATTTAATATCTAACTGCCATAAAAAACGAACAATGGCGGACGTTTGAAGTAAAACTAAGCAAAGGGAGCAAGCATTGTTCGGCGTGTGGAGTTGGAACTGGAGCTACAATAGACAGGGAATTGTACACAAAATGCCACCGTTTGTATTAGGGTTTAACTCGTGTTTTGGCTGTCTGAATTGTGAAGTGTTTGCCGTATTTGAATAGATTTATTCAATAATAGCGTTGAGTTGAATATACGTGTTGTGAGACGAATAGGTAGATAACTCAGTATAAAAACACAGGAATAAAACCGCTAAGATATAATGTGTACACAAGTTTGTGGGTTCAAGTAATTCTGTTATTTTTTTGAAGTTTTATTTTAAGTATTTGATTAAGACATAATGGCAAAGAGAAAAATTTAACAGAAGTCAGGTCATGGCGACCAGCGATCTCGTCATTTTGGTGCCTGTAATAGGACAGTCCGTTGATATTTACAACATGTGGGTTCTCTAAAATACCTTCGTATCTGGAGTAGATGTCTTTCTGTCTGATCAAATCATGTGAGACATGGTGACTGATGGTGATATATAGAATCCCTGTACGACGTTTGGAGACAGTAAGAATGGTTTCTTTCTTTCAATTTTGAAGTTCATTAATCATTTTTTGTCCTATTTATTTATTTGCTTAAAACATTCACAGTGTCTATATAGAGATATTATCCCAAAACGACATTGTAAGTAAAATGGTTACAATAATTTCATACCATAATTTGCTATAATATACCCTAGGCATAACTGATAGTCCCCTATGCAGAACATGCTTAGGGGCAGAGGAAACGGTGTCGCATGTACTCATTGAGTGCACAGGTATCATCGAAACACGGAAAAACACCCTTGGATCTCCCAAATCTGTTTCAGAATGTCTGGACAGACTCGGAGACCTTATCCGCTTCTGGAGGGAGGTGGGCTGGCTGGAATGATGGCCGCCCTCACGTACAATGGTCCACTTAAAGGACTAAGTGCGGAAACCGACTTATAACATAGAATATACCGTCTCTGAAGTTAGGGAGGTTACAGTTATAAATATCCACTTGTTTTGAGATACCATTAATAAGCTTTATTGTGCGTGATATAGGAACATACAGAAGGAAATTCGTTCGCTCAACGGGAACGCATTTTTCAAAGTATACAGCATATATATATGTTTTAGCTGAACTACGGTACATACGAGTACCTTTTTTTACCTCTCATTTGGGTAATTGACAAACTCGTTCTAGGGATCCTTAAGAAATTATAGCTTGTATACTTGTAGTGTAATATTCATTACTTTGGAGGGGCAAAAAGCTGTTCATTGAATGTCAGGCTTGATTGATGTTTACAGAGTAACAAGAATGTGGAAGAAATGATTTTATTTCTCATACATTTTAAAAATCATGTGGCTACAGGTGTTTGTTAAGTTTAGTTAACACAGCGTACTAATATGATTATTTTATTTCAACAGTCTTGTCTTACTTAGAATCAAAAGAATACATATAATAATTTAGGTTACTTTAATACACTTTTTGTTTAGTTGATACTTAATCTAGAATATTGGCTCCAACACAGCCTAACTTATTTAATATTAATACAGCTTTTAATAGTCCACTGTTGGAAGTGGGAATAATGCCGAAAAAAATGTTGTATGAAGATTGCAATCCATAATAATGAATATTTCTATCTTCGATTTCGGAATATAGGTATTCTTAATATTCGTACGCAGTTTGTTATCCTTAATAATATTATATACATAATACAACAACCGACACACGCGGAACCGCTTGCGAAAGCTAGTTTTACAATATAATAATTTTCTAAAACAAGAAAAAAACCCGACTATGTATTTAAAAAAAAAACCTTTATAATCTTAAATCACCCGGGTCATATTTAGAAATCTATTGATACCATAATCGGTAAAGTAGTTCAGACCCTACGGTGTAATTTACAAACACACAGACTGCCATTACTATTACCCTTCTTTGCTCAGCCGTAGTCGGAGAAAGGAAATACCCGATTCAAAACGCCTTGGTGTTAAGAATCCACGTTTCTTATATCGTTTTACTTCAAAAGTTTTCTAGATATTCAAGTATTGATTTGTTCTAAGACAGCACATTTTTCTTAATGTTGCAACTTAAGCTTACATTCATCATCATCATCATATCAGACGTTAGAAGTCCACTGCTGAACGTAGGCCTCCCCTATTGATTTCCATTTCGACCGGTCGGTAGCGGCCTGTATCCAACGAGTCCCTGCGATCTTAATCAGGTCATCCGTCCACCTTGCGGGAGGTCTTCCTACGCTGCGTTTGCCGTCACGCGGTCTCCACTCAAGAACCTTTCTGCCCCATCGGCCATCGGTTCTCCGAGCTATGTGCCCTGCCCACTGCCACTTTAGCCTGCTGACTCTCTCTGCTATGTCGGTAACTTTAGTTCGTCTACGGATCTCCTCATTTCTGATTCGATCCCGTAGAGAGACCCCAAGCATAGCCCGCTCCATAGCTCGCTGTGTGACCTCGAGCTTCCTTATGAGGCCCATAGTTAGAGACCACGTCTCGGCACCGTAGGTCATCACTGGTAACACGCACTGGTTAAAGACCTTCGTCTTTAAGGACTGTGGTATTTTGGACATAGCTTACATTACACAGCGTTAAATACACAAATATCTACTTAAATCTTATAAATATATTCTCATGTACTACATTTATAACACATAATCGCCCGATCTCTCTCTCAGTTAAACTTTCTTCTTAACCAGCGGTGCTCCTTAGTTGTTGTACGACAACAATAACAAACGCCTGTAGAAATCAACGCGGGGCATAGCTAGTCTACAATAAAAGTAGCCTACGTTATTCCTTATATCATAAGCTATCTGTTTATGAAAGTCCCGTCAAAATTACTGTAGCCTTTCCAGAGATTAGCCAGAACAAACAGAAAAATGTATATTAAGTTATTAATATATGTAGTTTCTAATTCAAAATTAAAATTAATTGTATAAGAGTGCTGTAAACAATTTGAAATGATGCAAGAGTTATATATATTTTGTAGAAAATCTATTATAATATTGATGTTGTATACCTACAAGCAAAAATAAATTGCACGGAGTAGCAGTGTTGCCAATACCACTGTAAAGTATTAACACCGGCTATCAGGCTTATACAGCATATGGTTAATAAATCAAAGCTACATACGTGCTGTTAAGCCACACCGCAGGATTAACTGTAGCTCAGTTTAACTGTTGTATTGTTTATCTCTTTGAAGCCATTGTTGATTAAACGAATTTAAAAGTTGAACGCGTTTGTGGTAATAGTTTTTCGCTTGCGCTTTGAAGTTCTCGTGAATTTAATTCGCAGTTTTTAGTAACCGTTATTTAGGCTGTATGTAACTGCATATCGTATTACAATCCATTATTATAAAATTACTTGATTGTTCTATTCATTCAAATTACCTCAATCTGTCTACAACTAAATAAAATTAAAGTTTCTGTTTGGAATTTTCAATTAACAGCTTTTTACTAAATTCATATAAAAGTATATTATAAGTATGTATACATTTTTTTAAATTTTTTGCCAGTTTGTTCCGGCTAACCTCTTGTAGAGCTGGACTGAATTTGACGGGATTTTCACTGACAAATAAGTAATGGCATTAATATAGAGTTTATGCTACTTTTTTTAGACTAGCTTAACCCCGCGGCTTTACTTGTAAAGCCAGGTTACAGTAACCACCGCGGATAATGAATTAAAATTTAGTGAAAAGTTAATGATCTCTTTTATGTCAATCTTAAATATAGAGTAAGTAACTAATAAAGGAAAATGTTCCTAACTTTATACTCAAAAATACACAGTTACTTAGTACTTGTAAGCTATATAGTGCAGGGACGAGCTCCAGTCACGACGAAGCCACTCTTGGCTCAGCGCTTCGAGTGGCCAATTTAGACACTGTGAATGTTCCCAGCTCTCTTCGCTCGGCTTCACGAATATCTGCTTCATTCTGAAAATGATATTATTTTGTTGTTATTTTGCTTCGAAAATTCAAACTTTAGAAAAGCGGCACGGTATTTATAGACCAAAATGACCGTTGTGAAAAAAATACTTTAGCATCTTTTTTTTAATTTTAAAGGTTATCATATCGCTTAGGCAGTTAGGACACAATGTGTTTGAAATACTTTGAATCATATCAAATTATTTATAGATCGTCACTGAAAGGCATTATATGTTGTGAACCCACGGGAAGAAACATACTTTACACAAGAATAATCTAAAACTCGACTAAATGATACTAGACTATCTCACCTTGGCCATTATTACGAACCTATTGACAAAAACCTTTAGACTTCGCTATAGTCTGGTAAACATAGTAACCACAAAAAGGAATAGAAGTGGTTTGTATCTGCATTGTTGATTCCACACAATGAATGTTACAAATTTGTACATAGTAAACCTTTTTATACGACAATAAAAATCTGATATTTTCCTTATACAATTTTATTACTTTTCTGAGTATCTTGCGCTTAGATGGTAATGTTAAATCGTAGGCTTATAGCACATTTAGAAACAAGACTTTCTTCTTTAGAACAAGATATTTTTATTTAAACATGATATCTCGGTAGTATACTTGAAGCTTTATTTGTTTGTGTGATTTTAATGGCAAATATGTTCATAGTAGAATTAAAATGCAAAGCTTGCAAGTAACTGTTGAAATCAATTTTGCAGTGTTAGTGTGTATGTGTGTGTAAATGATTTGCCCTCAAATACATATAATGGCAACTAGTTCAATCGTCTAATTCAATTCGCTCTCAGAGTTACGGGGGTTCGATGCCTGTCACTGCGTGGCAAAACTTATATTCATTTAAAACCAATTGAAATACTTGCCTATCCCAAGTAATATTGGAAATAAAATAGGCTAGAAAGATAATGTTTAAAGCGAACCCAAAGCTCCAGAAAAAGTAATGTAAAAGTTTCTCCACATGAAAAAAAATGAGATACTTAAACAAGCCAAGTCATAAGTACGTGACATAGCTGGCAACTCTACTTGGCAAGTGAGAAACTATATATATCATGTTTCGCGGTGATACTGGCACTTGGGGTTGCCACGTTAAGAATTGAGAACTTCCGCACGCCGAGGCATATTGTAAGGAGATTTTAGCGGTAGACAGCGTGGGAGGACGTTAATCGTCCGTTGAACGTGGAAATTACCTCATGTACTATAATGCGGAAGTTTCTTTGTATAATATGGAATAGCGTATTTGATACGTTATCTGAGATTATTTTGCAAGTTAATTTTAAATTGGTTTAAATATGATTTGCTTGAGAACTACGTGATCTATTAATATCATGTAAAACAAAAATCTCTCGATACCACACGCGTCGTAATAATGTTGCTTTTTAAATCCTCTATTTATTCTTATTATTAATTTGAGAATTTCAAGGGTTTTTAAATGTCTTTTTGTTGTGGCCAGGTTAATCTCTTAAGTCTACACTGGCAGATAACTGATGTTTTAAAGGGTAACTTAGACAACCTTTAGTAAAAAAAACATAAAAAATTGGAATAAATATATTTAAGTACAAAATTAAAACAATACATACAATAAAATCCGCAGGCAACAGTGGGGCGCAGCAAGTTTATAAATATGAAAAAAAACGATCGTCGTTTGTAGTCTTCCATCCAAACCCCTAACACAGCTGTATTATAAATCACCACTCATTTTTCCACGTTTCCCAGCCATGAAACGTGAGAGTTAATGATGTTCTATATGTACACAACCTCCTTTGTAAGCGGACCGCTTTGTTTCTCATAACACTTTGCCTGTGATGTACCTATCATTAAATATGATCGTTATGTAATATGAGCATATTTAAATCCGGGAAATACTGTTTATATCTGTACTAGTTAAGCCCCGCGGTATTACTCGCTGTTGTTTTTGTATCTATACACCAAAAAACACGGGTAACGCAGCGGGGTGTAGCTAGTATAAAAAAGTATTCTAAGCTACTGCTTGTGCGATGATATCTGCTAGTGAAGGTGCAGTTAAAATTAATTCAGGCGTTCCAAAGCTTAGCCAAAACAAACTGAGAGACAAAATATTTAAAGTTAGATTTCATTGATAACTACAGATAACTGTTTTTGTCGAATAATGTCTTATTCTTGTTTGGCGATCAGTTAAAGGTGTCTATTTACACTTGTTTTTTTCTTACCTGTATTCTTCACATACTTCCATACTTAATATTTACGTTTACGTTGCACCAGTGATTTTTTTTTAATTAAATTTGTTATGAAAATATTTTGACTATTGAGAACGGACATAGGCTACTATTTACCACTAAATCTCAAAAACATTTAGTTCCCTCCTAGTTTTTACATCATTAGGGTTCCGTAGTCAATTGGCTAAAAACGGAACCCTTAGAGATTCGTCATGTCTGTCTGTCTTTCTGTCCGTCCGTATGTCACAGCCTTTTTTTTTTCATTCACGATGTAATCCAAATAGTCAAACTTTAAAGAATTTGCGAAATTGGTTTACAGTTCAGACGTGATGCCCTAATCAAAAGAAATAGGAATTAATGTTTGCATTTATAATGATAAATACTTATCACCTGAAATTAAAGATGTCGTAATTAATAACTGTTGTTTGTTTTGTTGCAGGTAAGCGCTGTAGTTAGCTGCCATTTGATACTGCACCCTACTGTATGTTAAGTAAACGAGTGACATTCTCTTTGCCCTTTAAACGGTAAGACACACCATGAATTTACATGTGATGTCCATGGTGGAGGCTCCATTATTACGATAAGTATCTCTAGGTTAGCATATTATCAAGAATTTAAAAAGGTCTGCATCGATTGAATACACATTTTATCATGATATATAAGGTGTACCAAAGACAATTAGCGAAACCATGGTTTAGATTACCGTTCCGGGATATTTTCCCAAAGAAAAGATTTTTCTAAATGAATTTAACTTATTACAAAACTACCAATCCTACATTGACCAGATCACTAGACCAATTTGGTGGTGAACCTGTAGAACTCTTCTTCCGAGCCTTATTCCCAAGTTTTGTTTTGGGGTCGGCTACTAGTTCAACCGGTTTTACCTGAATTTCAGTTTTTCCACGGAGCGACTGGCATCGGACCTCCGCAACCCTAAGGGAGAACTGAAATTCGAAGATTGAGCTAGTTGTCAGTATATTTGAGGGCACTGACTTCCAAACCCTGTAGAACTCTATACATACATAAATACAAATGTAGCTTGGAGTACTTTTTTTTTACTTTTGCCACTTTAAATATACGAACTAGTACTTTATTTAATGTGTAATTCTTGGTTAATTCTATTTATCGTAGTTATTTCAACTTAAATGTTTAAAAATATATGTTTTAATTCACTTGATGATGAAATTTCCATAAATTATTTCCAGTTTATGTTGTCACAACCCTAAACAAACGTGTTTGAACATCCATTAGCAAACAAAGCTAGAAAATTTAATGATGAACCCCCACGTTTACACGATAAAAGCTATTCAAATATGTACTTTATTACTTTTCACATAAAGTTGAAAATTACTGTTATATAGAGAGCAAGCCTAATTTACCCTTTTGCATAGTGATTGATAATAATTACTGTTGCGTGTTAGTGCATAATGCATTAGACTTAATGCCCAGATGTCTAAATTTATATCTATCCATACAAATTCATAAAATTTAAGTGTTTGTATGTCATTTCACTGAAGCCTGTGTTTGTCTGATGTCTGTCTGTTTGCTACGGCAAATCTCTGGAACAGCTAAACCGATTTTTACAGGACTTTTCTGGCAAATAGGTGATATAGTTTTTTTAGAGAAAATCTGCCAAAATACCGATAGTGAGTTCCAGGTTTTAAGTGCTGACACCAGGTCGCATCCTTTAGTTCGGAACGTATGTCGGTCACACTAAAACGGGGACTTTCAAGGCCAACACGTATAGTCGTGTAGAGGAAAGGAGAAGGTGGGACCATTTGGAAGAACTCGTCAGAACACTCCATCGTAAAGTCGACATCTTTTCGCAACTGCAAAGGCTGGAAATACTCGATAGCTTCACGATTGTCGTTTTTTTTATATAATTACATAATTATGAAACAAAGATGTAGTGAACAAGTTATCGAGCTGGTTATTAATATTAGACATCTTTAAATAATCAAAACATTCATTTACTTATTTTCTTTCATTATCGGTTATAATAGGAGTGAATGTCCATACATTAACCCCTATTATAACTTACATTTTCCTACCATTAGATACTTTATTAATTAATTTAAATTCAAACGAACGCAAAGGTATGAAACAGTACTGTCAAAACGACAATTCATGACGTAATTTACATTTCAAACTCCAAAACAAACTTTCGACGTTCCCTACAACTGCATGACGATATTAAAATTAATAGAATTGTGACTCTATTTCAATGCTTATAAAATCCCTTTTTAAGTAAGTTATGATTGTTTTAAGCACATGGGTTTAATATGTTGTCTAAGTTAGCTTTCATGTTTAAATTTTTGTTGTTAATTTCGACTTTGAGAGACAGGAGACAATATGGATTTAGAGAGAAAATGACTTTTAGGTGTATGACAGTTAATGTACTTGAGATGTTTAATATGTGTTGGGTTTGTGTTGTGTAATGTTTTGCGTTATTATCACGACAAACAAGGTTTAAATCCCTATGATTCTGATTCAAACACAAATAATTAATTAATTATCAGCTTAGGGAAAATAATTAATGTAAGAGGTTGTGGAAATGTATTTTCATTGGTAGGTTAGCTGATGATATGAGGAGTAATTTCGGCTTCTTTTATTGACTGTTATGTGCGTTATATACAAAAGAATATTGAGTAAACATATATACGCTATACTGTCGCTTAATCGTGAAATTTATCCTATTGGGTCAATTATATAGTCATGAAATCTCAATTTAACTACAATACAATCAATTTGTAACAAATAACTAGATATCCCGTAGTGATTTGTGTAACCTCTGACGACACAATGACCTAATTTTGTTATCATCATTACTGCGAAACTACTTCAAATGAAACAATTTGAGACATTCATTGCGTGTCTGTCACTCAAGTTTATGAGCAATTTTATTACATCCTCTTAGTACTGCTTGTTGTTTCTCGTTACAAACGTTGTTCTAAATATAATTGACCAAGTGTGTGTCCTAAGATACCTAAATCGAAATATGGTGTTAGCAACGTCGTAATGTTTTTAAAAAAACCCTTCTAATAATGGGGTAAACGCAAAATAAAATAAACAAATGCTATTGTAGACATTTTAACTGTTAATGGGGAACAATTGTTTCATACATTGTTTTTTTTAAAACTAACCATTTACGCAGTGAACGCAATGAAAGCGTTTTTACAATATTCTTCATGTGGATTATTTAACAGTGAATGATTTTTTCAAATCGTATCCGTACTTCCTGAAATTAGCGCGTTCAATTATAAGAAGATTCAGCTTTATTATGTTATAAGTGAACTCGTATGGGTGATCGGTGAGATTTCATTCATGTCAATTTTTAAGTATGGGATTTCAAAGGTACCTAGGAAGATCTCTTCTATCTAGACTTAAGTAAAACTGGATGAATTGTGTGACAGAGCTTATATGAAGAGAAAGGGAGTGAATACTGAAATGACGAATGTTAGAGTAGAAGGGAACATACTGCGCCGACTCGCATAAAACATCATAAGTACAGTATGATGATGGTGATGATGAATTGTTAGATATGGAACAATTGGTACCCAGTACAAAACCAGTAGTCATTCCCCCTGATAAATTCCTAATATATATATAATTAATTAATAAAAAGCGGCCAAGTGCGAGTCGGACTCGCCCATGAAGGGTTCCGTATCAGCAGGTAACATCATATAAAATTTCTTGTAGTTAGTTGTAACTTTGATCGATGTTTTAATAATAGTGTTTTGATCAATGATATTATAAAAAATCGGCCAAGTGTGTGATAATTGTTATGTTTACGTATTAATGCGTTGATTTTGTATGACTTTTCCAAGTAAGCGCATTGTAAAAGTTAAGCCTCTATAACTCCTGAACTAACAAAGTCATTTAATTCGTTATAGTTTTCATTTAAAGTTCATTATATGGACCACTATCACAAATTTTTCGGCGGGCGGGACGGCCTGTTTTTTTACAAAAAGTTTGCCTTTAAAGTGGAATTTCTCGCAAACGGATACCTAAATCAAAAAATCGTCTTAACAAACCTGTAATGTTTTTAAAAGACCTATATAATGATACCCTACATGATGGGGTAGCCGTGAGAAAAAAAAACATCCCCACTTTACGTGTAGGGGAGGTACCCTAAATAAAAATATATTTCATAATTTTATTGTAGCACTTTGTCAACGTAATTACAATACATATTCATGCAAAGTTTCATCTTTCTAGCACTTACTGTTTGGACGACAAGTCGAGGACGGACGGACGGACGGATGTACAGACGGACATGACATATCTATAAGGGTTCGAAGTCATAAACTTCGGAACCCTAAAAAGTTGTAGATCTTTTAATTACCTACAACTTTGCCATTTAACTATTTTCCTTGTAGTTTTGCTGGAAATCGAGATAAACCGTTTTTTACCCTTTGTTTTATATATTTAGCCATCCAATCTGACTCAACCCTGCCTGATGGAAAGCATGAGCAGAATCCAAGGGTCGGGGCTACCACACTTGCTGCGAATGCGGACAATAATGTATGGCGGCCTGTGGCATCTCACTAAGCCGCCATAGTGTGCTATGGCGGCTTAGTGAGATGCTTTTTCACGCCCCGGTTTAAGGACCCGAAAACCTCCCTCCCTACCCCTTCCCGACCTCAGATCGCCAGTAAATTATTTTTGCCTTTCATTTTTATAATATTCTCCTCCTTTTCCAATAGGTTTCATCCTACTATAATTTTATTTGTTTTCAAAAATTATCTACTCTGGTCTACTGGTCTATATGTCATTTACAAACTATCATTATGGTTGCCATGCAAGTGTGTTATTCCTAGCAACCTGTGAAGTTTTGACAGGAGGTAAACAGTGATACATTTTGACATCTTCGATTTATGTATTTTTATAATCACCTAGCTTTGGTCTTTGTGTCTCGATTATTGCAGTAAAAAGTAGCCTATGTCCTTTCCCAAGTTCAGTTCTATCATCATACCGAATTTCATCAAAATCGATACAGTGGTTTAGGCGTGAAAGCGTAACAGACAGACAGACAGAGGTACTTTCGCATTTATAATATTAAGTAGGGATTAAAAAAAAAACTACTCACTAGATCTCGTTCAAACCAATTTTCGTTGGTAGTTTGCATGTTAATGTACAACATATATTTTTTTTAGTTTTATCACTCTCTTATTTTAGAAGTTAGAGGGGGGGGGGACACACATTTTTTCACTTTGGAAGTGTCTCTCGCGCAAACTATTCAGTTTAGAAAAAAATGATATTAGAAACCTCAACATCATTTTTGAACACCTATCCATAGATACCACACACGTATAGGTTTGATGAAAAAAAATATTTTGAGTTTCAGTTCCAAGTATGGAGACCCCCAAAATGTATTGTTTTTTTTTCTTTTTTTATGTAAAAATCTTAATGCGGTTCACAGAATACATCGACTGATCAAATTTCAACAGTATAGCTCTTATAGTTTCGGAAATAATTGGCTGTGACATACGGACGGACAGACAGACAGACAGACAGACAGACTTGACGAATCTATAAGGGTTCCGTTTTTGGCCATTTGGCTACGGAACCCTAAAAACGTATAAATGTTATTGTACACGCTATCTTAATACCTATCTTATATATAAAATTCTCGTGTCACGGTGTTTCTAGTTAAACTCCTCCGATATGGCTCAACCGATCCTCATGAAATTTTGTGTGCATGGCGGTTAGGTCTGCGAATCAACATCTATTTCTCATACCTTTAGGATGCGAGTGGAGCCGCGGGCGTCAGCAAGTAATAATATGAAATTGAGTTCAGATGGTCATAAGTACATACAACTATACCCAGAGTATTATAGGTGCATTGCGTGCAATCAGTGGGGTTACGGACGGCATACGGGATATTGCATTTCCACCCCAAACCTCACGGGTATAACTTTAGCTAGATGGGGTGAGGGTGATTTGCAGGCAGTCGAAGTGTACATTAGGAATTGCGATTGAAATTTGAAACTTCCTAGTAGCTCGAAGGGCTAATTTACTAGAAACTTGGATATATTTCACAGGATTATGGAGTTTATTTACAACTTCTTTGGATGAGTCAAGATATTCCTGACAGTATATATATATATATTTAGAAATTCTGTGAAAAATGTCAGTAATATCAAGCAAGACATAAAGCTACCCGGAATCCTGTAATAAACTCTCTGCCCATTATGTGAGATGAAACATGATGAGATAAGAAATTTACCCAAATAGGGATTCATAATACGCCCTGCGAAGTATTTCAGAGTTTTAAAGCTTGAATATAGCAAATGAATACTGCTGTTACATAAAAATAGAAAAGCTACTAGTTGCAATTAAAAAAAATCTTATAATGTTGGTGGTAAATCAATGAAAAATGCTGCAAACTAGAGAAAATGTATGCCTTTAGAAAGAAAGATACGAAATTTTGCGCGTCGGTTATTGTCATTTATAATCTTGGGAGGTGCCAGGTCAGATACGAAAGTAACAGTAAAATGTGTTGTACGTTTGATTAAGAATACGTAGAGTAAACTACGCAAGACAACAGCTCTGTAAAAATAATATAGGCCCACCCGTTTAGCCTTTCATAAATTTCCTTTCTAAGCCTATGTCCTGAGTGAGCTAGTGTGTGTATGAGAAATAAATCGATCATTAATTAAAACTCCAGTCTTTAACAATGGTCTATACTGAAACATGATAAAGATTTATCGTAGATCTCACTGATTGCCTAACTTTCGACGATAAACTGCTTGTAACTATTGCATAAACCATTGTATTGCTCATGTATTTAATGTATATAATAATATTTTATGTTCAAAAGGCACGCAATTCTGTCTTTTAATTCTAATTTGTGAGGTCATGTTATTCAGTTATTGTGTTTAGTTAAGTTAGATTATAGATAGAGTTTGGACGCTTTTTAAGGATTTTTCTTAAGTCTTTTAAAAAGGAGGTACAATATAGAATCTGCTATAACTTGTGAACTGCGATAAGCTGATGATGCTAATATAGAAGCTACTATCTACGAGGTATTCGGATATATGTATTCACTTAAGCATATACATAATCATTTTAGACGTTCTAAGAGTTTTTAGATTTTCGCTACTTTTACACACTGTGTTGTATTTACCGGAACTTATTGCCGATAAATTGATTAAAAAGCTTTCCAAATCTTCTATATTCCAACGTTTCGAACGGGTATACCGTGGTCAAGGGTAGACTGTCTACTGTTTTGAATGTTAACTTGCAGTCTTTGTTTATGATAGCAATGGCATCTGTCTACATTTCTGATCGCTAATGTAAGCTCAGAGGCTGTATCATGAAATAAACGCATCTTTAACCATTGCGAAATACAGAAGTAGATATAAAGTGGCAATATTAAAAGTTATTTCACAATTTATTTTTTAAATTGCCGTAAACAACGGCCTGTCAATTACCATGTGTTAGTGTTAAGTTACGACGATATGTCGATAAGTCTCATATAGTGTTGTACATTACTCTTCCCGTTTAATATCGAAAAGTACATTTAATAATTTGCCTGAAATATCTTGGAAACATTGATTTATAAATTCTATAAGGAAAAATTATTTTACCTGCTTCGTAACAAACTTCTATTGTAAATTATTTCAACAAAATAAATACATATTATTTACGTAAATTTACCTATGCTCTGTTAAACTTAAACATAGGGAAACAAAAAATAAATATACTGCTAGTTACACACAATACACTACATTTCAATACTTATTCTACTCGAATTAGTGTCTCATCATATTCCCTCCTTAGACTCTGCACACTACGCATACTTTTTTTAAACCAAAGAGGTTCTTAACTACCTTTAAGTTTTTTTTTTTTTAATTCGATTATAACTTAGTACCACTGTAACCTATAAATAATTTCTCCCAGTCCGGCTCAAACTTCAATCTCCAACAAAACACGTGGAGCGTATAATTCAAAACTCGGCGAGAAATAGGACACTAGTGTTCGCAGAATATCTAGGTTAACAGTAATGCACTATTGCAATTTTTATATCCAAAGGGATTTATGTGACTTGAAGCAGTGCCAGTTGAATTTATGAAACACGAGGCCACGTACACTGTTGACTGAGGATTATTTTAAGGTAGATAGGATTATTTTTTATTTAGAATTGGTACTATAAATATGATTGGTGTATTGATGAAATATGTATATTTTGAGTCAAGTATGTATTTGAATTCTTGCAAATTGGTCCCGCTGATATAGAAATGGTATTGTCATTTGTAACTTATAAGATTTCTTTCGGGTTAAATATAAAACAGGAATGATTTTGAATTGATAAGGTTAAAGACAATATACATTAAGTTAGGCAATAATATTGATCGAATGATTCCAATAATAGTTCTAGCAGGTCGGCAATCGTAAGCAGTTAGAGGAAAATGTATCGATATAACATTTTTAATGCGTGTCCCATCTCCACGTACTGTTGCGCAAGCGCACGCGATAACTTGCTCGCATCCGCCCGCCCACGCTGCGATCATAATCGCACAACACAACATAACTCTCATACGGCGACGTAACACTGTTTTAACCTATGGTGTGTAAAAAAATTTGGGACACTTACATTACTATTACTATTGTTTGTCGTAAAATGCAAAACAATTATAAGGTTTATAATATATTATAAGACGCAATGTAACATTCTGGAGGTAATTGAATAAGAAAATGAGGTAAAAATATATTTCGTTAAAATTGTGGGTTAAAGGATATTCCTTATCTTATTAGTCCTCGTCGTAACTTTAGATGAATTCCTTTAGGGGTGGAAACCAATGAGTGTTACCGGGCTGCATTTGAACTGTGTTTACTGCAACAATATCTTTAAAGAATCATCATCGCAGTCTACTGCTGGACATAGGCCTCTCCAAATGCACGCCACTTAGATCGATCTTTAAAGAATACAAACATGTATAGTAGTAATTGGTACATATGTACATATGGTCTAATTCCATTTAAATACTGTGGAATGTATACAGCTTTTAAATGAACACCTTTTTAGCATGCTTCCATAACTGCAACTTTGAACTGCAATATTTTTAAACGTAACGAGTCTGTACAATGTTCAAGAACTTAGCACAATGCAAGCGTAGGTGTACCACGGAGCTCTTTCGTACAATATTCCTGATTATAATCATAACATGGTATTTTAAATTTATGAACAGTTTATGCGTTGCGTAACTTTAAATATTTAATACGTAAGAAACGAGGAAAATTCTTCCTTATTAAGGCAATAAATTATAGACCTGACTGTCGCTAAGTCAAAATAGGCTTAAGGTATTAAGCCTATTTTGAGTGAGACCTCTGACGGGATGATACGTGGGGGTCGTCATACAGCCTGCTTTCGCAGTGAATGTGGTTTCCCTTACTTCTGAATTCTACTCATGCTTTCGATCGGGCAGAGTAAAGTCACCTTGGCAGGCGTTAATAAAAAAAAATGAAAATTGGAAAACTTTCTGGGTTTGAGTAAATATCAAGCCTACAAATTGTTTTGGATTGATCTGAAAACTGCCCTAAATCTACAAATGAAACGCAAAAATAATTATTTATGTATTTTCACTACTTCCAAAGAAAAAATAATCTTCTAATATTATTTTTACGGGAATTAACGCGATCACTTATGAAGGGTATTACATACCTCTGATTTGTACCCTTAATAAGTGATCGCGTTAATGCCCGTAAAAATAATATTATTTATCATATAACGCGAAAGTTTAAAAGTTAGTAAATAATCTTCTGCTTATAAAAAAAAATTGTAGCCATATTGGCCTTCTACTCTCAGGGCCTGTTTAAGTATGATGTCTACATGACAACACAGATGTTGATGATGTTTACTTACCGAGTTTTTAATAAAATTGGCTCAGCACTGGCATAACGCCAGGCGTGCAATTGCCTGTCTCATAGAGTACGCAGGCACAATTAACAGCAGTGGCGTCACTCACTCGAAAACGGTGCTACAGTTCAAGTAATTAGCTGAATTGTTATTCATTTGTACGCAACTTTAATTTATAAAAGAGTAATGAGCTTACTGTATTTGGATCTTGAATTTAAGGTTATATTTAATAAATTTTTAAATTCGCTCTTTCCAAAATGTGAAACATTGATTCACATTAACTAAATAATTTTATTAAGCAAAATACGTAACAAGAAAAAAATCAACTTTTATTGTAATATTACAGATATTTATTAGTAAATAAATATACAATGTTAAACATTTTAATCGAATTGTTTATGTTAAATATTTGATATCAATTCCAAACTCATTGAATATCGATAACTTTTTTATGTTTTCTTCTGTTATCCAAATATGTTACAAAATGTATGTATTTTATGAAAGTCACCATCATAAAATATGTCAAACAAACGGTCTCAGACATGGTAGCCGTGCTTCTTTTATTTAGAATTTAAAAGTTATATATTGAAACAGTTGAAGGGAAAATTGGAAAACTTATAAGTGTCTACTCCAAACAAGTGTCTCCTCTTCAAACTGTTCGACTTTTATGTACAAAAAAGCATTTCTGCTTTTAACTTTAAAACTATTGTAACAAAAGTATTCTTTTGTTCGAATCATAACTAAAACATTTTTTTTATATATAATGCTGCCAAAATGGCTCTGCTCATCCTGGAAAGTTTAAGCAAAATCCAAGAGTGGTGGCCACCGACCTCATTACCCATTGGTACATGGACAATGCAACACGGTGACCCACACTATGGCGGCCTAGTCAGATGCTACTTCGCGCCCCGCTTAAGGACCTGGGATCATAGTAGGAAGGAAACAGATGAGTGAAAAGTGAAATATCAAGATAATAATTATAATCTTCATCAGTTTATTGCAGTCCACTGCTTGTATAGAACTCTCCCATTACAGGCCACAGTAAAAAATTTAGTTAGTCGGGATGAAATAATAATAATGGTTCTTGTATAGGATAGATTATCAAACGATCCTAGAATCAATAAAAGTAGTCTCATCCATGTACGACTACATTCAAAATCTCAAGATTCAGAAGTGCCATTTCATCATCATCACTATTGCAGTCCACTGCCAATGTTACATTACGAATGCGTGATGAAAGATAAATTAATCGTGTCTCATAATATTGCACTTTTAGTCTTTGCCCAAGTCGATGCCCTGCGCCTAGAATATCAGATGGCTCGTAATGTAGATTGTTTAGATCATCTGTCCATTGTATGTATCGAGTTAATTCTATACGTTTACCGTAATTGCTAATTAGCAGTGACGTGTGTACTTGGCATAATGTATGTGTTTATTATACGTTTTAATTAGTAACTGGAGATCACTAGTATTGCTATTATACAAGTTAATTCAAAATAAATGTGTTTGAAAAGTAGTTAAATAACGTTTTAAGAGACTAGAACGGGAATAAAAGTAAATAGTAAACTGTTTTTAGCCTTTCGCAACTTTTACACATACTCATGTTTTTTGTTGTTATTGGGACTTATTCGCGATAAAATTAAAAAGGTTATGATACCTTCTACTTTCCAATCGCTGAGAAACATCACATTGGTGATTCTCAGCGACTGGCAAGTATATTATAATTTTATCGCGATTAAGTTCCGTTTACAACGAGAAACATATATAGTAAACTTTTAGGCACTCGAATACTTCTTTTAGGAAAAATGTAGACATTAATTGGTTCGAAAAAATTTTTGAGTGTAAGTGGCAAATTACCTAAGTATCTAATGAGACAAGTATAAATAGATACCACTTGCGATCTCTAGGCGCTGTATAAACTATTATTATTTAAATTACTAATTAAAATAAATTTATCATTATTGCATAATTATACTTATATGTCGGCATTTATGTCTCTTGTTCATTAAATTTTATGCTAATTTTATAATAGGTGTATTCGAAAGTATCGTTGTCAGGGTTACAAATTTGTTGTAGTACCACAAACGCCATCAATCTTCCAGGACGTATGAATATGCCGACCTATTATGATTTACATTTTAATACAGTAATCATTTTCTATTAATATTAATGAGGTGACATTATGCCACTAGAATATACATAAAGTATTTTGTTAATCAAAAGTACCTTTATTTTTATTTAAACACGCTATATTACAATCTCTGTTATGCGATATTTGTAGTTAAATTGAAACCGGCAACATTACAATGTTGTATTTCAGTAGTAGAGTACGATATTTATTAAATTAAGTGTTAAGGGAATTAACAAGCATTCGAGAATTAAACACTTTACTGATTCCACTATTTAATCTACTTAAATCCTGACCGTCTTTGCCCTATGGCATTATCAAAGGTTACCATCGATAGCGTTAACTGACAGCAAATGGAAATCTGTAACTGATAGCAGCAATACTGATTTACTATATAAGATTATTTTGAGCTAATGTTGACAATAAATTGTATATAGACTTCGATCCCGATATATACAAGGCTACGCCCGCTTACACTATGACACTCATAAATAATTATTAAATAAATATTTATTTCTATCTAATATAAAAAGATTTTTAAAAATTGGTTCACTATATCTAGGGAGAAAACAACCTCAATAATTTTACATCTTCATATATTATAGTTTAAGTAAATATGTTTATTTAGAGAAGCCCAATTGACGGTAATAGACATATGTATACATATTTAGTCCAAAAATGTGGTGTATATACGTACGTACCTACTTCCCCAATAGGTTTCATTTATAAATCGACCTGAACCTCCGTAGAACGGAATATTCCTTAACGATAACTACTAATCCATTCCCAAATGTGCCTTCGGACCGGCTCATTAATGTTATAAACGATAAGAAACATGCGAGGCATAAAAGGAGTAGGTTGTTTTATTGCCATTAACTTTTTGTAACTGCCTAAATATACAAGCTTACCTCATATGAACTATATTTATGGCATCTATCACAAAAACGTATGTTTCTTTTGTTCGACACCATCAAAATATCAATTATAAATTATACCCATAAGTGTGCTTTTCAAACTTGGCAATAGATTAACATAAAAAATTATAATGAAATCAATAAAAGTAGGATGACAATGTTTTAACAATCATTGTATCAAAGTATTCAAATCAAAATGTATATGTTTTTCACACAGAGATGTAGATGTCCTATTAATATTGTTTTATTAATTTAGCTTAAGAAAAAATTACCTTGTTAATACTTTTTCCGAGATTACTAATTATAGAAAAAGCGAAACAACCCAATTGGGTTGTTTTGCCTCAAAATTTGTATTTACAAACTGATAAAATTATGAAACTCAAAAATGTAACTCTCCTTAATACGCAGCGGGTGTTAACCCGACTATTTAGTATCCAACCTCTATATAGAATAAGTCTCGTGTCTAGTTGTTGCTCACGATGAACTTCTACAATATACAATATATAATAAAAGCCGATTAGGATTGAAAAAAATAAGACACAGATGAAGTCGCGTGGGTCGATCAATGAATCCTAAATAAATTTTAACGACTGTTTATTTAATTAATAAAAAGAAATCTTTGGTTTTCTTATGAGATTGATATATGATATTATTTGGTATGCTAAAATCCCACAAATCGCAAATCATGGTTAACATGTGGAACCTTGCGTTCGTGTGAACAACAATTCATGGCTTTCCGTTAACACGATTACTCTATATGGAAACTGTACGGCACGGTCGATATCTTTTGATTTATAAGTCGTCATATCGTAATATATCTTAATATTAGTTTAGCCATCCATCGTTGTCAGATACATTACAAATTATAAATGTATGTAGCCGTAGAAGGGAAAAATATTATGTATAGTGATCGCTATCATACCCTTTCCAGATTTGTAATGGGCCTAATTATGTAGATCAATATTTTACACCGTAGTTGTATATTGTCGCTAACGCGACGATGAATCGATTCGAAATTAAACATTTGCTTTTTGTTTTATCATAATAGGCTTGGGTATCTGGTCATTTTAGTCCTATTGTAGGGACAACTACCAATGCGGACCCATGTGATGACGGAAAAAGATATGGAGTGTCGTCGTTACTATTCATCCCGTGAGTACCGCAAGAACTGACTATATTAAATACCTTTCAATGTATATTGTAACTCTTTGATAACTAGTGATGTACCTTCTCCTAAAACGCATATCGAAGACAAACGGTACGAGTAAGGTAGCCATAGACGTTAGAGGGACTCATGCCTGAAAGGGATGCCTGTACAGTTGAACTTTACAGCTAAACCGGACCTTGTACCTATACTGCACAATTGTGCGGGTATTCCTCTACTTAGCTCAATCTTATTTGATGGGTGTAATTATGTAGGTACACCCTAACGTGTATAGCTTAAGCTAGAATACCTTAGTAAACTCCATTTTCGCTTTAATTTAAACACCATCTTTCAATAAAATGTTAGTAAATGAAATCGATTCAATGGCTTACGTCGATTTCGGGTTCCGATAGCGGAAAACGAGGTAAAGCGAAGTAAAGCAGTTTCTTTTATTCTTTTGAACGAATTTTGTGTTCAAATTTATACAAACGTATTGAACAGAAAGTAATCTGTTCAGCTCTGATTTTAGCCATGTAATTAAATTTGTAAAAATAGCTAAGCTCATTTTTAGTATTTGAACTTTATCGATTTTTGTTTTTGTATTCCATACATATAAATACCACTATTGCGAAAGTATATATTACTATTATATTTACTATATTAATAAAAACATTTCGATGCATTCGCCTCACATTGTACAATTTTAACTATTCCGACTTTCCGCTAGTAACATTCAATAATTATGATTTTTATTCAGATGCCTATGTTCAGCAGTGGATAGCCATACGCTGACGATGATGATGATGAATTGATGACCGACCGACCGACGTATATAAGTTATAATAAGATTTAATAGAAATTTACCTAGAATATTTTTAATCCAACTAAAAAGATTTAAAGGTTTTCATAGTTTTTTATTTTATTGACAAAATAAAAATTGACAAAACTCTGAACTGATTTTTAGACAGTTCAATATTGTAGTATTTTTTAAAATGTTATCTAAGTACCGAGTAGTAAATATGTAAAGATAAACATAGACTAAATTTTATCCTTTTATCAAACGCTGATGATAGCCTGAGGACTTCATATAAACGAAGCTCTGTCTGAATAACAGAGATTTCACTGTTAGTTAATCACGAACTTGGTTTAACCATTTAGGGAACCTAGAACGAGATGTAAGCGTACTTGGAGCACTGAGAGCTATTTACCAACATTACAAAGGGTAACGCTAAATCTGTTATTCTTTAGTATTGCTAAAGAAGATGTAGTTATTTGCTGTTTTTGTGATCGATTGGCCTAAAGTTCACTAGAGCTTAAAGAAATAGACTACTAAAGTCAAAGGTCGTGGATTCAATTCGACAAATTGCGTAATAATTCCGGTTTTTATCTAGGTGTCATTTTTTTAGATTATTATTATAAAAATTTCTAGATTATTATTATAAAAGTTCGTGAGATTCTAGAGGGTAATCTCTGGATCTGCTAAATCGATTATACAGTTTTTTTTACCAATAGAGAGCCATTATTTATGACCTATGCTAGCTATGTAGCCATCGTTGAACCTAAAATAATTACAGCTATATCCAACATGCACGCGATTGGTACCAAAGGTAAAATCTAATCCGTAATATGAAGGGATTTAGCAGCGTTGGACATTAATCAATTAATATTTTAATCATCGTAGTAATTTACTAAAAAATAAATTGCAATTAATTTAATTACAATTAATTTCAATTGCAATTAATCTGTTAGTTGCATATTGCAATTAATTTATTTAATTTTAGTTATTTTAATTGCAAGATACAATTAAAATAATGCATCTATATTTTTAATTGCTGTAAGAAACAATTGAAACCAACAAATAATAATCATGTTGTTTAATCATGTATTATTCAATTGTTATTTTTAATTGTACCTTGCAATTAAATTTTGCGCAACACTGGTATTTAGTAACTGCCTCGTTGGTCTAGTGGTTAGCGTATGCGACTGCTAATCAAGAGGTCTCGGGTTCAAATCCCGGGTCGGCCCAAAGTGTTTTTGGGATTTTCTTAGGAAATTCCTAATAGTAGCCCGGAGTTTGGCGGTGATTTACGCCCGTGCCTCAGAGAACACGTAAAGCCGTCGGTCCCGGTTGTCATGAACATCTATGGCAATCGTTATTGGGAAGTCAGTGCCCTCAAATATACTGCCAACTAGTTCAATCTTCGAATTTCAATTCTCCCTTTGGGTTGCGGAGGTCCGATGCCAGTCGCTCCGTGGAAAAACTGAAATTCAGGTAAAACCGGTTGAACTATTAGCCAACCCCAAATAAACTTGGGAATAATGGCTAGGAGGATGATGACTGGTATTCAGTAACTATTATGTATGCTTAACACCAGTTCGCTAACATGGTGCAGGCTTATTCTGGTTTGGGGTCAGACGGCTATTTCCCAAATATGTGAAGTAGTTATTGTTACTATTTGATTACATTATTTTTAATGACCGATCTTTGGTCTTATCCATTTAAAATAAAATTATCAGTCATAATTATTTCCTCCTATCTCAATTTAATAGGACATGGGACAAACCTGCTTTTGTGTTTAAATATTCCGTAATAGTATTAAATCTATTACGAAATGGAAATGGAAATTCAATGAACACAGTAACCTATTACTCATATGAGGTAAATATGCTAATGAAAAGTAAATATCAGGACATACTTCTTTGTACTGATGACATTTTAATTATTCGATTCCAGTTCTTGATAATGAATCCCCTGAGTTTTCCTCTGTTGGAAAAACACTCAGTACTCCAGAGGTTGATGAGGTAACGATGGCTTAGTGATGTCCTGATGAATATTTAACAGATACAGTGAAATTGAATCTTAATTAAAGGGTTTTTTACTTAAGATGAAATATTAGCTCTTTAGATGAAGTGCAGTACGGCATTATCACAGACAATATCGGACAATATACTCCATCATATCAGCATATCGCCGTCCACTACGAAGGATTGGTTATATTCAGATCTCGGGCAATCTTAATCTCTATCCATTTGTATAATCTGCGGATAGTTTTGGAGTTTAAGATGTTTTCTATGTGTATGATGATGATATTATGAATTTTATAATTCTAAGTTCTTAAACAATATAAACATCTATTTCAAATATAAACATATATATCAATTTTTGTTACATATATGTAGATAAATATATTAGATCTAGAGTTATTAGATTATTTCACAAATTCAAATATTTATGTTGATCTCGGAAACGGCTTGGACGATTTCGCTGAAATTGAATATTTGGGAGGTTTTGGGGGCCAAAAATCGAACTAGCTTAGTTTTATGTTTGGGAAACGCGAAAATTTCATGTGTTTTTCTTTGTTACCTAAGTTGCTTAAAAATATTGTTTTAAAATAAGTAAAGCTGTTTTATTTCGATTTACGAGCAATTTCCAGACACGCTCAAGTCGTACATCGAAGTCGCGACAGTACGACAGACGCATACTAATACTGAGCTACTGATCCTCACAGCGTCGGGGGCTAACCGACATCCTGTGAGTTCGTCTTAGTTCTGATTGCACGTGGTGTCTTCGTGAACTAACTGCTAAATTGGCCGCGTACGTTGGAACTAGGGAAAGTTAATTTGTGTTTGAGATGCTTTTTGTATAGAGAATATGTATTTAATAATAATAAATTATTAGAACATTTGACACGTAGCGCTATCTATTCCCAAACTAAGCAGAATACATATTCTTTATTTATAAAACATACGTATAGAAAGTGAACTAACTTCTAAATTGGCCGCGTACGTTGGAACTAGGGAAAGTTAATTTGTGTTTGAGATGCTTTTTGTATAGAGAATATGTATTTAATAATAATAAATTATTAGAACATTTGACACGTAGCGCTATCTATTCCCAAACTAAGCAGAATACATATTCTTTATTTATAAAACATACGTATAGAAAGTGAACTAACTTCTAAATTGGCCGCGTACGTTGGAACTAGGGAAAGTTAATTTGTGTTTGAGATGCTTTTTGTATAGAGAATATGTATTTAATAATAATAAATTATTAGAACATTTGACACGTAGCGCTATCTATTCCCAAACTAAGCAGAATACATATTCTTTATTTATAAAACATACGTATAGAAAGTGAACTAACTTCTAAATTGGCCGCGTACGTTGGAACTAGGGAAAGTTAATTTGTGTTTGAGATGCTTTTTGTATAGAGAATATGTATTTAATAATAATAAATTATTAGAACATTTGACACGTAGCGCTATCTATTCCCAAACTAAGCAGAATACATATTCTTTATTTATAAAACATACGTATAGAAAGTGAACTAACTTCTAAATTGGCCGCGTACGTTGGAACTAGGGAAAGTTAATTTGTGTTTGAGATGCTTTTTGTATAGAGAATATGTATTTAATAATAATAAATTATTAGAACATTTGACACGTAGCGCTATCTATTCCCAAACTAAGCAGAATACATATTCTTTATTTATAAAACATACGTATAGAAAGTGAACTAACTTCTAAATTGGCCGCGTACGTTGGAACTAGGGAAAGTTAATTTGTGTTTGAGATGCTTTTTGTATAGAGAATATGTATTTAATAATAATAAATTATTAGAACATTTGACACGTAGCGCTATCTATTCCCAAACTAAGCAGAATACATATTCTTTATTTATAAAACATACGTATAGAAAGTGAACTAACTTCTAAATTGGCCGCGTACGTTGGAACTAGGGAAAGTTAATTTGTGTTTGAGATGCTTTTTGTATAGAGAATATGTATTTAATAATAATAAATTATTAGAACATTTGACACGTAGCGCTATCTATTCCCAAACTAAGCAGAATACATATTCTTTATTTATAAAACATACGTATAGAAAGTGAACTAACTTCTAAATTGGCCGCGTACGTTGGAACTAGGGAAAGTTAATTTGTGTTTGAGATGCTTTTTGTATAGAGAATATGTATTTAATAATAATAAATTATTAGAACATTTGACACGTAGCGCTATCTATTCCCAAACTAAGCAGAATACATATTCTTTATTTATAAAACATACGTATAGAAAGTGAACTAACTTCTAAATTGGCCGCGTACGTTGGAACTAGGGAAAGTTAATTTGTGTTTGAGATGCTTTTTGTATAGAGAATATGTATTTAATAATAATAAATAATTAGAACATTTGACACGTAGCGCTATCTATTCCCAAATTAAGCAGAATACTTAAACTTTGTTTATAAAAACATACGTATTACATATAGAAAACACCCAAAACTCCGAAACAAAAATTTGCGGATCATATAATCATTTGGTCACCGACCCCGGAATCCAACATGTATTGTTGTTCTATAATGATTTTCAATAAAGAAATATTCATGCCTGACGTTTCGACCGTGTTCCAGTGCATCCTGGTTTCTAATACTGCATTTACTTGGAGCTTGGAACGTTGGTTTTAACAAACTAGAGAATGAATAGAATAGTCGGATTGTAAATTCTTTTTAAATTGCACACATATTAGTACAAGATCCCACCGCTTGATTCTGCAGGTATCTGTTTTTTCGATACGACTAATTTTAAATGAATGTTTATAAAGTATACAATGCATTAGGGATAGGTTGCCTATCAAAAATTAGCCGCAATTACCTGAAATTAATTTTAGTAAAATTATTTTGCTGATGAAATTTGCAGCTATATGTTTTTTTAGTGAATTTTACGACATTTGAAAGAAAATAATGTTACGAATTCAAAAACAATTGGTTGCCAGCTCTCAGTCAGCCGCAACGTTAGGGTTGCCAGGTATAAACATTTATATTAATGATGTTCCATACACAATTAACCGACCTCTAAAACCCAGGCCTGAAAACTTCTGCGAAAGTTTATGAAAAATCAGTTTCAAAGAAGCTCTTATCAAATTTTTAGCTACATTCTGGGAAAACTATTGTTTTGCTTAAACATTACTAAGAAAATCGGAGTTTTCTGGATTATTAGTTCAATGTTCATGTATAGTAATATTTCTGATTTTATTAGATTAATAACGGCTTTTATTATGATTAATCTTATTAATATTATCATTTTTAATTTGGGATAATTAGTACACATCAATTCATACACACTAATTTTCATTAGTCAATCAGAGCAATGGAACATATAATGATGACGGTAAAGAATGATTTTTATTTCAAAGTTTTTTTATTATAAAAGTAAAAAGTTAGATTTTTTACTTATTATGTTATATTTAATTATATATTTAATAATGTTGAATCATTATACTTATTCTTAATGCAAATCTTATAATTATACGTCTTTAATTTTTCTTATTCATTGTATGTATCGGTGTCAATATCATCTGAATCATCAGTCATCATCTACTTCTATATTTTCATCTATGTCTTGTTGGTGTACATCTAAAGTTAATTCTTTTGATGCTTACAAGATATCTTCTACAGTCATTGGAGTTGGATCGCCAATGAACCATATTGGTTTTAAATTACCATCAATTACTAACCAACCGTAGTCTTCTGGATTAAAAGTAATACAAAATGGCTTAGTTACATTTTGCCACGTGCAATTTATGAAACAATTTCTCAACAAATTTTGTTTTTATAATTTCCAATAAGGGAATCAATTTCGAGTCAAAACTCGTGACGTTCTTTAAAAAAAAATTTTCTTCTTGTCCCTGAATATTATTTTTGGAAGATCTTATGCAAATGCAAAATCTTATCCTATCTTATCCAAAAAAATGCAATAAGGCTACACTCTATTAACATATTGCATTTTTTACGCCTTACAAAAGTTTGGTAAATTTCTGAACAACAGAAATTATTTCATCATTAAAAAGGACTTGGCATTAGTCAACGATGCGAAAACTATTTGAAAGGTCCTATTATTTAAAAAAAATTTGAATGGCCTGATCTTTCCTTTATCATAAAACGCAGCTGAATAATTACAGCTACTAAATGCATGGAAGTAAGTAAGTAATTTAAAAATTTGTAGGCCTGGGTTGGAGAGGTCTGTGAATTGTAAGGAACATTAATTTCTTCTCGATTTTCACGTTCGTTTAATGTTTGATATAAGGTGACAGATGCCTGTCAAAAATTTAATGTATTTATTTTGTATTAATATTTAAAAAAAACAAGTGTGTGTATATAATTAACACTAATATACCTGTTTACACCTGGCAACCCTAACGTTGCGGCTGACTGAGAGCTGGCAACCAATTCTTTTTGAATTCGTAACATTGTTTTCTTTCAAATGTCGTAAAATTCACTAAAAAAACATATAGCTGCAAATATCATCAGCAAAATAATTTTACTGAAACTAATTTCAGGTAATTGCGGCTAATTTTAGATAGGCAACCTATCCCTAATGCATTGTATACTATATAAACATTAATTTAAAATTAGTTGTATCGAAAAAACAGATAGCTGCAGAATCAAGCGGTGGGATCTTAGACTATATGCACCTGGTGTTCTTTGAATGTTATCACTTCAAAGAGACGCAAAACATTATTTTTACCGATGCGGACGTCGACACTTCAAATTATTCAGTAAGATAAATTATTTTTTAATTAAAAGTATTAATTGTATGAACAACAAAAGTAATTTATCATCACAGTTACATTTGGGTCCACGCTTCTTTATTTATAAAGTAAAGTTTAAGGTAGCTGACAAGTGATTGCATACATTGTAAATTTTATGAAATCAGCTTGCTCCACGTGTTTGGTTTATGTATTTCTTTTGCTATGATAGGGTTGGCAGCCAGCCACCGCTAGCCACTATTAGTACCAATAAGAACGAGAAATTTATTATTAATTAACAATATTATAAAAAGGATAATACTATAAGAATTATTTATTTTTCAATAAATAATTATTTTTCTTCACTTTTTACTATGACTGTAATAGTCAAACATAAATATGAATACATCTGAAAAAGACCTTCAAGAAATATAATAGGTATTCCTTATTTAAACATTGTAACACTTTCAATTTCCACTAGTTTCGCAATCGTGTTTTATATCAATTTATATCGACGTTCCTACAATATTTATAGTCCAATCAGACAGGCTTGGATGCAAAATAGGCCCGCTTTGCAGGCAGCTGTTGTACGGGACCTGGTCTTACAGCTGTGCTATATAAGGCGAGGTAACGTATAGTTTTTAATTAAAATGACATGTACCTATCTACAGACTATAAGGTGTGTACGTCGATATCCGAGTTAATTATTTATTTTAATTATAACAACCTTGGACATGTCGATAATGAATCGGGTTTGTAGATATTCATAAATCGTCGATGATAACCAACGAGTATAATAATTTCACTGGTGGTTAGCACTTAGAATTTAAATCCTGAGTAATGACTGTAAGTCATAACTATCTATATTGTATAACTCCAGCCGATCAAATCCCTTAAAGCATTGTTCGTTTCACCAACTATACTTAAACCATCTCAACTAGGCGTCCCCTAACGTATAGGTGATATAATAAATATAAATCTCATCTAATTTCCTTTGTGTGACAAGTGATATCTAATTAACATTTAAGAGAAACCTAAGCAGTTATGTGTCCCATAAAGGTCGGTGGAACTGAAAATCTAAATGTAAAATAGTCTGTACCCAATATCAATACCCAACTCTCTAAGTGGCCTTTTAAATTTTAGTAACATAGGTGGTCTCAGGCACTCGCAACGCGTTGTTATGTTATAGTAACATATTATTATAATATCTCTCTGCCTGTTTGCCTAAATCTTGGTATTCGGAACCAGTAATAACATTAGGCTGCCTTGTTGGTCTAGTGGTCAGTGAATATGGCTGCTGATCAAGAGGTCTCGGGTTCGATTCCCGGGTCGGACCAGATGTTTGTGTGATCCGATCCGAAATTTACTTCTGAGTGTGGGTGTTTTCTATGTATAATATGTATGTATTTACGAAAAATAAAGTATTTTTATGTGTAATTTGATTGTTGAATTATTATCTGCTACATTTTTAATAATAACTTAACACGTAAATTAGTACAGTCATTTGGTTTCTAAAGAAAGAGTTTACTTACCTGGAAAGTTTAATCATAATAAACATCTACATTACCATGCTAACTACCAACAAAAATTGGTTTGAACGAGATCTAGTAAGTAGTTTTTTTTTAATACGTCATAAACCGCAATTTACTTTTATTTCAATCAAAGCACTATTATTAAACAATCCGTGAAAGTTACAACGAACTACAAAAACTTTTATATGATGTTACTTGCTGCTACGGTACCCTTCCAACTCCACTTGGCCGCTTTTTTGTTTTTTAAACTCCTTAATGTCGTAAGAGACGTTTAAATATTTACATTTGGTGTATTCCCAACCACCTTTGTTGACAGTAAACAACTTTAACAAGAAAAACAATCTCTTTTTTTGTCTTATTTATTCTTTATTTCATTTGGGGCTTTGATGCGAAAATCAATCTTATTTCAAAGGTAGCCCCTAAGGCTTCACAAACGGAAGGGACACAGTGGAAAAGTGTATGTGCTTATTACATCTCTTGGTGGTTGTTTCGGTTCTCATGAGCAGATGCTATGCCTTGTCACGTTTACTAGAGAAAAATGTTGTAACAGCAACAAATGATTTAAGCACCCCGTACTCGGACCAAAGTGTGATTCAATGTATGTTCTATTCGATACAAAAACCGTTTTAGTTGATTGTAGCATTTCGGCTTATAGAAAATTTTGATGAGCTACATGATTTGTATTGTTGTGTTAATTGGAGATATAAATGACTTAGATACGACAAAGTACAAACATGTCTCACTAGATAATAGTTTGTACTTGAGTCGGCAATCTAATGTCCACTCGGATTTAAGAGTAGAGATTTGTATCGACCCACGCTGTCCACGGAGGAGACCTTCTCCTTTAAGGAACGCCATCCATCCCGCTCCTGGCTAATATGCATTCATAATTTACTTTCTTCAAATCGTCGGTCTATCGAGATTGAGCAGAGGTTGACACAAGAAAAACTAAAAACACTATAACATAGACTATCAAATACTCATACATTTAACAGCAAGTTGTTCTTTGTACACGTACAGAATATGTATAGTATTCAGTCCTACTATAGAATATACTACTCTATAAGGACTGCAAAGGAACTGTAATTAAATCAATCTAATTTATCAAACTTTAAACTAAACAAGTTTTTGTGCCGGAATAAGACACCCGCAGACTGGTCTATAAATAACACCGGCGTCAAAACTTGACCACTTTTGGGTAACCGAAATATTTGGACACTTCGGTGCTTCAATCTGGAAGTTTACGACTAACGAGCGATTACCCAAACTTTACCAATATATAACGTAAAGCTTAGTACCTACCAAGAGTTACTACTCGTATAAACTTTGTACATATATATATAGTATAATTTTACAGTGGATAGATCATGTTTTTTTTAATCTATTTGGTTACTTTGGTTGATATTTCATTACAGGTTTAAGCCTTCCAAAATGACTTAACTTTGCCTGATGGAAGTCATGAAAAGAAACCTAGAGTAGTGGTCATATCGGCATTGTGAATGCAGATATTGTAGTACGATGACCCACACAATGTAATAGTGAAATGCTTTTGAAACACTGGCCTCCGGTTTCGCTCTCACCAATGAAACATGACAGCATTCAGACCAGCCAGCCAGCCAGCCATTTGAACCAGCCCATTCGTGCTCAAATTAACGTGACTCTACCATTACTTGTAATACTGTTCAAATAATCTTGCACAGCTAACAGTGTAAAAAATTAAGGCTTCAATTGTCGGATTGACTTGCTTTTAGAAGTTGCTGATTGACTAGAAGCACTAATAATAGTTGAAAACACGACACTACCAGTCCTTGTACAGAACTCCTTGTAGTATAAATAATTTTAACAAAAAGGAACCGACTTCAATGAAAAACTATTCCGAGTATCCTAATCGCGATATTGTGCCTATGATATTTGAGGAGTTCCCTCGCTTTCTTTGGGATCCCATCATCAGACCCCGATATGGTGACGATGGGACTACCTGTAAGCTACGCCCATTCCAATGCAAAAATAATTTTTGAAATCGGTTCATAAACGACGAAATTATCGCTGAACATACATAAAAAAAAAATCCGACGAATTGATAACCTCCTCCTTTTTTTTGAAGTCGGTTAATAAGAAAACATTTGGTGGAAACCAAGAAATATTAAGCATCTATCAGATTCTAAAAGTAATAATCGTACATACTTAAATAAAGATCTAATTAAAACAAAATTCATTATACTGCCGTCGGGTCTCCAAAGCCGGAAAAAATTAAACGATCGATTAATTCTACATGTGAATGTGTACATAACGCTATTTAGAGTTGGTCACGACTTTCAGTGTCACGACCTATGTAAACATTGTACACATAAATAGCTAAGCTAGAAAAATAGCTTAGCCTTTACACCACATGTTGCACGAATTGATAAGTCAACGGTTTGAACCGATTTTCACATTTAATAAAATGCCTTAAACAATGTAACCAAAAATTGTAAAAACATGTGTGAGTATCCATGGAGTTTCTTGTCTGTTCTTCCCCATAGGATCTACGAATTGGAACAGACAATTAGCTTCACGACTGACTACTTGACGTTTCAAAATTGCTGTTGTCTGGTTTATTTGAAATATAATTTTAACAAAAAGGAACCGACTTCAATGAAAAACTATTCCGAGTACCCAAATCGCGACATTGTGCCTATGATATTTGAGGAGTTCCCTTGATTTCCTTGGGATCCCATCATCAGATCCCGATATGGTGACAATGGGACCACCTGTAAGCTATGCCCATTCCAATGCAAAAAGAATTTTTGAAATCGGTTCATAAACGACGAAGTTATCGCTGAACATACATAAAAAAAAAAAAAAAAAAAAAAAAAAAAAGATTCCGACGAATTGAGAACCTCCTCCTTTTTTTTGAAGTCGGTTAAAAATGGTTTGATTTGATTTGATTTTAATGAATAAAGATCGATTGAACCTTGAAGAAGGACAAAGCCTACTTTTTGTCTTGACAACCGTAATACACGCAAGCAGAGCAAGCCCGTACCTTACAATAATGTTTCAGATTCACCCGTCTGTAACATTACACACGATTTTAGATCAGTAACTATGTACCTTTGATTGATTGGTGACAAATAGATATTAAAACTGTTGTGTATTTTGTTTGATCTCTACAAATATTATTTAAGACGAGATTCTTAAGACTGATATGATGATAAGATGAGAACTTTAGACTTGAAGCCTAACCGCATGTCACATTAAAATCAATGTCAATCAGACTGAGATTTTCCTCTAGAAACTTTTCAGGCGAGGTCCTCGAAACTAAACTAAACCCGATATTAAATCTGTGTGGTCATTAATTCCAGCAATTGGATTTCCTGAGTGAGCGTGATTAAATAACCAATAATTCTACCCCTTTAGTCTTCACATCACACAACTTTCGTTATAATAACCGCTGTCCCTAAATGTCAGTGTCATTCTTGATAGGTATTGATCATTCTTGTGACGTCAGCATCTGACGTAAGTTGAACTGTCACAAACGTTTGACGGCTTAATCACTACCACTTACACTTCTACGTCTTTCTATATATAATAAAATACCCTGTATTAAAAAAAATAAAACTAAGTTATCTATATCTACTAAAATTATAAAGAGGTAAAGTTGAAGCTGTAAGGGATAATCTCTTTATCTTCTACTAACTAAATCGATTTTAAAAATTATTTTACCGTTAGACAGCCACATTATTTGTGAGTGTATATCATAGGCTATGAAAAAAAATACCCCGATATCCGACATACACAGATAGATATAACTGTCTAAAGCTATTAACGCTCGTCAGAACAGACTATATCTATACACACGAGTAACAGAAAATTTGATTTTATAATTGAACTAAAACACTCAGCGATAGTGCTATTCTGTAAGCATTCATTACATTAAACAGAGTTTCAGAATTCCTGTAAAGAACATCAACGAAATCTTTATGTAGCTGTTATAACTGATTATGTGATAAAACAGTAATTGCGTACATTGTCAAAAAATAATGATTTTTTTTTTCTTTGTTTCAGGTAAGTACAGATTAATTGCTGTTCACGAGATTGAACAGTCAGTGCCTGTTAACGTATCTCGTTGGAGTTCTCTGCAATACCTCTCACGAACTTCAGGCCGGTCAACTAGGAACTTTTCGTAATAATGATAAGTAATAGCAAATATAAAATAATATATATCTTAACTAGCGTAGTAATGCACCCACTGTGCACAATCTCATTGAAAGTGAATGTACTTCATAATTACTGGATCAATCGTGTGTTTACATGACTCATTACTACGCCATCTATTTATATTTCTGGTATAAAGGCCATTTGTACTAGAAATATATGTTTATAAAACAATAACATCGCATCGAGCAATCATCGCGTATTTATTAATTTTTAAATTAATGTATTTTGTTATTTTCCATTCGGACAATCCAACAGCTGAAGATGTTACATAACACATTCAAAATCCTCGATAGCTTCATCTCACTAATTTATAAATACCACAGATTCACACGATCATGTCATTTCATTTCATATAACCAAAGCATTTAATATAATAAAATTCTTGTATATACCCATAGAGTGGTTTACTTTTAAAACCACATTTCTTAATTGAAGTTTTTGGGTTCCGTAATTAATTACACGGAACCCTTATAGATTCGTCATGTCCGCACGTTCGTCAGTCCTCGACCTACCGCCCAAACGGTTTGTGCTAGAAAGATGACACTTTGCATGAATTTGTGTTGTAATTACGTCGACAAAGTGCTACAATAAAATTACGCAATTTATTTTTATTTAGGGTGCTACCTCCCCTAAACATAAAGTGGGGATGTTTTTTTTTCTCTTAACCTATTCTGTGGGGTATCATTAGATAGGTAGGTATTTTAAAAACACTATGAGGTTGCTAAAACCATTTTTAGATTTAGGTATCCGTTTGCGAGTTATTCAACTTAAAAGCGCATTTTTTTTTGTAAAAATAGGGCGTCCGTCCCCCATAAACCGAAAACATAATAAGAACCAGTTAGATTAGACTTCAGCTATGTACACTGAAACAGAACTGATGGTGACGGCACGTTTGGCCTAGTGGTTTAAGCTGTCGCCTGGCCGTTTCCTACTTCGCTAAGTTTTGTGGATTCAAATCTCACATGGGAGACAAAACTTAGTGTGAACCACAAATTGTTATTCTATTGTCGCCGCTTCATACCGCGTCTAGTATATTATTGGTTTAAATTTCACATGGGCCAACAGTGTAAGATTCAGAAATAATTATTTTGAGTTTGGGGTATTCTTTGTGCCACTTTTACGCATGTTTCTAAGATCCCACGCGACACAGTGTATTTTTAATGAGTGTCTATTAAACCAGAAAACATCGGGAATTTATTCACCATCATCACCATCAACAACTTTTCACAGTCTATACTTAGATATAGGTGTCTATGATATAAGCTTCTGAAAGTTTGATCTACCACAATACCCAAACGGGTTAGTACCGGCTGTGCGGTTGGCTCTTACAGCACCCATAGCTTGTTGCTTAGAAGTGATTTTCACCACACAGATAGCATGCTACGGAGGCAATCTTATTCTAGAAGTTAGTAAATATTAAAATTTATACAATCTTTATACCTATTATCGGTTATTCGCTGACAATAATACTAAATGTTTTTTACTTCCTTCAATTTGTTAACAACTGTAGCTACCGGTCTGAGTGAATGCATTAATAGTTAATAATTTATTATTTATTAGTCGACACCTTACTCGGCCTTTAGTTTGAGGCTAACATACTCATTGTCGTTTCCGTATCTAACTGTTCCATGTCTAAATACATAAATTAAAGTTCTTTTTAACCGATAAAGTAACAGAGTCCTTTCTTAGGTTTATCTGTTTATTTTTTTCCATATCACCACGTATATATTCTAACATACAGATATCTAGTATACATATATAGTATATATCTAGTATACAGATCTCAGTTACTCTTTTCACAGAACTTTTGAAGAGACGAAAAATAAAAATAATGCGCAGTACATTTTATTAATAGTAAGTACCAATTTTAATTCCTTGCTTAACATAAAACAATTGAAAATGAAAATTTTATCGACATACTTGCCCGGTAAACGATCAAATTTGTTTGACAAATTTGATCGTTTACCGGGCCCTATACAGAGGCATGTCGCGTATCCGCGTATTTTCGTGCTATCATGTTATTTTTCACACCACACTAGCAATCCTGTATCGCAGAAGACTTCATACACATACATGAGAAGGACACAAAGAATAATTAGACATTCAGAACAATTATTTTTGAACTATACGGTGTTGACCAAGCGGGATTTGAAGCTTGAAGCAGTATGAAGCGTTATGTTAGGCTCTCCGTACACGTATACGTCAATTATGCTAAAGGCTATTTACCATATGGTCTTTTTTTCGAATCTTTGAAGTCAACATACAGTAAGAAATGACAATATTGCGAGACTTCTCAATTAGGCGGGACTTTTGTGCTGAACAAGTTAATGTTTCATTTATAAAAAGCTGTAAATACTATAATTTTGAAGATTAATTATATTTAATTAATTACAATCAACAGGAAACCACAGTACATAGAATCACCCAAACAACTGTAATTACGAAAAATCATAAAAACTATGCTAAAATGACAGATGGACAAGATAATAAATAAATAGTCGTATATGGCCATATAGTATTTACTTGGCTGAAACCTCGCATACCTACCATAACTCGATAACGAGGTATTAATTGCTGATTTTATTGATATTGGTCAGCAAATAGCAGATCAATAGCTCTTATCTACCATAGATCGTACTTACTTACTTACTTACTCCGTTGGCTCAGCGACCCAAAGTGACCCATAGATCGTGCGAACAAAAAAACTTTACGTTACTATAATACCGTATTGGGTTTATTGTCAAGATTTTTTTTATATTTATCCTACCAAATTTGCTCTACTCGACCTGATGGAAAGCGTGCGTAAAATTCTGAAGTTGGTGTTACCATCTTCATTGTGAAAGCAGAGAGAATAGTGACCCACACTATGGCGGCCATGAATCGGACCTCCGGACACTGACCAAATCATCAATAATCCATAACGTCCCACTGCGGGCGGGCCTAGCTCCTCTCAGGAGTTAATGCAATTTGTCCCTGGCCTAGTGCGGGTTGGGGACTGGCAAGATAGCATTGTGGCTACGTAATCTTTAAATCTAAACGTACGTGACTCCACCACCTTGAAATTCATTCACATATACAGGAAATACTAAATGTTAATGCAGTATACACCTGTTGGAAATGCTTATCGAGTCCAGGAGTTCTGGATTCTGTAAATATATTAAACGTCAGTATTTTTTTTTGTATTATAACATACATTAATTTAATTTAGTAACTTGTAGTCTCAATTGCATAAAAAAATACAGCAGAATTCTGAAATTCAACTTGATTAAGATTCTTAAAAAAAAGGAAACATTTTCGTTTTCATACTTATTATTTTCTAATAATGTACATATGTTTAGGTAACAACATATTCGTATGTACAAGTCATATATGTAATAAAACAAAATTAAAATAATGTGGAAAATGATGAAAATGAATTGGTGTAAAAATTATTCAAGTTAATCGTCATCCATTTGGCTCTAAAATCCTAAATAAAACAGTGATAATGTTAACAAACATATTGTTTATACAAATATTTTGATAACAAAAAGTTGATTCAGTGGTAAATTAATATATTTCTCATTTTTATTTTACATTTAAAATTATGTCAAAAATATTAATTTATTCCTACATGTGAAATGTTGAAATAAATTAAAGAATGTGTTCAAAGCTATGTTTTATTTTTTACCTTTTCGTAATAATCACGAAAAGACTAAATTGACAGTATTGATATTTCTTAAAACTTTCCCATCCTAGGAATAAATCACACAATTGACCGACACAAATAATTATGATTACTGTTTCCATAATTTTACAATTCCTGTCTCACCTTGATAATATAAGGAACTTAAACCAAACACCCTTGTTTACGATAATTAGCTCTAACATGGGACACTTTATTAGAACATAAAAACAGCTAAATTTAACCAGTTAATTGTTCAAACAGGAAATTCGGAACCGGAAGGCCGGTACTGTCGCAAGAACAACAGCAGCTGTACCGCACACACAGAAACCCGCTATTGTTGAGGATGGCAATGCTCCTACATCGCTAATGGCAGCTGCGAACCCATCACAAGAGGAACGTGGTAGTCGCAAGAAGCGACGCAAGAAGAGGGCGAAGTCGCAGGCCGAACAGGCAAACGTGCTTCGCAACGATGTCCAGGAGGACGCCGTGGTCGCCGCCCCACCAGAGGGGACGAAGGCGAAGCGGACTGTCCAACCGAAACCGGCCGCACAGCCGGCTACGGTATACTTGGACCCCAGACTTACCAGCGTCATCGATACCCTTCAAAAGGTATTGATGGCGCTACTGGAGAAGCGGGACCCCGTCCCACTGATCCTCAGCTGCCTAGCAGAGCTATGTAAGTCTGGATCTGCGTAGGTTGCGTATACTCTTTTGGAACGCCGACGGGATGTCAACAGAGAAGAGCAGGCTACTGAAGTTGCTGTTGGCAAGACGGCAAATTGACATAGCCCTGCTTAGTGAGACCCACCTTAGACCAGTAGACCAATTAAAGATAGGTGGATACCATGTCTACCGGGAGGACCAACGCTCACCACGAGGGATTGCTTATAGGGGATTAGCAGTCTTGGTCAAGAGGAAAGTCGTCCATCAAGCGCTACCAGTACCGACACTGCAGTCTGCGTACGCCCTGGGCGTAGAGGTCTGCATCGGAAGCCAGCCCACACGTGTCTTCGCATTCTATAGGCCACCGGGGCAGCGCCTCGCAGTGGCTGACATGCACACACTGCTGGAATCACCGCTGCCCACTATAATAGCTGGTGACTTTAATGCGAAGCACACAGCATGGAACTCCAACTTTACATGCCCAGAAGGCCGCCGCCTTCTCGATGATGCAGACCGAAACCAATACCAGGTACTAGGACCAGAGGTTCCGACGCATTATCCGTACTGCACAGCCCACACACCGGATGTCATAGATTTAGCCGTAACGCGCGGCGTTGACGCGGCTGTATATCTTGACGTCCTGGACGACCACCTCATTTCAGACCATCAGCCGGTGTGCTTAACTCTGGATGACATCCCGCAAACGTTCCAGTTACCCCCTCGATCATGCCAAGACTGGCGGGTCTTTGCTGATTATATGGCAGAGCACTCGCCTTCCTTGCCAGTAGAGACATCCGATGACGTCGAGAAGCTTTCGACAGATCTCATTGATACTTTACAGACCGCACTTCGTATGTCGAAACTCGATGACACTACAACAAGGAAGCCCTTTCAGCTCCCCGCCCACATCATGGCGATGATTGAGAGAAAGAGGAAACTGCGTCGGCAGTGGCAGAGCGCCCGATGTCCGATCATGAAATCTCAGCTCAATGCTCTGGCTGCGAGGATCTCTGCCGCGCTGGCTACCAATGCGACAGAGTCCTGGCAACGCACCATCGAGCGAGCTAGTGAAGACTGGTCGGGCATACACCGTCTGTGCCGCCAACTTTCCGGGAAACAAGCTCCGATTAGGCCTCTAATGGCCGGCGACGGAACCCCACGTTACCGTGCAGAGGACCGAGCGGAGATGTTCGCCGACTTCCTGGAAGCGCAGTTCCGACCGAATCCTGTAAACAACGTGCAGCACGTGGCAGAAGTCGAGAGAAAGCTTAAGTTATACTTCGAGCAGCCGATAGCCCCAACCGAGGATCCCGTCATCTTCTCCCCACGACAAATTCAGCGGATGATTCGCCGCATGCCTCTTCGTAAAGCGCCCGGTCCTGATCGGGTTACCAATGAAGCCTTGCGTCACTTATCTTCGCGATCAATTGCAACGCTGACGCGTCTCTTCAACGGTATCCTCCGCACCGGACACTTTCCCACCACATGGCGACTTGGCAGAGTCATCATGCTGCCCAAGCCGGGGAAGAACATCCTCTTACCGGGAAGCTATCGCCCTATTACGCTCCTCTCGACGACGTCGAAGTTGTTCGAGAAACTGCTACTGCTGCACATGACGCCGCACCTTAAGCCACGCGACGAACAGTTCGGATTTCGCGCTGAACACTCCACTACACACCAGCTAGCGAGGGTATTGCATGACATAACGGTTGCGCGCAACAAGCGCGAGCGGGTCGTCGCAGTCTTCCTCGACATGGAGAAGGCGTTCGATCGTGTCTGGCACGCCGGCCTGCTGTACAAGCTGTCCACATCTACTACTCCTCGTCGAGTAGTGAAGATTGTGGCCACCTTCCTGCAAGACAGACGCTTTCAAGTGGCGGTTGAAAGCGCCCTGTCCACAGAGCGACCTATCTGTGCCGGTGTGCCGCAGGGAAGTTGCCTGTCACCAGTGTGCTACTCCTGGTACACAGATGATATCCCCGTCACCGAAGGCGTGAAGCTTGCGCTGTACGCTGATGACGCGGCCTACATAACGATGTCCGAAAGTGCCACCAACGCTGTAACCAAGATGCAGAGCACACTAGACGCACTTCCCAGCTGGCTTGAGGACTGGAGACTGACGGTCAACGTGGCGAAGACTCAGGCGATCTCAATAGGAAGCGTAACCCTACCACAGCTGAAGCTCATGGGGCAGAATATCGAGTGGTCCGCGACGGTAAAATACCTCGGCGTGACCATCGACCGCACCCTCTCCATGAAGCCTCACGTGAACCACGTCGTTGCTCAGGTACGTGCTACACGCTCCCTTCTACGACCCGTATTGTCATCCCGATTGCCGCTCCGCGCAAAGCTTGGCGTGTACAAGACTTATATACGCACCCGATTGACCTACGGTGCCCCGGCCTGGTTCGCGCTTGTGTCCGAAACGAACCGCCGCCGGCTGCGTGCGCAGCAGTCACTCGCACTGCGCACAATTGCCAACGCCCCTCGCTTTGTGCGGAACAGGACGATCTCCAGGGATCTGCGCGTGGAAAACCTGGATGACTTCGTGAGACGCCTGAGCACCAACCTGTTCGTGCGTGCTGACGGCTCGCATGCCCGTCACCTGCGTGAACTCGCGCCCTACCACCGACGACCGCCGGACAGGTATGGACTGCCGCGAGATCTCGTCTCCGTGGCAACCCCTTCCGGATCATCCCCAACATCCGACCTGGTGCTAGCTGATGGGCGCTCCGCAGGGCCCCCACCCTTCGGAGCTCGACCTCGCTAAGCACAGGTCATCATACTGGACAAGACCCCGGCGTTACTAGCACGATTTCGTTGGTACGCCACCCCCCCCACCGAACTAACATCGTGGGACTACCATCAGGCCCAGCCGGACCAAACCCAGTGACCCGTCTGTAGTTGCAGGCGGCGCGGAAAACTACTTTAGCAGGCCTAACGCCTGGATAAGTTACCCCGAGACCCTATTTAGGGTTTGCGAGAAGAACCACAAGGAACCAGTTAATTTGCCCATAAACCACGTGCTTTTACCATGCCGTTTAAGGCGACCTAAAAATAAAGTTGTCAGTCTCTCCAACTGGCCGGCCGTTCTAGACAGCTGACATTTCACAAGAAACAATTTACAAATTTATTTATGTTTTTATTCCAATATTGTTTTGTAACGTCCTTGACTATAAAGCCTTGCAAAATAACGCCTCCGCAACATTACGGGAAAAAAATTACGAGTTTTCCGTGTCCTTTTCTTATTATAGAAAAAACTTATATGTGTGAAAGAGATGAATAATAGAGGTGAATGATGCGTGCGGTAAGCTCTGACTCCAGCCAGTCTCAGACCGCTGCGCGTGCGGCGTGATCGCGCATTGCGTTATTCAAATAACGAATTGCCGTTCGATACGAAATTCGAAATTTAACGAAGTTTGTCGATGTGCCATTGTTCAGTGTTATTTTGAATTAGTGACAGGTGCCATTTTAATTTTACTTTATTTCAACGGTGCTAAATATTCTCGGATAAGCTGTTTATATAAGATATTTTCTTTGATTGTGTTTTTATATCTAAAAAATCTACGTGATATCAAAAAAGTTATTTTTGAAATAACGTTAATTTTGATTTTAGTTAACAGCCGTTAATTATGTTAGTGCCAATAATATTTTGAAACGGTTTACTAGTAAACTACATATATGCATATATTAAAAATAAAGAGAAATCGCTATAAACAAAATATTGGCTTCTTCATTTTTAAAACACCGATTGCAGTAAAACATCGCAGCAGGCACGAAAACCATACATAAAACTGGAACGTAAATCTCATTTCCAAATTTCTCTTTACATTCTCAAACAGGGCCTTCTTTGTGAAATCTGTTTATAAGAAAGTCAAAAATAAACTGGGCAGTTAACGGGCGACACTGTATGGGCCTGTCATTTCGAAGCACACGCACTTTTATTTAGAAACACAGTTTTATTGGAAGCAACAAGCGATGAGACAGATGTTACTTTTAAAGATTTAGACATTAAAGTCTGTGGATAGATAGATGAAAATAAAGTTTTACATAAATATGATGCTGGTAATGAAAAGCTTAATCTATAAGATTGTATAGACGGATTATTTTGTGTTCTTATTCAATTTCGTAAACAACAATTCATTTAGTAAATGATGAATCGATCCTCCACCCACTAGTTAGAAATGTATTTAATGGTAGTTATTATGGGTATGACATGTGACTTTTAAATTTAAGAAACAACTGCATATTTACCAATACAAGTGACAAAATTGTTTATACCAAAAGCGACTTCTTTATCTCCTAACCTGAATGTTATATTAAATATAATGCTGCACAGTGACACACATTCTTAATATAAATGTATCAAAATTTGGATATTCACTAACATGCAACATACAAAATTTGATACTATTCTTCTGAATACCGATTATATATTGCGGTTCGCTCTCTAAACCAAGTATTGATTGGAATTCTACCAAAATCGTAATGGATGTAAATTAATTTAACCTGTAAATTTTAACTCAATCGATCGATTAATTGAGGTAACTATAATTATTTCTTGTGTATCGAGACATATATACATATATTTAAGAAAAATACTGTAAAGAATGAAAATTGTAAATACATTTTTTTGTGATGGCATGTTCTGGTTCAACCAGAATCTAGAAAGTCTGGGTTTTGGGCTTTGAATATTAGATTTTGATATCACGGCAGAATTTAGCTCACTTTCTGTTAGTGCCTCATTAATTTTTCTATAAAGGTCACGGGTTAACTTAAACCAGCGGTCAAGTAGACTGTAAATCATTTTGACTTATCCGTAACTATTCTGGTGTCCTATCATACTTGGATTGGATATTTACAACATTAAACAACAGGATCCCAAACACTGATGTTATCTGACTTAGGAATAATTTGACTCCATAAAAATCTATTTCTATAAACTATTATTCAGAAAAGAACACTACTTAGTACTAAATTTTGGACTATATTAAATACCAAATTAATTCTCTAAAGATCGTATTACAAAAAAAAAAATATCTTGCCTCAAATGAGCGATGTATCTGATAAAAAATTCCTATTATCTTTTACGAACGTCGGAGGTCATGCAATCTCAACTTATAGATCTAGACATATGGCCATAAGTATATAGTTATGCAGGCCTAGGTCTCTTGCTTACCTAGACACACATAAAATTAAAGTATCTATCTGCCTGTGAAGCCTTTCAAAGGCGCAGACAATCTAATATGACGTTACATTTATTATTGATCTCGTGTGGAATTTGATGTGTTAGCTCAGTGTGTTTTACTGTTGTGTTGTTTAGGTTTCCAATCTGACAGTCAACACAAATTAGAAATGTTTATCTCATTTCGTGAGGTACTGACTCTTCGATTAAAATAGGATGCCAATCACTTGAAATATTTTAAAATTTTCCAAGTGCCATAAATTCTTAATTCTAAACCCATTTTGTTAACCGTGTAAACCGAATTCTTGATTAGAATCAGGTCAAATGGTTTTTAGATCTCATCTTCGATTTAGTTAAACTGTTACGTTGATAGATACAATTGGTGTTTTCTCATCGAGCACTAGCATTTGCTTTCATAAACATTTTGCTATATGGCCTGCGGTTGTCGTCGCCAAATGCGTAAACAACTTTTGAAGGTTTGTTTATAAAATTATCCACGATGAAGAGTTTAATAAAAATCCATTGTCGAAATATTGGGTTGAGGTACAAGATTAAGATTAATGGTGAGAATATATAAAAAAAAATTAGAAATGGTTGAAACTTCGAAATAATTTTCTCTTTGACTTCTTTACGATCAAACGAAATTTGCATGAATATTTGCAACACAGATTATATTAACACAGAATATCACATAGAAGCATACGGCAATCGATATTTAAGCGTTGAAATATGAATAAGTTATTCTTAAAACAAACATCAAAGAGAATAGTAAACAGTACTTGGCATATTACGTACTACAATTGTTTTAATCATAACAAGAAAGTACTCAAAATTTGAAAAACAGTTGCTTACTATTTTTACAATATTTCAAACGTTTACGTTAGATAATCCCCATGACGTTATTTACAAATATTTATGTGTCCTCAAGACAGGCGGCTGTTGTTAAACAAGTCGCTTCGTTCCATTTCACAGTGCTGAGTCATGCTCATCTAGGTTAAAGTTAGACTGTCACCGATATACGTTTACATTAACAGTTCTGTTCTTTCCTTTGTCATCTTAATCTCCCATTTACTTTTTAATCAAACCCTGTTTTGTCTTAGGTTTGGGAATTAACTTTTTCTCAGTCTAATACATGAGCGAACGAAAAATTATATTTTTTTCCTTCCATATACTACTAACCATTATTCAGTATTCCCTTATCCTGACATGTACGTAAATCATTAATGTGGCAAGAAATTTGTACCTGATTTGACAAGAAATGTTCTACTTTTTAAACCCTTATAACTCCGACTTTAATCCTTATAGGCACAGATCACATTACTAGAATGTGTCAAGACACTTTTTTAAACGATGAAATGATTCAACGCTGGCGCAATAAGTAAAAACGACGGCGCTAATAGAGCTAGTGACCTTGTACATTTTAAAAACCGGACCGCCCGTTATAAATCTTCATACGTAATTTTATCATTATCATCGTATGAACTTCTGGAGTTATCCGGAGAAACTGTTGCAATGGCCTTAGAAATTTATCAATTTTAAAGGGTTCAAAGTAAGACATCATAATCAATTCATCTTACCATAGAATGGCCACTCCTAAAAGTATGTAGCTGAAATTAATGATAATGGACTGCCTTTATTTATTTGGGAAACATACAAAATCAGTAAAATTATTATAATGTTTCGTATTTCTTTGAAACTGACATGAACATGAAAACTATTCTGTTGTTTTAATTTTGGGTCCCAAAATTATGTTTTTATACATTAAAGTCTCACAATTATGTATTTGTGTGGTGCATGGTTGAAATAATATTTTTAGATTCATCTCTCACCGTTTCTGTACTCTTTAGGTTAAATCATCGAGCGAAGACGACTTCATTCTTATAATAGACAACATGTTTTTACTCTTATTTTATATTTTCTTTGTTCATTTTCTACCTTTCCATTCCAATTACATCTATTGTATTCTTCAGAGCTCTCAACAATATTGTTTATATCGATAACTGTTTTGTTTTTCACAGGCAAATTGAATTTTTATCTCTTCTTTTTCTTATTTTGTATAATCGTAATAGCTAGAGCTTAATGCTTCGTCATGAAACAAATTTGAAAGTTAATTTCAAATGAAAAAATATTCATAGAGGATATTTATTGAATTGAGCTTGTTTCTTACTATTAGTAAAGGTTTAGAAGTAAATGGTTAACTAGGGTTTCGGAATGTAACTCAACTTAATAGTTTTCCCTTCCACTCTTCCTTCCAGTGCCGAACAGTTAAATATTGAAACTAACTGCCATCTCACATATTTCCCTCGCACCTACTATGATCCCGGGTCCTATAAGAGGGGCGTGAAAAAGCATCTGACTAGGCCGCCATAGATTGGGTCACCATACTGCCTGGTGACCCCCACTTTTAGATTCTACTCATGCTTTCCATCAGGCAGAGTCAAAAATATCAAACATATAAGTTATTCCAAATACAAAGCTTTGACGCATTCTTTCTTCTCTTAACAGAACTATTTGAAAATAGATTGTGGCCACAGAGTTTTTGGAGAACCGGCCTAGCCTTTATAAGAATTTCCGTTATACGAATCTTCTTGTTCGTACACAAGTTATTAATGTTATTTTATACAAATTGTCTGCATAGTACTTCATGACACATTACCGTCACGAAAGGTAATAAATACTTTCATTCCTTATCTTACTGAGACCTTTTCATGCCTATAATTAAATAATCATTGCTATTAAAATATTTAAGAACTTAATAAGCCTTGTTTCACATGCAAACAATATCATTAATCAAGAATTACGAGTACGTTTCGTACAATATAAATTTTCGAGTCGACCACCTTGGTCTCCGCTACAACATTGTTTTTAAAGACAAAAGGAACACTACACAAATTATAAAAACATATATTATAATATAGTTCCTGTATAAGATAAAAGCGAAAGGAGTAATTATAAGCAAGTAATCAAAAGGACATCTACCGGGCCTATAATTCTGCTCTGAATCTACGGCACTCTTCTGCTCTGAGCCATATATTTAATTATAAGTTTAAGACAATTGGTCACATTATCGACAACAACCTTTGACAGTTTATTGCTCAGTGAAAAGGAAGCTTTGGACTTCTGTGCCACGCTGGCTAGACGAGTTGAAATAGGGTTTGATTCAAGTTTTCTTTCAAACTCGTTCTAGTTGAACCCTTAGTCGCCTCTTACGACACCCATGGAATCAATTCCTATGGTGAACAACACCTAGCGCGTGAGACTCCGTATTCGACACCACACGGTCACATTATGCGGTAAGAATATTATTAATAGGCACCAAAACAATGACATATAATAGGTATTACTTCCTTTAGAACGGGTTGAGGTTTTGACCAGGTTCGTCAATCAACGAAGGTCATACACCTATGAGTTAGTCAGGCTGTAACATGTATTGAATGTTTCCCGTTAATTTCCACACATATTCATTTAAATCATAATAGTATTTAATTGAAAGCAAAAGTCATAAATTAATCCAATTGCTATCGATATTGAGAGGTAATGATCACATGATTGTTGGATTCTCATAATATTATTCTTCAAATGTAGTATGGACAGACATGATAAAACTGTTAGGTTCCGTTTCTACAATTTTAACTTCGTAGGTCTAAAAAGAGCCCCAGTCTAAAGAGAGAGATATTGTTATGTAAATATAGATATAAATGTGTCAGATATACTTTACTCACTCCAGTCACATTCTCAGTATTTAGATATATTTATGTTGAAGCGAATTCGAAGTGTCTGATGTGTTTTGAAATGACAATAAATAGTTCAAACGATGTTGAATGATGATCTGATTTAGCATGTTGTGTTAAGATTCGTAATGTGTTGAAATCTCAGCAACAACCGTTACATAAACAAGTTGCATATGCCTGTTGGTCTAGTGGTTATTTACTCCTAAATAAGAGGTCATGGGATCGGTTTTCATCATTATCTTCACCCTGATGCAGTTTATTACTGGATATAGACGTCTCCTAAAGCCCGGTCTGTTACTTTTTGCATCCAGTCGCCGCAAGCCCTCTTACGCAAGTCTTCCCGCCAAAAGGGCGTTTCCCACCCAGGACCACTAATTGTTGGATCAGCATGGTCATTTGTTTTGTGCCTGGATATTATTTGTCTATTAAATACAAATGTATTTAATAAATAGGTATGTTAAACAAAACTCTGTCTTAATAGCGCAAGCTCTCCTAGTATAGGATCAGATTGTCGTGTGTGAGATATGTGGTATTATTGTTTTAATCTACGTACAGAATACCTATTTAGACTTCCTAAACTGTTGGGAAGTGTAATGAATACTTTAAAAATTCTATGGAAATGTACACTTTACCTTCAGAATTTCAACTATCAAAGTATTATTTTTTGTTCTCTATTCTATTGTTTGATTGGCTAATGTCACTCAGTCACGTGATCAAAAAAAAATATTAGCCAATTAAACAAAAGAATAGATAAATAAAATGGAAAATGAAAAACCTTTGCAACTTAGCTAGAGGACCAGTACTTATTAAACCTTGAATATTCTTTAACCATCATGAATGACTTCGTTTTCATCAATGATGACGTCTTAAAATCTATACCATCACGTATTTAGAGTGTCGATACTGCCTTCTTCTGAGGTGATTGATGAGTGCATATAAATATGCTTTTATTTTGTGTTTATAAATATGATAAAACTTTAATTTTAACCAGTGTAGTCTTACTTATTGCGTGACACTAAGTAATAAATAAAATATAGCTTGTATAAAGGCTTATTTATGTTACTTAATAAAAAAAAGCGGCCAAGTGCGAGTCGGGCTCGCCCATGAAGGATTCCGTATCAACAAGTAACATTATATAAAAGTTCTTGTAGTTCGTTGATTGAATGAAAGGTAAATTGCTGTTTACGCTTTATGACGTATTAAAAAAAACTACTTACTAGATCTCGTTCAAACCAATTTTCGTTGGTAGTTTACATGGTAATGTACAACATATATTTTTTTTAGTTTTATCACTCTCTTATTTTAGAAGTTAGAGGGGGGGACACACATTTTTCCACTTTGGAAGTGTCTCTCGCGCAAACTATTCAGTTTAGAAAAAAATGATATTAGAAACCTCAACATCATTTTTGAACACCTATCCATAGATACCCCACACGTATGAGTTTGATGAAAAAAAATTTTTTGAGTTTCAGTTCCAAGTATGGGGACCCCCAAAATGTATTGTTTTTTGTCCATGTTTATGTGAAAATCTTAATGCGGTTCACAGATTACATCTACTCACCAAATTTCAACAGTATAGCTCTTGTAGTTTCGGAAAAAAGTGGCTGTGACATACGGACGGACAGACAGACAGACAGACAGACAGACAGACTTGACGAATCTATAAGGGTTCCTTTTTTTGCCATTTGGCACCGGAACCCTAAAAATGGAAACATATAGTTGTTACACTCATACTTAGAATATTAAATATAAGAATAATTAGATAAAGTACAGATATAACATACTTGAAACAACTTACAATTAACTTAGATCTAGAACAGTAGATTTCCTTTATATTTTTCATTTAAATAAACTTTGTATTACATAATTTAAAAGTCGCAGAAGTCTATCTAAATGCATCAATTATTTATTTTAATTTTACTTATTTTATAAGCTGACAATATTTTCATGTATTGAAATAAATAAATAACCCATAACTACTTCTATACTAATATAATAAATTCTGAAGCTATAGTCTATTTTTACGTTTTCACGGCTAAACCGCTGCACGGAATTCAATTAAATTTGAGCATGGAGATACTTTCCTTCTTGATACCTACACGCAGGTGGAGCCTCGGGCAAGAGCTTGAGTATAGTGACCGCTTCTCTTAAATTCCACTCATTCTTTCCATCAGACAGAGTTGTCACAGAGTTGGCAGGCTAATTTAATTTATACCATGAGACTGCCTTGTTGTCAGTGTTCGCGTGGTTAGTGTATGCGGCTGCTGATCAAGAGGTCTCGGGTTCGATTCCCGGGTCAGACCATATATTTGTGTGATACACAAATATTTGTTTCGGAGTTTGGGTGTTTTTCTATGTACAATATGTATGTTTTTACAAAAAAAAAAAGTATGTTTATGTATTTATATCAGTTGTTTAGTACCCATAATACAAGCTCTGCCGAAATATTTCTTTATTTACCTAGCCTTATTCCCAATAATAATTGGGGTCGGCTACTAGTTCAACCGGTTTTACCTGAATATTAGTTTTTCCACGGAGCGACTGGCATCGGACCTCAGCAACTCTAAGGGAGAACTGAAATTATTTAAAAACAAATTGCTTTATTTTTTCAGGGTTCGTTAATACAACTACCCCATAAATATGAATCTAAAAATAACTTTAATGTTATCGTAAGAAAAGAATAACAATTTCGGTCTAGAGACCGAAATTGTTATTTATTCTTTTCTTGGCTTTTCATTGGAGCTTATAAAATATTAGAATATTTTATAAGCTCCAATGAAACTCCCAATTAGGGTAGATCATCGGATTGTATAAAAATGAATATCGCTTCGCTAATTATGATCCTTTGAATATTCTCATTAGGAGAGACGTTATTAACTTATATTACTTCATTATATACCGCTATTACTTTACATTTAAAGCGGTATTATGAACTCGGGGTCGATGTTCTGTAATTGAAGGAATCGTTATTTTATTGCTTTTTATATATTTCTGTTTTGTACGTCATATTCTGATAAGAAAGAGAGCTGTTTGGTATCAACATAGTTGTACTTGTACGGGTCTAATCCATACTAATATTATAACTTTAAAAGTAACTCTCTCTGTCGCTTTCGAGGCTAAACCGCTTCTCCTCCTCATCCTAAAACCTTAGCTCAAATATTTATTTAGCTTTTTCTTGGGGAGGCCTTCGTTCAGGCTGTGTAAGACGATATGTTGATTGATCGACAGCTCGGCGTGCGTCTGTATCGGTTATCGCAGTAGAAAGTAGCTTTACATAGTAAGTAAAACAGAAAGTTACAATTGATAATGTAGCTTTCCATTGGTGAAAGATTTTTGAAATTGGATTAGTAATTTATTGACAACAAACTGACATACGCATTCAAAATATTAGTTGGGATGTTTGTAAAATAGTAAATATTTTTGTCGTTTTTGTGCTAGTGTTTGCGCTATCCTCTCTCCATCTTCACGGTTGTTTGAAATGACCTTGATAGTGGTACATAGAATAGTTTAATCCGTAAATAAAAGTTGACTTAACTGCATGGGACACTTATGACAATTACATTCTAAATGTTGTAAAGGTTTTTTAGTAATTGTTTCCCTGTGTCTTCTTCAAGTAGAATAATAGTTCTTTAATAAAAATAATGTAATATATCGTCATGGATATTGAACGTACGTGAGCTTGACGCTCAATTTATTTAATTTTAGTACTGTAAAATAAAAATCATCCAAGTGCGAGTTGGACTTGTACAGAAACGGTCCCGTACCATTATCTACGTTTTTCAAACGTCTGTTGGTTGCCGTTATCAATATCAAGCAAAAAAATAATTATTTAGTTGCACAGGAATCCCCTTAAATATTGAATTTACTCTGTTTTTTAGTATTTGTTAACGGACATGTCTTAGTAATATAGAGACCATTTGGGTATGGAACCCTACAAACTACATCCTTCTTTTGTATAATAAAAACTTATAAAATTGCTTAACAGTTGGTATTAAAATCAAGTTTTTGTAAGAAATTAACAAAACATGTACTTCTCAGACCACAATAGACACTTAAACTAATTACAGTTATAAGTATTTATTTAACCTTTTAACTGTCTGTACCTAATATGCGAGTATCTCAAATGACGTCATGGTTTACAGGAATTGTCTACACACCTGAATCATCAGGAGTCCTTTGGGCGTCTGCCAGGTCGTTAAAGTCGCCTTTGTCATATTAGTAATATAAATATGTTAGCACGGCCAATAATAATTTTGTTTCCATGAGGAACTTTAACATTGTTTAGCCGCTGTAAAAATACCGTCAGCGTTTGCAAAACTTGTAATTGTGCTTAGCATACGTAACTTATTAATATATATGTATATATTTCGTATGTCTCGAGATTCTTCAAAGATTTGGGCTAATGACAAATTTAAACAAAACATTACAAATTTACAGAACCCCAAATTAAAAATGAAAATTATCAAAAATTATTCCTACTTCTGACGCTTTCCATAATTAAAAGCAGGAAGTATTCTATAGAATTTCATATAAATGCGTAATCTTCAATTAGCTAAAAATCCTAGAGCTAAATGATAGTCTCCTTCGATTGCGTTGAATTGGAAGCTGGATTTTCTAGATCAAAACCATACAAGTAATTTATATTCATTTCTACCTTCACGTGTTCCTAATAAAAAAGTAATTAACAGGAAGATAGATCTACAAACATGTAATCGTAGAATCGCTTCCTAATTCCTTTTACGGAACAGAACTTACCCATTCAAGCGCCACCGACCGAAAAGCAAAGTTAACAATCATACGAACTCACATTTAGAGTTAAAATCACTTAACAAATAAAAATCAGGTCACTTGGTCTAAGAGTCTAAGGCGCATGAAAACTTTACTCTGAAAGTAATCTAGGAAGATATTACTAGTATAAGGGACATAAACGTCAAGTTGGTTCGTACACGTGTGTGTATGTATGTATGTAGTATATTAGTATATAATAATAATAATAAATATTTTGGACATCTTACACACAACGCCATCTAGTCCCAAACTAAGCAGAGCTTGTATTATGGGTACCAAACAACTGATATAAATACATAAACATACTATATATTATACATAGAAAAACACCCAAACCCCGAAACAAATATTTGTGGATCACACAAACATTTGGTCCGACCCGGGAATTGAACCCGAGACATCTTGATCAGCAGCCGTATACGCTGACCACTAAACCAACAAGGCTTATGAACATTAGGGCTGCCATTCGTCCGGGTTTTCCTGGGACATCCGGGGAGCGTCATTTTTGAACTTCTTTTTGGGTTTTGATTTCTAAATTTTAGAGATGACAGCCCTAATGTAGATGCACATGTACGAGTTCGAGAGTACATGTATGTACGTATAGTACAGTTCAAACGAATTGGTATTTTCATTCCACTTTACACACACCACGTCGTTGTGGAATCGTGTTACACGACTTGTTTGAATTACTCGCGAAGTATGTTTACTATGCCGAAATCAATTTCAAAATGTAGCTAGAGGCAGTAGTTCTTGCTGTGGTTGAAGCCTCGTTTGCACCGTGTTTGTATTTAGTAGAGCTGTGAGCAATTTTGTTACGTTATATATGTTTGTTTGTGTCTTAAATAAACCAAAAACTCGTTGGTGTAGTGGTTAGCGTATGCGACTGCCGATCGAGATGTCTTGGATTCGATTTTGGTTGTTGGGTTTTTCTAACAAAAAAATCTTAATAACAGCTCGGAGAATGTAAGTAGACGGTGCCTCTTGATGATGCAGGGCCGTAACCCGTAGTAAATAAAGAAGCAATCTATCATTCAAATAACTGCTTACAAACTAATATAATAATGCAATAGCTTATACATGTTTCTATCGACGATAATAAATTATCAATGACATAGAATTTGACATTCATCTTTTATATATATAATTCTTGTGTGAGTGTGTATGTCACTGAACTTCTCTCAAACGACTGGACCGATTTTGATGAAATTTTTTGTGTGTGTTCAAGGGGATCTGGGAATGGTTTAGATTCGCAATTGGACCCGGTAGGTGGCGCTGCGATCAAGTTCTGGAATTTTAAAGTTGGGCGGTACGAAGTTCGCTGGGTCAACTAGTAAATATATATATTAGCAACTAGCTGAATCCCGCGGAGTTACCTGCGGTTATTGTTGTAAATCGCCAGTAACGACGCGGAGCGAAGCTAGCCTAAATTACTCCTTATATCATCAGCTTTCTGCCAGTGAAAGTCCCGTCAAAATCGGTCCAGCCGTTCCAGAGATTACCCGGAACAAACAGACAGATGTACAAACAGACAAAACTTTTAAATATTTCATTTTTCGTGTAAGTCATCATCATCATCAACAGCCTTTAACAGTAGTCTGCTGAACATAGGCCTCTCCTTAGAAAGGAGGTATTGGCCTACTATACCACGCTGGCCAGACGGGTTGGTATAGGGTTGGTTTCAAGTTTTCCTCCTCTTTGCATCGATGTTGTCTTAGTGCGTAGTTTATCCCTTCGTCGCCTTTTACGACACCCGCGGGATGAATAGGAGTGGTGACACTCTGTATTCTTAATCTGTCACCACACGGACAGTATTCGTGTAAGTATTTACATTATATACTTTCATAAGCATTTCGTAAAAATCTGTTAATTTGATATTACATACAGACACTTGAATTTTATTTATTTGTATGTATAGATGACATAATTTAAAATAGATGATGATGAAATTGATAATGGTTCACATTCCAAATCAGTAAAAAATGATGATGAGTCACGTTGTGTTAGATGTTCTTTCTTTGTATTTAGGAAACGGAGTTCAAAATCGCAATTATATTTTTTTTTTAAGTATAGTTAAATAAATTTCAAAATAAATACGATTTTTAATGCGACTCCATAACCACTCAACAGTGGACAGCCTCGATTGGGCTCTTAAAAAAGATGGCGCTCATGTCGCTGTCAAAAATGCTAATTCGGCGTTCATGTGGAGCCCAATATAGGCTGTTGTGACAGACAGGGCATATAGAGAGAGAACCCTGCTCTAAAAACATTCTTAGGGAGCGTTAAACAGAACAGTTTTTTAGAAAACGGTACGTTGGAAATTCCTCGCTAAATACATATTTTTTGGATTGGTCTTAACTAGAACGTAGTATTAAGGCGTTACGTCGGATGGAAAAGCCGAGTGCCATATTTTCCTACTAGTATTCATAGTCGCCAATTGTGTTTCCCCAAAGTTACAGTCAACGTCTTTCGTCATCCACCTTTATTAATACCACTTTATTTATAAATTCGACTACACTCAAATTTCCCTTTGATATACCAATACAGTGTCAAATAAAGCCTGGTGTACACTATAGACAGTAGCCGGAAGGTGTGTTAAGACTGTGGGTGTGTGCAACACCTTATATAGGTACCCTAATACTGTATGCAATAGTAGTAGAGGTTTCATTGGAAATTAATCCTTTTATGGCTGGCTGTGAAACTTTGATATGACAATAATGAAACTGTCATATTAGATACATAAGGACTTATTATATATAAACAGAACTTCAACCAACACGGACGCAATTAGCTTATGTGTTCTTAAAGAGTAGAATTTCATTGCTCCATTTCATTTTGGTTGTTATAAAAGCTTTAAAAAACTTAATAACTAATCTTTTTGACCAAATAACTTTATATCAAACGAGAGTATATCTTAAAAATAAATGCCTTAGGTGTATTGATTTAAACTACTACGCAGAACAAAAACACTCCAGAGAGAAGGAACACTTAAAATAAACCCGTTAATTAAATAAGATTATAACTTAGAACCATGTACAAACCCGTGTGTAGAGGCTTGTTCTGTACTACATGAAGACTGGTGATGATGATGACAAATAAATACATTAATGAATATTTTTGACATGAACACACCACATCATCTAGTTCCAAATTAAACAGAGCTTCTATTATGGATATTAGACAACTGATATAAAAACATATAGATACATATAAAGTACCCAAACTCCGAAAATCGGTAGTCTGTAAAGTCGGTTTAGTGACGATAGTTGAAACAAATATTTGCGGATCACAAAAACATTTGGTCCGACCCGGGAATCGAACCCGAGACCTCAAGCACAGCCGTCACTACACTACCATTGCGCCACCGAGACAGTCAAACTGTTCAAACTTTACAGCCGTTAATCTTAATACAACTAGCTCCTAGAATACAGATGAAATTTAGAAACGCTTTCGAAATACAGGTTTAACAATAAATCTTCAGTCGCAGTTCTGCTGTCTGCCTGCAGTCAACATTCTGGTCCATTTCTGTTGTTTACTCTCGTCCTAAATATTTCGAACACTGAAGAATTGGAACAGTAGTTCTGCAATAGATTAACTGTATCGACTGAATTCGGAAAATTATTTAAATTGAGTATGGTAGGTACCTACTAAATAGAAATAATAGATAGAGTAATTATGTAATCATTTATTTTTCCTGTTATTTTACTTTTTTTAATTAACTGTGAACTGATTTTTTAGGCCAAAACCTCCTTTCTAAGGAGAGGCCTATGTCCAGCAGTGGACTGCTAAAGGCTGTTAATGATGATGATGATGATTTTTTAGACTATTACTTAGATTTATTAAGAATGAATTTGAAGACGATAGGTATTAAAAGTATGTTAATAATGCTTTAAATTATATTAGTGTAGAACGATGTCGAAAAAAGAATGTGTTTTAAAAACATAGTACGGCTAACAAAGTTGTTCACTCCTGGAAATTAGTTAAAATCACACACCATTCAAACCATTACTGTGCAGTCGACACTATTGCTGAATTGATTAGACATGAACAATTTGATTATTCTTTTTAAAAGACAACTCTCGCATTAGAAATATAACATCCTGTACGACGGGAAACTTTACAAACAGACATGAAACGGACACCAAAAAACACCCAGCCTCCGAACATTAAATTTGTGGATTACACAAAATGTTGTCCCATGTGTGATTTGAACCTACAACACTTTGCAGCGTGGCAGCGCCACACCGCTTCCTACTCCCGTACATGACTGTACGGGAGTAGGAAGCGGTCAACCGTACCGTCATTTTTTCATGTCATTCTCGATGTCCATGTGATACTGGAGTTGAACCTAATAGTTTGTGCAATTCCGGTATCTTGTCATTTGCGACCATTGGACAAGGTTTGATAACGGCCGGCAAGCCAGACGGATTGCTGCATCCATCACTGTGATGGATTTATCTGTATGTATTCGGATGTGAACGGATTTCAGTGACCGGTGCTCCGCTTTCATTGTGAGCTCGAAAGATTTATTATTATATGTGTTGTGATAACATGAAATATTAAGTTATCAATCATTAACACGTACTCGTAAAATCGTAGCCGTTCATGTAGGATTGATTTTAGTTGATTGTTTTTATTACATAAGTATTGCTGGTAAGTGTCGGATTAAGTTGTTAAATCTTTAACATCCTTTGTACACTACATATATATATATTGTAACTCTGTAATAAGGTGAGCAAATAAAGAGTTTTCTATTCTATTCTAATATAATAGTGTTCTAATATTTTAAAGTTGAATATTTTGTTTGTTTGTTTGGTTCAACGCTCTATTTTATGAAGTACGGGTAGTAGATAGCCCAGTTCACGAGGAAACCTTGGTATCATCGCGCTACGACAAAAAGAAGCGATGTATAAATAAAAAAAAAACCAAAACGGGGGAAAGTTATTCCTTCTAAGAGCTTCCATTGCGTGCGCTACGTAAGCGGTTAAAGTTTCAAAACACGAACTATGAAAGAATCATTCCCCTTTAAAAGTTCTAAAAAAAAATGACAGTACGTCCATATTTTTAGGTTGGTTCTATGTAACCTGCTTTATGGTTTGGAACGGGCTATATAAGACTCAGATGGGGTTGCGTAGGTTTCAAATTTCAATTAAGATATTAAATGAAGAGAGATGCTGATTTAATCATCTGTTATTACAATAACAGATGATTATATATATTTGTGTTTACCATATACATATGGTAAACACAAATATTGGTCTAACAAGTTAGTATCGGAAATTTGCACAGATAAGCTAGAAACCGCTGGTACCGAGAAGTTTGTAATATCATCACCGTCGATAGCTAGTGAGAAACTGCTCGGTAATGATAGCTAATGTCTAGAATATGTGGGAAGTTAATGGGTGGCACGTGCCCTCGCGACGATAGAAGCTCCAGGCAGGGTACGGAGAGCCAGGAATTGTTCCGTTACGGTTTAATTACAAAAAAGTTCGACGTTAGTTATATATTTATATATATAAGTATAAAATAAACATTTCTTGAAGACCTTATCAGATTCACCATGATTTCATCTTACTCTCTTCTTCTAGAATTCATGTTGTGTATTATTATTATATTTATGTATGTATACAATTTATATTAATATATAATGTGTATACTGCTTGTATATATATATGTATGTATTGATATGTATGTGTATAAACATGAAACCCTTTTTTTAAATCAAATTATATTATCAGTTATGTGCATTGTCTACCTACTTTGCTACCTTGTTTTTGGCTCTGCATCACCCTAAGGTCGACTGGCAGAAAATGCCTACGACATTAAGTCCACCTTTAATCGAATTACAAACAGCCCCTAGTATATTTTAAATGTTTTCGATTAACACCAACTTCTAATCAAGGCAGATAACCGTTTCTATTACAGACTTCGTAACCGAATGTAAACTAGTAAGCATGATGAAACAGTACGGGAACAGTGTGAGTTATGAAAACGCACGTTATTACCCGTTACGAGCACAACATGCTCTGGTGTATTGTGAAATGGGTGTTGAAGTCGAGCTCTCAATGAGCAAGTTTACGTTTACACAAACAATTCGCGTTTATTGCGAGTAACAGTAATGCAATTTAGTTTAATTGCAAGATATAACATTTGCAATTCTAAGTCATGTTTAGAAACAATATTGTATTTTGGATTATTTGAAAATTTTGTTTGAAATAGGTTTTACCATTAGACTAGATATAGACTTTTTTTATCAACTGCTAGATATAAATCTCTCCCTATTAAGGGAATTTTGGCCTACTATGCAATGTTGGCGAAATGGATTGGGATAGTGTTTGTGGTTAAGGTTACCTTCACTTTGCATGACTTTTACGACACTCCCGGGGTGAATAGGGGTTCTAGTCTAGTCTAGGTTCTAGTTGAAACTTTTCAACTTCATCACTATTAAGCTTACGGTGCTCCCTTAAATATTTGGTAAGGTGTGAAAACTTATTTTATTTTGGAAATAAAAATTCATTCTTTGAACACTCTTCTTTACGTTTCTAGTTCACATTGCGACATGTTTTCCTAAGCGAAGTGTTCTTCCCGAATTAGAGGAGATTGTATTACAGTTTGAGAAACCGTTGATCTACTAACTGTCAAGTATATTGTGGTTAACAATATACTGAAATACCTATTATTAAAGTAAATTTTTAACCACAGTACAGTAGACGAATTAGAAAATCATTATTTTTGAAAATTATCTGTCGACTTCCATATAGTTTGATGAAATTATACTACTTGCTTCATTATTGGTCTAACCCTTCTACACGTTTACCGCTGTAACTCCTATACATCAGGATCAACAAAAATGCCCCACGAGCGGGAGCGGATGACACTCGGAGTCCCAAATAAACCGTCTTGTAATCCGTAAGGAAATTAATCGGAAGAAAATTGGAGGAGTTGGAAATATAATGAATCCATTTTCCTCCTTAACAAAGCGATAGACAAAATGAATTTTCTTGCTTTTTTAGTAATGAAATCTCTTTGAATAACAGCTTGGTAAGCAGAGTTTTCGCGCCAATATGTATAAATAGTAAGAGAGTAAAGACTTTAGCATAAATTTTAGATTGTATAATTGACATTTTTGTATTTCCCCTATATTTTATTTCTATTTTAATATTATGCAATGATTGTTTACAATTGCTTAGCATTCTATTTTATGCTTGAAGATATGATTTTTGGTGTAGTAGACTGATCTGATTTTTCTTTGTTTTTGTTTTTTATTGATGTTTGTGTTTCTATATTTATAATTAGATTTAGGACAATTTCAAACACAATTTTATTGTAAATGAAATAATAAATAAATAAATAGGACCTTTAAACCCAAGTATTACCGTTGGTTCACGTTCTACCATCTTTACCATACCGTTAAAAATAATATATAAATAGCAAATCAAATCTATAGTACCATCCCAGAATACGAAATCAATAATTGTCAGTTTTATTTCTCAACTCATTTAAGAAAATCATAAACACGTAATGTACTTTTAAGTGACTTTAAAATGTGATCAATGTAAATAAAAATAAAGAGATGTGAAGTTACTAATGACAGCAAAATATTGGTTTACAGGGTCTTTTGAGGCACGTAACAATATGAAATTTCAAAAATGAATGTTAATATGGTTTCAACACTGATCTTTTTCTATAGAAGCTTTTCTTTCGACGCACTTTTCAGATGATATTATGTTGCGTGAAATATTTTCAATTGGTCAGCTACTTTCTAAACTACTGTAACCTATTTTTCTCGGTAATATGAATTTTTTATTTCGGATAATTTATAATTCTAGCCTTGTCATAGCGCATCACTCATAACCTCTGCCTCCAGGGTATTTAACATCAGGTGTGTTCAATGCATTTCTTGACAAGTGTAATGTGGGAGTCTCTCTCTGGATACATGGCGAAACGACTTGCAAGAGAGGGCCGGCGGCAACTGGATGCAAAAAGCAGCAGACCCGTTTTGTGGTATGCCTTGGGAGAGGCCTATGTCCAGCAGTGAACTGCAACAAGCTGATGATGATGATGTGTTATAAGAGGTGTCTTAAACATTGTGTAGGCATCTCCTTGTATGTATGTCTAATGATAAAAAAAGTCTATACCTATATTTCTCTAAATTGTTACCCATCTGCTTCCATATATTTTCATTTAATACCATTTAATATGTTCGTAATCTTCTTTAATAATATTATAATATTGGTTGCACATAAGAAACTCACATTTTAGTTGCATCAAAATGGGATGGATAATCGTGTTCAATATCGGATAGTAATTATACCCAGCACAAACCAATCGTAATTGGATATTGACGTTTTATTCCCGGTTGACGCCGCCATTTTTCATCGTACTATGTGTTATGAAGTCAATATTGGTCTCCAACGCGTATGTCATTTGTGACAGTTTTATTGATTAATGCGTTAATCATTGATCGTGACGTGAACACATATATCCGTCGTTTAGTACTGATCTGTGATTTAACACTGAAATTTTCGACCAAGGGTCAATAGTATATTCAAGTCGAAATTAAAATTCTTATTAATTTTCTACGTCTGTGGTGACAGGTTGATCGATTGTATAAATTAGTTTATTTCTTGGACTCAGTGTTGTTATTTAAGTGTATTGTTAGGTAGGTATATATTCATAAAAGAAAAACTAAATTGGTTAATTTAGTAATATTACCCTACGACCTATAGGAGCCGATCATCAATAAAAAATGTTGCAAAATTAAAATAAAATATTGTGGGGTAAGTATATTGATTAATAACACCCAGGACCAGAAAGGATTATAATAGTAAGGCATGCAACTCTGCGCTTTATGTATTTGATAAGTAAATTAGTTTATTTATTTATTATCTATTTATTTATTATTATATGTATTACTCATTAAAATAAATTAGAGAACATGAGGAAAATTCCTGTAACTCTAACTAAGCAAATATAGTAATATCCAGATTAATATTGTTCGTTCAAGAACTCTACAAGTTTCGTATGAGCAATAATTATTTACAATTTATGACCACTATTACGTTTCGTGCAATTCTAGAATATTGATAACAAACTGATAAAATAACACCAAAAGCAGTATTAATCATACCGTTTACGTTTCACAATTTTTCTGACATCAAATATCAAGGATCTTTCAAATCCAATTTCGAGAATTCTTACTAGCTGAATCAGCAACGCAGCCATTGTAATAATACTTGGCTACGCTGTTTCCTGTGATTCAATCCTCATAGCTTCCGGCACCTTACTTGGTAACGGCTTTTTTTAAACCTATTGTTCAAACTATCTCTGTTTCCTTTCCCTTATTTTAGACTTGCAAAAGCATTGTTCAACGATTTGTATACATACAACATTACCAGGGACTTAATATTTTCATAATCACTGACAACTTCCTTAATGTTTAAGATAAAGTAATAGTAAAGAATAAACTTTAATAAAAACCAATTGTTTTTGTTGGGTACCAAGGATTTGGATTAAAATATAATCTAAATTAGTTTTCGTCATCATGAGCCTACCGCAGTCCACCTACTTGGTTCGACTCTTCACTTCTCGTTTTCTCTATTCTATATTTGTTTACATTTTACGAATTCAACGTCCTATAAACATATGCAAATATTCTTGATGTTATGCTACTCGTCATATTATATAGATCGTTGTCAAAAGGCTATCTAAAGTCGGAGCTCCAAAAATACATTGTTCAAAGTTCTGCGGTCCCTTTGCTGTTAGATCGATATCAATTCACGAGTACTATTAGAGCATTTACATAGACACACGTACCTACATATATTACGTCCTGTCGGCCATAGTTTCCTGTGTGTTTAATATGCAATGTTATTCAGCGACATCCGATAAGGGAGCCATTATACCTTCTTGTAGTACACTGTCATTGTCGTCGGGAATTATTAACAAATTTCACTAGAATTTCGATTGAAAACTTTTAATTATCATTTAGCTATAAGTCATCTAGCTATAAAATAAAATATTCGTATTACTTAAAAATATTGACAAAAGTTATAAAAAGTTATGCTTTTTAAATGATTTCAATTAAAACTTCCTTCGATACAATTTAAACTTGATATTCGTAAAAAATCAAGTTACACCCACACAAATTAGGAACTCGTTTGAGGCAATATCACCTTTTTCCAAATGTACGATTTCTCGAAATGAAGGTAAACGTATTGCCGTATGCCTGATCTAGTTTCAAATGCATATAATTCAGAAGCTTGACTTTTATTGCCAAAGTTAAGCTCTTGGTTATTATGCTTTTCCGGCTACTGCTCTCGATTTTGTTAATGGATGCAGAATCCACTAATAGCAATAAAATTTATCATTATGGGTCAAACCATTTGAAACAATTATCGCTCATTATAACTGTTTGTTCCTTGTTCGCCTAGTTATACCATTCGAATATTATTTTATCCTATAAACTTTAAATGAAAATGGGTTTTCTTTAGTCTTCCTATTTTTTTTTCAAATACCGTATCTAAACTTTTAATGCTCAGAAAGTAATGGATTGATTACTTTGATACAACGTATTTTACTCTAAATACAGAAATACTAAAACAAAACATAATATGGTCAGGTGTGCATGTAAATAGCTTCGTTAAATGTATTATATTTTGAATATTTACCTTATTTCCTACGCACGTTAGATATAGGTTTATAAAGAGATAATCGAAGAAAACAAAGTTGTAATTCAAATATTCTTATATATCTGTTTAATTCTACGAGCTACTGTTTGAGTCATCAAAACAGTCACTTCATCTTTATCTTTCAAAACTGTCGACGGTTCGCAGGATCGATGGTGTGGGCAGTATTCATTATGCATTTTTCATTCAGTCTAAGAACTACTTTCGGATGTATCAGACGTATTAACATTTCTTTACTACATTTAAATATATTTGAATAAAACATTTTTGCACTTCCGTACTTATGTGATAATATATTCATAGATGGCTTGTCCGAGAATCTTTACCTAAAATTTATTCATGTCAACAGCATCGGTAAAGTCGAAAGTGTTTTGTGAATTTCGTAAAGTGGAAACAAGTGAAAATGGTTATGGAATCTGGTCAACATCATGGGCGTTTTTGGCCTTTATCTCCAAGACTGTGGCGTCGAAGCAACGAGTACTCAAAAGTGGTTTTCGAACCCCGTAGACCACCTTTATCTCCTATTGAAATGCGGAGACATGATAAAATAGATACAACTCCAGACTTGCTTCGTACGAGAAGCTTCATAAAAGATAGGCTGGATCATCTGAATTTAGAAGAAAGGATTATCATAGACGAACACAGATGGAGTATGGACTCAAAAAAGCCACCAATCAAGGAAACCAAGAAGATAGAAGAAGTAGTCAAGTTGAGGGTGAAGAAACATCGGCAACCGAGACCGAACAGTCTCCAATTACTTCTGTGTCCTTCTAGTTCCGGGCATTATAGCAGCAATACTTGGCGGTACACTCGTGTCCGTTCGAAAAGGTTAGTGAACATTAATACATTTTTACAACTTGTTAAATATGTGTCTCAATATTTGTCACATTTCGTTCCGAATCCGATTCTAAAGAATTCATGCGTGGGCTCCATATGAATGAATTCAAGGTATTCAAGTCAAACTTATGTATTATTATGCAATGTCATATAAAAATTAACACCTGTTGGCTATTTATGAAGTGATATAAAATAGTTAAATCTTAAATTGACTTAGTTGATTTGGCTTACCTCCTATTTATTACCAGGATGAAATGTTTCCGAATTTGTATCATCTTCGAACTCATTAATATCTCCCAAAGGCGCGAGTGCCAATTACTTTTCTCTTTCCTTCAAATTACCTTTAGTAACTGTAATCTCGGCAACTCTAATTAGTATCGGAGCATTCACTTTCTCGTGTATGTCGTCAGTTTATTAGCCACGTGTGGGAGATTGGTGTGGGTGTTATGATGTTGATAAAAGCCTGGTACTATGGTGATCTTGATGACCATTAATGTTGTGTAACTCGACATCTTTTGAATATGTTTATGTTTATTATGCCCTTTCCAAAAAGAAAAATTGCAGATATTTTTAAATGCATTTGTTTCATCTGATTCAAGTACTTTACGGAACTTACAAGGTTGATAAAAGTAAAGTAAGTTTGTTGAACAATTATCAGATTTTGTGGTCGCATTACACAATAAGACCTAATGAATCTAAATTAATATAACTTGTCTGTTGCTACAGATTCTGTCATTTTACCAGATAATATGCTAAGTTTACAAGAACTTTTCTTGCGTTCTTCAAAATTTTATACTAAATACCATTACCAAAATATTAATATACGTTGTAAAATGCTACAGTATTTGCAATTTCGCTGATTCAGATGAAGTAGGATGATCCAAAAAATAAGCATCTTAAATGTTTACAGTAATTTTAACATCCCAAATAAACCATTAGTCAATGAGATATAAGATTATTTTTGAATCTTATATCTCGTAAAGGAACAAGTGAGTTTTAATAATATACAAACTGTTTTAAGCTTTGAACATATTTATTTTAATCCTTTACAATATTTAATATTAAAGAAAAATTTTAAGTGAAATACAAAGAAAAATGTGAAACAGCTTTTAATTTCCTGTTTTTATTTTCTATAAGCCAACATTTTAACATTTCGGATTTAAGATAAACTACAGCAGCAATTTATGCTAAGGTCATCAAGATTATAATACTTTTTTTACATTACACAACGTCGTCAATGGTCAACTGCTTTGCATAATTCAACTCTATATGGGCTTTGTATAAATATTTAAAAGTCGTCACTAATGACTTTATAATATTTGTGTGTCGTTTGATTATTATCTATGTATTTTTTAGTAGAAAATGATTAGTTACTAATTAAAAACGAACTTTAAATTAACAGTATTTATTAATCAACTTCAATAATAGAAAATGGTGCATAGGTATAGCTTTATTATTTAAATATTAATCCTATCAATAAAGCGGTTAAAATTCTTTTCATTTTGCATGAGGCTGTTTTCTGTTTGTTTTTAATTGAAATTTCAAGAAAAGTACCTTCGCTAAAGCTGAGAAATTCAAAACCAAAGTAAAAATGCAATGTATCATAACGTGAATTATTAAAGTTGGTGAAGTCTTTCTAAAAAGTAGATGACTAATTTAATATAATATAGAAGTAGCATTCTAATGGGCGCGGCTGTGATTATATAGACGGGAGAATATGATTGAATATAAACGATAGAAGTTATAATAGGAATAATTACATGATAGTAATAGAATATTAGTCTATTATTTACACCATAAATGGAACTGGTGTGTCTGACTTTGCTATAATAATCCTACTATCGTACTAATATTATAAACGCGAAAGTTTGTGAGTATGTATGTATGTGTGTATGTTTGTTTGTTCCTCTTTCACGCAAAAACTACTGAACGGATTTGGATGAAACTTTACAATAATATACATTATATATCAGAATAACACATAGGCTACTTTTTACTGCAATAATCGAGATACACGGGCGAAAGCTAAGTGATTATAAAAATACATAAATCGTAGATGTCAAAATGTATCACTGTTTATCTCCTGTCAAAACTTCACCGCATGCCATGCATAACACACTTGCATAGCAACCATAATGATATACGCGGGTAATACCGCGGGGCGCAGCTAGTAATCTATAAATATAATTGTAAGTGGTTTTTAATAATACAAGAGACCTACCTCCAACAGTGGCATACTGCCATAGGCTGATGATGATGGTTGTTATCAAGTAATTTTTAAGTAACATACATACACATATTCTTATACATTACACTTCATACAGTATTTGTCCTAGATGAGAGTTGAACCCACTACCTCTGGCTTAGTACCTATCTATAAATCCTGGGCGTTTACCTTACCCAGGTTAAGTAGACTAAAAAAAGAAATTGAAAATAACATAAACTATGTTTCGAATTGTTTTATGATTGGTTTTATTAATATGGTTAAATAAACTTACGCAGATCCGTAATATCCAAGCAAAAACCATCATGTTATCCTACCGCTGTCTAATGCTGAATGAAGGTCTCCTTCAAGGACCATGAACAATACAAATTCATCAATTGATTTAAAATTTCAATGAAAGTTAAAACCGTTAGCTTTGTCACTTTAACTAGAGCAGTGAATCACAAATATTGACATTGCACACGCACACATTGACAATGAGAATTTCAATTATTTTTGTTTTCATTTGTCGGTCCGTGTGACATTTGTGATCGATTTCATTCTATCTCGATATGTAAATATTTACATCGTTAACTAGAACTCATAATGCGGATTCGTTTAAACTGCGTGTTGTTTATCTTAGATGTAGTCCCATACTTTTTTTTACTAACACTATAAAACTTTTAAAAAAAGTATTATATTAGAAAATACAGACAGAGTTACTTCCGAGTTTATAATATTAGTATCGTATATTATTTTTATATTACAAAACCAAACAACTTCCAATAAAAATGCATGATTCCTTATCACAGAAGCAAAACCATCGTAAAACTAGCATCTGTTATGTATGATATTGTTATAGGAAACTATATACTAAGGAATACTGTTGACATTTCATTATACCGCATTATTCGGTATTCCCTAATGATGTGACACGAGTTTAATGAGAACTATATTGTAGCGAAGAACGAGCTTCCCAATGTTAACATACATGCTAGGAATACTAATACATAAATATATAGCAATTCTCATTTTATTAGTATTATACATTCCTCCTTGCTGATTGGATATCGAACACGATGTCGGTCCAGGATCATTTCTTTTATGAGCCCTCATATGACTTACCAAACCGAACTTGGTCTTAAAAATCCTACTAGATACAAGCGTGGTCGTAAAGTTTTCGACTTTGTAAAGCTTACTGACTAAATCATACATCTTGGAAGGATCTTGTTATGAAAAGGTCTACATGGGTAACAAACCATATTTAAATAAATTATGAGTACTAGTAGTCGTACTATGGATGAAATAAGACCATAATATATATTTTTTAACTTTTTCCGCTCCTTCTCTATGTAATATAAACTTTAATTATGCAAAATTTCATACTCATAAAAAGGAGTACACCGTTTTTGCTTCACATATTAGTAAAATATACCTATATATTATTATATTTTTTTATATAAGAACTTTATGCACTGTAAGTACAATGGCGGACATAACGCTATAGGCATTCTCTACCAGTCTACAGTCGGGTATATAGTATAGGTTAGGTAGACCACGAATCGATCCAATTTGTCATGTGTCAATATTCGGCCTGTTATGACTCCACGGAATTTATAGGACGGATTTCATTCATTGATTATTTATGTAGGTACAAAGACATGAGCTACACTACTTTGGATTTGTTTGTGATGTTTAATAACGATTACCACCAATTTTTATAGTATGTATGTATATATTTTTATACATATTGTGCATATACCATTTACTCGCTATTCTAGAAATATAATATCATTCTAATTTCTATTTATAATCGTGGGATTTGGGTTAAACTAGGTAAACCTTCGAATTCAGTTCACCCTCAGGGTTACGGGGACCCGATGCCAGTCGCTCCGTAGAAAAACTGATATTCAGGTAAAACCGGTTGAACTAATACCCGACCTCAAATAATCTTCGAAATAATTAAAGCTAGGTAGATGACGATAATCGTGGGATTCGGGTCACATCCCCAACGAAACGAGCAATGAAATAGTAAGTCTTAATCTAGCCGACAATCACATATTCCGACACAAATAGATCTATTACAAGGGATTCGTGTACAAGCTAAACCTTCCTTACAACTTACTATGTGATCTACGAGATACGTTTGAGAATTCACAGGTTTAATTGGATTTTGAGAGTCCGTAGAGATTTTTGTGTTTTAAAGGGCAACTACTGCACTATAGAAATATATCCTAGGTCGCGGGGGACTTAATAAATAAATATACATGAAATAAGGAATACCCGGGTTCATGCCCTTATTCACCGATTATACCTCAACTGTCTCCTCTAACTTTTTTAAGCACATCGAAGCACTAAGGTATCCCTTAAAGGTTGGTAAAAATGAAAGTATCACTAAGGATTACCTGACTTTAGGAGGCGTTACTGAAAACGACCATCAGACCAACAATTTGTGGATCACTCAAACTGTTCTTTCAAATTGGATTTGAACTCACAACACTAACATTTAATTTACAATTTGACATTTCTAACCAATAAAACTTTAAGTATGTAGTTATGTGTATCTTGTAGCGTATTGTACATACGAAATTTTCTCATGTACAACTTTCTACGTATAAAATAACGTGGAGAAACAATTTTCAAGTCCATTGATCAGGATTGTTTGTCGAGTCGTGCCAATAGACTAGAGAGTGTTTCTCGTCGGGGTGATTTATTATTAAACTAGAATGCAAAAGAGGTGAGCAACCTCACTCTAGTAAAAATATTTGCAGTAGCAACATCAAAACAAAGGTGTTAGTATTAAATTAAATTATGAGAGCAAAGTGATTACGGTAAGAAAATATTTTAAAAACTTTATGAGTTATTTTCTACTTAGCAGATGCGAGATTCTAGTCTGGGGTAAATATTATATACCTATTTTAAAAACACTAATATACGATAGCTATACGTAGTTATTTATTTATTTACAAAACTGAATCTCAAAACAATAGATAAAATTGCAGCGTCTGTTTGTAATTTCCAATAAACAACTGTCCACCAAATGTTATTTAACTTACATAAAAAATGTATGTTTAAAATTTTTGTCTGTCTGTCTGTCTGTTGGCTATTCTCTGAAGCTGTTTGACCGATTTTGACGAGACTTTCACTGGCGGGTAACTGGTGATATAAGGACTAATCAAGGCTCACTAGATGCGCCTCGAAGGTATTGCCGAGTACGATGGCTTAAATGTTTTGATACGATAGGTATTTAATTATTTTTATCACAAATAATATATCGATATATATTTTTCATTTTAAACCTACCATTATTTTTATATGTACACTAGTTGACCCAGCGAACTTCGTACCGCCCAACTTTAAAATTCCAGAACTTGATCGCAGCGCCACCTACCGGGTCCAATTTCGAATCTAAACCATTCCCAGATCCCCTTGAACACACACAAAAAAATTCATCAAAATCGGTCCAGTCGTTTGAGAGAAGTTCAGTGACATACACACTCACACAAGAATTATATATATAAAGATTGATGATGACCTACTTTATACATTCTTTTTCTATTGTTTTCCTCCTTTGACAGGAATCTCTAAACAAATAATCACGATATTTGAATGTGAGTGCGTATTCTAAGAAGTGCATGTGTCCAATATGTCCTGGAATTTAGACTAACTGTGATGATTCAAGCAAACCTAACCCATTTTTGTTATTTTTTGTGTATTTGATGTGGCTGTTTTATTCTTTGTAAAATGTGTAATATTTAAATAAATATTACGTCACCTATATTCGTTGTCCTAGCGTTTAGCGTATGCAACTGGCGATCAACCGGTCTCGGGTTCGATTTCTAGGTGGGGCTAAATAGTGTTAGTGAGTTTTTTAATTATAGTAATAATTAGTTTTTCCCGACAGTCCGGAATTTGAAACTTGGGGTCTATAGGTAAACATAGGTAAAGCTTTTACATAAAGATGATTAAAGAATTAATATACGTATTTTTTTTGTTACGTATATATAATACTAATAAAGATCAATCTTCGAATTTCAGTTCTCCTTTAGGTATGCGGAGGTTCGATGCCAGTCGCTCCGTGGAAAAACTGAAATTCAGGTAAAACCGGTTGAACTAGTAGCCGACCAAAATAAACTTGGGAATAAGGCTAGGAAGATGATGTATGTATAATATAAAAAAATACTTTGAAAGATATGGAAATACAACTTTATATCTGCATATTAAGACGGAAAATATACTTGTTTGCCAGCTCAGTCGTTGATTGATTGTCTGAGGAGAGAAACTAACATGTTTCTATTTAATTATTACTAACAAATTCTCAATACGTGTTCGATTGACCCTATAGTATATATGCTGGGCACGAAGCATAGAGCAATTTACACGATATCTCTCATTATTGGCATTCCTAAGGATATTGTCTATAGTCTGACGTCACTTCGTTACCAAGAAATGTGTTATTTATTCCACAGGCGAAATTTAACTGCTTGTGATCCTTTTAATCGCTAGTGATATGAAAAAGTCATGAGTGGTATTTTTTTGTGCTAGATGAGACATCGGTATAACCGGAAAATATTGTTTTTTTTTTTTGATGTTTTGTTTATATGTTAGTAAATAGTGTCTTCGACCAAATAATTTAATAGCATCCTGATACTGTCTTATACAACATATATACGGATAGAACATTATAGTGTACAAGTGTGTGCGCAAACACAGCTGCATTCTTTATTCTCTTACTTCCAAAGGGATAGTTTTACGTACCCATTACGAACTGGAATTAAGACCTCAACTTTTAAACTCGTTGCTGTTATGAATAATTTCTCTAAACAGAAAAATCCAATAACATTCGTTGGATCCTACAATTGAAAAGGTCCATAGACCTGACATAATATACGTTTAATGGTTTTAGAATTTTATTACAATTGGTGACCGCCTTTTATTGAAGCAATAAATGTCACACATTCTAACAATTCACTATCTGGACCAGTCGGATACGTTAATAGTTAATTTAGTAACATTAATTTGGCCCAATTTGTCTTGTTTGGTTTGGGGTACAGTTTCAAACAAAATTTTTTGGTACTGATCCCTTCGGTCGGTTCTAAATTTTTAGAGTTTTATAAGTACTTAGGTGTCTACTAAAGGTTGGTGAAAACGAAATATCACTAAGGGTTATTTAACTCTCTCTAAATGGCCCCTTAACGTAGAGGACGTTGGTGAAAGCCATTTAAGTAAGTTCACGGAGGTAAAAAGTAGTGAGAAGGGCAAAAAGAATAAATTATTCAAATACTTTGTGATCAATTGTATCAAGACGTTCAACATCTTTGTAATAGTCGAACTAGAGAAGAAATATTCTTCATGTATGTTACTACAAGGTGGCGCTGGTACATCAAATCTGTACCTTTCATATTATTGACAATGCCTTAAGACTCACCTTTATTTTAAGCCATGCAATAAACTAATAATTCTCAAAAGCAATAGGATATTCGCTCTACATTTCACAATCGGAGTCATTAAAATTAACAACGTCTACGAGAATTTATATCTGTGCCAAATATTCAACTATCCATAATGGAATATGATTTGAATATTCACAAAATGTCCCAAAAATATTGCATTCGTGTTCAAGAGAGAAATCCAAATAACCGGACTCAATTTGGTTCGAATTCCTGTATATATTAGTCCCTTGAGTTTATCGTACAAGTGTAATAAATATGTAAGACTACTTTTTTAATGTCAGCCTCTTTCAATAGCTACAGTTAACTAGACTTTAGTACTGATCCATAAAGACAATTTTTTAAAGACAACTTTCGCATTAGGCATAAATCCTAAATTACTGTTGACATAAAGAATTACTGTAGTTCGGAGTCTGGGTAAGACTCAGATCAGATAAGAGTTTGAAACCAGAACATTCAGCGCACTAGGAAACGACGAAGTGCCTGCTTAAACTGGACTGCACGGTTTGTCCAGTGGTTTACGCGGTCGCCTCACCGCTTTCTACTGCGCCAAGTGTTATGGGTTCAAATCTCACGTGTGACAACCCTTTGTATGATTCACAAATTGTTGTTCTGAGTCTGGGTGTCCTTTTGTCCGTTTCGTGTATGTTTGTAAAGTCCCCCCTAACACAGGATTTATGTTCCTATCGCATGAGTTGTCCTTCAACAAAAAAAAAGATACTACACCATCCGTGCAATTGTGCAGTTAGTTAAACAGCCTGTTGTGTGTTTTAGTGTTTAATAGTATTAACTACCTTGTTTCTAATGCCGCTCTAGAAATTTCGGGTTCGAGTCCACGCTTCAAAAGACATATTGATAAAAAACAAGAAAAAACATATTTGATACAAAACATGGCAGGTTTAGCAGTAAACCTAATAGTTTAAACCTAAAGTTTTGACGACAGAACAAAATAAAACGTTTACAACCTCTGCAAAATTCAATATTAGCTTTGTGTGTATAGTGTCCGTCTGAATTAAACCGACCGCACAATATGGACACACCTTTATATTTAATTGTCGGCGTCAACCGCCTAGTTATGACTGTGAAGTCCTTGGGTCTCGGTTTGTTTTCAATCATGGCGTATTGTCATGAGTTAGTCAGCTATTTACTAGGTCATTGTACGCACCTGCTTTGTTTCTTTTTAATATTTCAGACATCTGACACAACGCCATCTAGTTCGAAATTAAGCGGAGCTTGTACTATAGGTGCTAGATACATATATATATTTATAAACACATACATAGAATACACGCAAACTCCGAAACAAATATTTACGGATCATACCAACATTTCATCGAACCCGGGAATCGAACCTGATACCTCTTGATTGACAGCGGCATACGCTAATCACTTTTTTTTTTTTACGTGTGGAAATCCCCGCGGACCGTCACCCCGTCGGGGGTTACGGCGGGGTGGTGTGTCGGACTCGAACCGACTAAAACCACACGGTGTGACCCTCCCTCTCTGCGCCTGTGTATTGGAAGGAGTCCAGGGAGGGGATTTCCTTCTGGACTCATACGCTAATCACTAGACCAACCTGGAAGTCATATTATTTTTAATTTACTTCAGTAATTATAAAAATGCTAACGACCCGGCCCGCCTTCACACGGAAATCTTTGTAATTCTCGTTTCTATCTATTATAATTTGCATGTATTATACATACATATAAACCTTTTTCTTGAATCACTTTATCTAGATCTGAAAACTATATTAAAATTCGTAGAGGAGATTTAAAGACTTCATTTTATACTATGTATAGAAAAAAAGAAAAGAATGGAAGTGACCTCTGCTATCTTATTATACAGTCTTCTACTCACTTTATTCTTTAAAATCAGCTTATTGGTGTTCTTAACCCTCTCTTTTCCATTACTGTACTAAGAAGAGAGTAATAAAAATTGTAGTTTCTTTTTTATCTGGGTTCTTATCAAACACTTCAGTCAGTGGAACCTTTAAAAAAAATTGTCCTAGTGCGTGTCAGCACACGCATAGAAATGGGTTCCATAGTCAGTGGATTTCAAATCATGCAACTCAAATAGACAATTGTTGTGTTTACTTCTTAATACGTTATATTTGTAAGAAGTTTTCTACGTAAGCTCATTTTACAAGTTATTTATTTTACAAGTTAGATCTATAAAAATATAATAAACTAATAAATTTATTTATGCAGTTATATCGTCACATGGACTTCAATTACCGATCGACATGATTTGTTTTCAGATTTTTCGAGCCCGCCGTTTAGTTTTCAGAGGGGGAGGGAACGCCATGTTTTACATAAACATGCCCTTTATAGTTAAATAACTCGCAAACGGATGTTTAAATTGAAAAATGGTCTTAGCGACCTCTCAATATTTTTGAAAGACCTATCTAATGATACCCCACACGATGTGATAGAGACGAAAAAAAAACCATCCCTACTTTACGTTTAGGCGAAATACTCCAAATAAATGAAATTAGAGGTTATGTTATTTTAGCTCTTTGTCGACTTCTGCGTCCTGTCGAACAATATATATACATGCAAGGTTTCATCTTTCTAGGACAAACCGTTTGACGACGGACGGACAGACATGACGTAACTATATAGGTTCCGAGTCATAAACTACAGAAACCTAAAAAACTACAATATCCTATGAGTTCTGAGAGTGCCTATGATAATAAACACGGCGTTTTCAGACCCAAAGTTATATACTTTCTTGAGACTGACACATCACGTCTACGTGACACAAGTTTGTACAAAGTTTTCTGTACACCGTTCGCTTATTAGATTTTAGAAATACATTTCCTTTTGAAAGGTAACGTCCTGTGTTAGTCTACTATCCATAAAAATAGTTGAAAGCAAAATTTACGTTTAATAGAACTAGTTATCCTTCGTGGGGAATTATTTAAACAAGGAGGTAAAAACTTTGACTACTACGTTCCTGCAGTTATTATAGCTGCAGTCATTTCTTTCGACACTTAAGGAAATTCTGGGTCATCACACTGAATTGCCTGCATTCACAATGAGAATGGTGATGCTCTTGATTCTAGTCATGCTTTCCATCAATCAGAGTAGTCACTATGCCATGTAAAACAACTAGAAAAACATGTCATGAACATCTATAACATCTATCATAATTGGGTTGTCAGTGCCCTCCAATATACTGATAACTAGTTCAACATTAGTATTTCAGTTTTTTCTTAGGGTTGCGGAGGTCCAATACTAGACGTTCCGAGGAAAAACAGATATTCAGGTAAAACCGGTTGAACTAGTAGCTGACCCCAAATAGGAATAAAGGCTAGGAAGAAAAAGAACTAGACAAACAAACAAACGCATGTTTATATATAGTTGATATTCGAGGTTAAGGTTATTGCACTGTGTAGTATGAAGTCATTGGTATGCACTGTGTCTGCGCGAGATGTCATAAACTTATTATGTATAAATAGTCACAATGCTACGTTGATACTTAAACTGTTAATGGCTGAATACTTTTGATATAAAGTTGGCAAAGTTCCCAGACCTAAGAATTACCTTTGAACTATGTGAAATTCAGTCTTTAGCGACTTGACGTCTAATGATTCGCCTTGTGACCGAAGAATGTTTATGTAAGGGATTGTTTGTTGTTCTTAATTATGAATACGTAAAGAACACCTATTTTGTTAAATATGGAACATATTGGGAATGTTGGTCTACGAAATTTGTCGCAGTTATAGTTTATATGTAGGAGGAATACAAAAAGCTAAATAAATAAATATTTTAGACACGTAATACACAACGCTATCCAGCTTCAAGCTAAGCAGAGCTTGTACTATGAAAGCTAGATAGATTACAGCTTTTTTTTTTGATCTTCATCTAATCTGTCAACTTCCACAGAGCTGACTGGACTGACATGGCAAAGTCGCATTTTGAAGCTCGACTGACGAGTGGTTATAATGAGACCAGAAAAACATAGGTGATTAAATGAATTATGACCGAATTTCGACCACACTGTGCTATTACTAGTTTGTTTAAAAGTCACATCTTTATATAATATAAATAAGTAATGTATTGAAACCTAAAACTGTTCCTCATTCTCTAATATATGTCAACTTATAACTCAGTATAACCAAACAGTATAAAACTACATTTAAGAAATTGTAAGAACAGCAACATCTCTGAAGTGATCGATTGTGATTTAATATGTATGTGAATTTAGTAAACGTTACCTGGGCGACCGAGCTTTGTTCGGTTATCATATTTATTGTTTAACAATGTCATGTTTAACAATATTTATTGTATAACATTGTCCGTGTGGTGACGGATTAAGAATACAGATTGTCGCCACTCCTATTCATCCCGCGGGTGTCGTAAAAGGCGACTAAGGGATAAACTACGCAAGACAACATCGATGCAAAGTGAAGGAAAACTTGATACCAACCCTATACCAACCCGTCTGGCCAGCGTGGTATAGTAGGCCAAAACCTCCTTTCTAAGGAGAGGCCTATGTCCAGCAGTGGACTGTTAAAGGCTGTTGATGATGAATGTCATCTATTCTTTCAAGTAGCTGTGTTGAAGTATTAACCACCAACCAACTAATTGTTACCGAGTCAAATCCAGACTTGTTCATGAATTGAGACCTAATGTCTCTATTGCTTACTATGCTACTTTACGGGTTCATTACAGCGGAAACATTCCCTGTTATTTGGAGAATTGAATGGAAGCGTATAATGCGTCGAGGATATTATTATACTGACTTGTATCTATCTACAGAATTACACCTATCTCGTATGTTAAACGCTCACATATATCGCTTTGAACGTTATTAGACGCACTACTTATCTCCTATTGCTGTTGTATAAAGTCCTAACCCGTTTGATCTTCTATTATATGCGGTTTTTGTAAATCACTGTTTAAAAATAAATCTAATCATGTATTTAGGATGTGAAAGAGTAATTTATTAATATTAACGCTTACCAACATCCACACGGACTCAGAACAACAATTTGTTTTTCCCTGTGGGATTTAACCAACAACACTTGGCGCAGTATAAAGCGTAGTGGCGATCCCTTAAACCACTAGGCCAACCGTGCAGTCATATTTCAAAGCTGAAGGATATTTAGGATAGCAAACGTTTCACAAAGAACAACATAAAGCCTTTAAAATTCATTTCATTGTACCATAATTAATTTAATAAACTTTAGTATTCCTTTGTGTATTTGTTGTCGCCAATTCCGTTCTGACGCAGTTCCCGGAGTAAGATTTTAATTAAGCTCACCTACCGCGGAAACGCAAATTAATGTCAATTACATTATTCTGTACACCAACAACTAGAAGCTATATAGCGACTACAGTAATTTGTTTATTCGGGTTAATATCAGGAAATCCACCGTTGATAAAAAACGTGACACTTTGTACTTTGTTAATTAAAAAGTAGCAGTAAATGAAAGGAAAGGCTGTTTGAAAGCTGAGGAAATATCCTCCCATGGTATATTGGAATCTATGTACATGGGCACATAACCCGCAGTATATTCGGTAGCCGTTCAGTGAATGTCGCAGGGCGCGTGTGTGCTTCTGAAAAGAGATAGTCTTAACTAACCAAACATGTTTAAATCCATTAAATTATTTGTTTTAATATAAATACGCTGCTGGAATCACTCTACTTAGTCTGATGGAAAACATGAGCAGAATCCAGGAGTGGTGGTGACCATCCTCATTATTAATTCATACAATACAGCACGGTGACCCACACTATGGAGGTCTAGTGAGTTGCTTCACGCCCTACTTTAAAGACCCGGGATAATAAAGGAAGCGAAACAGAGGTCTATGTCAATGACCAATTTATCAACGGAGATGATTTAGCACACACGGACTAGCACAACTAATCGATAATACTCTTTCTTAAACAAACAAGTATTCGTACAATTAATTATCTCGATGCATTGTCACCGATTGAGAGAGGTTACAAAACGCTCAATAAAAGGGAGACGGCATATTTTAAGAGGGTACTAGTAATTTTATAGTTACAAATTAAATTAAGGCAGCGCACGTGATGTTTTTCTGGTTTTTGCAGGTCTTCATAGTTTGCAGGAAAAATCTTTACTAGAAGCACAGAATACATAATAGTACCAGTACAGAAGACTCACTCCGAAAAGTAAATTAAAGTTATAGATACCCTCGGTATCAAAAGATTAAGTTCAATTCAGATCGCACAGCGCCAAATCACTACGATTATATTTACCTACAATTGCGTCTCTTTCTATCGTGTAACTCTTAACTGTTCTGACGATGTCTGTTCGACCGGCGTGTCTGACCGGGCAGGCAGCCGGCCGACTATACCTTAACTGCGGAGTGACACCCCCTGCTAGAAGCTTACTCTTGTTTGAAGGTGCTATTTTATCTTATCCTCAAAATAATTTAACGTTCCTTTAAACAGTTTCTACCCAAAACTTCGGCAACAAAAATAATTATATTCTACTCTTTTAAATGGTTTCAGACTATTTTAAACCAAACTTTGAGAGTTATTGATGCGTAAAAAGTGAATTACTAATAAACCAGTCGTCTGTAAACCAAATGCCTTTTGTCTGGATGGATTATTTCAGTGCATGGCCACATCTGCCAAATTTGATCGTCGACACGTAAACTCAATTACATTATCATTTTAGTCAGTTAGATTAAAATTTGTTTATTAATATTTTTTTGTCTACCAAACAACTTCTTAAGCAATTTGATAATGAGAGGAAAGATTGCTCCTTCAATGAAAAAATGCCTTTTAAGCCTTCTGCTTTTTACAAGTTTACATCACCTCGTTGCTAGATTGTTAGTATGAGATTTAGGCGATCCCTGTATACTTAAGATTGCAAATTAGATTAAAAATAACTTTCGTAATAATGTAAAATCTGTGTAAATCGTGGAAAAATAATTTATTAATTTACTACTGCATGCACGTCCAATAAAACAAATGTTACGTAACTGTTGCTTTTGCCAATAAAATGTGAGTTTTCGTAGTAATTAAAACTTATTACGTCAATAACGTTTCTTATGATATATTGACGGATGTCAGACTCCAAAATGTAATTCGCGCTGATTTAGTATCAATAAGTAATAGGTCTTATTTTTTTCTTTTTTAATTATTTTTTGACCAACCAAAACGGTATATGTGTTTTCATGGACACGATGATAAGAAGATAAAAAAAATATTAAAGCTCTGAAAGCTATGGACATCAAACTGGATCAATGAAAATAATAGAATCAATGCATTATTTTCATTGATATTGAAATACAAAATTAATTGGAATTCACAAAAAAACATTTTACATAGATAATTACACATCCATAGGCTTGTTAACTAATCCACCATTGTTCGCATAGGTACACTAAATTATTCATTGCAATTCGGCTGATGTTACTATACACCTATGGATATACGGGTCATTGACTTGCATGCTAATTGTTTACTGTATTGACAGGCGATATCCATACTAATACATATTATAAATTCGAAAGTTAATCTCTCTGTTACGCTTTCACGGCTAAACAGCTGCAATAATTTCACGGATCATTTAGGGAGATACTTTGATTCTTGGGGAAATGTATAGGCTACTTTCTATAGTAATAATTCGGTAAAACGCGGGCGGATCCGCGAGCAAAAGCATAGTAGTCGACATTTTAAATAGATATTGCATCGTTTTATTTTTTATTCACACTATATCTCGATCTCGATAAACTTTGTTTAACAAAGTTGTACCAAATTTTGTTTACCATTATTTTCTCATTCTTCTTAACTAGCAACTCAGGTGGTAGCCGTCTTTCAAAAATTATTAAAACTATCTATAACCGTTTTAATTGGCTATGATGTAAGGTTTATTTGTGTCTATGATTCACTAAATACTTGTAGGCATTTTAATCACGGTTTATGCTGAGTGTGGGTGGAATAACAAAGCTAACAGTTTCTCTTCATGTTGATCTAACTCTATGACTATTTACCTGTAATATTTAATAACTCTAACCGAGTCTAGCCGTTATAAATTATGTAACTGGTTAAAGTCGAAAAATAATAAGTAAGTACCTAATACCAATTTGACACCCACCAAACAATGCAATGTAAACTTAAATAAACATACATTACGATATAAAATATCACTTCCAAATCATAAATTCAAAAATAATTTCCTTATTAAGTTTAACACCCATCCATAGAGATTTATTGCTTTTAAAAAAGTATTTCCGTGTTTACGATTGAGTGATTGACAGTGGTCGTTGACACGGGCTGTCGACCTTATTATTTAGAGCATAGAGTTCAGTAACATCTGACAGAATGTTGTAATGAGTGAGGAGACAACCAGGTGGCTTATTTTTTTAAAGTTCTTCATCGCTTACTTTGACAGTATCTTTATATATTTTACATTTCAATTAGTTAACAATTGATGTCTTATTTATCATTTTTTTAATTTTGTTTAATTTTGTTTCCGTGTTCTGTTGAAATATTATCTCATCACACACAACCTACATAGTTGATTTTGAAAAACACTAAAATGGGGTTTTATATAAAGCTTACTTGTAAAGTTTACTCTAGCATATATTTGATTGAAATATCCATATGAGAGGTGTCGTGAATCGTTAAGCCATCAGTCTAGGTTATGATAAACATTCATGGCAATCCTTCTTGGGAAGAAAGCAATTAAATATACTGTAATAATCTACTGTACAAGTAGTTCAATCTCCGAGTTTAGTTCAGACCGTGAGGGCAGCCTTTGCGAGCGGAGCAGAGGTCTGATGCCAGTCGCTCCGTTGAAAAACTGATATTCAGATAGAAGTGGTTGAACTAGTAGTCAAGGCCAAATAATCTTGGATACACGCTACGAAGAAGAACAAGTAATCCATATGAAATTCATAATCTTAATTAAATTTCAATTGAAACGGTATCTACAAAATATGATGTTAATTAAAACGAATTTATGTAACCTCAAAATAGTTACGAAGCTGTTGGTGTGCCAACATAATAGACAATTGTACCGTTTCGATGCCAACTGCACAAAGACACGGGCCACTTGCCAAAAAATCACGCGACAATTGTAATATTTATTTAACAAACAAGGTAACAATGGATAAGTAGGTATTGTATGCTAAATATCTTCTGTGAAACGTAGGTATAGCAATTGTTCATGCATCGCTGCTTAATTCTACCAAAAACATTCGGTTTATTTAAGATTTAGGAATAGATTATTCTCGAACGGTATTTGCATTTCAACGGTCGAGAGATAACGAAGAGCCTATTTTTGGTGCGACCGCGAGACCCGAATGTATTATTTGTACCCAGACAGAATTTATGATACCTACATTCAAAGATAAACAAACTTGAAATGAATACAAACAAAACTAGGCTATTCCCATCCCAGATTCTTATCGTGAACGGGACCAAACCAGGTCACAAGATGCGACAGCAACTGTAACAATATGCTACGAGTCCAAGTGCTTCTGCATACATTAATATTTACATAATAATATTTAAAGTTTTCAGTCATGCAATAATTCTGATAGAATAAATAATAGTTAAACACTATGATATTGTTGTATAGAAGAAGATTTTAATGACTTGGTCCTTCGAACTTTAATACATATTCTTTTAGTTTGTTATGGTTTGAAATACAAACTACAATAAACTAAAAAATATTGATAATTACTACCATTAATAATTTGGATAGCGCTGTTATGAAGGTGTATTTTTGTTGCGTTAAAATCTATTTGAGTATTCTACTGTTCACGACATAATTTCTAAACTGTACGTTTCGCCTGAGAACTCAATATTGACGTAAAATAAAAAATGTGACGTAGTTGTAAAACTTGGAAACTGTTGATCTCACTATATTTTTTATTTACTGCTCTCCTAATTCAATCCTTAAATCATCACAGTCTTAGTCTACAACTAGAAATATAACCTTTTTCTCCCTACCTCTGAGCAGACACGAAACAAAAATCTGACAACCCTAACGTACTCTCACTCTACATATATTTATTTATTTATTTATTTATTTAGTATTAAGGACCTCCAACGAAAGATGTACACAATAAAGTCACTTTATAATACATAAGTTTTTTGCTAGTGCACTCCTTCAATTATAGGAGACCACAGCATTCTCAAAGATATTAGGTACTAACATTTAGCTTATAAGTAAAATTTACATCCATACAAAAAAGACATTGCAAAAGACACCGAAAACATGCAAGGAATAAAGTAAGCCATATATATCTATGTATCAAAATGAAATAAGAACAAAAATATGATAATACAAATGATAAAAAAAAAATATAACAAAAACAACACGATTCACATTAGGATATTCACTTTTAAGGATAACTAACAGCATTCGAACAAGGATTTCTTAAATCTATGTAAGGGCTCACAAATATCTACTCCATGAGCCTTCGACAATGCATTGTATCGCCTACAGATTCTGGGCATAGCAGCAAAGTGACCCAAATTGGTTTTCGAGTGTAGCACTACAAAAAAATTAAAAACCTGCTTCCTAGGAATGCGCGTAGGAACATTTATTCTCAATAAGTTCAAGAGTTCGTTGCAATCTATGACTCCGTTAGTGAGTTTGTGAAGGAATGTTAGATCGAGCGTATCTCTACGATTAGCCAGACTTGCAATGTGGTAATATTTAAGCCTGTCCTTATAGCTCCGACATCGCTTTGCTAGACCATCTCCATACGAAAGGTGGTAAAGAAATCGTCTTTGAACACTCTCCAAGCGCTTTGTATGCACCTCATAGTGCGGATTCCATATAATCGAGTTGTATTCCAAAATTGGGCGAACTAATGTGTCAAACAATTTGATTTTTGTAGAAGATTTTTTGAAATCCTTAGAGTTTCGTATTACAAAACCGAGAACCTTGAGACTCCTAGACACAATATTCGATATATGTACATCAAATTTAAGCACACTATCAAGTTGAACACCCAAATCCCGTACAACACCAACTCTGCCTATTTCAATATCATCTATGTAATATCTATATTGCGATGAATTTTTATTCCGAGTGAAATGCACGTGGCTACATTTTTTTATATTTAGGAACATGTTATTATCTCTGCACCAGTTCGCAAGTCTGTTAATATCTTCTTGCAATAATTTAGAATCTGTGCTACATCGAATAGGTTTCATTATTTTTAAATCATCAGCGAATAAGTAGTAGCTTGAGTGCTTGAAGCAAAGCACAACATCGTTGATAAAAACATTAAACAGAATCGGTCCTAAATGCGATCCCTGGGGAATTCCAGAGGTAGCTATGTACTCATTAGACGCATGCCCATTAATAACTACTCTGGAAGGTCTATTGTCTAAATACGAGTTCAACCAATCCAGCAAAGTACCATCCACACCAAATTGAGCTAGTTTCTGTACGAGTATCTTATGGTCGACTTTGTCGAAAGCCTTACTAAAATCCGTATAAATTGTATCTACTGGGACACGTTTATCAAGGAAATCCGACAATGCAGATGTAAAACACATCAGGTTTGTGGTTGTGGATCTAGACTTTACAAAACCATGTTGGAATTCAGTGAGTTGTGACTTAAGGAACCATGATAAATGCTTACTAATAAGTTTCTCAAATACTTTCCCAAAACTTACCAGTATCGAGATAGGTCTGTAGTTAGACACTAAGTGTTTTTCCCCAGATTTAAGAATAGGTACAACAATAGCCTCTTTCCATTTTTGTGGAAAAACCCCCTCATTTAAGGATCTGTTGAAGATGATATGAAGTGGCTGGGCCAAGTCTCCAGCACAACGTTTAATAAAAATTGGTGGGATACAATCACTACCGGCTCCCTTTTTGTCATCCAACTTTTTTAAAGTCCTATATATATCTAAATAGTCCAGTCTTATTGAACACAATGCCGAACATGGTTCAGAGCTACGCGCATTCAAATCTATGGGAGCAAGTGATGGAATATTAAAGGCTTTCGCGAAGTTTTCTCTAAACATATTGCAAATGTCGTCGCCACTGACAGAAACGTTATTTTCGTAATACATTTCAGACGGATAAGTACCAGTACCCTTTCTTTTATTTTTAATAAAGGACCAGAATATTTTTGGATTTTTTGATATTCCACTTTCCAATCGAGAAATATATGTTTTGTAGGAGATCGTTGTCAGTTTTGTGCAGTCCACTCTCAATCTCTCAAACGTTAACAAGTCTAGTGGATTTTTATATTTTTTGTATCTGACATGGTACTTATATTTTTCTTTAAGTAAACGTACAAGATGAGGGGTATACCACGGTGGATATTTTTTTATACCCATCTTTTTCATAGGGATTATCTCCGCGATAATATTATGCAAGATTGTATAGAATACGCCGACAACTTCATTTATAGTGGGGCAATTATTAAATTCATTTAGCCAATTTATAGTTTTTAATCGCGAGCGAACTTTCTCGTAGTCAGCCTTATAAAAGTCGGGCTTTGTTATGTTTTTTGGTTCCAAGTTATGTTCTACTCGCAATGGAAGGTAAAATTGTAGTGGAGGGTGCAATGGGTCCTCTCTTGACAACGCAAAATCGCAACGTGTTACATTCTCCAAAGATAAATTACCAAATATTAGGTCTAAGATTCTTGATTTATTATTTGGAATGGAATTAAATTGATAAAGTTCATTGTACGCCATGAATTCTGCAACAATAGCACTAGACCCCGAATCACCGCAAACAGGGAGCAATAGATTTTCCTTTAAAACCCATGATATAGTACTAAGATTAAAGTCGCCTATTATTAAAGTTTGTGTTTCTTTGACTAAGGAATTCTGAACATTATTTGTCCATCGCTTTAGCGTGTCGCGATGTACTGGAGGTGGAAAGTAGACCCCACAAAGGTTAACTGTATTTTTTAAACATCCCGACCCAACAAGGTCCAGGCTAATCCATAAATCCTCGATTTCACTTTCGAGGTGAGATCTTCGACACGATCTATACCGTTTCAAAACAGCTATCAACACTCCACCACCATCTTTACGACTCTTATAAGTACTTGTTTCGCGATCGCGACGGTAGACATCGTACCGATGGTCAAACAATTCAGCGTCGTGTATGTCACTGCGCAGCCAAGTCTCTGTAAGCACTACAATGTCAAAGTTATGAACGGCAATATTATGAGAAAATTCAGTAGTTTTCGTTTTTAGGCCTCTTACATTTTGGTAGTATACATAAAGTGAAAAATTGAATGAGTATAATAACTGATGATAAGAACATGCTACTTCTTAACTATGATTACTCTAACAATCTTAACCTATCCAGACTATTGATGACTGTGTTCTGTGCGGTCTCATCCTTTTTCATGAAGATTTTGCCGTTTCGAACCCAGACAAATTTATATCCAAGTTGCTTCCCGCGTTGACGAGCTGCTGCGTGTATAGCTTTATTTTCCGGCGAAAGGTGTTCGGTTACATAAATGGGTTGGGGGTTTTCTGTCGCAATACCCAGGTGTTTGGTATTCAACTTCTCCTTGTTATTGCTTTTATTGTATTTTATAGCTGCAGCAAGAAAGGAATCGCGCAGTCGTGGACTACTAAACTTTGTGACAATAGAACGGGGTCGCGTGCTCTGTGCGTCCCTCTTTGCTACCCTTGAACAATGTAAAATATCGTTATCCCCAATACTGCAGTTGATGACTTTACCCAGTTGCAAAATGGTGGTAATTAAATTTTCCGCCCTGTTTTCTAGCACGCATTGCAACTCAATATTAGCGGACCTGGAATTTTGTTCCACTAAGTTTAGACGTTGACTAAGTTGTTGAATAATATTTTTCATTAAGGAATTATCCTTCTCGAGCTTCTGTATCTTATCAGTTCCGTCATCCAGCGCTATTTTAATTTCTTCGTATTTATCATTAAAAAAGGACAGTGAATTTTTAAAATCCGTTATTAAATCGTTGATTTGACGAAACTGTACGGCCACCAAATCATTAAGTGCACCCTGTATTTCCTGCTTTATAATTTCTCTTAGAGTGTCTCTCGAAAACTCGACTGTTGTGTTCTCATTTAATTCGCGAGATTTACTAGTTTGCGATAGTTTAGATCGAAAGGTGTCGTTGATGTTTATAGGAGACGACTGTGATGAATGTTCTGCCGTAGGGCTATCGAGCTTTGAAGGCCTGACAGGTGTATTTGTATTATCCCTCTTAGGCTGTTTACTTTGACAACTAGGACACTTCCAGGTTGATTTATGTTTGGTGCTCATACTTTTAAAAACCGTTTCACGAACATTAGCGCATAGCAACTCATACCATACGTGGCAAACACAGCATTGCAAACAATCTTTACTATTAAAGGAATTCAAACAACCCCCGCAACTTTTTGTTGACATTTTTGTTATTCAGTAAACTTCAATAAACTTCAATAGGTATGTCACTTGCGTCAATTTAGCGCTTACAGCGATTTAAAAAGCGTGCAGTTGTTAACGTTACATAAAATAATGCAGCACTAGTATACGGTAGTGTTGACCGGCGATGTGAGCGCAGCCAAGTTAAACGTCGCGGCCGAGAGGTCGTAAGCGCCGTGAAATAGCTGTCGCTTACGCGTTTTAGTCAACACTGTTTTGAAAACGAAATTGTCACTGATGGTTTGTTACGGGTGATAACAAAATTAAGTATAACTTATTAATTGAGTTCACTTTCACAAAAATAACTTTGCCACTGTACTTCCCGAATGTCTTTTTGTATTTATCACTGAATTTAATGACTTGAGGTAAACTTATGCAAAAGAAAAACGAATTTGTTACGGAGCTAGTTGTTTAGTACCCGCAGTTTAGATAATCAATATTATATCAATACACATACATACATGTTGCCGTAGATTGCATTGTGCATTTGCATGTGCCGAATCCCCCCAATCGATGCGTGAAGGGAGATTGGAGTGGGTTATAGTACAAAGGAATGAGGTGGGCAGGCAAACACCCCTCTTGTGGGGTGACCAGTGGTCAGCCGTATGGTGATAATTAAAAATCACCAGCCCTTGTACGAGAAATTTAGTAACACTGATATAAATCAATTATTAGGTCTTTTTTAATTTTCTGTTAAAAATGCGTGAGTCACAAATGTTTGTGTAAAACTGTTGTGACTTATTGTTAAGATTACCCAGTTTTTTGTTTACTTCTCATTTTTGGTTCATTATTAGCTAACTTCTAATCCTAATAAATTGCTAAAAATCGATTACAGACTTTGATTACAGACTCAGACACACAGGCATAAACCCCATAGCAAAGATGAACAAACGATCTGGAGTAGTAAAAAGCCTTGGAGGTTTAAAAGCTGTCTATTCAAATCTTATATCTCATGGACAAAATTACCATAGTAATAATAATAAAAACAGCTAAAATGTAATATTGCACAACATAACATCACTGACCTACCGCACTATCAGTCACAAAGCTCAATAAACTGATAAGAAATATTTATCAGGAAAAGGATCGCAATCAAATTCACTCACTACATTTCGCAATACAACAGTCAAAGCACTAGATAAACGGTAATGAACTTCATATTATGAATTATAAGATAAGATAAGATTTGATAAAAAAATCATCCTTTAAATCCTTAAACTACTTGTATACAATACATAGGATTATGTTAAATATATTTTAGTACGCATTTAGCATCATGCCATCGTTTACTTGTGATACGAATTGGATATATTACAGTGCAAAAAGTAGGTTAGTAGTTTTTTTTTGTGTTTGTAATGTAATATTATCTTGTGCTTTTAAATTTCGTTAATAATATAGTTATCAATTGTCATCTGAAAGAAGAAGTATACCTTTAATATGAAGAAAGGAATTGATCAATTGTAGTGATATCTAATGCCTTAATGACCGCGGCTTGATGGTGACGGAGGTATGGTTATGTTAACGATTATTTTTTTTATTTTTTTTTATATTTAAGCCTGCCAAAGTGACTCTACTCTGCCTGATGGAAAGCATGAGTAGAATCCAGGAGTAGGGGTCACCATGCTTATTGTGAGGGTAGGCAATGTAGCATGGTGACCCCTACCATGGCAGCCTGGTTAGATTATTCTGCATCATTCTCCCGGCCTTCGAAGGGCGGGAGAATGATGCAGAATGATTGGGCCTCCGGTCTCACACTCACCAACGAAATACGACAGCAAGAATGCTGTCATTATTAGGATGGTCTTCTGTGTGAGGGTAGTACTGGCCGGGTCGAGCCGGCCCATTCGTGCTGAAATCAGCGTGGCTCTACTACCTCAGTTTATTTATGTTACGGTTTATCAAACTTGAATATGTATATCTCTGTATACTGATAATTGTGTACTATGTTGTTCAAATCTTGTTTCATACTTTTTCAGCATCGATTTTTGTCGTGGTATTTTACTTTTTTATTTAAAATATTTCTGAGCCGTTATAATATTAATTTATCTGCAAATTATATTCATTAACTTATTGTCTTTATATATATGTATATACACACAAATGATACAAAAAAAGAAACAATTGTGTTACAAACTAAGTACAACAATAAGCCGTCTTATCGCTCATGGCGATCTCTTCCAGACAACCATATTACAAATATTAAATAAAAGTTAGAGAAGTTAACACACAAGTAACACATCATATATTATAATATAAAATGCCGGCTCTACACTCGCGGCGCGAACGGCCGCGAAAGCCCGCGACAACTGCGAACCACGAGTGTAGATGTTGTTCACACCTTCTCGTTCGCGCTTCGCACCGTTCCCCGATCAGTGTGGGGAACAGGCTGCGAACAAGACTGTGAAGCTTTGCGAGTGTGAAAGGACACAGTTCTCGCGCGGATCACGCCGTTTATTCACGGAGTGAATTCACGGCGTGAATTCACGGCGCGACGACACACGCGAGTGTAGAGCGGGCTTAACAGTATCAGTATTTAAGAACATCACACATATATTTAAATACACATACACACACACACAAATACATATATACAACATAAATACAAACTAATATACAATATATACTTTAAAAAATTAAATAAAAGTATTCACAACAACAGGTAGTGATCCTTCACCAGCTTTTTGAACAGAGTCAAAGTTTTAGGTTGTCCGATAGTTTCTGGCAGGTTGTTCCAAAGCCGCACTGCTTACACACTAAAAGATTTGTCTGCAAACTGAGTGGAATGTGCTAGCTTTTAGTTTTAAATTCTCCGATGACCTCAGGTCTCTGCAGTGTGTATTTATTAAGAAGTGAAAACGTCATTTGAGATATGGGGGTGTGTGAGGGTGAAACAGGACACTGTATAAAAAATACAGATTATGAAGTTTCCGGCGAAAGCGTATAGGTAGCCACTTGAGTTTGGAACGAAACTCTGAGATGTGATCTTATTTACGTAATCCAAATATGAATCTGATGCATAGGTTTTGAAGTCGCTCAAGTTTAATCAGCTGGCCTTTGGTGATATCCAAATACCTGACATCGCCATAGTCAAGGATGTGAAGCAATAGAGTTTGAGCAAGCGCAATTTTAGTTGTAATTGGAAGAAAGTTAATTAACAAACCAAAATGACCTTAATAAACTGTCTGAACAGACCAGCAAACCATGAAAATATTACAACTATCACGTACATATGGACTTAATAACAAGCAAATGCTATTAATAATATTTGAAATGTATATGAAACACCCTTTCTAATGATACCAAACACGGCATATTTATCTCAAATTTATTTTTTGACACCACTTTATGACCGCTAGAGGGCGCCACTTCGGTTCAGCGACAAGTCATAAAGGATACTCGACATTTGTCTAGTTCTAATAATTAGTTGAGGAGCTATGATTGAACAGATATACATACATACATAGCCTGTCACAATCATAACCCTCCTTTGGCTTTGCTGTAGTTGGGTAAAAAGAACGAAACACGACAACGAACCTTAGGCACCATAGGAAAACTTTATACCTACTATGATAAGTTGATAACCACATTAATGTGCAATACCCATTGTTATGATAAGATTATAATTGAGACTTGCATGAGGAAACAAAACGACTGATAGTCGGTCCGGTATGTTGTCCTCTCGTTTGTTGCAATCATGGGATAACGGCCATTGTATCGTATCCGATATCCTTTGACAATGGTGGCTTGTCAGCATTTTAAAGTACTATATTTCAATGATGCCTAGGCGATTGAATTCCTTGTCAATACTGGGAACTGATGTAGAAATAACTCATGCGGTTCTTCGGTTATTTTTTTATGGACACTATCTTATACCCTTCTTGCATTGCTAGTTAAAGTAGTAAATGTAATAGGTTAAATATTTAGTGACGTCAGTGTATGGAAAGAATAAATTAGTATGACTCACTAGCCCGTCATAGTGTAGGTATAGTGTATTGTCTGCACTCACGGTGACCCCGACTCCTGGATTCTACCCATCTCTCTCTCTGATGAAAATCGGTAGAATAGAGTCACTTTCATAGGCATAAATATAAAAAAATGTTCTATGAACATATGGAATTTTCTGGTCGCGTTATGTTGACTATTCGCTAAAACTTACTACCTACTGCCTTTTTTGAGACAGCTGTATACAAACGAGGCCTTAGTTGTATAAATGATCACCATACCCGTCGGCCATCAATCAGACTTGTCATTTTTACAGCTTACGTCGGCAATACCTATTGTCTTCTTTATACTTTTGGCTTCTGGCGAAAACATTTGCGCCTTTAAAATTATCAAAATGAAAATAAAGATCTAAATATTATTATAGTTCATTTTGTTTATTCTTATAAAGTACGCCTATACCTAACAGTAGTAAATTTCATCACGTCTGTAACCACATTATACTCAAGTTTTTCACCTGAATACACAACCTTTGAGGGCCGCAGGAATATAGCTATTTGGTGTCTTACATCTAAAATTGAAGCTTTACTTTTTACGACTGCTTGGCTGGCCGAGTGCTTTAAGCGATCACCACGCCGCTATCTACTGCGCTAAGTGTTGTGGGATCAAATCCCACATGGGACAACACTTCGTATAATTCAAAAATTGTTGTTCTGAGTCTGGTTGTTTTTTATGTCTATTTGTAAAAACCGACTCGATACAGAATCAATTCCTAATACGGAAGTTGACTTATCTTTTTAAAAAAAGGAAAAAAAAAGAACCTTTAAGATGCACCCTTAGATGCTCAGAGACCGTATCTGTATTATTTAGTATTCTTAAGACTACTTAATAAACTTCTACGTTTTTAAGTACATACATTGCCTTTTTTCTGGAAAAAACAATTAAAAATAAATAAAAACCTTAGAGTTGTCACTAAGTTCATTTTTTACTGGTAAAATTAAGATAATGTATGTTGCTATATTTTATTATTGCCTAAATTCCTGAGATCATGTTAAGTAAATACTTTTAGTACCTCATTAAGAGGGCGATCCTTACGACTCCCAGAGTTATTAAAGTCGATTTCCACAAGTTTATCATTACTTTGTTGGAGTACATCCCGGGGATAATTTGACCCTTCCGAACCTTTCCCGTGTATCACGTGCTCCCCTCTTTAACAAACATATACATCGGTCTATTATTGTTGTAGAAGTGAGTTAACGAGTGAAAATTGCTATCGGCAGTTCCCTAATACATTATCTTATTAATTCACGCAGTCTTATTGTAATATAATTAAATTATAATCATTGTCTTTTATTTCAATTTAAAGGCTGAATGCATGAAGTATCCGAATGAATATTGGTATTTAGGTAGGTTTTAATACTAGCATGCAATAGATTTTAATAATAATAGCAATAATAGCATTAATAGCATGTAGACTTACTCGTACATTAATTGACAAAATCTACATAACCATAAAAAGGTCCAGTATTAAAGCTGGAAACGAAAAGATGAGTTTGTTTATTACTCTTTTACACTATTTACAAATGTCCAATTTTCCATACATATTAAATAAATATATATGTAAATATTTCAGACATATTACACAAAACATCATCTAGTTCCAAACTAAGCAGAGCTTGTATTATGGGAACTAAACAACTGATATAAATACATAAACTTTTTTTTGTTTTGTAAATAATATACATATTACACATAGAAAACTCTGAAACAAATATTTGTGGATCACACAAATATATGATCAGCAGCCGCATACGCAAGACCAACAAGGCAGTATATTGTCAGAAACTGGAATACGAATACAGTACAATCTTATTGTATCTAGAAAGTGGTATTCAAGAAAATATATTTACTAATGAAATTCACAGGACCACGAATTAAGAAAGCAATGCAGAAAATAATAGTAGTAACTGTCTGATCTGAAGACCTTCTCCTATTAGTATCTCCTTTGAAACAACCCGTTCCCGACTTATAGCTGTAATAACCTCAATAATAAATAAATAATTGGCCGATAAACACAGACAATCTTGCCTATAATTGATCCGATTGTAGAACAAATCCTTTCAGTAGCTGCAGTCACGACAGGATTTATCAACGGCAACATTTACTACACTCGGTTCCAAAAATAACGGGTCAGTCACATAAACCCGAATATCTCCCGAACTACGTATGCCATCCTAATGAAACGAAGACTGTTCAATTGAGAATTTAATTATACAGATAAAAAATAAAATAAAACTTAGTTACACCCACAATATTAATCTTAAATTAAAAAAAAACTAAAGTAGTCATATTTTTCTTAAGATTACATTTTTTTATGATTGTTTTTTTGCTGTTTTTCATCACTGGAGGCTTCATCACGTGGAGGCAATACAAAGTATTAAATGAAGAAAGAAAGGATTTCCCCTTTTTTGTCCTATTGTGATCAAATGTACAAATATATTAAAAGGAGATTTATTTGACTGCCAAAATACTAACAAATTTCTAACTTATTTTTTACGTTTTTACTAGTGATTGTCTTGAGTTTGGTGGCACTTGAACAGATACCATATATTAGGGTCACAGCATACTAGATACTTTTAGCATCGGCGATCGGTGATTTGGCGACTGCATCGATGCTGCATCGCGTTTTAGCGACTTCCTGCGTTCGATCGCGGTATCGGAAACGCGCGTTTTAGCGACTGCTCAGATGCCAAATCGATGCTACTGGCATCCGAATGTGTGCGGAGAGTAGCGTTCAGCTGCTGTGTCGCGCTTCTAAAAAGCGACTCAATCTCCGCGTTTGGCGTTTTTAATTATGCGGTGTAGAGCGTTCGGTCGCCGTATTTAGCTTCTAAAAAGCGACTAGTTGCCGATCGCCGTTGCTAAAAGCAGCTAGTGTGCGGTGGCCCTTACATACACCGAAAAGAAACTAAATATTTTTAGTAGGTTTTGAGAGAAGTACTCAAACTTTCTTTTTCGATTTTTAATAGTAGGAACACGTGAGTCACGTAAATACGAAAGTAAGCCTACCTTTTTATCCCTTAACACGATATAGTGAATATATATTTGTTCATGCATAATACATACGTGTGTGTATATGTGTTTGACGTAATCCTATAACACGGTAACGCGTAAACGAAAGTAAAAAGCCCGTTGAAACAATCTCGTAAGTCACCTGGTGCCGGAAAACACGCAATTTTTTTTAAAGACTTTTTTCTTGTTAGCAATTTTATTAAAATACCGCGACCTAATCTCAATGTCATCTACAATCTTTAAAGTATACATACGGCTACGAAACTGATGAAATAACTTTGAATAAGTGATTTTGTTTGCACTTGCTGAGTATCGCAAGACGGTTGGCTGGCAGAAGCTGGATGCGAGTAGCCGAGGATCGAACTTAGTAGTCGCGTGCAATGGAGAGGCCTATGGCCAACAGTGGACTGCGATAGGCTAATGATGATGAGTATCGCAGTGTTAACCGCCGTTAACACTGTGAATCGTAAGTAACGTTACTCCTTATATTATCAGCTATCTGCCAGTGAAAGACCTGTTAAATTCGGTCTAGCCATTCTGAAGATTAGCAAACAGACAGACGGACCAAAACTTGCTTTTGGATGTAGGTACCAAATATACTTTCAAATGCTTTTTGTAAGAAAACTATTCATTTGATTTACAATACTAAAACATAATAAAAATGAATTAATGATTACTTATATCGAATTACATATGTGTATTCCAATTCTCGATAGTATAACCCCTGTCTAGTCCGATGTGCTAAATAAATTAATACAATAAAATACACTATCTAAGTATGGGCTATTAGGATACTTTATTATATGACATAATGTGATTTGTTGTGAGTAATTGCAAACAGTGTAGCCGATAAAATCATTTTCTTGTTTTCTGAATTGATTAAATATGTAGTAGTTGCTTCTAGAGATAACTCTGTATTTCTCTTTATGTACCAATGCCAAGGTTTTGAGAGAAAGTTAATCAATCATGTGACCACACTAGTCTTTATATAGATAAACCTATCAATGTGACCCTACTCCGCCTGATGGAAAGCAAGAGTAGAAACCAAGAGGTCACCATCCTCATTGTGATGCAGCATGATGCTTCCCGATTTAGTTGTTTTTAGGTTAATGAATCGATTTGCTTCAAACTAGGTATGTATACTGTTAATGAGATGCTTAACTACCGACTACTTGGAAGAGCAAACCTACCCCCACCAATCCCTTCATTCCGCAAACTTTTTGACCTCCCCTCGTAATAGTTTAAGCGGGTTCGAATCTTACACAGGATAACACTTTATGTGATCCATAAATTGTCCTTCTGTGTCTGGGTGTTTTTTGTGTCTCTTTCTTGTGTTTTTGTTTAGTCCCTTGGCACAGGAATATATTCCTAATGCGACTTTTTTTTTAAAGAAAAGAAAGAAAATGATATCCTTCATTTATCTTTTGACCATCTTATAAACGTACTTATCGCACGCCTACAGACTTCACTAAAAGGACTAAAGTACCATTCGTTCCAATTTACGCAACAGCCCCAACTTACATAACAAACAAAACATTCGGCCTTACTTGTTACAATAAATAAAGGCCAGTAAATCCGTGCCCTTGGCCCTACCGTGTCGAATATAATGTTCACACCTTCATCCATTGAAATCAACAAGACCGTTGAAAGCCTGACCAATTCACAAGTACTTTATGTAGGATACTATGCCGTTTTTGATACGGATATTTTTCTTTAAGGTTGCCTTTTGAACGTTGGTAAATAGGGTTCTAAATTGGTTAATTTACTAAAACTACATCTATTCATATATGAATAAAATTAAAGTGTATGTTTTTATTGTAAAAAATGAAATAGTTTACTAAACGCATGACTAATCTGCGTATACGACGAACTCGTGAAAAACAAAAACAATTTTTTTGCCTGTCAGTTCGTTCGGTTGTTTGCTCTGGCTAATCTCACCTACGGCCAGGTTGGTTTTGATAGATAGCTGACACTAAAGCGAGTAACTTTGTGTCTAATGTCATTTTATAAAAAAAGATAGGGTTCTCGTAAAAAAACAACCATTTACTCGTAGTTAAATACTACACGGAAGAAGTCGCTGTACTTTAATACATTATAGATTATATTATAGATTAAAAAAATTTACGACAACTTCAGTTTGATGTAAATGAAACAAACAATTTCAATAATCTTAATACAAAGGGTTCAAACTTCAAGGAGTAATATCCTGTCTTGTAAATACTTCACCAATTTCCTGTAACAGAGTCGTGAAACTTTTGAAAATAGCTACAATAAAACCAAGAGGTGTGTCATTAAAATTCGTTTAGTGGTTTTTGAGTGAGGTACATCAAAAAAATAAACAAAGTAAATTTAAAAATACTCTGCTTCCTTTACGATAGCATCTTGAAATAATTTGTGGCATTATGTAAGTTCATCAAATGTGAAAAGTAAACCGTGGTATAATTTATAGCTTTTCCATATTTGTAAATGTTAATAAAGCCAAAGCCAAGCTTTTACGAGCCATAAATGATGAATCGATCGTAAAACTAGAATCCTACTACTAAAGTATTCTAGCTTTACGGCTGAAAGACAATATACTTGTAGCTAATGGTATACTATATGTACTTGTAATGTGGCAAATTTTAACAAAGTAAATAAGTAAAAAAAGAAACCTTAAGTTTGTGAAGTTAAGAGTTAAGTTTATAAGAAAAGAGGAAATTAACTATTTCGGATATTTCGACCATATTGCGAGAAGGGCCGATGATAACCTCGAAAGTTTGATGTTTATTGGCAAAATCGAGGGGAAAAGAGCCAGCTGCCGGAACCCATTGCCTGGGCACACTAAATTTGCTCCTAACTCAGCATCACGATCCATACTGCCCTGCATGCTACTCAAAACCGAGACAAATGGCGAACTCACAGACTCTAATTAGTAGGGGTCACGACGCTCAGAATTAAGAATAACGACGCAAGGAGGAACTATTGAATTGACTTCGTATTAGATTGAAATTGGAAATGAATTTAAAAATAAGGCCTCAGATCCTTTTTAAATACTGATGTCGAGATTGAGTTAATCAGAAGGGCTAGATGACTAGAGAGGAACTAATACTCTTGTCAACAATTTCCCTAATTTTCATAGACAATTACGTTGAGCATTCCACCATGTAAAGTAGGGCCGTACTCCGTAGACTCCACTCACAATTATTCATGACTTAGATAAGCAAACTAATTTACATACACAAACATTATATCCTTTCAACTTTCAGTAAACCAAGAACATTATTTTAGGAACAAAGTTTTTCTACACTTGGATACACAGATGGGATAAATAACACATGTAGGTTTAGTTTATATCTGAAATTCAGATAGTAATGATAGTTTTTGGTCAAAAATTAAAAAAAAAACTGTAGGATCAATCGAAAAATACTAAACAAGTTATCGCGCCTCTGAAGTGCAATGTGTTTCAAGAAACAAAATATAAGTACGATAATAAATATTTGTCATTACCGCATTACATAATATGTCCAATTAATTTCATGATAAACTTCCATCGACTTTCGCATCTATAATATTAGTAAGGTTTATAATAAATCGTTGTCACAATAACTACCTATTCGCTTCTGAATATGTTAAGTAGAAATTCCGTAAATAACAGGAATCGGAGAAACCGATACTTATAAAAGAAACCGATATGTATAAAAAATACTGCATTGATTTTCCTCTTATATAAAACGTGTGGGATTCTGCGAATTGTAAATGTATCACACAAAAAGGAACGGGCAAAAACTGATAAGACGTCAGTCATCATAAAATGTGGAAGGGGTCATATTGCGCTATTGGGAAACACCATTTATATGTTTATGAATATTTAAATATGAAAATAAGTTGATGAAAAGAAGTCCATGTATTAAAGGATTATTGGTAGGAACTGTATGCTACTATAAAGTGGTGTACAATGCGAGAGGCCTATGTATTTTACCGTGAATTGCATAACTAGATTTCAACGTACAAAATTTTGTACTGTGATGTAAATTTATATTGTGTAGATTGGTAAATGTGAGAAGAGAAATGAAAATAAAATGTATTTAAACGATTCTACAGACCAGAACTTCGTGACATGTCTGACCTTATCCATTTTTATTTAGGGTCTTTGGTTTTATTCTTGCCTTCTCCAGCCATCGACATTTCACTGATTACTTTCTTGCTAGCCATCTGGGTAAAAATTTTATATAAATCCGATCAGTTATTTTCTAAAACTTAAGTCATACAGTGGCAATCAATATTATCCGTTAGTTTGTTGGATTTTCATCTCTAAAATTAATACATTAAGTGCAATATCTACAGCACTTGTATTTAACAGGATAATTTTAAATTGCCTGTATAACACGTATTTTTTTTTGTTCCAGTCATGAACCGGAGGGCGGCGGGCGTTGTGGCGAGGGCCCGCTAGCGCGTGCGATGCAGCCCGCGCCACCGGGCGGGTCGCCCAAGCGCCACCCACAGCCAACATCACATGGTATGTATATATACTTTAAACACACAGCAAATTGAACCTTTGCAAAAAAAACTGACTTAAATACGTGGCAATATTGTCAATGTTATTGCATACGACATTTTATATCTTGTGATAGACGACACACTAGAAAAGAAACTACATATTCTAGGAGTGATAACACTGCTACAAACAGTGCACGGTCAAATGATCTGTTACTTGAGAAAAGCGTACATCCTTCCATCCAATCGTCCAATCGGAATCTTGCTTACCATTAAGATTCCTTCAATTTCGATCTAACACTTCAATAGACATTAATATCTTTGCTTATTTTTTACTAATATCCCTTATTTATATGTTGGATTATAGCCTTCTAAAACCACACCCGAATTGCTTCAAAAGAAATATTTTATAATATACCCTGATGAAGTAGCAAACCCGAAAAAGATGTCTTAAAGAAACTAAAAGAGGCCTAAGATCCACCCTGTGAAACTAAATAGACTCTTTACTTATAACATTATTTCAATTGTAGATTTACCTTGGAGCTAAAGCTTACTTCAACTAACTTACATACTCCTCGTACATATGTGCTATATAAAAGGCGTAACAAACAGTTCTTTCCCCTGTGCTTGCCTCCATTAATAGCTGGACTTAAAAGCTTTCCCTCAATTTGTTCCACTTAAATGTACCCAACACTGTTCCTATTTCCTACAAACCAACATTTATATCCTTGTTAAGTTTTGTATTTGCAGTAAGATTGCTAAGTTATAATTTTAACATCCTTTTTAAAATAGGATTTTTGTTTTTACTATTACAGTCAGGTGCCACATGATTTTACAATTAATACTTATATAAATACTAGTTGACCCAGCGAACTTCGTACCGCCCAACTTTAAAATTCCAGAACTTGATCGCAGCAGATCCCCTTGAACACACACAGAAAATTTCATCAAAATCGGTCCAGTCGTTTGAGAGAAGTTCAGTGACATACACACTCACACAAGAATTATATATATAAAGATCGGATCTAATTGCGTTGTTTTAAACCTTACCGTGACTGACTAAATTTACGCGAAGGTTTAGAAATTTCTATACAAAAACCGGGAAAGCAATATAATAAAATAACACAAATGGAGTTTTCCACTTTTTATGAATATTAATTTCTATTCCGAGTAAAAATAGAAATTGAGAACTAGGCGGATGATAATTTAAAAGCCTGAAGGCTTTTAGAAAATAATTAAGGTAATTTGTAGATTGAAAGTGACGAAGTCTATAAATTTATATTTGTGGAAGTCGACAATTCTTAGTTTCATACTGAAAGAAAACATAATCTTCATCCATACGTTATTGGACTTTTTTCGAAATAAAATATCATTCTTTCTCCTATCTATACTCATTTTCTCTGGAATCTTTAATGCCGTTCCCGAGATATCTTGGCATACAAACGCATGGACATGAATTCAACATTTTAGCAATACATTTTTAACCGACTTCAAAAAAAAGGAGGAGGTTCTCAATTCGTCGGAATCTTTTTTTTTTTTAAATGTATGCTCAGCGATAATTTCGTCGTTTATGAACCGATTTCAAAAATTTTTTTGGCATTGGAATGGGCGTAGCTTACAGGTGGTCCCATCGTCACCATATTGGGATCTGATGATGGGATCCCAAGGAAATCGAGGGAACTCTTCAAATATCATAGGCACAATTGTCGCGATTTGGGTACTCGGAATAGTTTTTCTCTGAAGTCGGTTCCTTTTAGTTAGAATTATACTATATTACGGACTTCCGGTTTAGCATTTGAAGTTTTCGCTCAGATGGCATTGTAGTCTGACGAAGCTCTACAGTATATCCTAACATAAATTAAAGATAAGAAAACAATGCATTCTGCGTCGCAAGTAATCGGCTTACGGGCTAAACCTGTATCAGATTTTCCCATACTCCGTTATTCTCTTTTAGCAAACGCTCTTGTTTTCCCATAGGATGTTATCGTGTAATTGTGTTATATTTTACTTGTACACAATTCCTTGTTCCTCGTTATACCGTGTTATTATGTTAAAAATGTTAAAAGGCTTTTTAATTAAAATCTCACCGTGTGTGAAAAAGTCTGTGAGTTTCTGTGGTTATAAAATTATATGTAGCTTTTGAAAGAATGGATCTTTTGTTCGGGAAAGTAAGATAACTATCGTGTTTTGAAAAAGGACAAGGTAGAATTTTTAAGAAATGTCCGGATAACAATAAAATTAATTATCTTTGCATAGTATAAAAAGAAATCACTTCAGCTATATGCTCGCTTAGATCTTTTAAACTACTCAACGGATTTTATTGCAGTTTTCAGCTTTAGATAGAGTGATTCAAGAGGAATGTAGACCTTCCTCTTGAATCACTCTATTTATATGTGTGTGTAATACTTGCATATTATGGCAGAGGAAATGCTAGAATTCAGGCCGAGTAACCAGTAGTAAATAAAATTTAGTTTAAATGCACTTTCATGTTGTTCATATTTTACAAGTTACATTCCCACTATAAGTAGTTTTTCCAGGATTAGTACATTTACACAAACAATTACTAAATTACTCGAACCCTTTGCCCATTCTCTCATCATCATCATCAGCCTATCGCAGTCCACTGCTGGACCTAGGCCTCTCCAATTGCAGTCCAATTGGTTCAACGGCAAACGTAGTGTAGGATGTCCACAGGCCAGGTGTAGTGATGATTTGTGCAAGACGGCGGTAGGAGCTGAATGCGAGAAGCCGAGGATTGAAACAAGTGGCACATCCTCTCATAAAATAGGTTAATTCTGTCCATTCATAAATTTGCCAGGTACGGTAAACAAAAATCTACTGTGACCTGTCTCTTACAGATTATTCCTTTTTTAGGGTTCCGTAGCCAAATGGCAAAAAACGGAACCCTTATAGATTCGTCAAGTCTGTCTGTCTGTCTGTCTGTCCGTCCGTATGTCACAGCCAATTATTTCCGAAACTATAAAAGCTATACTGTCGAAATTTGGTCAGTCGATGTATTCTGTGAACCGCATTAAGATTTTTACATAAAAATAGAAAAAAAAACAATACATTTTGGGGGTCCCCATACTTGGAACTGAAATTCAAAAAATTTTTTTTCATCAAACCTATACGTGTGAGGTATCTATAGATAGGTATTCAAAAATGATGTTGAGGTTTCTAATATCATTTTTTTCTAAAGTGAATAGTTTGCGCGAGAGACACTTCCAAAGTGGAAAAATGTGTGTCCCCCCCCCCCCCCTCTAACTTCTAAAATAAGAGAGTGATAAAACTAAAAAAAAAATATGTTGTACATTACCATGCAAACTACCAACGAAAATTGGTTTGAACGAGATCTAGTGAGTAGTTTTTTTTAATACGTCATAAATCGTAACACGCAATTTACCTTTCATCCAATTAATAGACTAGTATAAAAACATCGATGTAAGTTACAACGAACTACAAGATCTTTTATATGATATTACTTACTGATACGGAACCCTTCATGGGCGAGTCCAACTCGCACTTGGCCGCTTTTTTTTCTTTATGAATTCTTTGTGAATTTAATAAGTGTACCTATGATAAGCATATATATATTACATAGTATCTTTTGTCTGTGGCTCCACTCGTGTATTAGCCACATGCCATCAATTTATTATAGCTTAAATTTATTGCAACTACGTTATATTACAAAGTCATGCTATATAATGTCACGGAAAAATACTAAAACTCTTTACACAAAGAGAAGCCATTTTCTTTATGACTTGCAAGCGCGCAAGGGCTCGTAACACCTCTATCTTTCATATTGTAGTTAGTTATCAATTCTTAAAAAGGCATGTAGGAGAAAATGGGAGAATATTTTCTGTCACCATCTCCTAGTCTATTATCGCGATAAATACTCATAGTATGCAGTCAAACCTCACAAATCAAAGTAGAAAAATTTCATTGAAGTCGGTTTAGCGGTTTACCTTCGCATTTATAAAATTACGAGTAATTATACTGTAACTACCTATAGAGATCACAATATTTTGCGTACATAAAAAAATACTCTAGTAATGTAAATTAGGAGAGGTACATGGGTAGGGCTGTACCACGCCTGTAACAACACTCCCTTACAGTTAATTAGAAAAGGTTTTATTAACCCCATTACCAGTTTAACACCCATTTAGTTAAGAGCTGGGTGCAGCTTCTGAGTAACTGATGGTTTTGTTGAATTGGTACATAATTGCGTCGTTCGTTGTGTTTGTTACTGGTACTTATCGTCGTGTTTAGGGATCCGTATGAAGCGTTTACTTCTGCAATATATCTGCCAAATCAATTATTGCTTGCATTGTCAGTTTTTGAATGAATACAATATAACTGCGCTAGAATACAATACCTATTAAAAATCTATCAGGAATGAATGAGTAGAATCTAAGAGTAGTGGTCACCATTCTCATTGTGATGCAGCACACAATGCAGCATGGTGACTCACACTATGGTGGTCTACTGAGATGCTTCTACCTCGATCGAGCCAGCCCGTTCATGCTAAAATCAGCGTGGTTTTACTATCTTGAAAACCGTCACAGTACATATGGTCAAATCCCAATATTATATCTTATATATAAAATTCTCGTGGCAGAATGTTCGTTCCCATACTCCTCCGAAACGGCTGGACCAATTTGGATGAAATTTTGTATGCATATTAGGTAGGTCTGAGAATCGGCCAACATCTATTTTGTATACCCCTAGGACGGGAGCGGAGCCGCGGGCATCAGCTAGTATACATATATAATTATATCTTATAATTATATATTGAACAATTGAAAGGAAAAAGGTGTTATTTATTATAGATATTACGTGCAAGCCAGTAACTCCATTATTATGGTTAAGTGTCCCGTAGGGGACAGCGGGCATCTGTCGTTTGTCTAGTTAATAGGAAATAATGTCACTACAGGGGTCGTATAACAAACTCTCTATCTTATATAATATTTATTTTGTCCTCACTATAACGAGAAACAAATAAGTAGCCGGGATGTCCATAAATTGTCATTTACAAAATTTTAAGGCCTTTTATTTTTACAACTATTCTTTTCTTAGCTGTCCAACCCCGTAGTAGTGACTCTACTCGGTCTGAGCAAAATCCTTTTTTTTTATGTGTGGAAAATCATCATGGACCGTCACCCCACCGGGGGTTACGGCGGGGTGGTGTGTCGGACTTGAACCGACTAAAAACCATACAGTTCGCGCTTCTCTGTTTAGGAGGAGGAGAAGTCCAGGGTTAGATCTCCTTCTGGACTCCTCCCAGCGTCTGCCCGCTCTTGATGCGGGCACCGTGTCTCTAAGCAAAATCCTAGAGTAACCTCCGGTCTCGCATTCACAAATAAGATACAACAATACAAATGCTGTTAATTTAAGTTGTTCAAAAGACATCAGAAAATGTTATATAGAAAATTTTCATTGAAATAATTTTACCTAGCCGCAAATTAGTCGCTTGATAGCCTACTAGAAATAAGATGTTAACTGGAACTGTCAATAACTCGACGAAAGACAAGTGTTATATACGGATAGTTAAAACATCTGAACATTGATGAAATAATGGTGATGCTGGCTTTTGTCAGAGATCCAGAAGCGATAGTCTTTGTACATAAAGTTCAGTAAATGTAACTCATACAGTTCATTTTGTTTTATTAGTTTAGTTTTTCTTTAAACTCTTAATCTACGTTTAAATAACGGACTAAACTTGCCTTGACCCAAGATTCTATAAAATGTATATGTATACCGTTGTTATATGCCATCGTATTGATAATGATTGATGTTTAGAACACACAAAGGAAGCTAATTAGATTATATAAAAACAGTTAAAAAAAACAACAAACATATTTACATTTAAATAGTGTTATTAATTGGCTGAGTCGTGGCAATAGCAATACGCGGAACGAAATTAAAAGCCTTCGTGTTACAAACTAAGCAGAGCTTGTATTATTGTTACTAGACAACTGATATGAATACAAATAAATACTTTGCTATTGTAAATATATACATATTATACCTAGAAACACACCGAAATTCCTAAACAAACATTTGCATATCATACAAACATTTAGTCCGACCCGGGAATCAAACCTAAGACCTCAAGCGCAGCAGTCGCATGTGCAATCACCGAGGCAGTCAGTGGTATATTATCTATGGCTTTTTATAATAATAATAATATAGCGATGCCTGTTGTGACTACTCTCTAAAAACACCAGCACAACACACGCACAGTAAGTGCATCAAAACAATAGTAGCATAAACAGTGGTGCCATCTAGACCGAAGTTTACTTTAGTAAAAGTCCTCTATTTTTCTTTTTTATCTTACATTATTCTCTTACCATTATTAATCAATTTCCAGGTGGGACGGCAGGAGACCAGTCTACGCTCAAAGTGCACCTTCCAAATGGGGGGTTCAACGTGGTACGAACGTCGGCAGACGAAGATGTCAGATCAGTTATAAGACTACTAGCAGCTAGGCTAGCACCTGGAGACAGGGTCTACACCAGCTGCTTTGCGCTTAGAGCCAAGAAACTCACTACTGGAAAGGTAAGAAAATAGTTTTGTCAGTATTGAGCAAAAAATTTTGCACTAATTTGAATAATTTGTGCAAAGTTTCTTACAACACCTTTCTACCTTCTATAGCTAGAGAATGTATTAAAAAATGCACATTATCACGTCCAAAAGGGGAATCAATCCCCTTTAATAAACTATAGATCTTATTTTCAAAAATTACGAATTATCCATCACTTTTTGTTTGCTATAAAATTTAAAAACCGGTGTCGAACTTCTTTTAATAAGAAGTTCCTGGTCTGAGTAATATAATCATAATCATAGACACCCTTTTATATGCCCTTAACCCTCTCCTAAGAGGAGTCCCAATGCCAGTAGTGGGACTGGTACTATATACAATGGTATATATGTACCTATATCTATATAGACTTCAGAGGGTTCAGTGTGAATCTCATTCACATCTATGATCGTGACCATGTTTGGCGTTGCGATTGACCCGCACTGAAACCATCACCAATCTCAATTCGAAACCTTTTCGTCGTGAGGGAGTTCTTCCCAAATAAACTGACACTAGGCTCCAACAGATCCTAGCCATTTATTACCTTAATTCATGGTTCCAGATAAGATGGATCCATCAAGACACACCGGTGTCAGAGCTGCTGACAAAGTGGCCGGCGAGCGAATGGCGGCTAGAGCTACGCGTGCGCTACCTGCCAGCGAACCTCCGTGACCTGTGCGACGCTGACCGAGTCACATTCCATTATTACTATGATCAGGTATAAAATACATCATTTTTTCTTCAATTCAGAGTACTATGCCTGTTTTCACAGGTCAACTACTAACTAGTTATACTTAAACCGTTTCCTAACTTGTAGCCCTTAAATTTTATAAGACATCTAAATACTTAGGTATTTCCTAAAGGTTAGTGAAATTGAAATATCACTAATGGCTGCCTATCTCTCTTTAAGTGACTTCTTCAGTTTAGGGGACGTTCATGAACACGACAATAAATCACAACAACCGTTTTCCCCTTTTCGAGGATAAAACTACTATGAGACTGTTTTTTCTGTTTAATTTCATCACCAGAGCAAATTTATACTGGGCTTGGAATCGGTGCCAAATTAAAAAATCGGCATATCCTTGTTTCAATATTGCATCCAAAGCTTAAATTAATGAAGCTTCGTTAGACTTCTAAGGGTTTTCATCGTTTTTAAAATGATACCAGAATATTTTTTTGTGTTTCCAGGTGCGACATGACTACCTCAACGCCAATCATCCAATGGTAGACCAGGATTTGGCGATACAGATATGTTGTTTAGAAATAAAGTGAGTACCCATCGGCATAATTTTGGTTATTTTAATTAAAAGACGTCTAACTCTAAAAATGCTGTAAGCGACGAAATTAAAACTAAAATAATCTCATCTTAGTAATGTATGTACAATATCCATTTTTTAAAGAAAAATAATTATTCTTTAATAACTTAAAAAATATAACCCGTTTACGCAAATATTTCGATAAAATTCTATAACCTAAAGCACTCATAGCGAAGTGACCTTATGTAGTTGAAAACAATCACCGAGGGGAAGCAACGACGGCGCGGTCAGACCGAGATGGGTGACCGTTTGTGGCATGATAATGTTATGAGCGTTTGATAATTCCGGAGGTCACGTTAAGCACTCGGTCCCTGTATTTATCATAAGATAACAGTCGTGAAGCATAGTTGCAGGCCTTCGGGCAGCTTAAAAACATCCAACAGCAAGATTACGTAGCCACAACGTGTCTTGCCAGTTCCCAACCCGCACTTGGTCAGCGTGGGGACGTATGGCCTTAACACTTTCCTGAGAGGAAGTGCAGGAAGTTTCCCATGCCCGTTATGGGTTGTTCTTTGTTGTGTAAAGCCTACTCATGCCATATGAATCTATCGGCACCTCATTAATTAAAATCAGTTCTTTAACGCGCTATGGTAACATAGATTGCCTTCCTTTTGGCTTCGTCGCAGTCGGGTAAAAAACTATAAGACAGTTTTTGCAGTGATGTTGTCCTTACAACACTCATGATGAATAAGGATGGTGACTGGTGACACTCTGTATTCTTAAGCCGTCACCACGCCTTATTGTTCTAATAGCAATTTATTATTTGGATAGACTAAAATGTAAATGTATTATTATTATTTCCAGATACTTCTGTAAAGATATGCAAATATCTCTGGACAAGAAGTCCAACATAGAGTATCTGGAGAAGGAGTTCGGTCTTCACAAGTTCCTGCCCAAGTCGGTGCTAGACGCCATCAAACCCAAGGTGCTCAAGAAGGCCATACAGCAACAGTTCAAAAAGGTAAACCTCCTAATTATATTGAATGAATATTAGGAACTTCATTAAATATTTTCAAACACTCCATGTGATTCCCATTATCTTTGTTAGTTGTCCCATTAGTCGTGCTAGAGGTTTCGGTTCGATTCCCGTGTTGGACCAAATGTTTGTGTGATCCGCAAATATTTCTTTAGAAGTTTGTGTGTTTCACATGTATATTATGTATGCGGTGGTCTTGTTGGTCTAATTGTTAGTGCACGCGGCTGCTGATTAAGAGGTCTCGGGTTCGATTTCCGGGTCGGACAAAATGTTTGTGTCATTCGCAAATATTTGTTTCGGAGTCAGGGTGTTTTCTATGTATAATATTTACAAAAAAAAAGTTTGTTTATATATTTATATCAGTTGTCTAGTACCCATAATACAAGCTCTCCTTGTGTGTAAAGCACCAAAATATTTATATATTAATTATAGGTGGCGAATATAGCTGACACAGAATGCATGTTGAAGTACTTAGAGACTATGCATACGCATTATGGCTACGACCGGGAGACCTTCACTGGGGCACTCGGCACCGGCTGGGCCATACCCGTCGAACTGGCCATTGGACCTGATATCGGTAAGATAACCATCTTATAGTATAGCTCACAAGAGAAGTCATTGCCTGCGGTTATGGCTATCAAATGCATGACAATGATTTCTGATAGTTCCGGAGATAAACGCGTTCATATATTTAAAAACTGACTGCCCCTTTGGTATAGCGGTTAGCATATGCGACTGCTGATCAAGTGGTCTAGCGTTTGATTACCGGGTCGCGCCGAAATGAGCTTTTTAAATCATTAATATAACAGCCCGGAGTTTGAAATTGGGTCTTGGCCCTTGTCCCTTGTTGAGCAACTAAGGCCGTCGGTCTTGAGCTTGACCTTGATTTACAGCGGAAGTAGTGTTAAAAAAAAGTTTAATGTTTTTAAAATTTCATGATCATTTTCTATTTTATAGATGACTTTAATAAATTGTAATCGATTATAATCGACCGGAGCAGTACTACCCTCACACAGGAGACCATTCTAATAATGACATCATTCTTGCTGTTGTATTTCATTGGTGAGTGTGAGACCGGAGGCCCCATCATTCTGCATCATTCTCCCGGCTTTTAGAGGCCGGGAGAATGATGCAGAAGCATCTGACTAGGCCGCCATTGTATGGGTCACCATGCTGCATTGCTTACCTTCACAATAAGGATGGTGAGCCCTACTCCTGAATTCTACTCATGTTTTCCATCAGGCAGAGTAGGGTCACTAGTAGGTTTTTTTAGGTTTTAATTTAGTAATAAATTACTATTTGCTAAGACATTATACTGTTTAGAGGCATTTCAATCCGAATATATAATATAATTTGCTTTTGTTTGTTCATAGATATATCATACGTATCACATAAGGCCGGCGAACCTCCAACGTACACGAAAATAGCGTCGTTCTGCGATATCGTCGCCGTGCAGACACTCAAGTCTAACTGCACGCAACAGTCACAAACACAGGTCAGTAGCTGGCATTACAAGGTTTAAATGTCAAAAATATTACATGTTAAAAAATTGCGAGCTCATGGTCCTGTTGCCTTAAATGATAAGATACAATCACCGAGGGTAAGATACAATCAAACGGTCAGTGCCTGGATCGGTGACACCGTCGTAAAGGTACGGGTATCGTGTTACTCCATCACAAAGGGAGGATCCTCCGACCAGGCGAGGTGATCATGCCTGGTGGGCCACTGCCCAACAGTTGATGTTGGGATGTTGTATATATGGCAATAAAATATATGACAAGAATGACACTTTCGCGATTCAGGATTAGTAATTACTCGTAGTGTTTTCCTTTGTAGTTCCGTGTTTTTTCGCTAGATGGCGCTGTTGTACGTTTCGTCGCGCTGTATGTGGAACTCGCCACAACCGTTAGTAGTGTGATACCAAGAGCGTCTTCGTTATTGGAAGGCTACAAGCAGTTGGTCCCGGTTGTTGTCCTAGAATAACAGTCGTGAAGCTAAGTTGGATTCTAAAAACATAGCCACAAAATTGTCGTGCCAGTCCCAAACCCGCACTCGACCAGCGTGGGGACGTATGGCTTTAACCTTGTCGAGCAGCAGTAGCGGATTGCAATTTAAAAAAAAATTACATTCTGTCTGTCTTTTTAGCCCGGCTATCTCCGAAATTGCTAGAACAATTTTGACGGGAGTTACATTGACAGATTGTTGATCACATAAGGAATAATTTATACTACTTTTTTAAGACTACCTTCGCCCCGCGGCGTTACACAACCATCGCGGATAACATAGTTTACAACTTATATGACGAAACGGTAGTGCCCGGTGATGTTTTTAAACACAGTGACGTCATTACTATTATTATTATTGGATATTTCGTTTTCAGAAATAACTTAAAATAAACTTCACTTCAACCAGAATTCACTTTTAATTAGTATTGATTACACAGCTTCGAATATTTTACAATAAATTAGGTGTTTGCTGTCCGAGCGCAGACAAACGAATCTTCGCTCCGCTGCAGCGGGCGGCTTTTTATAGGCATTGTAGTGGGGCGGTCGATCGTTGCGAGTTGTTTACGTCAGTAAGAACACGTGCAGCGATGACGTAGTTCGTTGAATGTTGTGTTGCGCCGATATATATATATTGAATATTATTCATCTCTGTTACAGAGCGGTTCCTGCGGGAAGGCAGCGTTACAGTTGAGAGTGAAGGGTACCACGGAGACCCTCACTATTACGTGCAGCAGTGTAGAGGTACGTCCACAACTCGTCTTTACATGACAATAGGTAGTAGAGCCATGCTGATTGGCTAGACCTAGGTACTACCCTCACACAGGAGGCCATCCTGATAATTATAGTACAAATCGAATCGATTTCAAAAATACTACAGCTGTTAAAGCTCTTCGGGTGCTTTTAGGGGCCTTTTGCACTGGCAAAATATAAGGGGACATATTGTAACACTGATAACTGCTTGCCAACAGACGGGAAGACGGTTTAGTTAGTAAAATAGTTGCCTAAAAATAATGCATATAAAAACTTGAATCAAGTTCAAGGTAGTACCCAAGGTTCAGAACGAACGACCGAAGACCAACCGAAGATGACGGCATTCGTGCTGTTAGTGCGAGGCCGAGGCCCAATAATACATAAGGCTTCCACATGGTGGTGACATTACTCTTGGATGATACTCAGACTTTCTATTGGGTCGTTCAACTGTCGGGTTCACCAAGTATAGCGAACTTATATATCGAAGCAAATAACAACCACGGTGTACACAATATCATCAATAGCCTTCAACAGTCCACTGCTGGAAATAGGCCTCTCCTTAGAAAGGAGGTATTGGCCTACTATATCACGCTGGTAAAGAGTTTGTTTCAAGTTTTCCTTCTCTTGACAGTGATGTTAGCTGCTTATTTCTGCATATGCATATATAGATGCACTGCTGGACATAGGCTTCTCCTTTATAAGGAGGTTTTGGCCTACTATATACCACGCTGGCCAGACGGGTTGGTAAAGGTTTTGTTTCAAGTTTTCCTTCTCTTGACAGTGATGTTAGCTGCTTATTTTGTTCCTTTAGTCGCCTCTTACGACACCCATGGAATGAATGGGGGTGGTGACACTTTGTATTCTTAATCCGATGATGATGAAATAATTTATTGTTGACTCTGGTTGCAGGCTGCAGAGAGTTTAGCAGACTTAGTAGATGGGTATTGCAGGCTAGTCACAGACTCACAAACCTCGCTTTGGAACAGAACGAGTAAGTAACCCCGTAATTATAACATTTATGAAGTCGTTCAACTAAAATATTTTGAGTTAGGAAAAGTTTTACAATAAATTTCAATTTTTTCTTTCATGTTTCAAGCGACCGTATGGAAACAGTTAAATTGTCAATGTAAAAGTAAGTAATACATCAATAACGAATCAATTATCTAATTAAGTTTCAAACTTTTTTTAAAATAAAATGTTTTGATAAAAATATATAATACAGGGTGAATTTTTGAGACGGGACAGTAAGGGTAGGTACCTTAACCGTTATAGTTACAGGAAAACGCTTTTAGGAAACTATTCATAATTTTTTAAGTTATTCTGAACTGCATTTACAGATTTTGGAAAAAATGTACAGCCAGCAAGAAAATGGTCATTTTAAACAAAAACTTTTTTTGATGCCAATCAGAGAGACGGACAGACAGACAGACATGACGAATCTATAAGGGTTCCGTTTTTTGCCATTTGGCAACGGAACCCTAATTATTAAATAGCTTTTTAATATGTAACGTATATAATTTGATATGCATTTAGTTACAAAATGTTAATTTAAAAATAGAAACAGACACTTGAATTGTATTTATTTGGATATCTTAATCTTTATATATATAATTCTTGTGTGAGTGTGTATGTCACTGAACTTCTCTCAAACGACTGGACCGATTTTGATGAAATTTTTTGTGTGTGTTCAAGGGGATCTGGGAATGGTTTAGATTCGCAATTGGACCGTAGGTGGCGCTGCGATCAAGTTCTGGAATTTTAAAGTTGGGCGGTACGAAGTTCGCTGGGTCAACTAGTAGATATATAAATAAACAATGTCGTATGTTGTATTGCAGCGGAGATGAGCAGCAGTTCGTCGGAAGGCAAGACGAGCTCGTGGGAAGCGAACACGGCGACGCTGTCTGAAGATTACGCTGAGATCGTAGACGATGACGCTGACTATTCTACACCGGCTGGTTAGTGTCACTAAATAAATAGATATTAAATAATAAATATCACAAATATATATAAATATACTTTATGGGTACTGTCATAATTTTAACAAAAAAACCCGACTTCAAAGTAAAATTAATCCGAAATTGCGACAGGTATGCCTAATTGAAGAGTTCCGTCGATTTCTCCAGGATCCTGTCAATCAGATCCTGGTTTCCTTATCGTAGAACCACATGGGAGGCACCAGCTTTCAAATAAAAAAAGCAAACAGTCGAATTGATCACCTTTTCTTTTTTTAAATCGGTTAATTTGACTATATTATTTGAAGAATTTTAATATTTTTTCAAAATATTAAGTAGTTACAATTTTATTTGAGTAAAAACATCGATCTCTCGATATTGTGTGGTTGTTTCTTCACATAATTATGCAAAAATATCATTAATTGTGAATTAATCTCTCCGATATTTTTTGAAATTTGAATTCGAATTTTATTCAAGTTAAAATTTATTTTATATGTATAGAGTAATACAATGGTTAAATGTTATTTGTTACAGTTCGTGATTATGAGCTGGTTCGTAATCAGATTGAACTGACGGGCATCATCGGCGAAGGACAGTTCGGAGATGTACATAAAGGTGAGTTGGTAATCTTAACTTGAAATCGAGTAACACATTGTAAAGTTAAGCAATCTTAGCGTGCCTAGATCACCTCTTTCTACCTTCGAGGGTTCGGTCTTGTCACACATCTGTGACAATCTTTATATGTTGTTTAAATCTTTTTTTTTATATATAAAGTTGTTAGTCTGAATTAGTCTGAAATAATGGCCGATAACGGTCAATTTATATGATGGGAGTCTAAAAACTTCACGTAAAAATTGAAGTTTCACTTCAACATACATTGAGGAAGTTTTTGGAGGGTGTTGATATATGTTACTTTATGCTTAGTCTTTACGTTCGATTCTATTTGTAGTGTCCAGTCTTTCGGGGGAATTATTAAAAAATACGCAGTCCCCTTACCAACTCTAATTCGCCTTTGCTCCATGAATGTTGTAAGAGGCGGCTAAAGAAGTAATTTTAGCTAAATAAAATCATAATACAGAAATGAAAATCTTGAAATAAACACTACAGCAACCGAGACTGTCTAGTTGTTGTAATGTTAGAATCATGGGTCAGACAAAATATTTGTATTATCTACAAATATTTGTTTAATAGTTTGGATGTTTTCTATTTATAATACTAGTTTAAACGTATTTACAAAAAGTATGTAAATATTCTAGCAGTTAATTTAGCTTTCGTAGTAGAAGCTCTGCTTAGTGTGAAGCTAGTTGACGTTGTTTGTTACATTTCAGAAATATTTTTTGGCCTAGTGGTTTAAGTGGTCGCCACGCCGCTCTCAATTGCGCCAAGTGTTTCAAAAATTTCATGTATGTTTGTAAAATCCCCTGCGACAAAGGATTACTCTTTCTAGTAAAAAAAGAAAGGAAAAGTTAACATCCGGTTAGCGTAATATAGTAATCCAAAAAATTTCTTCTTAAGGAAAGGTTTATGTCCAGTAGTGGGCTATTAAAGGCTGTATATTATGTGTGTGTGTGCAGGCACGTGTCGCGTGACGATGGCGAAGCACCCGTCCCTGCGCCGCGCGGCGGGTTCGGGCGCGGGCGTGGTAACGAACGCGCGCGGCGAGGTTGTACTGCCCGTCGCCGTCAAGACCTGCAAGATGGACGCTGACCTCGACACCGCCGAGAAGTTCCTCGAAGAGGCCTGTCAGTGTCATACACATATATATATATATAACTATCAACGACCCGCAATTATTATTTTTTAAATCGCGAATAATAACTAATCCAAAAAAATAACTAAGTTACTCTTTATGTCATCAGCTATCTGTGAGTGAAAGTCCCACCATTCCAGAGAATAGCCGTAACAAACAAACAGACATACAGACAAACAAGAATGTTAAAAATTGCTTTTCTGAAAAGTACAGTATATTCATATACATATATGTAGTAAAAAGCTGTCGATTTGAAATTACAAACTAACACATATATTTATACATTTTACACTCACGCCTTATTAGTATCTATACAGCCTTCGCACGTAGCAAATCGCTAACTTAATATACAATGAACATTATTACAATGACTTATCAAAACAACTATTGTTATCAGATATAATGCAGCAATTCTCGCACCCGCACATAATCGGCCTAATAGGGGTGTGCAGCTCCCCGCCTATCTGGATAGTCATGGAGCTAGCCACCCTCGGAGAAATGAGGGCCTACTTGCAACAAAATGCTCATAGGTGAGTTATACTCATTTTCTCATAGGTGCTAAGAAGGTAATTCATTTGTCCATTTCTTTTAACTTGAATAGACTCAGAAATAACTATCTCAACAGTTCTCACTTAGATTGAGTATTGCCATTTTTTTATATGCAATGTAAACCTATTTTGATAATAAAAAAGGTTGTGGAGTTATTGAATTTTCAAGGATGGATACAAAATAGGAGAAAAGAATTATTTTTGTCAATTGTAAGGGGTCCGAATAGTTGCCGACCTTAACGTGTAGATGGCAGCACTCGTTAACATAAATTAGTGAATGTATTTGCTCATCTTTGCATTTGCATTGTACATCGCACGGAGAAGAGTGTAGAGTTCAATAGAAAAATAAAAAGATAATTAGAAAAGACGATGATCTGGTCGAAAATTTTTATAACTACCTACTTATCATGAAATGAATAATTTTAACTTTCATATGCCAAATAAGGTCGACTAAAAAGATCATGTAGTATTCAATTTTTCACAAAAATAAAGTTCAAAAATAAATTTCAAAATTATGAATGTACCGAGTATTTACACTACGTTTTGCCACCAATAAAAACTCAGTACAGTTGACAGTACTGAACAGTGTGGCTATAACTAATCTGTATCTAATTGTTCCAGATTAGAGACGTGTAAGCTAGTGTTATATATCTACCAGCTGTCCACAGCGCTCAGCTACTTGGAGAGCAAGAAATTCGTACACAGAGATATCGCGGCTAGAAATGTACTCGTTTCTACGCCCACTTGTGTTAAGGTATGTTCAAAAATATAATATGTACGGGCATCTGCCCTTACACCCTGTATATTTGATGTGTTAATCCAGTGGAGGTATCCATATCAAATTAATTATAATCAGTTCAGCCTTTTAGAGGTAAAAAAGTTACGACGTACAACTACACGCTCTGAGAGACTTTCTGTATAGTTTGTTCCGCCCATGGGTGCCAAGTTAACCAAAAGTGATACTAAATATTACCTCCACCGATGTTCAAATTTCTCATCGCTTCGACAGCTTTTAATTATCTACTACTAGATATCAGCCTCTCTGGACTGTGAATCCATAGGTCGCTGGTTCAGATCCGGCTCGAAGGACCATATATGTACGTGTCGCGTACACAGCTTGTTGAATGATAGACGTTTCTTGAACTGAAACTATTTATTGCTGCACACAAAATGACTTATTAAACTAATGATATAGTATGAAATGATTTGTGCCAGTGAGTACACCCTGTGACTGTTGAAAATGCACTGATTATAAATCGACGATGTTAACGTAAAATGATGCACCAAATGTACGGTGATTGGCCCGTACACTCTCCTTCTAAATGAAGTTTTAGCCTATATTACACTCCCCAGACGGATTCGTATAAGGTTTGTTTCGAGTTTGCCTTGTTTTGCGTACCTACGGAATGATAATGTGAATGGTGGTGGCATTCTGTATTTTTAATTCGTTACCACACGGATTCCATCAAGTTCAAGTATCTACTTGTCCAAAATTAATATGCTTCAAGACAACATCTACTAGCTCTCTAGCTTTAAAATAAATAACTACTATCACCTTTCCATGTTCCACAGTTAGCAGATTTCGGCTTATCAAAAATGGTGGAAGACAAGTCGTACTACAAGGCGTCACGCGGGAAGCTTCCCATCAAATGGATGGCGCCAGAGTCGATCAACTTTAGGCGGTTCACTTCAGCCTCTGACGTCTGGATGTTTGGTGAGTGTAAACATACGATAATTAATTTATACATCATAAAATTATTATTCTCTTTTGAAATAGTAAAGTAAATGCAGAAAGATATAAAAAATCATACAATGTATTCTATACTTTAAAACTTAAATTTTTAACTGCCTTGTTAGTCTAGTGGTTAGCGTATGCGGCTGCTGAACAAGAGGTCTCGGGTTCGGTTCCCTGGTCGGACCAAATATTTGAGTGATCCACAAATATTTGTTTCGAAGTCTGGGTGTTTTCTATGTTTAATATGTATGTATTTACAAAAAAACAGTGTGTTTATGTATTTATATCAGTTGTTTAGTACCCATAATACAAGCTCTGCTTAGTGTGGGACTAGATAATGTTGTGTGTAAGATGTTAGGAAAAACAAATTAAAAAAAACTTATTTAAATATGGGTCCCCAAAGTATACAGGTCCAGAAATTAGAAAAGGATTTCAAAATTTGAGCTGCCATTCTCTGTACCGTCTGAAGTAGACTGTTAGGTTTCTATTTGTGTACTGTCTACCAAAATACAGGTTTTAAGCTTAGTTTGGGAACCAGTGATAATACCCTAATGTAAACATCAGTGTATAATTCAGGTTAAGATCATGCTTGTAAATTGTTTCTAAAACAAATGAAGATTTATTATTTTTATTATGTTTTGTCGTGTTATTGTACAAAAGTCTATGCAATGATAATTTAAATTAAACTAACAAAAATTAAGAGAAAACAATCAAATTGATTAAATTCCGACTGCCAAAAGGTTGGTATATAGACAGAACGTGAAAAAGCATCTCACTAGGCCTCCATTGTATAGTTGCTTGTATTGTCCGCATTCGCAATGAGTATGGTGATCAGTGTGACCACCCCTTTTAGATTCTACTGTTTCTCATCTAGTAGAGTCAGTCATTTTAGTAGCTAATATAATATTACCTATGTGAATGAAGTAGTTAGAAGAAGAATTAGTAGTTACTAATTCTATTGAAGAACTTATTCACCTTATCATCTAACATTCTATAATGATATCATTACATTTTCTTAGGTGTATGTATGTGGGAAATCCTAATGCTCGGAGTGAAACCGTTCAGCGGTGTCAAGAACAATGACGTCATCGGCAAACTGGAGAACGGCGAACGCCTGGCCTTACCTCCCAGGTGTCCGCCCAGACTGTACTCTGTCATGTCCAGGTGTTGGGCTTACGAGCCCAGTCAGAGACCGGCTGCACACCAACTAAAAGAAACCTTATTGTAAGTACTATAAAGTAACTATTGCATTGCACATACACTATTGACTGATAAATAAGGTGAAGGAAGAAATTAATAATATTAAATAGTTTGTCGAAAAAACTTTATGATCCTAGTTGTCATGATTGTTTCCTAACAATAAAATCGCATTTACTGAAATTCTGAGCCCTCTAGCTTTCATTGATATGTATCAAATTGTGTTTACAGGCTATACTTTTAATTAAGAATATGTAGATAGCTAGATAAATCAACATTTTTTCTTTTGAAAAACACAAAAGACTCAGCAACGTCTAACTTTTATAACTTTTCATTTTTATTAAATTTTTCATACTTCTATGTAGCATTTAAAGGAGCTTACAATGAGTACAAAGTTTATTTTACACTGGTTTAATCAATTGTGGTTTTTATATATTTTATTTAAATAAAATACATAATGTTTTAGGAGTTGAATGTCGGTGTGAGTAGTATTAAAGTAAGTATGTTGTGTTTGCAGCGAGATCCTGCAGGAGGAGCGCAGCTCTGCGTGGGACACGATGCGGCGCGAGAACCGGCGCGTGGCGGCTGCCTCTTTCAGCGACGAGCCGCCGCCCAAGCCGCAGCGACCCGCCAACAACGTGCCCGGTCTGTACACACACTGCACCACTTACGGATACACAGATGCGTACACGGATACACATATGCGTACACGGATTCATAGATGCGTATACGAATACACGTATGCGGTATTGCAGAACGGAGGAACGCAATACTTCTACTTCTTTTGCGTCATTATTATGACAGCAATGTGTAACTTCGTAGTAGCTGTCCTAACACACTTTTCACTAAAACATATATCGTAATAACGCATCTGATATTAGGTAAAGGTGCACTTTTAAGGACATCTTTTGAGCGGTCTGGACGTCGTTTCCGTGACCTAAGTTACTCCTTATGTCATCAGCTATCTGCCAGTGAAAGTCACTTCAAAATTTATACAGCCTCCAGATTAGCTAGCACAAACAGAAAGACAGACAAAGTGTTTAAATTTGATGTTTTGTTAAAAGTACTATGTATACTTTTATATGAATTTAGTGAAAGCTGTTAATTTGTCATTATAAACAGACACTTCTATTTCGTTCATTTCTATAGAGATTGTTAATAAATTGTTTTCTTAAACTTTTCAAGACTAGACTTGTCCTATAATATATAGTAATTCAATGGCAACTCTAAATTTACTAATCATTTTGGATAACCATAACTGGAATACTGGATGAACATGGAATATGAAACAGTATTTTAACTATATATGTATGAAACTTTTTATTGCATTTATACTAGATGTAAACTTTTGTTTACATTTTATGTAAAACAAAACTTCATGTTTACAAAGTCACATAGTATAAAGAAAAAAGTAGAGAGTATAACCGTTCGAAGATGTCCGTAAGTAAGAGTTCAATAATGAATAATTTGATATCCAATAGGAGACACTAGTGCGAGTCCGGCTGGCGGCAACACAGCGCAAACGTACATCGTGGCGCAAAACCCGCTCGTCCTAGCGCACCTGCTGCGAGAGAACCAAGCGCGGGCGCTCCACCCGCAGGCCTACACCACGCCCGCCTCGGTATTCAACACTGTCTCCGTAGACTTCGCCGAGACGCTACCGGAGACCCACGAAATTGTCGAAAAGATCATCCATCCCAAACCAGACGAAAAGATAGACATTCCACTCCAAACCGCCCCGATACCCGCAGCGAGTCTCCAGAAACTCGATCCCATCGTTCCCACTCCGACCGAACTCCCCGACGAGACCCTGACGGTTGTGGTAGGGGCTCACGAAAGTTGCGATAACCTCTGTCAGAATGTGGCAGCCGTGTCGCCACGTACTGACACCGTAGATCCTGATGTCGAAGCCACAGATTCTTATGTAGGAGAGCCTTATGCTAGTCGCGTGAGGTCCTTAGAACGGGCCCCGCGAGCTTTGTCCAGTGCCGAGCGCGCTCCTGTACGTGTGGGGTCCCTTGAGAGAAATGCACGTGGTAGTTTATCTCATCGTGCGTCCCCGGTTCCCATCGCTCCCTTAGCTCGACAGCACTCGGTGCCCGCTTCCCCACCTCCTCGTACCCGCCGTGACCAGGATATCGGACAATTTGCCGTCCAAGGAGCTCTGAACGCCCAACTTGCAGCTAGCGTGATGAACAAAATCAGAACGCAACCCGAGCCACCCCTCGTAGAGGAAATTTATGATTTCGGTGGAGATAATGTCAAAAGCTGCGTAGCAATTGCCGCTCAAAGGGCGATGGCTAGACCTCAGTATCGTCCTCCGAACATGACCGCTTCGCATCCGTCGGCTTACGGGGTCCCGGTGGCTGTGGTGCAAGGAGTACCTTACTCCCCTAAAGTGCCCCCTGGTTTTGTGCGTTCGGGGAGCCCTCAACCTTATCCCGCAGGATCACATAACTTTGCTCAACAACCGATGGGAGTGGTACCCCCCATGTCGTACGGGCAGCAACAGATTTATACATCACATAATGTGGTATCCGGTGCGCAACCTATGATGTATCGAGCACAGGTTGCCAGCTCGCAGGCAGGTGGACAGCTCGCAACACCTGTGTATCGTCCGCCTTTGATGCAACCTGCAGAAGCGTCGGTCATGTTTCCGTCGCGTCTGGAATGTGCACCAGTTGTAGCATCAAGCGTAGCTACAGGTGTAGCACCGCCTGTAGCAGCTGTCGTAGGTGCGGCCGCCGGCGTAGCGCACACAGTACAGGTGATTGGAGAATCGTAGCCTAGTTCTTTTTATTATACAGCATGTTATAATTTTAGTAGATAAGAAAAAGTGATTGTGTGAGGTGCATATTTAGTAAATGTGTGTAGATATTAATAGACTTTTTTTAGTGTGCATGTTGGGCAAAAACATTTTTTAATACGGCAGTGAAGAATTTTTGTTATTTGAAGACATTTATTTCAGTCAGTTTGATATTTGTGGTATAGGTGTGATATTTGTATATATCCCAATTCCTTCCACAATCCTTGGCAAAATACGTATTGTATATACAAAATCCTCATTTTATTTACTTATTTTTAATTACTTTTATTTTCTTTGGTTGTTTTATTTTCAGATTTTTCTTTGTGTCGTTTGGGTTCTCCGGTAGAGTGTCGGTTTTGTTTTTTTTTTTATTTTCAATTTAATGAAATCGTTTGTGTTATTGTTTAAATAAACCAATCGATTTCATCACCAAAGAACTAACATTCTGGCTATCAAGATTATTAAATATTTCCATTAATTGGTGTTTCTGATATTAATTAATATTTGGTTAATAACATCCTATGTCACAACATGTTTTACTAAAATAGTGTTAATAACAATATTATAAAAAAAACTGACAATATTACTAACGGAAATGTTGGTTCTTTAAGTAGGTATTTAAGTTTTGTTTACTGAGCAGTATTTGCAAATGTTCCTGATTCTGCCACGAAATACGAAGATATTTTTGAATAACATGTTTTGTTGTCGTAAACTGATGGTTTTTAAACAGCAACATCTGCAGATATTACACATACAGCTTTCGAAATATTTGAAAATACACCAACACTTTAATTTTAAAAGTATACACACACAGACACACACACTAGTATATAGCGGTTATTATAGTGCATACTGTATAATAATAATAATTTAAATATACAGGCCTAAACTGACGTAAACAAAAAATACTTATATTGTATTTAATGCATTTTAATAATAAGTATAATATAAATACAATATTTAATTAATAAATATACATTTATTATCATATTATTGCCGTGTGGGGACGGATTAAGAATACAGAGTGTCACCACCCCTATTCATCCCGCGGGTGTCGTTAAAGGCGACTAAGGGATAAACTACGTAAGACAACATCAATGCAAAGAGAAGGAAAACTTGAAACCAACCCTATACCAACCCGTATGGCCAGCGTGGTATAGTAGGCCAATACCTCCTTTCTAAGGAGAGGCCTATGTCCAGCAGTGGACTGTTGAAGGCTGTTGATGATGATTGATGATGAAATATACAATACATTTATTATTCGGGTTTACTCGTTTTCATACTTTCTCAGTCACTACTGAGCTACTGTGGTATTAGTCGACACAACAGAATTAGCACAGGCTATTGGTTTCCAAGATGAAACAAACCAAATATTTAAAAATTATAATATAAAATTGTTTATATTGTAGATTATATTCCCCTATATAAAATAATGTATTGTATTTAAGACACTCACTGCATGCTTTTTGTACTATTTTATGCACTGATAGACTAGGCAAAAACCAGCCCCGGATCTAAGGGGGGGGGGGGGCCAACCGGGGCACTGGCCAGGGGCGGCAGTTTCATGGGGCGCCAAATTCTTGAGACAAAAATTCGAAATATCGAACAAATGTAGCCTCTTTTCTGACAACCTCATAGATTTGTATCAAGTAATGAAATCTTAATATAATATGTTTGAAAAATAAACTTCTGTTTCCATACGCCCACTTATATTTTGAACACATACTAAATGATTTATCAACGCATAACGTAGTAGTATCACAAAAATATAACTCATTGGCAGTTTTTCTTAAACAATGAAGGGAGGGGACGCCACTTTCAAGGTTTTGCCTTTTGCCCCGGTTCGAAACAATCGTAGATCCGGGGCTGGCAAAAACAAATATATATTACTTTTACACACATACTATGCAACAACACAAACATAATTTAATGTAAAGCTTATCTAAGTAATGCGTTTTGAAGAAAAAGTTCTTAAACAATAACATTCAAGAACTAATTTCCTTTAAACCGCTATTACCGCTTAAGACCTTTCTTAATTTGCGTTATAATAATCTCTTTCTTCAATAATTAATAGAACGAGGAGTGCGACAGCGAGCAGGCTGTAGAGCGGCGGTTATTGGCTGAACTGGCGCGACAGCAACATCAGAGTGAAGAGGATAGAAGATGGCTGCAGATGCAAGAAGAGAACTTGGTAAGAACTTTAGAGTAGTAGAGTCACACTGATTTCAGTACGAATGGACTGATTTGACCGGGACAGTACTACTCTCACATAGAAGACCAACCTATATTAGAGACCGAAATCCCAATCATTCTGCATCATTCTCCCGGCATCTGCAGGACTGAAGAATAATCCAGAAAGAAAAATCTCACTGAACCGCCATGGTGAGGGTCACCACGCTGAAATGGTGACCCCCACTGCTGGATTCTTACTCATGATTTCGGTAAGGCAGAGTAGTTACTTTCATGACAGTTCAAGTCTTAACATTATATTAATAAGTGAATACAATTATTTGTACTCCTGGCTCACACAAACATACCTCGTTATGCGCATGCGCAAGTAAGAAATAAACAATCCATAGTAATATTATAAAATCTAAAGTAACTCTGTCTGTTACGATTCCACTGCTAAAATGCTACACAGATTTCAATAAACTTTGGCATATAAGTAATTTGATTCTAGAGGAAAGACATAGGCGATAGATAAAACAGACATAATACAAGCGGGAGAGCTACGGGCAAAAGCTAGTATGTGTTATAAGGTTAAAAATTAAGCAAAAATGGTTGCATAAATCTGTACAGATTCGGAATATCCTACTAATATTATAAACGTGAAAGTTTGTGATTATGTGTGTATGTTTGTTGCTCTTTCAATCAAAAACTACTGAACAGATTTGGATGAAACTTTACAGTAATATAGCTTATATATCAGAATAATACATAGGCTTTTTACTGCAATAGTCGAGATAAACGGGCGATAACTAGGTGATTATAAAAATACATTAAATCGTAGATGTCAAAATGTATCACTGTTTATCTCCTGTCAAAACTTCACAGGTTGCTATGCATAACAAACTTGCATAGCAACCATAATGATACGCGGGTAACACCGCGGGGCACAGCTAGTATAATAATAATTTTGACCTGTCAGAGTACAAAAGGACAATAAATCAAGATGGTTAGTAAAAAAAAACATGACAGTTAAATCGATGACAAATCGATTGCAAATCATCAACAGCCTTTAACAGTCCACTGCTGGACATAGGCCTCTCCTTGATAAGGAAGTATTGGCTTACTTTACCACGCGTGTGTGTAAAGGTCAGCATGGTTGCCTTCCGATTGCAAATATCTCCAGTAAACACAACTGCATGTACACACTGAAGTACGTCAAGAACCGTTCTTAAGTTACACAACGTCATAAATTTATGTGTGTATGTATAAAGATGTGTATCATTCTCTATGACAGAAGAAACGGTTGTCAAACGTGCAGTTATCGACGGAGTCGGACCCGGGCGTACACACCAAGGATACGCACGAACACAAAACCTCTAGTCAGCCGCATTCCGGTAAGTGTGAATTTATTAATTAGAAATACAGTGCCATATTGTGTACTACATTGTTCTGCTCAAACCGCTTAGAACACAATTTCATTGGTGTTCATTATGCATGCCTTTTATTGGTCTACATATAAGAACTATATTGTATTGTAATGCCTTTTTTTCAATGTTGTAAGTGTATACTGTTGGCGTGTCTATAATAAATAAATAAATAAGTATAATAATAAAACAGTCATCTCAAGATGACTGTTTTATTATTGGATTTCTTTTAACTATATTTCTTTTCCTTCTTCTACCATTTGTATTTTTCTATCAAATATCTCATTTATACTAATTATACATAACAATAATTTATTCCACTGAAATTTAGAGAAGATTTTGATAAGAATTATGTTGGATTAGATCAGAAGAAAAAGTTATCATATCACGATTTGAAATAGAAATCTGTAATGCCTTAATATTGAAAGATCAGGTCGATAGTGTTTTTAAATTTACATAATATTTTAGAATTTATTTTTATTTCAGCGACAAACTCATCAGAAACCAGTCCAGCAAATACAGTGAAACCTAAAGAAAAGGCCCTTAGTGAAGAAAAGGTATGTTACCCAAATTCATTATATTGATAAAAAATTACATAAATGTAGTTTTATCGTTTGCAAAGTTTTTATTAGGATTTTAGTATTATTAAATTATGTTAAACTAGTCATTGTAATAATTTAAAGAGGTCTAAAAGTATATCAAACAACCTGAGTATTGAGTCTCTTTTTTCTAAATATTAAAGATGAATCGGTCTCTTCGTAGGGTAACGGAAAGAGAATATAGAGTTAAACCAATCCTATTCATTCACTCAAAGTAGAAAAACTTGAAACCAATTTTATAACAACAAAGAGAAGTAATAGGTAAAATTACAAAAAAAAAAAACAAAGTCTGGTGAGCTTCGGTTCACCCGAGTCTTAAGGATGTTGTATCGTTGATACAGGGGACCAGTCGTCCGGCGGTGGGCACGGACCCGGTGTACTGGGCGACGACGGGCGTTGTGCGGAGCGTGATGCGGCTGGCAGGCGGCGCGGCGGGCGGCGGGCGGCCCGACGCCGTGCTCGCAGCGGTGCGCGCCGTAGGGGCCGACCTGCGCGCGCTCTGCGCCACCGTCGACCGCCTCGTCGGTCCCTTCCCGCCCACTGCGCAACGGTACCGACCTCGCCACCACACACCTCCCCCGAACCTCACCCCGCTCACGAACACATACATACAAGCGTATGTATTATGGGCGATCTCGAGACTCGACGCCTCTCTCTCTCTAACGCGTTGCGAAGCGCAAAAGAGAGCGAGAGAGACTCACGTTACCATATTATTATAAAACTGGGGCCGACTTAAACTGCACGGTTAGCCATCGGGCTAACCGGTGCGTAAACCATCGGGTTGAAACAGTCGCCACGCCAACCGTTGTGGATTCAAATCCACCCACACTGTGTGTGATTCACAAATTGTTGTTCTGAGTCTGGGTGTTCTTTGTTTCCTTTTTCGTATATTGTATATAGCTTGTACAGTACCCCGCGACTCAGCATGTATATTCCTAACGCGGGATTCATCTTTATAAAAAATAAAAATGATAGCTTAGCTATTGTTGTGAGTTCACACCCAAGTAATAACACTGTTATAAAAAAATGGAAAAAAACCTAACACTCTAAAAACTAATGCACTTGTAAAAAAAAGACATTATGTCGAGAATACTATAAAAAACAAAATAATTTGTTACAGTGAGGTGGAGATGGCTCACCAGGTGCTGAGCAAGGACATGGCGGCTCTAGTGGAAGCGATGCGTCTCGCCATACAGTACCATAACACTACCCTGCAGCATGAGTACTCTAAGTAAGACCAACATCAAATATCGTTATTTACATATATTCATATAAGTATCATAATTGTTGCAAGAAAATCTACATTGATTATTATTGTGATTATTTAACCATTTTTCTAAATTACAACATTTATATTTCTTAGGAACATGCTAGCAGCGGCCCACATTCTAGCGATGGACGCCAAAAACCTACTCGACGTAGTTGACTGCATCCGCGAAAGGCATCCCAACATCGACTGGCGAGCCGCCCTCGAGCCAGACCCGGAGCCCTCAAGCCCAAACAGCAACAATGTTACACTTCAAAACCAAACACTCCATTCACAAAATCAAGTCTTTGAGGCCCAAAACCAGAGCTACACTCCTCAAAACCCCGTCCTAAGTAATCAATCTTCGGTACAAGAAGACGAACCTCCGTCGCCAAAGCCCGACTTTAAAATAAATCAGCCCGTTACTACCAGTCAGCTGATGGGCACTGAACACTCACCCAAAGAACACTCAAGTCTTCCTGGAACCTCGAATAGAGTATCTGCTATAATACATAATTATAATCTGTACGGGAACGTCGAACCGCAACATATATATGGCAACACTGAAACGTCTTCGTTTCAATTCCCATCGTCGGCAGATGACGTGAAAGTTGATTCGGCGCCTATGGCATCTGTCAAGAGCCGAGTTCAAGCTCTGGCTGGCAAGCTGGACTCTCCCCCTATATACTCGGTCAGCAAAAAAATGATCCCGCTCGACCAAAATATAATCCACACTGATCAGGGGTGAATGAAAGTCGAAATGTTTAGTTTCGCTTGTAGTGGCAATTTTTATTTACGTCAAATGACGTTGACAGCTTTACGCTAGGCTATGACATAATGTAGAACGACTAGTGTACTCCGGATATGCTCACGTAGCATTTAACATTTATTTGCCGCTTGAAATTCTCTATAGTGCGACGCTTATTTGGAAAAGACAAACTATGCTCAATATTACCCGTAGCGATTTAAGCGAGCCAAATAATTGTCGTTATAACCATCCATGTAACCATGTTATTCATATATACATACATGTGTATAACCGATCAAATTGCTGTTTGTATGGATAGTGGAGGGTTCCAGAATGTTGAGGTCGGAAAGACAAAATGTAAAAACGCTCGACTCGTTGCTTATTTTACAATTACCGAAAACTATATACACATTACACAATGTACACACAATCACTTGCGTATTTTATAATTATACTACAATATTATAAAATGCTGTACGAACTGTTATAATTTTTGAAATTCGGGATTCTAATTAAAATGCAAAACATTTTGTCTTTTCACCATCAAATAAATTAATATTATGTAGGTGCTATTCCTTGCTCTCTTGTGCTTTTTGATAGAGGTTCAACTATAAAGCTTTTAAATGAAATCGTTGTTAGTCGATGCTGCGCTATCTATACAAACATATCTACTATACGTTGAATCATTTTAGTGATATCTATTGACATATCATCAGCATTGTTGTGTTTCAAATAACTATGTCGTGTTGCCTACTTCGTGAATATTATTGTTCGACATATCTGTATGTTCTCGTTTCTGTACCCACACACATCTGTCACTCACACACTCATGCACACACACCGTCACATGACGTCGTTACGTGTACGTATGCATACGTACACGTATAATGACTTCCTCGCTTCCCGCCATCTCACGTGGTGTACTTATGTGTCGGCTCATCCCAATAACTGTTGATTGTGAAATGATGATAATATTGATTTGTGATATTATTGCCAATAAAAATAATACTTTTATAATAAGAACGGCTATCGCAGGTCAGCACATTCCTTGATAGCACGTAAAGAGTAAGTTTGTAGTTATTTTCATACAAATTTTATATTTTTGGTGTAAAGGTGTTGCAGTTTTTATACTCGGCCCGTGGCGGTGCATACGTGTAAGTGTAACAGAAATAAATCTTCCATTAAACAATAATAATTGTGTAACTGATGTCGTTTCATATTTATTATAAAGTATTATTTTTAATGTATTACTGCGAGTATAGCGTGTATATTTTCTGTTAGTTAAGGGTGCGTTAACAGTCACAATGTAATCTAACATGTGCATTTAAGTCTCTGTACATTCTCCCGCAGTATTCAACCGGACTTGAATAATTTTCTTTGTAAAAATGTACAAAACAATTTGTCAATATAATTATATTAATTTTTTATCCAAAGTTTTTTATTATAAGTTTAGATCTCAGAAGGAATTCGTAGCGTACGTTAAATCGATTAGTTTTGTAATTATCAAATGAGAATTTATTTATTGACGAATCTTCGATTTATTTGTAAAGTTGATTTTCCTAATGTGTTAGAATTAAGCAGGATATCATTCCAAAGTATATGGTTATAGTGAGCAGTGAATATAGTCCATGTATCGTAGTGAGCTGCCCGAGATTATTTTCCAAATATCTGTTAATGGTGGACCGGTTTTTGTTTACGCATTGAATAAAGGACAAGTCAATCATTATATATTTGGTTTTTTTTTCTAACCCTTACCTGTTTACAACATTATTACTGTGAGCAGAGATGTTACAGAGTATAAAAATATAAATTGCATACAAACATACAATTCACAAACATTTCTTTTATAAAAAAGAGGTATGTATTAAAGTCACGTCATCAAAGTGTTAAAAGATTTTCTTACTAGGTAGGAAAGGGCGTTTCTTTGCGGCTAATATAGTAAAACTAAATAAACGTTATTTTAACGCTTATTAACCGTTTCAGAATCAAGTGAAAAAAAAGCGAAATTATTTATGGACATTGTTTGATGTTAAATTTTTTGGTGATATTTCTATTATTTTCAATAGAATTAAATACAATTTGTTCGGTCAGATTTGTGCTCAAATAACGAAAAATCTGACAAGGTTTTGGTGGAAATCTTGGTTACATTTTGATATTGATATGTAACTTGATATCAATATAATTTTTTGATGACTGATCTACTGTTACAAGAACAAATATATTTTATCAGACTATTTAAAATATATTTATTTGGTGATTCATAAAATCATACCCAAAAAATCAAACATTTAGACAAATTATGTTTATTACAATTTGTAAAACAAACATTGCAAACTGTGATTCATCTCATATCATAATTAATTACAAACAGGCGTACAGGTAATCTAAATGTTTTTTTATGATTTACAAACACTTAGGCCGGGTTCCCACTACGCCGGACCGGCAGATTTGCCGGGCCGGTAAAACTGCCGGAAGGGCTAGGGGCTGTACAAGTTATATGAAGCTATTCACAATATGCCGGGTCCGGCGTTTTTGCCGAACTCGCAGCACGTGTGCTCCCCTCACGTCATTCGGCTCCCACTTTCATCAGTAAATCGTCAATAATGAATCTCAAAATCGTCAGTAAATCGGCCCTATGTGGGGTTCCTACTACGCCAGTTACTTCGACGATCGAAAGTAACTGTAAAATAAATTCGCACTAGGGCCTCTGTGTATGTATGTTGTTTCATACACTCTGTAGAGGGCACACGTCATTCGATACCTTCTGCTATCGACTGACGTGCGCCCTCTTGACGTGTGTTTGAACTAGGTACCGTATAGTGCAGACGTGGCTCAAAGACATTAGGGTTTTATTTTATTTTTAAATTTGCTTCGACGGGCTTCACTGTAATATCAATCCAATTTCATTAAAAAAATATATAAAAATAAACCATCATTTAATTTCAGTGTGCAGTGGGTTGAATAAAATAACAATATTAAGGTTCAACATAAGCTGTTAATGTATTTTGAAAATTCGCCATACTATCACACAATATTATACAAGAGTATTCAACATTACATCGCATAGATTCGGATATTAATTTGCTTTAAGAAGGCGCCTTAAACTCTCCCTGTTACCCTTATTTAATTAAATTTATCTTACTGATAAATAGCTATACTTTCTGAGAACATGCTTACTATACGCACGTTATACGTCCATATTCCTTAAAATATAACTTGATCTCTATGTCATTTTAGTACTTACTTTAGGGCCACAGCACACTAGCTACTTTAAGCATCGGCGATCGGCGATTTTGCGACTATGTAATCGCAAAATCGATGCTGCATCGCGTTTTAGCGACTTCCTGCGTATCAAAATCTTTTTTTTCATTGATTGCGGTATCAAAATCGCGGTTGCATCATTCGCGACTTTCTGAGTTCGAACCCGAAAGTAGCTAGTGTGCCGTGGCCCATAGGTGTAAATTTGTTTAACTCTTGCCCGCGACTCACAGCCGTGAAAGCGTATCATACAGTTACATACGAAATCATAATATTAGTATGGATTGCACTTTATTTGTGATAAAACTTAAATGAAAATAATGAATAATATAGGTGATACAAAATGATATTGTGTTAAGTCACTCCTTCCGTTTCCTAGCCATCTGTCACAGAGATCAAACTATAGTTCAAGGACTGTAGTGGCTCCTGGTCCTGACTGGCAGGTTAGAGTTCCTATGTTGATTTTTACCAATAACATACAACCATAATGAGCTGTGTCTGAGAGTAATTTATCATAACATGTAGACCTCTCAGAAAGTTGTCTTAGCCATTACGCGATATTGCTTGTTGTGCCAAGTCGTATATCAATAGAAATAATTAAGAAAAACACTCGTCGCTTACTGTGTTTGAGAGTATGTAGCACACACATGCTGGACTTTGCCTATTATCCATCATACACTATTAAACGAGATATCCATTAAATGTAACAACAGTCTGTAAAAGGCGCCCTCCTAAACTCACACATTAAATCCATACAGCACAGAGAACTAGTGTCATAAAGCATGGCTAAACAATAAATAAAACTTTTGTTTATACAATTTCTTTGTTAGAATTAGGATCAAAATCTTGAGAGTGCAATAACGTTATTTTCCTTAAGATAAGAATTAGATACATCTATTAATGTTATTTATTTTTAACCACTTTCCGCTTCTTCAAAATGACTAAATAAAAACATACAACCAAATATGTTTGCCAGACAATTCTAAAAGTTACTAAAGTTTGTTGATCTATTTAAACTATTATACATTCGTGTTAAGAAAATAGTGACACCAAGACACGCCCCCTAAATAAATTATCGCTCCGTACGAAAACTTGGATCCTGATTGGTCAGGAGGCGGGGCTTGATCGTTATGTCACTGTATTTTAAACGTCATGAGACTGTAGTGTTATTAATCGATGAACAAAATGCAATTTACAACTTCTGTTATGATGTTTAAACTGATTATAATAAATCATCAATCGTTACACAGTCCTTATTCGATCAATTAACAAAAAAAAACTGTCAATCAAAAAAACCTTACAGAAATTTACGAATTATCCATCTATAAAACTGAATATGGTTTTTGTTATTTGAGACTGTAAAATTTGACTTCTAGAAACAGGTGTCAATAATACCTGTACATTAAAATTAAATCCATTTATTAAATACTTTGGTTGAGACACTGACTATTTTAATAATAGTCATTACTGTACTTAGGACTTAAATAAATCCACATATCCGTGATATAAAAATAACATGTGAACCTAAAACCACATTTAGCCATTGGTATAGTTTCTATCATTAGTGGCAGTTATATGTATTTCATAGTTGCAATCAGTAAATATTGAGGCAAAAGTAACAAAAAAGTAATTTAATTGCTCTAAAAAATCGAGTTCACGAACACTTTTGTTAGACAGATTGACACACACACTGTTCGCATTCGTGTCTCGACAGACTACAATATTTAATTGATAATTATCAACAATTCATGACGAAAAATAATCACCGATAATATCACGGTCATTAAAATCATATTGATCTTTGCCAACGGTGATTATTTAGATGCTAACATGGCGCTAGTGACTCAATATATGTATTTATATATTCAACACATAAAAAGATAAAATATTTTTATGGCAATTGACAAGTTGTCCACAGATACTAAATTGAGTGTATATTACTAGCATACTATGGTTTAAAAAATAAACACGACATTTTATAGATTAAACGAAATATTATATAATTCAAGTTCATACTTTTATCAACCTGTCAGTACTCGGGTACTTGATCCCAGGTCACACTAGCGCCATCTGCCCGCAACTTCTTTGCAACTTGCCACCTAACAATCCAGGAAGTTTGCAGCCATGAGCAGTTCAAGTGCGATCTCGGGCGCGATCGGGAACTCTGGTATTTCAGTAGATGAATTTGTGTAGCGCACTTTGTATGTGAAGTACATGCACACTTTTTGCAACACATGCGAACTGGAAAACAAATATTTAGTTAGCAATTTAGTTTGATTTCTCTATTTTTAAAACACTAATGTCGGCACAAACGGGCACTACAATCCCAATGAGTATAGTGACCACTACTATTGATACTACTCCTGTTTTTTCCCTTACTCACTCAGGTTAGAGTCACTTTGGCAGTTTCATCATTTTAAAAATATGAAGAAATATTATTTTTTTCTTATAACTTTCTATTTCGCAATTTGAAAATTGTACTATTTATTTATTTATAGTAGGCCAAAACCTCCTTTCTAAGGAGAGGCCTATGTCCAGCAGTGGACTGTTAAAGGCTGTTGATGATGATGATGACTATTTATTTTCCTAAAAGAACAATGTCGACAATATAGCCAGTAATCAGTATGTAGGGCACCATAACCATTAAGTCATCAACAGCCTTAAATAGTGTGTAGGTTAGACACAGGCCTATTCATAGAAAGTAGATTTTGGTCTACCTATAAAGAAGTAAGTGATGTTTTTCAATAAACTCACGGTATCTCCCTAAAGTTGACTTCATTGGCCTCATTCTCTGCAAACTGTCCAGGGCCACTCAACATAGCCTTGATAGTACCAGAGGTTAGGGCATGTTCTCTCTTTACAATAAACTCATGCCCATCAGATGAGATCAGTTTCACGTACATGGCATTAGGGCCCTCGCATCCACCATACACCTTCTCTTCTGAAGCAACGCTGCCTTGCTGGCTGCCTGAAAATGTAGCAGAAGATTAAATTTACAAGCTACACTGATTTAATTGCGAACGGTTTGACTCTCAGAAGACCAACTAAGCTAGTGACCTAGCCTAGACCACTGGTCTAGGCTAGCATAGCATTCGTGCTGTTGTTTTTCATTGGTGAGTGCAAGACCCGAGGAACAATCACGCAAAAGCATCTCAAAAGGCCACCACAGTGTGGGGTAGCATGCTACAATCACAATAAGTTACGATATTCTATTATGTAATACAGTGAATACAATCTATGGTGGAATAGATAAAATATGTTTCTTTTACACAAGTGTTACACAAATGTGATAATTCGTTACAACATTTTCAGCTTATCGATATGTCAGAGCACAATATTAATTGTAAATTACAGACATATGTGTTTATGATGTAGGTACATATGTTACAATGTTGATTAAATTTACTAAACTAAATACTTTATTAACATCATTGCAAGCCTAGCCAGGTCAGTGTTTGAAAGAGAGGTCAATTCTTAATATTTTGAGATTACTCAATGATTAAGAGGGCTAGTTAAGTTCTCTTTCCAATTTTTCAGTGCCATTTTTTTCTTTGGCAATTCCTACAGGTAAATAGAAACTTAAAAGAAGTTCCACAATAGTCTTCCTAAAGAACTTTGATGAAGGTTGTGGAGTCAGTCATTCCACATTAATAATCAGCTAAACCGCAGCAGACTTAAAGCTGACCTTTGTTAATATAGAAAAAAAAAGGCTCAGGGAAAGATATTTAATTACAAATACAAGTAATTATATTGTGCAAAGATGTTTATAAACTTAAAACTTTAAAAATTATCGAATAGCTTAGGATCGCTGTCTTTGGCCAAAATAATACTGAGTCCTCTAAAAATTGTACCAAGGCAAAGAGAAAGTTTGCCTATCACAAGATGAAGGTATAACACCAACCTATGCCAGGAATGCTGCCTGACCGTTGTTGTTCATCAGCGACACTGGTCGCAGATGCAGCTGCTGAGGCAGCTGCTGAAGCGGGTGCTGATCCTACCTGCTGTTCTGACATTATCTGTAATTAAAATTGCCTATGTAGTAAAGGTTCAATAATAACAACAACACAGCAGTCCACTGCTAGACATAGGCCTCAATCCGAGCTCGATCTTCTATTGCAACCAGTAACCCTCTTATGCAACTTGTGCTTCCCGTCCCACACTACATTTGCCAAAATAGCAACAAATTCAATCAACTAGATGTATATTGTCTAAATGCATGGATACATTCAGTGATAGGCATGTCATATTACAGAAGGTGCCAGATATGATAAGGGTTGGATTACTGCTTGTCCTCTTTATTAACAAAACCTTAGTTAGTTGGTTGTGGGCTGGTGTTTTTAAAGTCTATATATTGGAACATTCACTATTTTCAGCGACTTCCATGTGCTTTAACACATTGTGTGTCAAACACATACGGACCTGGTCTACTATTGTGCTGCTAAAACTGTAGAAATGAATGCTATAAATAAGGTTAACATATTAATAGCCTTTTGGCACTAAATAAAATAAGTAATGTTTGCATTGTTATTAGTACATGTAAATAATAATCATCAATCATATCTGATAAAACAACACAAAATGTAATTCTAAAGATATTATAAAAATAATCATTTATAAATACAGACTCAATTAAGTAATGCAATATGTATTACTTGATGCTAAAGGGTGCGAGATATTCAGAATGTTTATTTGACCAACAATAACCAAACAAATCCATTTATCTTGAAAGTCTAGTCTATATTTAGACGTGATTAAGTAAATACTGCACTGTCACCAGCAAGGAATGCTATTATCTTTAAGATGGATAAAACAGAAGTCGAAAAGATTAAAGGATAGTGAGTAAAAATATTTTTCCCAAAAAATGACACGCTAAATTACTCTTATTAACAGAAGCATGCATAAAAGAAACACATTAAAACTCACCTTCTTTCCCTAGGGCTTCAAAATCAGATATATTAAATATACACAGCTGTTTTACTTTAATTTACAAAAATAATAATTGACTCTGAAAGTTAGGTTATCAAAGTCAAAGTAAGAGAATAGTGAGAATAGTAAACGAATCACCTTTTTTGACGCATCACGTCATTCATAGACATAGCATACGGCTTTTTAGCTTTGAAATGAGAAAAATGGAAGGGCTTGATGTATTATAAATAATTATTATTTTTTAACTAACGGTATATTTTTTTAAATGATTAGTAGTAATCTTTGAATTCAATTAAATCCTTAAAGTTTATTTATTCTTTACATTTCTTCATCAGTCAGTAAATCGATCGATTACATAAATCGCAGTGCCCAAAATCGACAATTTATTGTGAGACTGAGATTTGCACAGTTATCACTCATTTACGAGATTTTTAAGCTTATTAAATGTTTATTAAAAAACAATAAGATTGTGTTTAAAATGCGAAGAAGTGATTAATCCGTCGGGCTTAGAATCGAGTCCAGGGTGGTTCTTGCTTCGGCAGTACATATACTAAAATTGGACAGCTGCAGGAAATTCCTCATAATAACAAGTTTAAGTTCCTAGGAGTATACATTGATCTGAAATTGACTGGCGTTCATCATATTAATCACCTTGTCGCAAAATGTCAACGAATTGTACGTTTCGTTCAATTCGTTGACATTTTGTGTGATCACCAAAGCATCGTATTCCAAAGTTCACCTACGTCAGCACGTATGCGAGAGTCCCATGATACCCCTCGAGCCAATCCTAAATAACAGCGTACCCATATATTATACGACTGACGTCATATCCTGTTTATGATGATCACGACCAGTGGAAAACTCAAGCGGCTCAAAGAAATGAATTTATATTAGACATAATATTTTTAATGAATATGTGTACACAACACACACGCACACTCGCATTCAAGCAAACACTTTTGGACACGCACGCACACTCGTAAACGTTAGTGTTCATTCTCGCTAATGCCAGATTTTTGAGCTTTTTAGCCTATATAATAAAATTTAATGAATACAGCGCAGGAGTTCTAGTTTTTATATTTAAGCCTACCAAAGTGATTCTACTCTGCCTGGTGGAAAGCATGAGTACAATTCAGGAGTAGGGGTCACCTGCCACCAATGAAATACTACAGCAAGAATACTCTCGATAATAGGATGGTCTTTTGTGTGAACTACTGCCGTACTGAAGTACTGCCCCGGTCGACTGTCTGTCATGGTCGTTAATGAACAATAATGTATTTGGAATTGATTTCTGCGCATTACTAAAAGAATCATCCATACTAAAGGTAAAATGTATATAGGACATTTTGCATATCACAGGAATTTAAATTGTAAAATGTGATGACTGCACGTATTGAGAAATTGCGTTCCAGGACTTTACTATGACAATAATAGCATGACAAATTACTATTAAATAGGAAAAAAAAACATTAAACTCTTGGACTAATTTCTACTATAGCTATTGTACTCATAACAGATTATTTCTTTAAAGAGTGAAATATTTTTTTGAATCGTAATAATGATTTCAATGATGAATGTGAATTGAAAATTATTATAATGTAGTGGTTCTGAAAGCACTCAATGTAGGTCAATGGACCACAGCTGACGATTCGGCGGACTTTTTTTGACATGGCTTTTGGCTTCATTTCATTATTTTGACATTTCGTGATTTCGATGTCAAGCGCTACGTATTTCTCTTTAAAAAGTATTTTTTTCATCTTTTTTAATTGTATAACTAGTTTTTTAAGTTGAATACGATCTGAGGGACGCGTGTGCAACCCATTGATACACTGAAATCAACTGTGGAGCTGTGAAATTCCGCGAGAACCATGTGACACGAATACGAAAAAGGGCTTCCAGACCGTCAATGTGACAGAAATGTTTTCTGCCATCGCGACGAGCCAGGGCCAACGCGGAGCCGATACAAGCACGACGCGTGTTAAACGAACGGCGATATAGGGAAAGCGCGTCAAAAATGTCCGCGAGATGGCCAGCCCGCCACCGAACCCTAACGAAGGCGAGGAGGGCGGCTCCGAGTTCAAAGAGGAGCCGAGCGGGGAACGCGCGGCCGCCCCGCAGAAGACATTCATAGCGCCGCCCGCATCGCAGCTACCTACGAAGCTGCAATACGTGACGCTCGGCGCCTCCGGTCCCAGCGGCATCAAGCAGTTGTTCCGTACGGTAAAGGTTGCTCGTCGTGTGCCCACGCTGCCGCGCAGGACGAGGGAGGGTGAGGGCGGCGCTGGCCCTTCGGCGCCGCCCGCGCCTGAACCCCGCACGCGCCGCGATCATACTAAGCGTCACGTTTGTGACACTTGCGACAAACGTTTCTCCAGTCCTGGTAAGCTCAGCCAGCATGTCCTCTCCCACACCGGTGAGCTACCTTTCTCTTGTGATTTGTGTGACAAGCGTTTTAATTCCAAGTTCAAGCTTGTACGTCATAATCTTATACACAGTGAAGCTCGAGCCTTCGCATGTGCTGTATGCAATAAGACATTTAATCGTAAGGATCACCTCACTAATCATGTTAGAGTGCACAATCCTGTTAAAAAGTTGTACACGTGTGAAAGGCCTGATTGCAGGAAATCTTATACATCTCATCTGAGTTATCGTAAACATGCTGCCTTGCATTCAGCCGAGGAAGGCAACCTACAGTGTAAAATATGTGACATGACTTTTGCCACACAGCAGGAAATAGTTTATCATCTAAAAGTTCACACAGGTAGTCGCACTGTAAAAAATGATTCTGATAAAAAGTTTACATGTAATTACTGTGGTCGAAAATTCTTTACTGCAAAGGATGTAAGGCGGCACCAAGTTGTGCACACGGGCAGGCGTGATTTCCTATGTCCCTACTGTCCCCAAAAGTTTGGACGTAAAGATCACCTGGTAAGGCATGTTAAAAATGCTCATCCTGATGAGTCATGGAAATCAGCCGCTGTTGGAACATCGAGTGAGCCACCTCCAGAGGCCTCAGCATTTGAGGAAACTTACACTGAATACCCGATTGAGGGAACAGATTTTGAAATATGGAATCCACCTTCACCTAAAGAGAGTACATCAGGAGGTCCAACTAGGGTGCCTTCTACAGATATCATAGTAGAAATTGCACCAGGAGAAATTGATATAAAAGTGGAGCCTATAGATATTAAACTAGAGGAACCAATAATACCAGATATTAAGTTGGAGGAGCCAGACTCTCCGAGTTGCTCATTGATACCTGTTGAGTACCCAATGATGTATGTAGTGGCTCCACCTTATACTCAGACTCCACCTGACTTGCCTTACATAACAACGGAGGAGCTGTCTGATCCAATACAGGCACATTTGCTTCACCAGGCGAATGTAGAGTCCTTGTTGATGAATCCGGGTGAGGGTCCCTCTGGGTTATCAAGCCAAATGCTAGGTCTGCTAGAGGAGAGTGAACCTTCATATACAGGGGATGAGGGCCGTGTACAACAGCGGTTGCCAGCATTCACACAGGCTTTCCAGACAGCACAGAGCCCAAAGCCACCTCCGCCGCCACCCCCGCCCCACTAACCTCGTCTCACTCATGCCCTTAATGCCATTTACATTAAAATTTTATCTATAAAATATAGACAGATAATATTTCTTTTGAGTCAAATATAATTTGAATTTTGTAGTAGGTGGTGAAGGAGGGTTTTAAGGTGAGATTTCTGCATTTAGCTTATGTGAATACTGAACTACCTCATTAGGTAAGGTTGATCTAAGCTGTAAATAGTCGAGTTGAGTGCAGTTAGTAATTCGAATTGTAATTTTTTGGACTTGATTTATTTTCATCTTGTAAAAAATAGGTACAAAGCTCGAGGATGTGCATTCTTCAGCTTATATTGCCAAAATTGTATATTTGTATGTCTCAGGTATACCAAATTTACTTCCGAATTCTACATGAATATGTGATCTAGTCGTGTATGTACTTTCGGAATTATCTATTTTTATTTATAGCGTACATGTATGACGTTTATGGAGTATAATTGGGACCAACTCTGTGAGCTGTTTGATGGAGTACAGTTAATGCTTAGTTGAGATGTGGTCGCTTGCGACATTTGTTTAGTAAGCAGAATACAAACAGGGTGTATGGCTCTTGGAAGCAGTAGGCTATTACAATATGTTTTAGAGAGGCTTGCTGCTTTTTACGCGATCTTATAATACAACAGAGAGCATATTCCTTGAAAATCAATAAGGTGAATATAATATTCTGCTGGAGTAGAATAACATCAGATCTGTTTATAACAAGATTGTAGTATCATCTTTATGTGTAAGTGCTAAGTGTTCATAACAGAGTTATACAATCAAAGGCTTTATAAATTGTATGAATAGGGTTCCATTTCGTTCTATTATACAGAATGGATATTGAAGTCCTTAAAATTTATCAGGCTGGAGCTAGAAACAAAAGGCAATAAAACGATCAATATACCTCAGAGGCACTTGTGCTTCCTTATAGAATAATATTATATAATCAATACTAATTGAGTGTGTCTGATGAGCAAACTGGATGAATTCGTGTTGAGAGGTAATGTACAGTCTAAAATTGTGCCAAAAGTGATAGAATTGTGGTTTTGTGTATATCTGACTCTTTCAAAGATCATAATTGCCAAATTCCGAATTCCATTAGCTCGTTAGACTCGCGTGTGCAGAATTTTCATAATATACTATCGTTCATGACAGTTACCTTCCACTGTTGGTTTACAAATCATAAAAAGAAAATTTTTGAACTTTACTCCAGAGGAATAATGTTCTTGGCATAAGTTTTAGAATAATGAGCCAAATTATGTAATTTGTTTAGTGATGTATATGAGAGTGTCAGATTGTTGATGTTACATCGGTGAGAATCCCAATACTTGGGTCAAATGGAAGGATGTTACAATTGGTATTAGGAGCCTTACATTTTGAAACAGTATATATATTAACCGGAGTACAACTTGATTATAACACTTTAAATAAAACCAGACAAGGAATTTATTGTTACTTTTGGCATATTTATTTGTACCTTTTGATTACGGTACAAATCATTTCTGCTTGTTTAAATCACAGTGCAAAATGTTGAAATATCTAATTGAATACACCATTCATTATATTCAAATATATTCATTTTTTTAAATGTTTAATACAAGTTGTGCAATGGATACATGTATTTGTTTAAAATAACTTGCTAATAGAGCGCTATCACGATTCTGAGTCCATTAAAACAATTTTTAGAGATTTTCCGATTTCACATACTATAATCTTTAAATGAACTTAAAGACTTGCCCTATTGAGGTATATTTTTATACTTAAATATATATTTAAATAATTTTTCTTAGCTCGTCTAATCGACATTGCGAACATCTTAGGTCATAATCTTTTTTTTTTCATTACATAGTAATTTCAGATTCCATACTTGGTTACTTTATCAAAGTTTACGTAGAGAGGTGCAGTGCATAAGTTGTAGTGCGAAACTCTTTAGTGCCAGTTCCAAATGCAACTACAAGCCAGCCATTTATCCAAGTTCACAGAAAGTCCAATTCATTTCAGAGTATTCGTTTTTCACTTCAAATATCGGAACTGGAACTGGCCGAGATAATCTAACTCCGTACACCATTTCTTCATTGTTAACTTACTGTTTTTATTGCAATTGATACTCCCAGTTTAGTCCTGTTCAAGTATCATGCTCTTCGCTTTTAATCACCGGTGCACAGGCTTGGTTCCTTGTAGCTGGAGTACTAAAACACACGTAGGGACTTAATTCAGCTATTTACTTAGGTCTCGTTTCGAGTGCTTTAAGCCAGAGATTCTCAAAACCGTTACATTCCTCCTTAAACTTTTTTTTGGTATGAGGTTGATCTTGAAATTGGATCCATTCTACCCATAGAGTAAAACAGCCGTTTATGAATGCTGCTGGATGTTCACACATCAACAATTTGCCTTTTCCAAATCAAACTAAGTAGACTATATTTCCTTCTGTGGCATTGGAAGCGTTATCTTCAGCTATATTCTTCTATTCTAAATTCTACCTCACATCAGGATGCTAATATAATAGTTGTCTTAAATCTTTTTACTCTAGTATGATAACCCTAGTATGAAATTTAAATAAGTAGCATCATAGATACAATTGCAAATCCTACAAGAATTGCTCTTATAAACTAGGAGTCCTTTTCTCACTGCACGAACTTGTCTTTCAAGAGTTATTCTGATTGTGTTATCTTTTTAGGTGCAAGTGATGCTGAATGCGTGTTTTTATTACATAATTGTAAGAAAATATTATTACATTTGGATCCTATTCCCGACTCGATTTATTTTGTCTAGTGTTTGCTGGTCCTTCATATTGTGTAACTAGTTTCACCATCATCACTGATAAATAGAGAGTTAAAAGTCGTGCTTACAGTGTCCTTTAAAATACACGGGTTCACTAGTGCACATTATCTTTAGAATCCAGGAAAATAATATTTTGGCCTTATTGCAAATATGTATTGTATTGCAATAAATTACGACGAGCACTGAGCTAAACGTAAATCATCCTGAAAGGTCCGCTTTTAAAGATTTTCCGGTTATAAGATAATTTTTGTTTTGCAACACAGGCCGGTGTACCGGAGGGGACTAACCATAGCGTCTTTTTTTGAATAGAGAACAGTCCACTTTTTGCATGGAGGAAATCTTCACGCATACAAATTTTAGACTCGTATACCAAAACAATCGCCTGTGTAGTGCGTAGGCCTATTTGGGTATATGGTTTCATAGAAGGGAACTTCTGTGTATGGCTAGTTCCTACAGTGTTGCTCTATGTTGTCTTATATATTGCCAACGTTTATTAAATCATCTTTTTTAATTCGACAGTTGAGATAAGAAAGCACATGGTTAGACGTCATGATCAAGATATTGCGATGAATGACTGGACTTGTTAGAACACGATAGCGCTCTAGGGCACTCCAAAGGAAGTCTCATCTCTGGCACTTTAACGTGTTTTAAGTAAATGTTAGATTATATATTTTTCGGTAATATAAAAGTTTAAATAATAATAATGGTCAATGTCTGCCGTCTAGTAGTGCAAGGAGAGCATAAGGCGAGATAATGTTGTACACGCTTGTTAAGTAGTAGTATATTATGTGAATAATTCTAATCTATTAGGTTAATAGGACTGTAAAAAATTTAATCTACCTCAAATGCAACTTATTCTTACTTCTAGAATTTTAATTGTACTATGTTAGGTTAGTGAGAAAGTTAGTTTTTTTTTTATTTGAGAATTACATAACCACGGAGTTTTGGTTGATCAAAAATAACATCATGTTGTCTTAATTTAATGTAAGTGTGTGCTGCATATCGAAATCTTTATTGATATACAAGTTAAATATGTATGATTATTTTTAATTTTGCTTTTTATTTTAATATGCTCTGTAAGAGTTGCCTTTGGTATCAATGTTGAATGAATACATTTAAAGTTTAGTAAACATGTAAAAGATCTGGATTTTTAAACTTATTGCAAGAAAAAAATAAAAATAAAAAAAAGTAATATGTAATAATGTTAGGACCTTTCCTATCGCACATTTGGTATAAGTAAAAATAAGAAATTTTATATATTTTGTATATCGATGATTATACATATTTCTTTAATGCAGATATCAGAAAAGATTTCCGCAAAAATGTTTTTTAAGTATACATTTTTTTTGCGAAACTGTTAATATTTAAGATTTTCGATTGTTGTCTGTATTTGTGAAAAACATTTTTGCTAAATCCTTCCCGAGGTTGTAGACTGAAAATAACTTCAAATTCTATATCTACAGGGACTTTATAATATGGCCTAGTTGGTGGAATTCTGGCAATGGCACAACTCTTTGATTTACAATATTCCTTCCTCAGAAGTTGATAATGTTTAAAAACATCTCGTCAATAGACTTTAATAGCAAGTAACTAATACAAAATTCCGATGCCACGGCCGAAGTTATAATACCGATTTTATTATATCAGTCTACACCCTTATACCACTAGTCATATACAATAGCAGTACATTATATTCTCAAATAGGGCAGTAATTGAGTGATATTTAGCAATCCGGAATACAATAGAATTAACAAAAAACGGTGCAAACCACTAAGTACAAAATATAACAGTATAGAATGCGTTCGATTTCATCTAAATGTTCGAGTTTTTTCTAAAATGGCGTAATCATGCAATTTTATTATTATACGAATAATTTACATTGTGATATTTGAAATAATAATTTTAAATAAACATAACAAAATTACATGATTATAAGCCTATGGCCCAATTAGGTGGAATCTGTGCATACCCTTTTTCCTCATACTTTTAATGGTACATAAATATACAACGACACAATGCAATATATTTTTATAAAGTTTTTTTTAGATTATAAAGTAATTATTAAATAGTTAACATATCAAAGACTACCATGTACGGCCGTTTTTGTTGTCATGTAAGTTGAATGTTTAATATTAAAGTTCATTACCTGTATTTATTTATTTAACAGTTTATAGTTAACACATGTCAAATGACGATAAAATTCTATCTGTTTTGCAACACTGTAAGTGTTTACCTTTATATCTTTATTTTGGGGAACATCTTCAGTTAATTGTTAAATGTTCATCTACCCCCATGTCTTATCGTATGGTTTTTAATGACGAGTCTGACTCATCATTTTATTTTTATAAAAGAAATTATGTTGTGTAATACCAAATACATAATATTAAAATGGTCATACTTTTTGTTATATGCATTTAAGTCTAAAATTCGAATATATATAATTTAAATTTTCTCATAAATAAAATTAAGTTTGTTACAGCAACGAAATTGTTGTGAGTGATAAATTATTACCGTTTTATAAGCGATATGTGAAATATTCATTTTGTTTTTAATTGAAATATAATTACATCAAATTTATAGTAACATTTTATATAAAATAACAGAGGACAGGCTACAAAAATCTTATATTTCAATTGTCTAATAAACGTTTGGTGTTTAATCCTTAATATTGTTGATAAATGTATGTAGATATATTTAATTGTATGGCAAACCATTAAATAACTTGAATAACGTTAATATTTTATCACTCGTGGCAAAATGATGAAACAATTGATCAATAGTTATATACGTAACTTTGGTAACATAAATAGGGGCCTTATAATAAAAAAATGAGAAGATTTATTGAATCAAAAAAAATATTTTTAGAATTCGTATGATATTTTATTGAAATGATCTATTTTTGTTACGCTTTTATGGAATATTAACTGTTAAAAAGAGCCGTAACCTTTCATAAATTTTAACTTTAGAAATCAAGACAGTACTTGAATCGGAAATTAATTTGTGAGTTATCTTTGAACTCTAAATATCCAGCATTTCAGATTATAAATGGCCTTGCAAAAATATTATCAATGTTTTGCAACTACACTTACATTTACTAGATATACTTACTTGTCGCACGCTTTAGACCATATATAATTTGACATAATATAATGGTTTAAAAACAAATGTTGGTGCAAAAAACGTTCCAAACACTACCAAATAGACCTATAGTATTTTAGCACTAAGAAGTTATGCAATAGTGAGATATCGAGCAAGTATTGAACTCTGATCAATCAGGAGCCAAGCTTTTGAACGAAAATTTAATCAACGAATCGATCATCTCATAATGTCACATTGCTGAACTAAGGTCACCTCTCAGGAGAGGGTTAAGGCCATGCGTCCTCACCCTGGCAGTGTGCGGCTACGTAAAAACATCCAAAGGGAAAAATATGCCAGTCAGTCACCTTGATCAAAATAAAATATTGGTCATGAAACAAGAGAATATAGAAATAGTATTGATAAGGAAAAAATTGCCTAGTGGGAAGTTCTGTGTTATCCTATGATAACCTATTTCGTTCTATAAACGAAAATTTCTTGGAACCTAATTGATTGGCGGCTGGGCCGAGCTCCATGGATAGTTACGGCACTATTTTTTTTATAGCGAATAGACCGAGTAGACTTAATTTAATCATTAAAGTACCTTATTAAAAACAACGTAATTGTTGAATTTAAGCTAAGTCTTTGTTACCGCTATAATTTTATATTGTAATATTGTCCGCATCTCATCTAACAGGGTTGTCACCTTAGATGTGTTTCAAATGTAAAAAGTACTCGCATTAATATGCGTATAAATATATACTCATAATAACTAGCTTTCAGCCGCGGCTTCGACCGCGTCTATGACGGTTTTCGTGGTAAAAAGTAACCTCTTGTATTTTACATTTTCCTAACAGTTACCTTTCTCAGGCTTTACACTATCTGAGTACAATATTTCATTTAAATCGGTGTAGTGATTGTTGGGTTTATCGGGTACACAGACAGTCAGACAGACGCGGCAGATGACTTTAATTTATAATATGTAGTGATCAATTTTAAAACCTTACAGAGCAACTTATGTACTGAAATTAATATTAATAAATTGAACTTGACAACTTGACAGGACCTAAAATATGAAATTTTTTGGAGAAAGATCGTAAAACGTAGTTTTTTGTTGTGAACAAAGGCAAAGTGTTCTATTGTAAGATTTTCAAGTACTGTAAGGCACTTTTGCTAGAGGTTACCAGAAAAACGTTGCAAAAGAATAATTCTTGAATTCATCCATGAACATGAATATTAAATTATGATGAGTACGGTAAAACCATATAGAGCAAGAGCCCAGAGCCGCCAGACCTACGTCATTAGTGCAAAGCTGAAATTTTCAGGATTATTAGTACAATGTCTTGTTAAGATGTATGTGTACCACTTAGCTTGAAAGCGGGGCCGTTTCTGAGATAGCGCGAAGTACAGATAGATAAAAATATTACTTACCTACGTTAAAGGTGCAATGCTAGTATTTATATATTTTTTCAAGAATATTATTTAAAATTAAAATTCATTACTGCCAGACACTTTCTGTGGGCCATTACTTCTGCCAGACGTCTTGAAAGTTGTGAAAAAATTAGGTAAACTACGTTATAGTAGCAAACCTAAATTTTATACATATTATCTAAGGTACTATTTTAAGACCCTTTGTATGACCAATCCAAAAAGCGTGTAAAAACCATTTAATATTTTACAATTATATTCTTGAAATAATACCAAAGATGATATACCTCAGCTTCCTAATTACTACAAATATATGTCTGGGGGGATGATAGGCCCTTCGGCCGCATACAAAGGGTCTTAAAATAGTAGCTTAGATAATTGTATAAAATTTAGGTTTGCTACTATAACGTAGTTTACCTAATTTTTTCACAACTTTCAAGACGTCTGGCAGAAGTAATGGCCCACGGAAAGTGTCTGGCAGTAATGAATTTTAATTTTAAATAATATTCTTGAAAAAATATGTAAATACTAGCTTTGTACCTTTAACGTAGGTAAGTAAGATTTTTATCCATCTGTACTTCGCGCTATCTCAGAAACGGCCCCGCTTTCAACCTAATGGGTACACATACATCTTAACAAGACATTGTACTAATAATCCTGAAAATTTCAGCTTTGCACTAAAGACGTAGGTCTGGCGGCTCTGGGCTCTTGGTCCAATATATTGATTACGTTTTGGAAAACCAACAGCTACAAAAAAGTGGCTGTGACATACGGACGGACAGACAGACAGACATGACGAATCTTTAAGGGTTCCGTTTTTTGCTATCTGGCAACGGAACCCTAAAAAGAAAATACTTTAATATGCAACATCATGCCGATTACAGATCTCGGAATGCAACTTAATAAAATAAAAATTCTGGAACGCTAATCATCAACACTACGCTCACTCTTAAAAAAAAAGAAGTTGATATTAAAAATTATTAGGCCATCTATACAAATAAATAAAAATCAAGTGTCGGTCTGTCTATGCAAAGTATATACGGTACTAACATCAAAAAAGCAATTTTATGTCGAATGTTTGGTCCGGCTAATCTCTGGCACGGCTATACCGATTTTGACGTGAATCACTGGCATTTAGTCGATGATTTAAGGAGTAACTGAGGCTATATTTTTTAAACTAGCTTCGTTCTGCGGCGTTACTCGCGATTTACAACAGTAACTGTTAACACCGCGGGACTCATCATCAGCCCATCTCAGTCCACTGCTGGACATAGGCCTCTCCCATTGCACACCACTTTGATCGATTTTGGGAGTCGGCCAGTATAAAATAAATATTAGAAAAAAATAAAATAAAAACATTTTAGGCCCTGATATACATTTGTAGACTGAACTGAAAGTGTATGCGACTGTTGCACTGTGCTAGAGGTCTCTGGTTCGATTCCCGGATTGAACCAAATGTTTGTTTTAGCTGCAAATATTTGTTCGAAGTTTCATCATCATCATCAATGTTTTTCTATCATTAGCCTATAGTACCAGCTCTGCTTAATTTGGGGCTAGATATCAGATGCCTGAAATATTAGCATACTTATAAAGATATTAGGGCCCGCACTTATTCACATATTAAAAATAAAATGCACACTGTCATAAAAAACATATTTATTGAAATATAATAGTATCTCATTAACGTTAATGTCATATTTTATAGATTCACAGGTCAAAATTCCTAGATTTTCAATTTATTTCCTTCAATTACGTAAGTCTTGATTTCTAACGTACGACAAAGCAATAGGAAACAATATTATTTTATTGCAACCGATTGTACCCCTCGCAAGATAAGAATAATAATAAATTATAAACATTGTACCTGGTTTATAATAACATGATGTAAAGTTCTTCATTGTAATAAATATTTGAAATCGCCATTTTGTTTTCCTTTCCCGCTTATAATTTTTGACGTTTTTATTTTATTGTTCTATCTTTACGTAAGTCAGTTAGATAAAAATCCATGTATTATTTAGGTTGTTTTTTTAAATTTGAAAATAAATTCGAAACTATTTGACATAGCAAACTGTTCAAAATGAATTATGATCTATGTAATATTATGGAATTAACATTTGACAGTAATAAATCTTCATCTCAATATGTCGTTAACGTGATCTTTGTAGACATTTATGTGTTACATTATTACTAAATTGACGCTATTAAAAGTAGTATTATTCAGTATTCCGAGAACATTATGCCTTCAACTCATGAAAGAAAATTGGCATTCTGTCTTTGACGTTCAACATTAGGTCATCAACCTTTCTGTTATGCCACACCCACACTGAATGCCTGACCTCGGCAACTCGACAAGAACGATTTGCCAAATGGTTTTCTTCTGATAGTTTTTGTACATAATCTATTTTTTATTATATTTATATGAGAATCACTACTTGTGATAATCATAATTTAATTGTGGTAACATCATTTGGAAAATTCGATTGTAACTCATGTAACGTCGTAAATAGAAACGCGATAAAGCATCGATTAACCAGCTTTAATGGTACGGTAGATAAGCTGTAGACCTTATTATCGGGTGTGCATACAATGTACGCTGTATCACATGTGTTTACGGAAAAATAGTTGAGTTTACGGTTTTTTCATAAATGACCAAGTCCGAGCTGTCCAAGTCAATAATACTAAAATTATCTCTTGCTTCGTTAATATTGGTATTTTTATTAAATTCAGATATTTTTAAATATTTTAGAAGTTTTTATTGATAACCAAGAGACAATTTAAATTTAAATCTCCCATTATGATACCTATTACGTGTTCGTTACGTAATATCATAATGGGAGATTTAAATTTAAATTAAATACTTGAAAATTTTTGAAATTATTAGTCAAATGAGTGTTCAAATAATAAATTATTAGTCAAAAGTTCAAGACTTATTTCTTCTTTGAGTGTAAGATCAATTATCAAACTATTACATGCATCCTATATACCAGAGGGGTTGGCAGAGGCAATTGATATACGCTTACTACGCTCCTGACAAAACTCTGTTCCTTCGTTCACAATCATCAAGAAAAAAGGAGGAAAATAGCATGACTAATTTGAATGTTAAGATTGCAGTTTTGCAGATAAGAGAGTAGAATAAGTGAAGGAGTTTGTATACTTAGGTTCTATGTTTTCAAGAAATCATCAACAGCCTTTAACAGTCCACTGCTGGACATAGGCCTTTCCTTTGAAAGGAAGTTTTGGCCTACTATACCACGCTGGCCAGACAGATTGGTAAAGGGTTTGAATGTGTGAGTAAAAGTCTGCCAGGTGAACTTTTTATTGGTGATATTGTGAAAAACGGTCATATAACATTGACTGATAAAACTTCTTTTATATTTAAAAAAAAAGGTAAGCTTGTAAAAATGACTCTACTTTGCCTGATGGAAAGCATGAGTTGAATCCAAGAGTAGGGGTCACCATCCTCATTTTGAGTGCAGACTACTTCGATAAAGTTTAATTTTAATTTAAGTTTATCCTAAGATAAACATGTCTAAACATATGAATATAAATAGGGGTGGTGTAAGAAAGAGTTTAAAATTAAACACGTTCGTGCAGCCAATATAGATGAAATACATTTTATTGCTGATCAAATATTTAACAAATAACACAGACTTAGAACAACCAGAAACAACAAAATAAATACCTAATCCACGGTAAAGAGACGACGAAACGAAAACGTAGAAGGGGAACGAAAGAAATTCAGTCAGAATAATATTATTTCTAAATACACATAATTTCTATACACATCTATAGGTGATATTTTAATTGCCGATAGTTTTTTTTACACAGATATACAATATATTAATTGTAAATATACAGCTCGATGATTATGCTTGTAAAATAATTCTATACAAGTATCTATACCTTTTTTACCTATACCTGAATTTAACTAAAAATTAAAATTGTACTAAACATACTAACACCTTCCCGTTAGGCGGGCACGGAGGCCGCAGATATAAATACAATGTTTTAGAAAAATATCGTTTAATGTAACCGTGTTAGAGACCATTGTCCCAGAATTTGTCGTTCGTTTTTATAAATGCAAACATTAACACCAGTCACCGAATAAAGGAATGTTCAGACGTAGTCCGTGCGAGAGGCGGAGGAGACCATCCGCCTCAATCTGTGAACGAACTGGAAGGCAACAAAAAATCATTTCATCGTCCGTTTTTTCATTTTCCTCACTTTACCGCTCTTCGACGGCTTAGATTTTAAAGATATACTATCTAAATTTGGTAAGTCAGAATCTGTCTGTTTGTCTGTTTTCTTGGTTACTGTAGGATGCAGAGGGTTGTCGTTGGCATCGTGGTCGGAGCTGTCGACTCCGTTCTCCATGCGGACCGTATTCACATAGACCGATGGGATAGCGTCCATATCTTCGTCATCAGAGTCTTGGTAATTACCATTAGGTTCGTGTTGTTTGTACTGGAAACTAGTACGTCTATAAGCGACGTCTTCGTCCGAATCGGCCGCAGTCTTTACTTTGTAGCGTCGGTTGATATTTTGGAGGGACTGGTTCTTCTGTAGTTCGCCTTGTACTGAATCTCTTATGTTCATCTCTGAGGTGGATTTCGTACAGTACTCCTCCTTGTCCGATTCTGAATATTTCCTCGACATGCGGCGTTCGAAAGGCTTGTCTTTGTCAGGGTTCGTTTGTATAGTGATCCCTGCCGTCGGTGACTTGAGCTTCACTTCTGGGCCTCCGCCGTATATGCTGGTGAAGAACCTCCACAGGTCCTCGCTTAACTGGGCGTGGTCGGAGCCAGCCTTAAGTGAATATACCGGCGTGCCGTCGACCTCCTGTAAAAATTTAATAAGGTACTAGAATATACCAAATTTGTGGAATGTTAGTGCGTACGTGAGTGAGTGAGTGCGTGCACGTTCACTCTACGTGTTATTTGAATCTTATGAAACATTGCTTACATATTACATATTTCAATGCTAAAACAGATTGGGTTGACAAATCTTTGATTATATATATTTATTATTTTTATCAATAACTAGCTGACCCGGCAGACTTTGTACTGCTTCAATCTATAAATAGAAGACCTAGATTTTTGTATAATATAATCTTAAAACTAACAAATGGAATCTATAATTAATAAAAAAAATGCAATTCATTTTTATATATTCACCTTTTAAACCTTCTCTGGACTTCCACAAATAATTTAAAATCAAAATTAGCCAAATCGGTCCAGCCGTTCTCGAGTTTTAGCGAGACTAACGAACAGCAATTCATTTTTATATAAAGTTTTCTCACTATGTGATATAGTACTAGAAGCTCAAGAATCGAATGTTCATTAGTTTTATTTGGTAAGAAGATAAAATAATATTTAAATTTATTAAAAAAACACCCAGTTTTATCTCAAAAGAGGATCTTTACCTGTTTGGTGACAATGCCTGTGTTGTCGACCGGCGGAGGTGGTTGTTGCGTCTTGTTTCGCACGAAGGCTTGCCACTGACGGAACCAATGCATGCTGATAGCATATATGGCGTGAGGGCGTTCCTGTTCCTATATTCAAATATATGCGAAAAATCAAGTACAGATAAAAACATTTTTAATAACACCTCCCGTAGTAGAAGTATAAGTCTGGTGTCGTGGGGGACTTTACCAGGAGAACAATTTGAGAATCAGGGTGCAGAAGAGTAAGGATAGATTGGAGGAAAACTAGGAGTTAGAGTATTCTTTGTTGATTACTACTTTTACGCATTTTCGATAATTTCCTAATTTTTTACTGTTCTTTCTCACTTAGGCACCAAAATAAAGATTTTTATATGGACTTTCTCCCTTTAGAAAGTATCAGCATGAGCACTTACAAGAAGAGAAGAGATAACGGTCAGTGGAATTGTTGGGAAACTGGAAGAAATTGAAATCACACCAGATAACGGTCAGTGTAATACCACTGTCCACTTTCCCAACATTTCATACAATACTAGTCTACCCACTTGTAAGTGCTCATGATGATACATTGACTTTAAATAAATATAAATAAATATTTTCGGACATCTTACACACATCGTCATCTAGTCCCAAACTAAACAGAGCCTGTAATATGGGTACTAAACAACTGATATAAATACATAAACAAACTTTTTTTTGTTAATACATACATATTGTACATAGAAAAACACCCAGACCCCGAAACAAATATTTGTGGATCACACAAATATTTGGTCTGACCCGGGAATCGAACCCGAGACCTCTTGATCAGCAGCCGCATACGCTAAACACTAGACCAACAAGGCAGTGTTATGCTTTGATTGACTTATAACAGTAACTGCAGCTATAGGCGAATATAGCTGAGGCTAAAATATTTTTTTTACAAAGGAAGAGAATTTTATATTTGGAACTAATCGACTTATGTGATGAGAATATATGAGGGTGTGTGTAAAGTGAGGGGTGTTGTACGGACCTGGAAGCTCGCGTGCAGGTCACAGAAGGCTGCGAGTTCACGCGCACGGCGCGTGCGCAGGCGCAGGGCGGCGCGCGCGCACACGCCGCACTCATGCACGTGCGACACCGCCGGACCGCCGCCGAAACTAACCACCACAACACAACACATTTACTTATACTATACAAAACCAAAAGCTTTTATTTATTCAAGAGTTACTTAAAGTATACTTAAGTATATATATAAAAAAATATCGTGTAAATTTAATTTAACTTTTATTTGTAAAATCATTTCTAAATTAAATGTATTTTTACTCGGCCGTTAGTAGGTAGTGTACTGTGGTACAATACTAACTGCTCGTATAGGAACTCCCAGAGGGGTTGAGGCACCAGCGCGGCCAGGTGCTGAAGATGTGGAGCACGCTCAGGCCGGACGCCGCCATGCCAGCACACGAAGTCGCTGTTGTCTATTGGACCTGGTTCCGCCCATGTGTTGAATCTAACACGAAAACATTGTAAATAATAATATATTACTTGAAACTGCTTTTCATCCACGGCTCTGGTCGCGTATATGTCAGTTATCGCGACAAAAAGTAGCCTATATCCTTCTCCGATCCAATCTATCTTTACACTGAAGTTCAACTAAATCGGTCCAGTTGTTTAGATGTGAAAACTTACCACAGTTACTTTTGAATTTTTATTATTAGTATAGATTTAACAAAACATTCAAGGTATTCGTTACCTTGTGCACGCTTCAAAAATTCAAAAACTTCTGCACCTATTGTGCTGAAACTTAGACATGAAATACATCCCGCTGGTGTGTGTCACTTTTACTGGTGTTTGTCATTTCACCGCTTGAGGGTTTCGAAGGCGAACGCCATGAAAGGTAAGGTGTACATACTTATTAATCCACTGCTTCGAAATATAGAATTTGATGTCATTGGTTTCTGCACTCGTTGAGTCCAATATTTCATTCGCCTTCTGCCGCAAGATGGTCATTTGTGGGTTGATTTTCCTGTAAGAAATGTCTTTACATGAGTAATGATGACAGTCAAAATTAGAATAACGGCATACAGTTATTGGTTATGCACATACTTGACACTATTATCAGGCAGAAATTTGGTCCTATTAAAGAAAATCTAGAATTTAGAAATGAAAATTTAAACAGACACAGGACCATGTTATTTCAGGTCCTCATGTTATCGGCGCCGCGCCTGTCCAGGCTCTATCCTAGAGGAAGCCGCAGAGGCTTCCTCCTGCCTATTGGCCAATCATTGTATATTTTTGGGGCCTGATCACATTTTGTGACCAGGCCACCATCCAACCTCCCGCCGCAGCAACTTAGTTTGCTGCCCGAGGTCCCCTTTCTCTGGCAGCTTGCATACCCGTCGACGGTTCGTGTCGTCGCCGGCGTTCTCTACGCTCGGGATCGGCCCTCTCCTGATCCCGTACAGCGGTCTCTTTCTGGAGCATTACAGCTTCACAGAAAGAGACCACTGCGCATCAGCCCTCCTCACCCACCAGCATGGCAGCAATGATTGCTGGCGGGGACAGGTCTCGTCCGATTTGGCCGACTATGACTTCGCGTTCAGATGCCCATGAGGGGCAGTCTTCATGCGTATGCTGGGCTCATTCCCTGTCGGCTGCGCAATGGTGTCATTGTGCCGTCTCCTCGCGTCCGATCCCATCCAGATACTCACCAAAGCAACCGTGCCCGGTGAGTATCTGCGTAAGTCGGTAGGTAACGCGACTTCCCTCCCTGCCTACCCAAGCTTCGAGGTTAGACAGAACGGCACCGACAGCGCGTTGGCGTGCATTCTGCGGCTGTTCCAGCCGCGCGCGCCAATGAGCCAGGGCCTGTCGATGGGAGTTCCGCCGCATTTCGAGCTCGTCCTGACCATCCACACCTTCACCCCGTCGGATAGCGCGAGCCTGGTCATAGACCCTCGCATCCATATACGCCAGAATATCGAAAGGTCGGAAATGGTCTGTATTACCATTTTATAACATTATTATTTCAGACATCTGACATAGAACGAGTATGGCGAGTATAATGAGTACGGATAACTTTTGGATTTTATTCATACTTAAAGCGGATTCATTCCCTTTCGTAAGAGATTTTTCGTATCGGCTACGAACACGGAATATTTTTTTCGTTCGGTAACTGGTTACGAAAATATTCGTAGCTGGCTACGAACAGTTACGAAAGTGGATGAACCCTGAAAGGCAGAGTAGGCACTAGGGTAGTCGTAAATAAATAAAAAATTTGGTCATATAGTCATATTATGACACTGGCTCCCTCGCAGTCCGTCGTATTGCAATGAAGATGTCCATTTGGATAAAAATGAGTTGGATTAACATGTTTATCCAAATACATGTATCATTGTGTATTTCCTATATTGAAAAAAAACTGCATAATAAACACAATAAAAAAACAATTCATAAATTTCTAGACAACTAATATCATCATTATTATCATCAGACTATCGCAGTTCACTGCTGGCCTCTCCTATAGCACACCACTCTGATCGTTTTAGGGCTTCTCGACCAAAATTATTATACTATACATGAATTAACGATTATCACTATCACAACTTAATAAGTATTTTATAAAAAAAAGCGGCCAAGTGCGAGTCGGACTCGCCCATGAAGGGTTCCGTATCAGCAAGTAACATCATATAAAAGTTCTTGTAGTTCGTTGTAACTTTCATAGATGTTTTAATAATAGTGTTTTGAGTGGATGAAAGGTAAATTGCGTGTTACGATTTAAGAGGTATTAAAAAAAAACTACTCACTAGATCTCGTTCGAAACCAATTTTCGTTGGTAGTTTGCATGGTAATGTACAACATATTTTTTTTTTAGTTTTATCACTCTCTTATTTTAGAAGTTAGTTTACACACATTTTTCCACTTTGGAAGTGTCTCTCGCTCAAACTATTCAGTTTAGAAAAATACGATATTAGAAACCTCAACATCATTTTTGAACACCTATCCATAAACATGTATAGGTATGAAAAAAAAAAATTTTGAGTTTCAGTTCCAAGTATGGGGACCCCCAAAATGTATTGTTTTTTTTTCTATTTTTATGTAAAAATTTTAATGCGGTTCACAGAATACATCGACTGACCAAATTTCAACAGTATAGCTTTTATAGTTTCGGAAATAATTGGCTGTGACATACGGACGGACAGACAGACAGACTTGACGAATCTATAAGGGTTCAGTTTTTTGCCATTTGGCTACGGAACCCTAAAAATGTATATTATTATTAAAATAAAAACGTCCTAAGCGACGGTTACGGAGAGAATAACTTTTTCGAATTCATCATGGTCGATGTATTAATAAGAGATAGAATACATTTATATAGTACATCACAGTCTTCCTGTATCTTCTTGCTTCACTGATGATTGTCAACAAAAGAAAATATGGTCATCCGGGGGCAAGGTGTTGCACCTGCCTCAAGATGACCAAGTTTTCGTATGCTGTTCATTTTCTTGCTGCTGGTTTTCCTTCTTGCAGCAAAGTAAACAAATCTTCTATACTATAATTTAGTCGTTTTATGTATCTTCAAATTGTATTTTTACATTAAACATAATAAAATTGGACAAAGACTCCTTAGAAAGGAGGTTTATCTTAATACACTACCCTAGTAAGGCTCCATGGTATAGACCCTATGCCCTTATACCATTGAGCCTTAGTAGTGTAGTAACATAGGCCCTTGTTGAAGAAAACCCCAATTCTTTATTTATAATGGACCTCCGACAAGGAATACACCTTACATGCTAGTTTTTAACAAACAGAAATAACTAACTGTTTTAATGCTTGTGCTTCCTCAATTTTCGGAGATCAAAACATGGGCATTACAAAGAAATTAATAAAATACGACAATAAAGTAAGCAAAAATTCAACACGCACTTAAATTTATATTTAACACACAAACATATTTAAATTTAAACAGAAGGTAGGTACGTCAACAATTAAACATTTAATTGCACTATATAGGGTATGCTTCAAAAAGGGCCTATGTGCAGCAATGGACTAATAAAATGCTCTCGATAAAGACCTTAAGGCAATATACACAACACACAAAATGTAAGAATCAAATGAAACACGACAATAAGCAGATAATCATAGATGAATCTTGAATTCTTCTTGCTTCTCTGGTGCTCCGATGACAGTCAACAAAAGAAAAGTTGGTCATCTGGCGGCTAGGCATAGCCTGCCACAAGACGACCAAGTTCCCTAATGCCAAATTCTGGTGTCTTCTTACTTCACTCTTGACTAACTTTCCAACCTAGACTGTTTCTACTTGTGTTATTCCAGTTGGAATTAACATAACAAAGCATGAAGTCATAACTACAAATACATGTCTTTTTTATGTCAAAGAAAACAAGGTGACTATTAGAATATGCTATTTGTTATACATTCCTTTATACATTATGGATTATGTCTCCTGTATAATATTATCTTTAAAACCTTGATGTGCCAATATAAAATGTTACCTAAGAATCTAAGACGACATTGTTTATGCAGTAGTATACAGGTTATTTCAAAATGATTTAGTGATATTATTCAGTCTTGTCTTGAAACCGTTTTTTTTTTCATTATTGTAACTAAAATTTCACAAGAGAGAAGTATGTTAAGATTTAAATTGTCAATTGTAATGATGGACCGTCAACATTTTGAAAAAATTCTAAAAAGCACTAAAATAATACCCGAACCACCTGAGACATTATTCAGGAATGACGTGAACTAAACTGATTGTAAGAAACGTATTTACCGAAGAAATAAAAATGCACAACAATTTGTCCACTACGCATATCACGACCTGTACAGAGAAACAAATAAATATAGATAGAACAAGAAGTTACAAAAATAAAAACCTACCTGTAAAAGAGGACGTAGGCCTCAGCGTAAGGTAGGTGATGCAAAGGTAGCGGTGATACAGCGTGATCATCGAACATGTACCAGCCGCGACCGTTGCGAGCAATACACGTATAATGCCCCCCACCCGCTGTCCCGGCGTGACAGATCACAGCACATAGCTCGTATCTCGTTATCTTCGACGTACAGTCTGTGGACAAAGGAATTTTAAATCAGATTTATTCAGGAATCATTTTGAGCTTGTTTTGAATTGGAAAGACATGGATACATATTTATTTATTCATTTTGTATAACTATATTCAAACAAGACAACTTACAATATTGGATGCAATATATCACTTCTGTCGTTTCCTGACTTGTAGTATGTATTAGGATGATTTTATTCGGCTGCGTTAGAAGAACGCTTATTACTCTGGAAATATTCCAGTTCATGTATCTATTCTTTCTTTGGTAGACTTAATTCTTAAGAACATTCGCATCCTCCCTAAATAGACACTATTATATTTCCGTGGTTTCCGCTAAGTAAGTAAAAAGGATATGTTTTTGTAAACATAGCTCAAAAATATCCTTGTAATTACATAAACATGAAATATAACTTAATAAATTTATATCAACCTATATCAATCTATAGCCAAAATTGCTGAAGACTATTATGCATAGGTAAACTCTCTATTCGATAACATGATTTCTTCCAGAGAATTTCAACTAGAAAAGACGCGTCTGGTACTTTTGTTTTAAAAAAATGTAATACGATTCATACCAGTCTTAAAAAAACAAAAATAAACTAACAATAAACTAAAAATACATCCGTAAACGTAAAATCAGATATTGTAATGCAAGGTTAAGTGAAGTGAGAGTTCAGTATTCAAATCAGCCGGGATCAGTGTTAAACCAAAATAAACAATAGAATATGCTTATCCGAAATATATACGTACACCACTCAGTATTAGCATAAAAAGACCATAATATTAAATCATTTAGGATATATTTATGTAACGTTATTATATTTGTTCAATTTCTCACTTGAGTCGGAGCGTCACCATTTAATATTCTCCATTGCATGTAAAAGGGCAATTTCATATGTTTATAACAGAAACGCACTTACAGACAGACAGACTGAACTCTCCTATCGCCGAGCACTAACTGGCGCATCAAACCGACTATTAGAAGCCGTTTCCACGATGGCAACCGACCACCGACCATCCTGACCTTGGTCGGGGGGATATTAAAATGGATCGTGTATAATATCCCACCTGACCAAGGTCAGGATGGTCGGTGGTCGGTTTCCATCGTGTAGAAGGCCTTTAAATCAATAACTGCACCATCCCCGTCGTCACTCCCCGTCTAGCCACCCCGTCCTTTCTCCCCTTCTACCCATCTCGTCCCTCATCCCGTCCGCTCTAGATACGAGTACTTCAGTCACATGTTTTATTTAGATTGAAGAGTTTTAAAATGTCACAGAGGGGGGGGGGGGGAGGCCCTGTTTTTATGAAAAAAGTGCCCTTTAAAATGGAATTTCTCGCAAACGGATACCTTTTATTGCGTTGTGGGAAATGACGCCAGGTGTTGGGTCATATGCGAAATTTCCAATTGCACTTGTTCGTGGTTTTTAGGGTTCCGTAGCCAAATGGCAAAAAACGGAACCCTTATAGATTCGTCAAGTCTGTCTGTCTGTCCGTCCGTATGTCACAGCCATTTATTTCCGAAACTATAAGAGCTATACTGTTGAAATTTTGTCAGTCTATGTATTCTGTGAACCGCATTAAGATTTTTACATAAAAATAGAAGAAAAACAATACATTTTGGGGGTCCCCATACTTGGAACTGAAACTCAAAAATTTTTTTTTCATCAATCCTATACGTGTGGGGTATCTATGGATAGGTCTTCAAAAATGATGTTGAGGTTTCTATTATCATTTTTTTCTAAACTGAATGGTTTGCGCGAGAGACACTTCCAAAGTGGAAAAATGCCCCCCCCCCTTCTAACTTCTAAAATAAGAGTGATAAAACTAAAAAAAAATATGTTGTACATTACCATGCAAACTACCAACGAAAATTGGTTTGAACGAGATCTAGCGAGTAGTTTTTTTTTTAATACGTCATAAATCGTAACACGCAATTTACCTTTCATCCAATCAAAATACTATTATTAAAACATCGATGAAAGTTACAACGAACTACAAAAACATTTATATGATGTTACTTGCTGATACGGAACCCTTCATGGGCGAGTCCGACTCGCACTTGGCCGTTTTTTATTATTACAAGTGTGGTTTAAATTGATTAGTTGGTTGGTATGGTTTTAATATGTATGGTATGGCTCGTATACGTGTACAGCGCATGTACCAACTATAAATCAATAACCCTCTGCACGCGTCTGTGGGTATGGGGGTCCATAAAATCGTTAATATACTAATCGTCAATTAATAATAGGTCTTTACCGATGAAATTTCCGTTTTGCATGCAATAAGTGAAAGTACTTATTTTTTCAAACTATTTCAAACTGTTATTCGAAGTAATCACCAATGCAATCGACGCATCTTTGCTAACGCATTGGCAGTTTATTGATGCCCTTCTTGTATAAATTAGCTGGACGGGAGGTAACAAACTCTTCAAAGGCATTTTGTACTGCCTCTCGGGAATTGAATTTTTTACCCACTACAAAGTTGTCTAAATTTTGGAAAAAGTAATAGTCAGTAGGTGCAAGGTCTGGTGAGTATGGCGGATGAGGGAGAGCTTCCAACCCCGCTCTTGCAGCTTGGAGACTGTCTGTTGCGCAGTATGGTAACGCGCGTTGTCGTGAAGGAGCAGTGGGGACGACCGATTGACCAAAGCTGGTGGCAGATGTGTAAGCTTCTCCATCATTCTCTCCAGTTTTTCACAGTACACATCTGCATTAATGCCGTTTTGTAAAAAGCTGTGGTGAATCACACCCGCACTAGACCTAGACTAGGTGCTGAACCAGGGTCTAACCAACTTGCTGAGCGCTTTCGATTGTCGAACAGAATCCATTTTTCGTCGCAAGTAACAATTCGTTTCAAAATTCCTTCATTTCTTTGCCTGTTGAGCAGCGCAAGGCAGGTCTCGACGCGTACGTTGCGCTGGCGATCGTTTAGGTAGTGGGGCACCCATCTATCAAGCTTTTTTACCTTGACAATTTGTCGCAAATGGACCAATATCATTTTGATGCTTACATTAAAAGCTGCTGCTAGCTCAGCTGTAGATTGAGTTTCGTCAACTTCCACAATCGCCTTTAATTCATTATTGTTAACCAAAGTCTCCGGACGACCAAGAGCTTCATTTTTCAAGTCAAAATTTCCAGAACGGAACCGGGAAAACCAAGAACGGGTTCTGCGTTCGTTTGTACAGTTATCTCCGTAAACGTTTTTGATGTTACGTGCCGTTTGTGTCGCGTTGGTGCCACGACGGAACTCATATTCCATAATTACACGATTTTTTAAAGTATCCATTATGACGAAAAATTTTCAAATGTAATGAAAATACAACGCTAATCAAAAAACAAAAGACTGAGTTTGTAAATAGAATGTCATGGTTTTAAAACTAAATGAATTTGAATTTAGAATACAGAGCCATTACAAACTTTTTTTGATTTGAAATGACCAGTACTGAAGAACGGTAATTTCATAGGTAAAGACCTAATATGTGTATTAAATTCTCGATATTTATTTAGGTGTTTATCGAAATATTACTGACATAACATCGGTTTCTTCAGATACTGTTCTTACATAAAAGATTTACAGATGTAAAAGATTCCAAATCAGATGGAAAATTACGTTAAGATACAATGGTCTCAAAATGCCATTAACCTTAGTAAATCTTCATGCAGTCAACAAACAAAGTAACTTGAGTTGATAAATTATTTTATTATACAAAACTTTCCAGAAATATGCTTCGGTGTAGACCTCATTGTTGCAACTAAGACATTGTCCCACTGATGCATACAATTTAACTTTATTGCTGTAAGTGGGGGCAAATTGTTGTTTTAAGTGATATCGTATATGAGGGTAGAGAAGGGAAGTGTGCAATTGTAGTGCATGCAATCTTAAATCACGAGTACGAATACGTACATTACGTTGTGTTGAGTTTAGCGTTGCCAAGCGTCCGGATAAAGCCGGACATAGGTAGGCTTTTTGATTGCGTGTCCGGTCAAAATAAACGGTGTCCAGTCGGACACCGTTTATTTCCGGCATTTGTTAGACTTTTTACATTTCGCAAACGAGCGAGAGCTGAGCTACTTAAGCCTGATTTGGCATTCGATTTTATTCATTATTTCATTAGAACTTAAAAAGATTTATGGCAATAATCAAAAAAGTTTGATTTTACATACATATTTTTATCGTACCTATTAATATACCTATTAATAAATCCTCAATAATGTAGGGTGTCCGGCCTTTCTATATAAATGTCTGGCCTGCTATTAGATTTGGCGACCTGGCAACCCTAGCTGAGTTTATAGTTGTATAAAGTTTTATTATATGCCATTTTTTATTGTAAAAATGTAGGTACTGAGAGTTTTCCCTTAATTGGAATATAATATGCTTTATTTTTAATTTTTAACCCTTACAATTTGATAGACATATGTACAACGCTCGATCTTGGCTAAAAGTTGAATCGTACAGGTTAACTTAAAATCGAAAAATTGATAATATTACTTTGTATTTAACGAACATTTTTTTCCTATAACACCAGCAATTTTTTGTAGCTACCATCTTGATTTTACATTGTACATGAATTTATGCAATGGTATCACTTCTTCAGACGCCAAATGAAACGTCAAACACCTTAACAATATGGCTGGCAAAACTATGCTTAATTTTAAAAACCAATATTTTTAATATCGCAGTTAATTTAATTTCGTCGTTTATATTCTTTTATAGTTCCCGGAAAATCAAAAAATGAGAAAAAATAGAAAGGCAAAGACCATGAAAACAAGTTTATCCTAACTCTTTTGTCCATAACGCCGTAAGATATAATTAAATAATAAATATTTAGAACATCTGATATAGACAACATATACATACAATTTATTTGTTCTTAAAAAAGACTACAATATATGTTTGAAAATTCTCGTCAGCTTTTATTTAGAGTAACATTTTAAAACAACAAAAGAAATAAAACTATTAGACGAAGTAGAGTACAAAAGAATTACATACCTCATCTTGCATTAGCCTACACCAGCGCGTCGCAGCCCTACTAATGTTATATATTTATCAGACCTTAGCCAGATAATTAAGTACTACTCTAGATAGACAGAGATTGTTAGACCGATGTCTGCTCACAACGAATTCAGTCCCTAGTATGACTCTGGCTTTAGTGCTCCGCGGCTTTTATATAGCGACCCATGTCTTGGAGGAGGGCATTCAACCCCTTAAACGATCAATACATATAATTATAACGGCGCAGACGGGTGCGCAGAAATCCCTTTTTGATATTTCGTCTAGACAGACTCCTACTAAAATTTCCCACTGGCTGAATTTGGACATCTTACACACAACATCATCTAGTCCCAAAGTAAGCAAGAGCTTGTGTTATGGGTACTAAACCACTGATATAAATACATAAACATACTTTTTTTGTAAATACATACATATTATACATAGAAAACACCCAGACTCCGAAACAAATATTTGTGGATCACACAAATATTTGGCCTGACCCGGGAATCGAACCCGAGACCTCTTGATCAGCAGCCGCATACGCTAGCCAACAAGGCCCAACAACCCAATTATAATGAGGGAGTAAATAACGTGAAAGACGTAAACGGTTCTTCAAAGCTTTGAAGCAATTACATACATACTTGTACAATGCTTTTGATGAATCAGAATACATTAAATTTTAATAAATCATCATGGACGTATAAAAAAAGGCGGACGGAACTCCCGCTAAGACAAAACTGAGGCACTGTAATGCCAGCGGAGCTTTGTGTGTGTGAATGCGTTTAGGGTTGCCAAGTTACCCAAATTTATGCCTATACACAGTAAAAAAACACAGTCAATGAATAAAAATAAAAAATAAAAAGTGATATAAAAACATTTTACCGTAAGGAAACAACACAAGGAAACAACAAAAAATACATTATTAAATAAAAATTATAATTACCCCCTACAACCTCACAAACTTTAGGTCTTTTTTAATATTAGAAGTTTAGATAAATAGGTAAAAAATACTGTAAGCAACCGAATAACCATAGACAATTAATTGTTCGATGTTGTCAATTTTTTTTTTATCCGATACTATTTTTTAAGAGTCATGTAAAATCAATCAGCTTCAAAAAGCTACAAAATTAAACATTTATTTATGATAATTTTGGACTAAATTCTACCATCGACATCTACTTATGTAAATTGTAACAGAAAATACGAAAAGTCTATACATATAAATAACAAAATAGAACTGACTGTTCTGTACTATCAGAAAACCGTATAAAGCAAATCATTAAAGCCGCAGGAAGCAAACCATCATCATCCACCCGTGAACACAGACTTACTTACAAATGCCATTTCGCTTCTCTTATCGCTTAAAACTCTTTCTTCTTCTTGTTTCAACGAAACGACTGGCATGGGACCTCCGCAACCCCGAGGACGAACTGGAATTCGAAGATTGAACTATTTGTCAGTTTATTTGAGGGCACTGACTTCCCAATAACGATTGCCATAGATGTTCATGACAACCGGGACCGACGGCTTTACATGCTTATCGTTTAGTAAACTTTATGTACATTTCTAAATATTAATTATTTTATTCTAAGTATAACGTTATTTTATTCCTCGTTGCTTCCTTGAATATTGTTGACACCAAATAATATGTAAATTAAAACCATGATTATGTTAAGTTTAAAAGCTATATCGTTACGTGATAGTATAACATATTCAACTACATTTTGTGTTAGAATAATGTAATGTAAGCAGCTTTACATAATATTTAACGTTTATTACAAGAGATTCGATTGTTTAAATCCTACTAATATTATAAACTCGAAAGTTTGTGAGTATGTACGTGTGTGTGTATGTATGTTGCTCTTTCACGCAAAAACTACTAAACGGATTTGCATGAAACTTTACAGTAATATAGCTTATATATCAGAATAACACATAGGTTACTTTTTACTGCAATAATCGAGATTTATTTTATATAATATAGATTATTAAAATACATAAATCGTAGATGTCAAAATGTATCGCTGTTTATCTCCTGTCAAAACTTCACAGGTTGCTAGGCATAACACACTTGCATAGCAACCATGATTATAGTTTATCGAAAATACGCGCGTAACACCGCGCGGGGCGCAGATAATTTATACAATAAATTCATTCGTGATGTCATGTTTCATTGATGAATGCTAGATCGCTGGCCCAATTATGTAGAAGCATCCTAATAGGTCGCCATTGTGTGGGTCCCCATGCTGCATAGTCCGCAACGAGTATGGTGACCCGTACTCTTGGGGGTTTACACATGCAGCAGGCAGAGCAGTCACTATGGCAGGCTCATTTATAAAAAAAAAACAAAATGGCGAATTTTTGTAGACAAACAAAATGGCGGCTTCTCTTCACCACTTGACCAATTGATTTTTCTGATATATGACATAGAGCTGTTTTTTGACATCAGAATGTAATAATGTAATACACAGACTTGTTGGTCTAGCCGTTAGCGTACGCGATTTTTCTTACAAGAAATTCTTAATAACACAGCGGAATATGAAAGTTTAGCAATGTTCCTGTGCTTCAGGGAGCCCTTCAAGGCGTCGGTTTCTGTTGTCATGAACATCTACGTTAATGGTTATTGGGAAGTGAGTGCCCTCAAATATAATGAGAACTAGTAACACCTCCGAATTCAGATTGTCCCCAGGCTTGCGGAGGTACGATGCCAGACGTTTCGTGGAAAAACTGATATTCAGGTAAAACCGGGAAATAATAATTTGGGAATAATTGAGCCTAGGAAGATGTATACCAGTATAATAAAAAATAACTAACCTTTGTGTGTGTAGGGTGCCATATTAAGGTCATTGATGGGGAACGAGACCCTAGCGCCGACCTTCGCGCTGAACATGAGCTCGTGACGGAACCGCTTCAGATGAACACACAACACCTCCGGCAAGCGCACCACACCCGACATCTTCACTCCGTTACGTAGTTTATTGCAGCGGGAACAACTAAACAAAAAAAGTTAAGTCAGATTAAGAACACCGAGTTTTTCCACCCCTATATATTCTGTTACTGAGGTAAATATGGTTCCGTGTGGTGACGGATTAAGAATACAAAGTGTCACTATTCATCCCGCGGGTGTCGTAAAAGGCGTCAAGCGATAAACTACGCAAGACAACATCAATGCAAAGAGAAGGAAAACTTGAAACCAACCCTATAGTAACCCGTCTGGTCAGCGTGGTATAGTAGGCCAAAACATCCTTTCTAAGGAGAGGCCTATGTCCAGCAGTGGACTGTTAAAGGCTGTTGATGATGATGAACTTAAAATAATTGTTTTTGATTACTAAGGCCCAGATACAATATCCCGTGGTCCAAACCAAGCACTGAACGGCTCGGAGTCAGAGCTCTCGTGGTCGAGTGAAGCCGAGGAGCGGTATGAGACAGACAGTCCTATGAGTCCACTGTGGGCTCACGTCATGTGTATGGCTCCAAGTCCGTGAGCAGTAACTTGTTCTGAATTTTTTTTCGCGAACGTACCAGTTAGGCCTTTTAAATTTTTAGGACTTGTGACCAAGGTATTTGAGTGTGAAAACAATGAATACAAATCAAAAAAATATATAGTCACCAACTGCTTGGACTTATGTAATAGTTTTGTAATATTGTATGGGGACTGTGTTAAAGCTCACATAGTTTCACAATATTCTATTTACTCGATGTATGTAGGGAACCTGGTAAATTGTCTGAGAGGGTCATCCTCGTTCAGATACCAGTCTCAAATTGTAATATAATTTGTAAGTAACCTTTTGTGAAAGAAAACAATTCGTAAATACACTACTTTAAAAGACTCAGCACAGTATAAACTGTACTAACCTGTACATATTATCGCCTTTTAGTTCATCGGCACTGAAGAATGCAGCGAGACAGTCCTGTAGTGAGACGATGGGTCCGTAAAACCAGGATCGAAGCCAACTTAGTAACCACCATACCTGGATAAACAATGCACTCAAATATAATCCTTCCATTAAAAAGTAAAATATCCTATAAAATACAGAACTATTTAAATACATATAGGGTAGACAAAAACAAGTAATAGTGCAAAAAGCATCAAGTCAGTAAGTTCCGGGGTATTTATGGGGTAGCTTTAGAGGGACATTCATTTATTTCATGAGATAATTTTTATTAGCTTATGACCCACTCCCTCCTATAAATAACAAAAATAAAAAATAGGCGGATCCTTCCCCCCTGTTAAATTTATTACGTAATAATCTAAAGCAATCCCCAACCCGTACTTGGCCAGTGTGGGGACGTATGGTCTTAATGCTCTCCTGAGAGCTCAACAAAAAAATCTAAAGAAAATGAATATATCTTTGGCAGGTTTTGATGTTCTGTGAATCGTCTTACGTAGTAAATGGATGGCCCCTAGTAAGGTCTTATACTGTGAGGAAAATAAAATACTAATTGTGTATCTACTTTGTGCGTTTCAAATATATGGTGCAAAGCACTACTGCTGTTATAAGCACGTATATCTATAAAAAATAAATAAAATGAAAATGACTGTTTGTCTTTTCAAACTAAAAGCTTTTTACTGAATACATAAGCAAGTATATGAGGCACTTATGTCAAAAATTTTTGCCTGTTTGCTTCGACTATTCTCTGGAAAGGCTAGACCGATTTCGACGGCATTCTCGTTGCCAGATAGTTGATGTTATAAGGAGTTACTAAGGCTTTTTTATACTTGCTTCGCTCCGCTGTGTTTCTATTAGCAAAAATAGGCAAATATGACATTCCAAGAAAGACTTGAATTTTGTTATTTATTTATTATTTATTGCCTAAGTTATTCCTTCTGTCATCAGTTATCTTCCAGTGATAGTCCTGTCAAAACTGGTTCAGCCATCCCAGAGATTAGCCGGAACAGACAAATTTTTTTTTTTCTTGTTGATTTAAGTATCGTATATCATTTCAAATGCATTTAGTATAAAACTGTTCATTTAATATTACAAACAGACACTTTAAATTTATTTATTTGTATACATTTTAAATGGCAACAAAAAAAACTAGTCTTGTTAGTAATAAAAAAAAAGCTTCAATTTACGCTTTACAACAGAATCGATTCTACACAAACTATATTCCGAAATCGAACCTGCAGCGCTGTTGAACCCTCCTCAATGACGTCACAATATATATATGTAGAACTTACAGGCGTTAAAGGCGTGGTCCAGCTAACAGGTTCCAAGCTACTAGTTTGTTCACGCGAGGGTTGGCGCCCACGTACCCAAGACTCCTGGGCGCTGTGAGGCACGTGGTGATTCAGGATGGGCTGCTGACACCGTATCACTGCTAGATGTTCTCGTGAGGGTATGGGGAGGGACAGGTCTTGGAAGGTCTCCACTCGCGTTGACACCTGTCATGGGAATAAATAATTAGGAAAAATACTTATATTTAGCAGCTTTAGTTATCTATTTTTTTTATTGATGAATACAATGTATACTTGTTGATGAAACTGTGAAGGAACGTGTAAGGAACGAGTCAATTAGACGACACGTTGATTGTAATGTTTTATTAATGACTCTCTTATCTCTGTAAGACTCCAACTAATTTGACTTAAACTAAAGCTTATATACAATGTAAGATGTGTACAGTTTAGGTGGGGGCTACTATGAGATATTATTTACTTAATCGAATTGCTTAATTGACAGTATGTTGTTTATACTTCCTTAATTAATATTTATAATATTACTATTGTTTGAGGGCACGTACGTTAACTTTAGTAAAACAATTATTTAATCACGTAACCGTGCAAAGATCTAAAACTACTATTTTGCTATGGCTTTGCCCATAGATATTCCCCCTCTAAAGAGAAGAAACATCCTTACATTACTATTATATACTATTGTTGTATATTATAATTGGAATCTAACCGTCTGGTGGGAGACTCTACCAGAACGTGTCCTTTTTTCTGTTTGCTTATCTGCTTGTGAAGATTCTGTTTTCTTGTCTCCGATTGTTTGTTCGCTTATCTTGCTATTTTCATTTGGGAAGTGTATTAATTCTATTTTTAATGATTTATTGGCTTTTAGTCGTTTTAACTCGCTATCATTCTTTTGATATTTTTCTACCTCGTGCCAATCGATTGCCGAGGGTAAGGTTATCGTCTCGATAACTCGAGATAAGGCATCGGCTACCACATTCTTGTGGCCACTGATGTGCTGGATATCCGTACTGAATTGTGATATATAATCCAGATATCTGATTCGTCTAGGGGTATCATCCAATGATGGCTTCTTGTCGAAAGCATGCACTAGTGGTTTGTGATCCGTGTAGACTGTAAATTCTCGTCCTTCTATGAGTCTTCTGAAGTGTTTTATAGCCATATAGATTCCTAGCAGCTCTCTATCATAGGTAGAGTATTTTGTTTGGGCTTCACTAAATGATTTGGAGAAAAAAGCTATTGGTTCCCATTTTGTTTTTCTTCGCTGCTGTAGTACAGCGCCTGCGCATTTGAGACTAGCATCTGTCATTAACGCTATTTGTGCGTTGCTGTCCGGATATGCCAATGTAGTTAATTGTCGAATGTCCTGCTTGCAGCGTTCAAACGCGTGGTTTGATTCAGTATTCCACTGGATAACCGTCTTATCATTTTTCTTACTATTAATTAAATATTTATTTAACGGTGCCTGATGCTTTGCTGCGTGTGGGATACTGCTTCTGTAGAAATTAATCATACCCAAAAAACGTCGTAACTCATTTACCGTTTGTGGTTTAGGGTACTTGTTTATAGCTTGAATCTTTTCCATAGTAGGAGTCAACCCTTGGCTCGTTATATGATAACCGAGGAAATCAATCTCCGACTTGGCGAATTCACATTTGCTTGTATTTATTGTTATGCCATTTTTATGTAGGCGCTTAAACACCTCCTCTAAGTGTTCATAATGTTCCTTAAGGTTATTTTTCTTGTCAGCGATAAATATGTCGTCCACATATACAAATACGTAGTCCAAGTCTCTGAATAAAGAGTCCATAAATTTTTGGAAGGACTGTGCTGCATTTCGCAACCCGAATGGCATTCTGATGAATTCAAAAAGTCCAAAAGGGGTTATTATCGCTGTTTTCTCTGGTTCAGCAACGGGCAGTATGTGAAAAGCTTTCTTTATGTCTATCTTGCTGAATATTCCTTTTCCGCTTGCTACATACGTGAAATCGAGTAGCCTTGGCAGCGGGTACCTGTCTGGTACTGTTATTTTATTTAGTGCGCGGTAATCTCCGCATGCTCTCCATTCGCCATTCTTCTTCTTGACTAAATGGAGTGGCGATGCCCATTGACTGCTTGAAGGACGGCATATTCCCATGTCCATCATATCTTGGAATTCTTGTTTTGCAATCCTGTATTTGTCAGGAGGTAATGGACGTGCTCGCGTAAATACTGGGAAACCCTTTGTTATTATTTGATGCTGTACTCGGTGCTTAGTCTGTAGATTCATTGATCTAGGCTTTGTAATATCTTCATATTTCTCTAATAATCCCTTTATTGGTTCCTGTAGAGAAGCGTTTATAGATCGCACGGATGCAATTTTTGTTCTTACTATTTTGGCAGGCGTTTTCAGACCTGTTTTTTTATCGATCAGTTTTTTTCCGTGTATATCCACTAATAACTGATAATGATTCAGAAAATCAGCTCCCAGGATTGGCATCTTGACATCGGCAATGGTAAATGTCCATTTAAAGCTTCGGCGTAGTCCTAGGTTAAGCGTTAAAGTGCGTTCCCCGTATGTATTTATAGGGGTCCCGTTTGCGGCGAATAATTGGTATTCGCATGCCTGGCTCTTCTTATTTGTGCTATTTATAACCGAAATGTTAGCACCCGTGTCGACTAAAAATCTATAACCACTGTTTGAGTCAGTTATAGTTAGACGGTTTGCTGGGTGGATAGCACAGAGGCCCGTCTTATTCTGTGCTAATTTTAGTTTTCCGATGGCCTGTTATTTTTAATTGTATTCCATGCACAAGGCTTATTGCATCTATATGAATCCTGCTTGAACCGATTATGGAAATAACATAACCCGTTATGTGAGTTTCTGTGGCGCGACCTTGACCGTGAATGTGGCATATGTCGTGTTTGGTATTTGCTGCGTTGCCTAGGTTGATGCTCGCGTATGCTGCGTAATGCATTTATTTCTATTCGCATGGCTTCAAGTTGTGACGTTATGTTTGTAACTAGGTTAATGTCAACCGCTGTTTCTTGAATATTTCTTTTGTTGTAGGTCAAGTTCTCGTAAATTTTATCGGCTAATTCGCTCAAGTGGTCTAACGACATATTGTTTGTCACCGATAATATCGCTGTTAGTGAAGCGGGGAGTTGCCTTAGCCACAGCAGGTGAATAGTGTCGTCGTTTATTTTTCCACATCCAGCTTCTTTCATTTTTCTCAGGAGCTGGGAAGGCTTCTGGTCTCCAAGGTCCATTTCTGCTAGTAGTCTGTGGAAACGTCGGTGTTCGCTCTCTTCGTAGCAGTTTATCAGACGTTCCTTGATTGTGGAGTACTTGTTTTCGCTGGGTGGGTTAGTTAATATGTCACTGACTTGATGGACGACCTCTTTTGGTAGTTTGGATATTACCATGTTATATTTGTAATCTTCGCCCTGTTTTTGTGGTGCTATTATTGCTTCGAACTGGGCGAACCATAAACGTGGGGAGTCTGTCCAAAATTGCGGTAGTTTGTCTGTGACCGTGATAGCAGCAACTGAATCGCACCCCGTGTCGCCTCTTGAAGGAGTTGTTGTTGGAGCCATTTTTGGGATGTGATACTTTCGTAATGCTATTGTTTTCTAGATTCACTGCTGAACACCATATAGGGTTCCGGTCGTCCCGGTATTATATCAGCACTAGAAACCAATAGATCACGTCGGGGTCACCAATTATTGCGTGTTATCCCAGGGAGTCAATTAGACGACACGTTGATTGTAATGTTTTATTAATGACTCTCTTATCTCTGTAAGACTCCAACTAATTTGACTTAAACTAAAGCTTATATACAATGTAAGATGTGTACAGTTTAGGTGGGGGCTACTATGAGATATTATTTACTTAATCGAATTGCTTAATTGACAGTATGTTGTTTATACTTCCTTAATTAATATTTATAATATTACTATTGTTTGAGGGCACGTACGTTAACTTTAGTAAAACAATTATTTAATCACGTAACCGTGCAAAGATCTAAAACTACTATTTTGCTATGGCTTTGCCCATAGTGTCCCTCCGACAGAAAGGGAGGATCCTCAGACCAGGCGAGGTGATCATGCCTGGTGGGCCAATGCCCAACGGTTGATGTTGGGATGTTGTATATTATGTTAATCGGCGAGAGAATTTCACTCTTGCGATTCAGGATTAGTAGTTACTCAGTATAGATCATTCCGTGTTTTCTTCGTGGTTCAGTGTTTCTTCGGTAGATGGCGCTGTTGTATGGGTTCTGTCACGCTGTATGTGGAAGTCGTCACAAAACATTAACTCAGTGTTCAAGTCCAATATTTGGCTTGACCTTTTTTAAGTTACTAGTCAGTCGGTACGTAATAATGATAGTGTGTTCAGAACATACTGAAAAATATTTGTAACTGGCAACTTTTTTATTCTTTATTATTTATATAATAACCTGTCTGGCTTGCTAGTTGACTGTAGTCAAAATCAGTCTTTATATTTCTTATATTTCTGTAATGAGGTTCACTCAAACACTTTTATAAGTTAAGACTTTATAAGCAAGTTGTCGCTGGCATTTCTAATGACTAGACATGAGTTAAAACGAAATAAAAGATCTAAGTATCATTTAGCATTTTGCACCATGGGTTATGGAGACCTCTGGTGGTGTAAAGTTGAAGGGAACTTTTTAATACCAGTGACACTACCAAAGACTTGGATCAAGACTTAGGTTTTGCATTGCATGACACAGTAGACCATCCTAATAATGACAGTATTCTTGCTGTCGTATTTCGTTGGTGAGTGTGAGACCGGAGACCGAAATATTCTGCATCATTCAACCGGCCTTAGGAGGCCGGGAGATTGATGTAGAATTTTCTGACCAGGCCGCCATGGTATGCGTCACCATGCTGCATTGCCTACACTCGCAGTGAGGATGGTAGCCCCTACTCCTGGATTGTACTCATGCTTTCCATCAGGCAGAGTAGAGTTACTTTGGTAGGCTTACATATAAAAAAAAATGATGATATTATTGTATCATGACATGTGGTCACGGTTAATAATTACAACACTGAAATGCGTCTGATAAAGGAAAATTATCTTATTCTAACGTGTTTGGTCACTAGGAAAAAATGCTATTTGGAGTTAGTGACAACTATTTAGTGATAGTGTTACGGGTACTATAATACGTTTTCCACTATCAGTGACGCAAGCTGTTGGTGTTAATTAGAAGCTGTTAGATAGCTAGTAGTGTGGTGTACCCGGTTGCAGATGAGGCACTGCACTGAGGAGAGCAGCTTGCCGTCGAACACGTCGGAGATGACGGAGCGGTAGCGCACGCCGCCCGCCGACCCGTCCCCACCCCCGCACCCGCCCGCGCCGCTCGCTCTGATAAAGATACCACCACATACTTTACTATGGCACTAACGTCACTGTGCCTGAAAGACTAGCATAGATAGCTTAACCGACTAGTCTTTATTATTCTCAAGTTTTTCCACGGAACGACTGGCATTGAACCTCCACAACACTGATTGCGAACTGAATTCAAAGGTGGGACTAGTTATCAGTATATTTGAGAGTACTGACCCAAGGTACTGTATGGGCAGCTTTGTTAGCAAGAAGTATTATTGGTCCATACTTTTTTTGAAGATCGTCGAGGAAATGTTGTAACAGTGAATACAGAGCGGTACATTGCCTTGCTATCGAACTATTTTTCACCAGCGCTACAGGATTTCGATGGTTTTAATCAACGATCGTGGTTTCAAAAAGATGGGGGCAACATGCCACACTTCCGACAACTCATTAGGTGTTGTTGACAAAACTTTTGGACAAAAAGTAATATCCAAAATGGGTGCCAACAGCCAACAGCCCGGAGTTATCCCCAATGGACTTCTGTCTTTGAGGATACCTTAAAAGCAAAGTTTTCAAAGCAACCCAGAGTCCCTAGAGGAATTAAAGGAAAATATTTGAGAGGAAATGCAAAACATTTCACGAAACACTTCTGAGGCCGTCATTAAAAAATTTCGCTCCAGGTTGCAGCATTGTCAAAATAGTCAAGGATCACACAAAGATGAGGTAATTTTTAAAATATAAAATCCTCATTTGTGTACTTTAATAATAAATAAACAGTTTTTATCTCACATAACTAATTTCTTTTAAATCATCATTTGAAATGTAAAAGAACTTTTGTCCCAACAAGTGTTAAAAAAATACTACCTAATCATTCAAAAACTAACATTTCAATTCATTAAAGCATTGAAAAAAAAATAACTTACGCGTTATCTGTCCTAGGATCCGGTGCGTCGCTGGCCCCGCTAGAACATGTCTCATACCGCTCCTCGGCTTCACTCGACCACGAGAGTTCTGACTCCGAGCCGTTCAGTGCTTGGTTTGGACCACGGGATGTTGTATCTGGGCCTTAGTAATTAAAAACAATTATTGAAAGTAGAATTTGACAAATGTCAAAAATATTTTCGTTTTATTGAATCGTTACAATGCTTGGTTTAAGGTAAATCGCACACTTATCAGAGGCGAACGCGTCGAACGAGCCGAACAAACGAATTTTAGAATTCTTTATATGAAATCTCATGAAACCTCGCACACTTACCCGTCGAATCGTCCGCATCTGGAAGAACCTCAGAAACCTAGACGAATTCGGATGACGTCATAAAATTCGGCGCGGATGATGCGGTCGCCTCGATCGATGCGCCCGCATTCTATCAATTGCGTATGACAGAGCAACGCACGAGTACTATTTCTTGAAATGATTTCTTCGACGCGGTCGATTCTTCCGATGCGGATAAGTGTGCGCGGCCTCCTTGACTTCGGTTCGTTCGGCGCGGTTAAGTGTGCGATCACTATTAATCTTATATATAAAATTCTCTTGTTACAACGTTCGTTGCCATACTCCTCCGAAACGGATGGACCGATTTGTCTAAAATTTTGTGTGTATGTCGGGTAGGTCTGAGAATCAGCTAACATCATCATCATTTTTCTTAGTTCTTGGACGCGAGCGGAGCCGCGGGCATCTTCTAGTATGAAATAAGCGCTCATAGCCAATTGACTTTAGGTTATTGGAAACAATCACCGAGGGTAAAAGCAACGAAGGCGCGGTCAACGGTCGGTAGACGATCGCGCTGTCATATTTAGTTAGTGAATGCGAAACTGCATTGTATGCAATACGAATAAAGATGTGACTTTTACTACTGGATTCTACTCATGCTTTCCATCTGGTGGAGTAGACTCACACAGAGTTCAATAAAAAAAAACTCCTGTAAACGAACTCTTATTTCAATGAAAGAACCATTTTTTTAAATTGGCCATAAACTTCGTACAGTAATAGGGTAACTTAGGGTCAAAAGAGGGTAATAGTAAATACAAATATAAACTAATAAAAATACCACTTACCATTGGTTTGTTGTGTGTACAAATGGTACTGAAGTTGGTGTGTGCCAGCGAAACTGGCTGATCGGCGGTGACGAGACGGTGGGTCTTGTGATACTCTGGAAATTAAGCTAACATTGTATATGTCGTGCAAATTTATTATATATATATCGAAAATAATTTCTTCTTCCTAGCCTTTTATTCCCAAGATTATTTGGGATCGGCTACTCGTTCAACCTAAATATCAGTTTTTCCACGGAGCGACTGGCATCGGACCTCCGAAACCCTGAGGGAGAACTGAAATTCCAACTAATTTTCAGTACATTTGAAGGCATTTAGTTCCCAATAACGATTGCTATAGATGTTCATGACAACCGAGACCGACGACTTGACGCGATTACCGTTAAAATTCCGTACTCCGGACTGTGATTAAGAATTTCCTGTCAGAAAAACCCAAGAACAGTTTTTGACTCGATCCGGGATTTGAACCAGAGACCTCTTGATCAGCAGTCGCATACGCTAACCACTAGACCAACGAGGCAGTACATAATATCGAAAACTGTAACTCTTAATAAAAAATCTGACACTTGTATGAGATAACAACCTGTAACGTTTACATGTTGGTATGATGTACACCTGTCCGATTTCAGCGACGGCGGCCATTTTCAGCGGAGATCAGTCAACTGTACTCAATGAACTCTCTCTCTCTCTCTCTCTCTCTCTCTCTGATAAACGGCTATCAGAAACAATCAAGCGCAAGATCGAAGGCTTTACGTGCTCACCGAGCTACGGATCCAAACTCCAGGCTGTTTTAAAGCATTTATAACATCAGAAAAACTTAAATATAACTTTTTCACAAGATCCGGGAATCGAGTTCGAGACCTCTTAATCTCTTGACAAAGATGTTTAAAATAATTTGTTTTTTGGACTTTTTCACTCTCCAATGTGGGTTATGACCATCTCTATTTTTACCTTAAATATCCATCGGTTCGCGATTCGCTATACGAGGATGGTGCCGGTGATTTTCTTCTCATTCTCGAAAATAAAGGTGCGTCGTTCGCTATAACAAACAACAAAGTCTAGAAATATAAAGGTTTTCCTTGTGCTGAACTTAAACAAAATACAATCATATATTATTTGGTTAAGATTCTGTTCTTCGAAGATAGTAATCTAACTTCAACGTTTAACGAAGCTTCTCTCAAGTTCAAGAACATTGACTACACAGTAACACAAGTAAATTTGTGTCTCGTTACAAACTCGGTCATAAATAAAATGGTAAAAGCAAGACTCGAAGGGGGTTTAGTAATAGGTACTGTTTTATATTTCTTCCTATTTCAGGTACTAGATATACCAAACCCATAATGAACTATTTTAGCACTATTTCAAACTTTTATTGCTTATGAAAAATAAAGCTGAAATAAGGACTGTAGAGGAACGGCTGCCGTGTTCCTCCAACACAAAGGGAGAATCCTCCGACCAGACGGGGGTGATCATGCCTGGCGGGCTACTGCCCAACAGTTGATGTTGAGATGTATATATGGTAATCGGCGCGAGAATGTCACTTTCGCGATTCACGATTAGTAATTACTCCGTATAGATCGTTACGTGTTTTCTTCGTAGTCCAATGTTTCTTTGGTAGATGGCGCTATTGTATGATATTCGCTTGCGCTGTATGTGGAAGTCGCCACAAGGACTACTTCGGTAACAGACATTCTGATGGATTGGTAATTTGTAAAAACGCAGAAGTCCGGCTTGGCCACTTTGCATATCAAGACCGTAAGAACATGATGTTAAAGTCGAATATGCGAGAGACACTCATAGACCGTGGTGAGTAAGAGATGGAAAATGAAAGAGATGACTTACAGACTCTCTCTCCCGGCGAGCTGGCGGCGCGACGTCGCACGTGGACGGAGCGAGGCTCCTGGTGATCGCCGTCCGCCTCCGAATTCAACTTGTCCTCTGACGTATCCCAAACCTGCACACCCCGTATGTAATATTTTGTAATTTATCTTTCTAAAAACTCACAGACCAAAAATTCCACGATGTACTAGTCGTCATCAATCATGAACAGCCTGTAACAGTCCACTGCTGGACATAGGCCTCTCCTTTGAAAGGAGGTTTTAGCCTACTATACCACGCTGGCCAGACGAGTTGGTAAGGGTTTGTTTCAAGTTTTCCTTCTCTTGGCAGTGATGCTAGTTCCTATTTTTGCTCCTTTAGTCGCCTCTTATAACACCCATGGAATAAATAGGGGTATTGACACTTTGTATTCTTAATCCGTCACCACATGGACCTGTACTAAGTTTTCCGAGTAATGTCTAGGACATTGTATTATTAGATTTTTCGTCTAGAATTTTTCATTTAAGTATTAAGGTCTCATCGATTCGGTGTAAATTAGGAAAATCAGTTCATCATAATATGTATGTAAACCTAGTGTGAGTATTTCACATAAAAGTAGTTAGTGTACCTCTTCATTCATTGTCACACCACCCTACGGTAGACCGGTAGAGAATGACTAAAGCATTAAGTACGCCATTTTACTTTAATGCATAAAATTATTGAATAAAATAAATAAATGAACTCGATCACAGTACTCGCGTTTGGCGTTGCCATTGGCCAGCACTGTTCTCTTCGTATCGAACTGAAAGCGTATTGTTGAGAAATTAATTCACACTAGGCTCCGGTCAAGTAGCCATGAAATAGTAAGGTTATTTTAAGATCATCAGGAAAAAAATCTCCAGTGATGTATGTAGGTCATATACGATTTAAAAGATGAAATAAAGTTACCGGCTCTTTGAGTTCCTCGTGCAGCTGGTCCATAAAGCAGCGAAGAAACTCTTGTGTGTCGTGCTGATGGTAACCGCGAAACATTGGATGTACCTACAATTATACATTATGAAGTTAGAACATTTATTGGTAAATACAGACTATTGTGGCCATAATGGTCTACTTGCTCGATACCGCACTAACTTTATCAACGACGAGTATGATCTTGTCGAATCCTAGAACAACTTATCAACACACATAACTTAATAAACTGCTGGGTCTACGAATTTGTAAGTATCGCAGCTGATAATTTTTATGTTATAAGCATCCAATAACTTTCACCCTTATGGAGGTAACATTAGTGACGAACATTAAATCATCTTCCTAGCTTTTATTATTCGACAGTTTATATGGAGTCGGCTACTGTTTTTAAGGGTTTTACGTGAATATCAGTTTTTCCATGGAGCGACTGGCATCTAAACTCTCGTTACCCTGAGAGCGAACTCAATTCGAAGGTTTAACTAGTTGTCAGTATATTTGAGGGCACTGACTTCCTGATAATGATTGCCATTTAACGAGCGTTAATTAACTGCACCCTGCATTTAAGCTACACCCTGTATAGTGACAAAGACTACTCACATTACGAATGCCGTAAAGGATTCCATTTGGTACAACGTAGCCTCTTGTTTTCCTACTCCACATCTCTTTGACTAATTTTTGGTATGCTCTGAAAATATATACCTACTTTTAATAATGTCATTTCAACACAATTGAACTTGAAAAAGAAGACCAACCAAAAAAGAATATAATTGATTTTTAAGGAGTTAACTATACACGACAATTCTACAATTTCGTAATTTAAACGATTCATTGCTAGTGGTCCTACCGCGTAGTCCATAGGCAAAAAATATTGACCGTAGTTCTATCAGTTGGACGGGTAATTTTTTTTCAGACCATTTTTCTATCGGTTAGTCTATGGGAACATTGGTATGTGGCATTGGTTTGAAACATTAGCTTATTTTATCAACTTTTAATGGCTAAAAAATAAAAGTATTGGAAAAAATGGATTGGTATATTTGTAGGTAGAAAGAGAAAGAAGACACAGTGAAGTGGTATGTTTTTAAGTACATACTGAGATCCTAGTATGAGTTTATTACACAATATTTTTAATATTTGTGGCCTGTTAAATAGCTCTTTGTTATTTTGTATATTTTACTAAATGAATGGTTCAACGGTTGAATATTACATAGTAATTGTTAAGACCGTACAGTTTTATGGTGCAGGTAGGGATAATGCCCCAGGAACTGACCTGCTTATCCCCGGCTTCTTATCAGCCGCTAAGACAGCGACCGCAGCGGCACACTCGAGGAAGTATGACGTCAGCGGCGCAGTATTACTGAGCGCTTGCAGTGCCGCGTTCATATAACACGTGTTGCCCATGTTCTGCAGACCCACGAGACCTGAGCGAGCATCGTCTGGATTTCAACCATATGTTAGTTATATACTTAATGGGTTTAATATACCGCAAGTTGTATACTGCGGCTGGTGGCAGGAACTATCACCGGACACTGCTCATTAAATAAACACTTCCACACCATAACTGACAGTCCCCTATGCAGAGCATGCTTAGGGGCAGAGGAAACGGTGTCGCATGTACTCATTGAGTGCACAGGTGTCACCGAAAAACGGAAAAACACGCAAGTTTTTGAAACATCGACACATATCTTGATAGTGTTGTAGGAATTTCATTTTATTAATGGAGAGCTATGCTTTTGTACAAAGCTATACTTTGGCTGTCTCTCCTGCAGTAATATAACTGCCACACAACCCATCAGTGTTTAACAAGTTTTCATGGCTCTCGGGACGTTATACAAGGTTTACTAGTACTGTGTAAGTTACAGAAAAAAAAAACTGTTCAAATCACAAATTGTAAAATATTGTAGGATTGGGGTACTAGACGTCAATTTATGCAGATAATTAACTGACAGAAATTGATAACAGTAAAATTATTATATTATAAAGATCCTTTAATACTTTTTTTCTATTCTTTACTTTTTCTAATTAGCTCCTAAAATGATTACTCAGTTTGATGGAGCCTGAGTAAAATTAATTATAGCAGAGAGAGCAGATAATGTAGCATGGTGAACACATTATGGCAATCTGGTGAGATGCTTTTTCAAGCCCCACTAGAAGAACCAGAAATCAGAAAGGGAAACACGTGCAATGGGTAGTGAGTTTAAGGTTTTTTTTAAAACATTTTTTTATTAATATATCTCACCCCGGGGTCTGGCGTCATCATCATAATCCATGTCATCTGGGTCCAGATCGTCGTCTGCCATGGTGAAGCCGACCGAGTCGAGACGCCCTGGGCTCTCGACACATGTTGAATCTGGACTCGACTGGATCAAACAACGAAACATTATTATATATTTAGGCCTACCAAAGTGACTCTACTCTGCCTGATGGAAAGCATAAGTAGGATCCAGGAGTTTAGGTCAACATCTTAATTGTGATGGTAAGCAATACAATAGGGTACCCATACTATGGCGGCCTGGTTAGATGTTTCTGATTCGGCCTCCGGTCTCATACTCATCAACGAAATACGACAGTAAGATTGCTATCATTATCAGGATGGTCTTCAGGTTTTTTTTATTGAAGTATCCATTATGCTTCAATAAAAAATCGTGTATATACACTCATTTGCAAAAAAAACGGGCGGTTTCAATTTTCTTCCTGGCTGAAAAAAATTAAATACCAAAAAGGTTTTAATCATTTGAACATGTTACTGGACAGTCATAAAAGTGCCATAATGTTTATAAGAGTACCTTCCAAATTCAAATTTTTGACTGAGCCTGGTTTTCAAAGAAAACAACTTTTAACTACATTTTGTGGTGCGAATTCCTTATAGTTAATATCGACTTTAATTAACTTTCTGTCAATTTTTATTAAATTATCTGATGTCCTTGACATTTCAAAGTATTGTTATTGCTTTTAGCAGTCTCGAAATTGGTAGATAAAGTGATAAAAGCGAGCAAAATTATTGCGCTGCTTGAAGAAGGTTGCAGCCAAAGCTTCGTGGCTCAGAGGCTAAATGTGAGTCGGTCGACGGTTCAAAGGACCTGGCAGCGCTATCAAGAGACCGGTTCCGTCAAGAGAAGGCCTGGTTCTGGCAGACAGACATGTACCGAACCACGGGATGATCGTTTTCTAGTTAGTCAAGCGTTGAGAAATCGCAAATCTTCTTATGTGGACCTCAAGAACAGACTCGAAGAAGTAAGAAATGTGCAAATTAGTCTATGGACGGTCAGGAGGAGGCTTCTCGCTGCTAATATACACAGTCATCACCCGGCACGCGGCCCTAAATTACTCCGTGGACATCGAGTTGCCAGGCTTAGCTTCGCTCGAAATTGTGTGTCATGGACTCATGAAGATTTTGATAAGGTATTGTTCTCCGATGAAGCCAGGATATCTCTGCATGGTCAAGACCGACGTCGGCGAGTGCTACGTAGACGAGGAGAACGCTTTGCAGAGGCATGTTTTGAAGAAATTACACCTTATGGAGGGGGCTCTGTTATGTTTTGAGCAGGAATAAATTCTATGGATCGTACGGAGTTAGTCTTCATCGAAAACGGTACACTGACTGGACACCGATACATAACGGAAGTTCTAATTCCTTATGCACAACTCGCTTTAACCGCTCTTGGCGAAAACTCAATTTTTATGGACGACGACGCTCGCGCCCACCGGTCTGGCGATGTGGAAGCGTATATGCCAGAAGTCGGAATTCGTCGTTTGGACTGGCCAGCTAGAAGTTCGGACCTCAATCCCATAGAGCATGTCTGGGACGTTCTGAAGCGACGAGTGAGATCAGTGCAGCTGGCTCCGCAGACCATCAGAGAGCTAAAGAATGTGATTACCGCGGAGTTGGAACGTATTCCCCAATAAACCATAAAATATATACTCGCTAGCATGCCCAGACGAATGCAAGCCGTGATTTCAGCAAGAGGGGGTCACACTCAATACTAAACTTTTATCTGCTTTTAATGTATTCAATAAAAACAAAGAAATTAACGCGTTTCATTTTCATTTAGCGAGCAGGTACAATAATAGTGTTTTGAGCTTAAACATTATTTCTCATTAATTTAATCAAAATGTTATGATAAATCTGATGTAAACTATTCCTTCCTAATTAATTTATAAAATTCTGAGGATAACAATACCTAAAATTGTCAAACAAACAAATAGTAACTATAAAATAGTTCTTTGCTTAAGTGCCCGTTTTTTTTGCAAAAGAGTTTATAATAATAAAATAAGGGACCTTCAGCAAGTTTGTTTACAGTTTGGATAATTCTCTTTTTAATTTCAATAAATGAGTAAAACTATTGTGTTTAATTTAACTATTGTGTTTTTCTTCTATAATTTAAATTATCTAACTGAAAACTCAATTAGTAGGTTAAAAGCAGATTATAAAACGAATATGTGTTAATGTGACATAATTATCTAAATGACTTTTAATATAATTAATGAATTACATATGAACTACTTTAATTGTTAATCGATTTTATGGGCAATACAATTAAAAAAGATTTACGTTATATTATTAAGCATAATACTCTTATAACGGCCAACTTGACACAATGGCCTTTTTAGTGTTTAAAAAAAAACTAACGTAAAAGGGCCTATATGCAGTAAAAAAAAACTAGTTATGTATATATAAAATACTGTAGAATAAATAAATAGGATAGTAGTAAAGTTTCGTAAACATAGGTAGTATCAATCTAAAATGATAGCAAATTTAAACTTTGGAAGCCTCTCCTGTAAAGTTATCATTTTCCATTTTGGCCCATATACATATAACATATTAACACGGTCGTGAAAGAATTTCTTGTAAAAAAAACTCAACAACAGCCCGACCGGGGATTCGAACCCAAGACCTCTTGATTAGCAGTCGTGGATTAACCGCTAGCTAGACCAACGATGCAGTTTTTGTTCAATGAAAAAAACTTTTGAAGTCACTTAAAAAAAAGGAGACACATACCGCGCGCGCCAAAGCTGCTCTGATGTGAACCTCTTTCTCGCACAAGTAACACCATATCCGCTCAGTCGACACGTTCATATGCACGCAATGTGTCGAAAAGGTCTGCAAAAAATGTTATTTATAATTATTTTAAAAACTTTTTTGACAACTGAGCCTCGTTTTAAATATTTAGTAATATATACATATTAAATCCCTACTAATATTATAATATTATAGTATAATAATTTATAATAATATTTTAAATGTGAAAGTAACTCTGTCTATCTGTTACGTTTTCACGCCTAAACTGATTTTGATGAAATTTGGTACACAGATAGTCTAGAACCTGAGGAAGGACATAGGCTATCGATAACCGACATATACGCGGACGGTGCCACGGGCGAAAGCTAGTTAAACATACTTGTATTATACTGTCATTTCATCATCATCAACAGCCTTTAACATACACTGCTGGACATAGGCCTCTCCTTAGAAAGGAGGTTTTGGCCTACTGTCTTTTAAAAAGTTACTAATTTAAAATTACAAACAGAGACTTTTATTTTATTTATTCTTATAGAGATAGAATAATAAAGACCCACACAGCAGCTAACAAATTGCTCTGTAGTCGTAATGTTGGTTTGGGAACGCTATAAAAAACTCATAAAATTCCGTAACAATACAGATTATACACATTTGAAACGGTTTGTGTACCCGCATCAATTGGTTTTATCTATTTTGCTATTGGTTTAGTTCCTTATTTTTCATTAATGCAATCGTAATGTTCAACAGCGAAGTGTGTCGTGATAAAGCTAATTGTTTATAAAAAAAATTGAAAACTAAAACCCAACTACGACCAAGAACGATGCTGAAAAAGTATGAAACAAGATTTTCAGGACACTGATTTAAATAAAGTTACTGAAGAACGGTAGAAAAGTTCTGGAGTGGAGACCGCGTGTCGGTAAACGTAGTGTAGGAAGCCCACAGGCCAGGTGAAGTGACGATTTGCGCAAGATGGCTGGCAGGAGCTGGATGCGAGAAGCCCAAAATCGATTAAAGTGGTGTATAATGGGAGAAGCCTATGTCCAGCAGTGGACTGAGATAGGCTGATGATGATGACTGAAGAATCAAGATAATCGACACAATTATCAGTGTACAGATATACACATATTCAAGTTTATAAAGCCGTAGTCACACGTTACAAAGAAACATACCATAACACTTTAGCAACGCGTAGACATTAGATTCAGTGACACGTCATCGAATGCGTCACACGTCATTTAGCTTATAACCAGCGGACGATCAAGACGCTTTTTTTTCTAATTCTAATAAGTAGTTGAGGAGTTATGAGGGAACAAATGAACATACATACGTTCATTGCTTGTCAAAAATATATAACCCTCCTTTGGCTATGTCGTAGTCGGATAAAAATGTAGATCTTTACATAAACAAAACTGTTTATAGAATAAAATAAAGTTGCTCCCGATTATTATAAACTATTTTTTATAAACTACGCAACAGATTTTAGTGCAATTTTAAGCAATATGCAGAGTTATTCAAGAGCAAGGGATATATGCGTATGTGGCACATGCATATTGTTGATAGTGTTAGTTTAAGAAATTCGAGAATTTCAAAGACTTTTTTTATACATAGAAGATGCCAAAATGGAGAGGACTATGCTCGGCGTATCTCTGAAGGATCGTGTCCGGAACGAGGTAATACGAAAGAGAACCAAAGTCATCGACATAGCCCACAGGATTTGCAAGCTGAAGTGGCAGTGGGCTGGCCATATATGCCGTAGAACCGATAACCGTTGGGGTAAACGGGTTATTGAGTGGAGACCGCGACTCGGCGAACGTAGTGTAGGACGTCCACAGGCCAGGTGGAGTGATGATTTGCGCAAGACGGCTGGCAAGAGCTGGATGCGAGAAGCCGAGGATCGAACCAAGTGGCGTGCAATTGGAGAGGCCTATGTCCAGCAGTAGACTGCGATAGGCTGGTGATGATGATGATGCCAAAATTACTCTGCTTGATGAAAAGAATGAGCAGAATCCAAGAGTAGTACAGGTCACCATCTTCCTTGCGAATGTAGACAATGCAGTATGATGCCTCATACTATGGCGGCTTACACTTCAGTGCGAAGCCGGGGCGGCTCGCTAGTATTATTTTATTTTGTTCGTAATACCAACAGCACAAATAATATAACGTAAACATTAAAGCTAACAATAAAGTCATTTACAGGTACTTGCAAATAAATACAAGACATAAACAACGTTACGAATAGTATAACAAAAACAGATAAAAGAAAAGTGCTTAGGAAAAGTAACAAAACATACTAGACATTATACCTAGTATAAAAATATCTACTAATATGACAAAAAAAAAGAAACTTATGCTTCTGGACATCCGTATGGTGACGGATTAAGAATACAGAGTTTCACCACCCCTATTCATCCCGCGGGTGTCGTAAAAGGCGACTAAAGTATAAACTACGCAAGACAACATCAATGCAAAGAGAAGGAAAACTTGAAACCAACCCGTCTGGCCAGCGTGGTATAGTAGGAAAATACCTCCTTTTCATGTCCAGCAGTGGACTGTTAAAGGCTGCTGATGATGAAGATGCTTCTGGCTTAAAAAAAGAAAAAAAAATAGATGCTATAATATATGTTGCTGTATGCTACAGATAATTAACTTTTCGATTGTCATGTTTAGAAAACGGGGCGAACTGTAATGTTGAATAAACATTAATATTATAAACTATCGGTCCTTCCCGACTTTGTGCGGGTAGATGTAAGTATTTAAAAAAATTTAAAACTTAAAAAATTATATACTAAAAACTTCCTCGGGATCAATATATACTTAATGTTTAAGTTTATCGGGAACAGAGAGACCGACGTAACAGAGGGCTTTGTTTTATAGTATATAATGAAGAGATGTTATTGACTCTCTAATTTTAGTTTGATTTTATTGTATGTAAATTGCAAAATACAAAGAATTTCATTTGTAAATTTATACAAGCCCGATGTTTTTATAATCACAGCATATAATCTTTATTCATACATCCATACTAATATTATAAATTCAAAAGTAGCTCTTAGTGTCTGTGTAACTGTTTGCTTTCGAGGCTAATTCGATGAACCTATTTGCATGGATTTAGAGTATTTTAGAGATAGATTGGACCTTAGAGAAGACATGGTTTTTATCTCGGCATTGAGTTGAAATTTTTGACTGCTCGGCACAGGAAAAAAGAGCTGAATCGTTTAGTTCGAGTGCATATTTCTACCACTTTTATTAATATATTAAGTAATATATTAGGTATACATACGTGGATAAAACGGCCTACTGTTAGGACAGTCGAATACTTTTACAACAACAAAGATGTCACTATAGTACTTGGTCATACTTACAATGAAAACACAAACAAAAACGCACATGAGTTGTCCCCCTGATAATTCATATGAGAACAAATATTGGATTTCATTCTACAGTATGACCTAATACTATGGTCTTTAGGTACAATATAAAATGTTTCCCTTTTTGCAGAGTGAACTTTGAACTGATAATAAATACAGACAAAACAATGTCTTGCAGTTCAAGTACAAGATTGTCAATTTTTCTTTGAGATTCAAAACAAATATTTTAGGAGCAAATGAGAATTATTTTTCTTTCTAACTTTACCTACCCTATTATTCTCTGAAAATTTTTGGATCTCGTGATGTGCTTTGCTATTTAATGATAATATCAAGTTACAATGTATGTCAGAGGGTCACCGGCATCCTCAGAGTACTATATCGCTTGAAAAACTTTCTGGCCGTGAAAACTAAGAAAATGTTTGTGCAATCTTTTATCTTCCTTTTGATCGACTATGATTACGTGTGCTGTTATGACCTTAATGCAGATCTCCTCAACAAGTTAGATCGTCTTCTCAATAACACATCTTTAATCTTCGTAATTGCGACCACATTTCCAGTTTTCGTTCCCAGTTAGGATGGTTACCGATTCGTCAACGCAGGAAAATGTGCGCATTCACATTCCTGTACACTATCCTGAATCCCCCTCACTTATTTAAAAACACACATTCAACTCTTTTGCAATAATCATAACGGAAACCTTCCCTCGGCTGACAATCTCCTCCTATTTTGCCCATCACACACTACTGGTTTCGTTGGATCCTCATTCTTTGTCCAATCTGTTTATTTGTTGAATGCGTTTCCTCTCGAGGTCAATGGCAAGAAATCGGGACGCTTTTAAAATCAAGGTAAAGAAGCTTTTATTGGGCGAATTGGCGGATTCAACAAGGTCTTAGTTTATCAAAGTTATTATTTAAAAAACATACTATGAAGGTTTTTTTTTTTAAATTCTACATTACAATTAGAATATTAGATACAATATACATGGAATTTCGACAACTCAAGCACAGCAGTCGCAGAAGCTACCACTGCACTACCGAGGCAGTAATTTAATTTGTTCAATTTACAATTTGTATCATTAAACAGGTCTGTAAAATCTTAATTCAAAATCATGAAACATTTACATTATATTTTTAATGTATGTTATACATTAATTTGTCTGAATTAAATTATTTTTATTATCATTTTTCAAATTTGTAGCCTTTAGCTTTACTAGCTTGTGCCTTCATAATATTGTCTGTCTGTAACTTAGCTACTTTTTTATAGACTAGCTTCTTCCAGCATCGTTACCTCGGTTGTTGTACCTTTAAAACAACAACACTGGCTAACACAACTATAAATGAAATATAGATGTAAACATACTTACTTTTTGATGTAAAGTGCTGTGATCATTTTTGACTTCAGAGCAGCCGACATGGTGGCAGTCTGGCTGTAGGCAAATCCAAAGGTTGGGCCCTGGACACCCACAGTCGAAACAAGTCAACACCTGGAATTATCAATATCAAAGAATAAATACCTAGTTAATAAAATAAAAAGTTGTACATAATATCTTTGTTGCAGTCATAAGATTCCTAGTTAAATAAATACATTTTGGAAGAATAAATGAATAAATATTTTAGACACTCGTAACACATTTAGTCTCAAACTTAGAAGTGCTTGCACAATGAATACTAAGAAACTGATATAAATACATATATATTTTTTGTAAGTACCTACATACATACCATACACAGAAAACACCCAAAACTCCAAGGCAAATATTTGCAGATCATACTAACATTTGGTCCTACCGATAATTGAACCCGAGACCTCAAGCACAACAGTTGTATACACTACCACTGTGCTAGCAAGGCAGTAAATTATCAAATTGTTTTGTTTTTAATTAAATTATTACCTACTATAATATTATTCTTTTTATATAAAATATTAACCCTCTCCTTAGAGGAGATCCTAGCCCAGTAGTTGGACGTTGTAGGTTATTGATGATCAGAAATGTTTGTTACAGTTTTTGTCTATAATATTTTTTATTTTTGCAATGTCTGGAAAAGTGTATAATATTGGGACATTTTTTTTTACATTTATGTAACTGGAAAAAATATTTTTATTTTAGGGCAATAGCTTTGCGATTTAGATATCAACCTTATTTTTAGATATCAAAAATGCAAGTCATCCACAACTAGGTACACAAATTATTATGGACACTGCTCACTGCTTGTGTAACTAGCAAAATTTAAAAATAAGCAGAAAAACCTATCAACGCCACTAACTACTCTTAACTCCTTCTAAATTTTCATAATTCAATGACTATTTCATGCTACCCTCAGATTAAGCAAATATATATTTTTTTATTCCAGCTCAGAAAATAAAATATTTTACAAATATTTTTTTCAATTCTTGGTGTTACATGTTTATTTCAATCTTTTTATTGGTCTCGACAACAAAGACTTAGGGCTAATACAAAACAGAAAAAAAAACATTTTAAATTAGGAAAACATTGTTTACAGTCTGTTATTAACACTCAGTATTATTCTACATTATTTACATACAAGTTGCACTTCCACTTCCAGAGTAAACAGATACTTTTTGTTACCAGGTTTACACCAACACAGTGGTAAACAGATTCTATAATGCATGTTTACAAGTTATTAGCATCAAATACGCGGTGATGTGATCGTTACACAATGTTCTAAAGTTAACCGAGAATGTTATTTAATTATTACATTGACATTACATTTGAGGTTAGATACCAAAAAAATACATTATTTTACCTCTTTAGACTGCCACAAATCCTTCCCGAGAACATCTGCAAGCTTATTCAGGTGTTCGCATGTCACGCCTTGTTCCATTTTAATAAGTACACTAGTTTTTAAAGTAAATAAGTAGGCGACTTAGCTTATTCACAATAGGCATGTAAATAAAGGACATTATTTTATACTACAGCTGGACGAAAATAGAAAGAAATAACAACAGGAAGAACTAGAGACAGATGGTCAAGTTTGAAGGTAAACATTTCGGAGCAAAGGCTAATATTTGAATTAGAATACAGAAATTTTCTACAACACAAATCCTTTCGTGACGAGCGAAAAGTCTGGTTCCGATAATTGATTTCACATAATCGAATCGAATTCTATCGAACCAAAGTTCGATTCTTGTGCTACTTCGTACTCAATTTTCAGTACGAAAGAGTGGGCAAAATCGATTTGGACATCGAACTCTAGTATCGAACACTTGATTTGACTAAAGTGATGTTTCGTTCCAGAGTTGCCAATTTGCAACTAAATTTAATAAAATAAATGCACGATCATGATTACAATTCGTATGATGTAACTCATATAAACTTAACTTTCGTTTTTTTTTGTTACAGATATATAAAGTTGGTAAAGATATAAATATTATTTTACTTTAAAGATAAAAACAATTTATAACATCATAAGAAATCCAGAGGAGCTGGATGCGAGTAGCCGAGAATCGAATTAAGCGGCGTGTAATAGGAGAGACCTATGTCCAGCAGTTGACTGCATTAGGCTGATGATAAAGAAATCCAGAAATCTTAAAATTATGAAGAATGTTTTAGTCACCTAAACTATCCAATTCTTATCTATTTCGTATGTATTTGTCCAGAAGAATATGATGTGTTAGTTTCATTATATTTAGAACTAGCTGACCCGGCGAACTTCGTACCGCCTAAGAATATTAATATATAATTATTAAAGTATTGTGTATAATTATTAACTGATAGTGTCCAATCGACAGCAGCGCCATCTAAGGGGCCCCGGCCGTTACCGCCACAATCACTTAGTTCCTGCATTTTAAATTTGGAATATCTTCAAAAATATTAATTTAAATTACATACTGTATTAATCTATATTAAATGCACAATGTATTTAAGGTGTATCGTGGTTATTTTGCTTGACACGGTCACCATACAGCATCGAATAAGTCAGACCAATAAATCACCACAGAAACCTTTTAATCATATTTACTTGAACTGTTCATTTTCGAATTGATAATAGAAACGGCACTCTGAAAAAGAAGGTACTTTAAAGTTGTGTTGTTTTGTCAACTTTTATTGACAGTTGACACTAACACTAATGACATTATTGACACTTTCGTTTGTTGTTGAAAAACTTGCTTGAAAAATTTATTACATGTGTTAAAATAAATCATTTCTCCAAGCTTTATTGTGTACCACCCCCTCTGAAATCTCTGAAACTGAAAGTGCCACGCAATGACTTCAGCATCATCGAGTAGTGCTCGGTCATTGTTCGCTGATTCAAAACAAAGATTAGCTGAAAGAGTTCAAGTAAACATGAATAATATTTCATCTCTGGCTCGACAAATACAAAGAGGATCTAAATCTAACGAGGTAGCTGTGTTCTATATTTGATTTTTATTCAGTTTTTTTTTAACGTTGTAAAAATAGCATTGGTATGGAGATGGAGTGTATTTATTTTGGTGAATATATTTAAGTAATGTTGTTTGAATTTTGTAATATATATACTTATCAAATTAATAGAGCCAATAAGGTATCTTTAAAGTAAATGATTTCTAATACCTAAGTATAATAAAAACAGTTTTTCTAGAAAGAATGTAAAAACGGATTGCATGTTTTGACTTGTATTAATACTTTAATTAATTCATCTTGTTTGTTGTTTGTATAGTTTTTTTAACAACAGACAAATTAAAAAGAATTGAAATGATGACTAATGTAACAGTAACACTCACATTAATATATCGTAAAACATATCCAAACTGAAAGATGTCATTATCTAAGCTGATAGAAGTCCATTGCTGAACAAAACCACTCCCAAGACACATATTAATGAATACTAAGAATATTGTTTTATATAGTGTTTAGAAAACAGCCTCCCTGGCCAACAAAAAATGATATATGTCAAAAACTACAAAATTACATTTTTCAGCTCCTAACCAAGGCAGCAAGAGAAATAGCATCTATGGAGAATCAAATGGAGAATAGTGAAGAAAACTTGAAGAAAATGCAATTAATTTCAGTACACATTGGTTACCAGTTTGAGAATATACAGAAGTCTGCACAGTTGCTCACCGAGATCAGTGAACAGGTTATGAATATGCAGAGGTGATGATATTTTCGAGAGGAAATCATTAAAGAGGTTCAAAATAAAATGGCCTGCAGAAGAAAGGAGTTACTTGATGCCTATTTGTAGACCCTGTACATGTGTAATATATAGCAAGTTCTATCATTTTCATAAGCTTTTTCATTTTCAAATAATTTTATAAATGTAAATATAAATAGTTAAAACAAGTTAAGTACAGTAGGTATTTTAGACAATTTAATTCTGGTCCACTGTAGCCTTCCTAGTTTTTGTTTAGAAAATATGTAGATATTACTTATTAAAATAACCTATTCTCCTTCACTTATTACAAGAAGCTTCTACAAAAATTAGATACGGACCGGACCCGCAGTAGCCGGAGTAGCATTAAGGGCCGAAACTGCGTTAAGCGGGCGCGGTTTCATACAAAAGTGCCCCGTTTCGTGGAACTGCGCGGGCGTCCGTCACGTCGCGCCCTGCACCCACGTGAGGAGGCCCGCCTCCGTGCGACGGGACTTGTCGCGGGTGGCACGCACGGTGCCGGCCAGCGGTAACACGCACGGGCTTGTTTAGTAGTATTAAATAATCCGGTCCGGGGACCGTCGCGGTTCCACGGAGTCCACGCCCATAGACACGCGACTGTTGCCCGTCGCGGGCGCCCGCTTAACGCAGTTTCGGCCCTTAGTGTCTGTTTTTTGATACAAAATAGTCTGTTATTTTTTGCAGTGGGAATTTTCCACACATTACACATTTCCATACAAAATCAATTGTCTCTTACTATTATGTTGCACATTACGAAAATAATCCTTAAAATAACAGTGTAATGTGAAAACAAAACATAATTGTGGGCTTACGTGTGGACAGGGGAAGACTTAAGGACTTCTCCCTTCTGTGCAGCTATTGGATTGAAATAAATACTTGGTCAATATGTGCTTATTTATAAGATACTAGCTTTCGCACGCGGCTCCGCCCGTGTGCTTATTTTATGATACTAGCTTTCTCGCGTGTATGTCGGTTAACGCGATAAAAAGTAGCCTATGTCCTTTCCCAGGTTGTTCTATCTTCATACAAAATTTCATCAAAATCGGTTCAGTGGTTTAGGCGTGAAAGCGTAACAGACAGACAGACAGAGTTACTTTCACATTTATAATATTAGTAGAGATATTTTATATAAAATTCTCGTGTCACAGCGTTAGTTACCATACTCCTCCGAAACGGCCGGACCGATTTGTATGAAATTTTGTGTGTATATCGGGTAGATCTGAGAATAGGCCAACATCTATTTTTCATGCCCCTAGGACGCGAGCGGAGACGCGGGCATCAGCCAGTAAGATATAACAAATAAACAATAATTAAGATTATTCGATTGTTTTTTTGCAAACTCTCATCTCACAACCAAGTTTAGCTTTCAGTCTTTCAGTCCTCCCAAACACAACTAAACTTCGAATTTACGTGGACCGACTGCTATTAGGGACTTCACACACTGGCGACGCGAACACGCGCGTAGGAGCGGGCAGCCAATCCCGAAGCTGCTAGCCGCACGCGCTCACGCGCCTAGGCGCGTGTTCAGTGTGTTGGACCTGGCGTGTTTTCTATACTAATCGATGTACTTGCATACATTATTAAAATCTGCCGCTCCGCGCTACGCGTCGTAGCGCGGTGCAGTGTGTGAATGGCCTTAGACTTCGTAATAGGCCATGGCATACTTTTGCTCTATGTAATGTGTAGGGTGTTTTATCTGTACAAAAAGTCTTCTTTTGTTGTGTGATACTTCTTTTGTAAAGTAAATGTTACATGAACCAAATAAAACGTTACTTCGTGTAATACTCTTTCAGAAATAATTTTATTAAATTTTCACATTCGATGTTTGCTATAAATATTTTGGTAGGCTTTAATAATTACGTGGCAAACAACTAGTGGATGGAAAAAACTTGGTTAGAAAGTTTGAAAGGATTTTTTTTCACGATTTTTATGGTTCCGAAGTTTATGACTCGAAACCCTTATAGATTCGTCATGTCCGTCTGTCCGTCCGTCCGTCCGTCCTCGATCTACCGTCCAAACGGTAAGTGCTAGAAAGATGAAACTTTGCATGAATATGTGTTGTAATTACGTCAACAAAGTGCTACAATAAAATTATGGAAAATATTTTTATTTGGTGTACCTCCCCTACACGTAAAGTGGGGATGATTTTTTTTCTCGCGGCTACCCCATCATGTGGGGTATCATTAGATAGGCCTTTTAAACACCGTTTAAAAGACATTTAGATATCCGTGTGCGAGATATTCCACATAAAAGGGCACTTTTTTGTGAAAACAGGGCGTCCCCTCCCCTCTAAAAGCTAAATGGCTGGCTCAAAAAATCCGGAAAAATTCGTGATGGTGGTCCATAGGATAATAAACTTTGAAGGAAAACTATAGCGGATCAGATGACTTTTTTAGTTCAAGAGTTATAGAGGCTTAACTTGTAAAATTTCCATTGCAAGGCTGATGTAGCACCTACATACACTATGTAGTATGGTCACCTCACCGCGATAACTAACACGGTGCAAGCCTTAACCCTAAGGTTTGCCACACTGTGCGCAGGTATCGAAAAAGCAAGGAAGCCTACATCCCCGAGCACTACGTAGCCAAACTTACACACCGGAACAATACACTCGGCTGTCTAAATTGCTTCCCATTTATGGAAACATTCGGGACGGATTCTACGACCGACTTCAGGGCTTCGTCAAATGATAAAACTTCCTTGGGGTAAAAACAAATAGGAGTGATTTGTAACAGATAAATAATTCATTCTCGGGAAGGCAAGGTCCATATTCAACAGGAGAACATAATTCTTGAGGCATCGTGAAATAGTTTTCAAAGTAGGGAAGTGAATGCGAGCACCAACGATTCTGAGAGATAAATTGAATGTGTCTCGAGAGGATGGGAGAAGCCGATGTCGTTAAAGCGAGGAAGGAGAAATGTTAATTCCTGTAAGACGTCCTCCAGCTTGCCCTCGCTAGTAAGCACCATCACAAAGATACGTTAATACTTATTACTTTGAAAATAATCAAGCTAAACACAAGCGGTCCCAATGAGTCTTCCACCTTAGATATTAAGACTGTAGACACTGTAGTCAATGTAGACAAGATGGAAGATTATACATCTGGTGAAGAAATTGAAAGGGAGCGGAAATAATTTCCATAACCTCCATCCATCCATCCATATTTTTCATACCAGAATGCCCCTCTCAAAAGTATTAAAGCAGTCACAGAATCAAAACTTTCGGACATCAAAGTCTACCTGGGAACGACCTCAATTATCCTCTCAATAGTACGCGACCCAAAGTTCACATTCGCATCAGCAGATTTCTCATTACGCCAAAACCTAAATAAGTTAATGTTAGCAGCAGCTTTCATAGTCATATTTCTTGATAAAAAAAAATCGGACTCTTTAAAGTGGAGTGATGATTTGCGCAAGATGCGAGTAGCCGAGGATCGAACTAAGTGGCGTACAATTGGAGAGGCCTATGACTGCGATAGGCTGATGATGATGATGTTGAAATTAGAATGAAGGAATTGCACAGTGTGAAGCTCGATACAAGATCCAGGGTACCTTTTTTGACTTTCCATCACCATACAAAAACGCCTGCCAAACAAAACAAATTAAAGACGTCAAATAGCGTATACGCTATTTGACGTCTTTAATTTGTTTTGTTTTGTTTTAATTTGTTTTGTTGAGTTAATTGATATTATTTTAAAAGGTAAAAATAGTCAATTGCAACTACCTACATACATGCAAGTTGCAGCTAATTTGTTTAGTATCAGTAAAAGTTGCAAAAATAAAACGTGAAAAAAAAAAGACGAATAAGAAAAAATTAGCAACACCAAATATTTGTTACAATTTGCCAGTATCTAGATAGATTCTAGATCGTGACTGGTTCATAAGGAAGTGCTCCAACAAGCTTTGTCAGAATGGGAACAGTGAAAGCGTTGGGATACCCGATGGATTATTGTTGCATTTGTTCCGGTAAAGATTTTAAATTATACGAAAATAGCTTCTATTGAGAGCTCATAAGATTAAAATTGGCACATATTTCATTGATCTCTTACATCGTTCTTTTTATTAAGGGTGAAATGTATCATTTACGCTGATTTAAGAATGCACTGTTTATTTATGTAGTACAGCTTTAGTCCGCGGCTCCGCCCGCGTGTATCTCAATTATTGCAGAATGTGTTACTCTGATATATAAGCTATATTCCTGTAAAGTTTCATCCAAATCAGTTCAGTAGTTTGAATGAGCGTGAATGAGCAACAAACATACATACATACTCACAAACTTTCGCGTTTATAAAATTAGTAGGATAGAATTTTACCTACTTCCTCATTAATTGAAGACCTTGTAAGTAACAGAGCACTAAGTATTGCATTCTATAATTAATTGATTCATGAGAAGTATACCTTTATGTATTTAGATTTTTTAGAAACTAATATTGAATACCAGTAGTCATGTTGACCCCCCCCAGCCAACCCAAATGCTGTATTAGAATAACTTTCAAGTGTTTCCCCCCTGTGGGTAAGTTGAATTCTAGATAAACTTATCCAATATATGACAATGATGTCTCCTACCCAACCACTTGTTTAAAAAATTATTAGCCCTTAATAAAAGAGAATAGGGGGCTAGCTAAGTTGCAAACGTTTTTCGTTCTGCAATCGCTGACGCATCTATTCTCTTGTTTCCTTGGCTAATGTCACTCAGTCACGTGATCAAAACAAAATATTAGCCAATCAATCAAGAGAATAGAGGCATCAGCGTTTGCAGAACGGAAAACGCAACTTGGCTAAGGTTCGATGCGTAGGAGGAACCTACAAATATTTCCCTTGTGATACCCTATCTTCACTTTACCTACTTACTTTTAAACCAACTGACCGCGTGTATGTAGGTTTATCGCTATGAATAGTAGCCAATGTCCTTCATCGAGAATCAAAGATCTTAATTGTAAATCTTATCCGAATCGGTGTAACCCTGAAAGTGTAACAGAGACTGGCAGACAGGTACTTTCAAATTTATAATAATAGTACAACTACGGATTTTAAAGTAAGTTCTAAATAAAAATCGCAGTTTGTGAAAATCTCTAAAAGGCAAAGTATTTCTTCACCGCGTAAGAAGTCATATAATAACATTGTGTAACCTTCCTATATTGCAAATTATATACATAAGTATAAATTAATTAAAAATATAAACATACTTTACGTGAAAAGTAGGTTTGCTACAATATTTATGTAAATTTGCATTAAAAAATTTCGTTCATGTACTTCTTCTAAATTTAAATCGTACAGTAATTTATGCAATGCACAGTAAGCAAATAAAGTAATTTTGCTATGCAGTGAAGATAAAAGAAGAAGTCGTGAACATACCACCCAGGTTTTTACGCAGTACAGTTGCTATTATTTCTCTATTAGTAGAATTGTTTCTACTCATGCAATGTTTCATGCATGAACCAAGAGTAGAGGTCACCATCCTCGTTGTTAGTTAAAAATGCAACATGATGACCCACATATGGTGAAAACTAAAGATTATCGAACATCAGTCTAAGTGGCCCCTTAAATTTAGGGGAAGTGCGGCCATGAGCGTTATAATCCATAACGATTCCCCACAAAGAACACTTTGTCTTATCTACGACTTCTTGTTCGAACGAACTCTTGTGAGTCTGTGCATCTGTTGAATACGTTAATAAATTTCCCGCGATACAAGAACATATTCCTCGTGCTGGAGTTGTTTTAAAAAAGAGATTTAATTTAAACAATATTATTATTGTTAAACTTTTATCTTGTGATGAAACAGATGAATATGATAGTCTAACTGATGATATTTGGACGATTGTCGTAATATTTTGAAGTGACTTATACATATCCTGCTATTGTTTCATCACCATTTGATGATGATTAACATATATACAAGCTATTTCGTTAGATATTTATGATCATATTATTACCATTTTACCTATTTCTCACTAAACTTTAGCAATACAACTTTATATGCAAATAAATAATAGCGTTTATAATGCATCTTAAACTTATCTGTATTGTGTCGTAAAATCTTAGTTGTTTATTCATAAAAAAAATGGCTTGTATCTAAATATATTCAGTGGATTACATATACCTAATAACTAAAGACTAATACTCTGAATTTGTTACGAAGAGATATTACCTCTATATCAGTCTTTTATCCTCTATTTCCTATAGAGAGTGATCTGAAGAGCTTTTCCCACAGGTCCCACCTCTCCCTTCCTTTACAGGGCAACACGTGCTTGCATGTGCCCGCACCTTAACATTTCAACTTAACGCCTCTCACCCCACTATATAGTAAGAGGCAAACACCGGTCCACCTTAGACGATATTGCCTGGCCGCTCCACGGTGTCACCAAATTAAACACCCTGCCCTGGAGTTGCATCAAAGAGGCGCTGGTATATCACCGAGTGCCTCTTTATTTCCGCCGCGTAGTCGGGGTGTATTTGTGGGAGAGAGCTGTCATCTACCCCTGTAGGACCGGTCTCGGACGGCGGGAAATGTCGTGCGGTGTTCCCCAGGGGTCGGTCTTAGGGCCGCTCCTGTGGAACATTGGCTACGACTGGGTGCTTCGCGGTGCGCTCATAGATGGTGTCGCCGTCACGTGCTATGCGGACGACACGCTAGTGACGGCATGCGGTGAACCGCACCGTGAGGCAACCGTTAGGGCCACGGTCGGGGTTGCCCAAACCAAGATAGCCCGAGGTATGTCGGGGTCCCAGGGTTTTTACTTCCGAGGGTGCACCTGGTTCCCCGACTTTTAGTGTCCGAGAAGGCGTGCGGTTTTGGTCGGTTCGAGTCCGACATAGCCACAATCATGTGGCATCGGGGGGATTTCCGCACTGAAAAATAAATAAAAATAAAAGGGTGTCACCTATCTCGGTTCGTGGCGGCGGGTGGTGTGACCGCTGCGACTTTCATTCTACGAGTAGGGAGCTAGCGACCTCTGTCGCGTCCCCTTCGGTTCGGTATCGGCCTTTTTCCCGCGGATTCCATCTGGAGCATAACGTACTCACAGAAGGAGACCGAAGTCCAGCGTGACTGACAGCGGACTTAAATGAGATAATTGGCACTTAATTATCTATCTATTTAGGACTTTAATGAATAAGTCCTATGTAGAGAGTTCACATTTGCTTCCGAATCTAAATACTGTTTAAAATCCCTCTATAGTCGTTGCAATCAGTTTTCATTAAAAAAATTGCTCATTGAATATAATTGAACTATAGCATACTTTCACAACATTAAACATCAGACTATGAGACTGAAATGGTTCGGGTTGCAATTTAAATATTGCAAACAGATTCGAAGAAGATTTGTAAGTTGCAAAACCATAGACGATTTCGTAAACGAGTAGGTAATTTAGTTTTCAGAAAAGTACATTTGTAACCCTCTAGTGGGTTCCCAAAGCTTATTATCAATTATTATTATGTATTTTTAATACAGAGTCGTGCCTTCTATGCCATTGTATCCATTGCCCGCTCCAATTCATGCACTTTCGTTTTTTTTTCTGCGACATCTATTATTATTCTATTGGGCACGAGGTTATGCAACCACTGCCTTAGAAGTTTTGATATAATTTTTAATGCTTTGTGTTGCCACAATAACATTTTTTACGAGGCAAAAATCGCCATCTTTCTTTGTGCGTATTACATAGAGTTGTTATTAGAAAGTTTATTTTAGTTTCGGCGGCAAATGTAAGTTTGTGCTACAATTTGATCGTGACTGCAGAAGCGACTGGGGCCTCCATTACGCAAGTTGCAAGTTGTAATTACTTGAGTCGAAAGTGCAAAATTAGCGGCGAACTAATGGTACAAACAATCTGATTCTGATAATAAAATTCAATATGGTACCAGTATGGTATGATATGGTATGGTAAGTGTTTCAAGTTGATTGGAGCCGGTTTGGGATATAACACTAACATGTCTAACATGTAGACCCATCGTCTACATTGACTCTTAATTACTAATATATTGATTGTTAAGTGATGATTAAGTACATTAAAAAATAGATTAAGTATTATTATATAAGTTGATATGATGTAACTGCCTCGTTGGTCTAGTGGATAGCTAATCAAGAGGTCTCAGGTTCAAATCCTGGCCAAAAAGTGTTTATGGGTTTTTCTTAGGAAATTCCTAATAGCAGCCCGGAGTTTGCAAGTTTGGCGGTGATTCACTCCCGTGTCTCGGAGAGCACGTTAAGCCGTCGATCTCGGTTGTCATGAAGATCTATGGCAATCGTTATTGGGAAGTCAGTGCCCTCAAATTTACTGACAACTAGTTCAACCTTCGAATTTCAGTTCTCCCTTAGGGTTGCGGAGGTCCGATGCAAGTCGCTCCGTGGAAAAACTGATATTCAGGCAAAAGCGGTTGAACTAGTAGCTGACCCCAAATAAAATTGGGAATAAGGCTAGGAAGGAGAAGTATATGATATGATAACGGTATAACTGGAAACATAAATCAATAAGGATGTATTGAATATTGTATTTGGGCAACATTAAAAAGTGAATATAGTGTAAAATGGAAGAAAATGTAGGTTTCGGCTTAGAAAATAACAGAATTCGGAGTACAGTATCTGCCCCTCTAGCCAAGTCACAAACGTTTATCGTTTTCTATTCTATATTACATTTTATTTATCTATTCTCTTGTTTGATTGGCTAATATTTTGTTTTGATCACGTGACTGAGTGACATTAGCCAATCAAACAAGAGAATAGAGAAATATAATGGAATATAGAATAGAAAACCATAAACGTGTTGCAACTTGGCTAGGAGACTGGTATCTACTGTATTACATTCTATTGTCATTAAATGAGTATTTCAAATAGTTTTTTAGTATTTCAAACATCAAAAGTTCAAAGGCTCAAACCTTCACAGATGCGATCCTGACTTAATCATCTTCCGAGCCTTTATTCCCAAGTTTATTTGGGATCGGTTTATTTGGCAATCCTGACTTAATCAATCTATAACAAAAGTTCCCTAATACATTCGTCTAAGAAATTGGACTAATTAAAACTATTTAGAAATTATTTCTCTATGGTGGGATTGACTGTTGAATAATAATTGTAATAAGTACTTGTTTAAAAGTTAAAACCTAATTAACTTTGAAAGTCACAGTACATATGTACGTGGATTGTATCGAAATGTTAAGTTGCGGGCTACATTTAGTAAACCAATAAGAGAATTCTCCACCTTTCATCATAAACCTGTACTTAGATCCCCAGGGCATATAATTTCGATTTCAATCGCCATAATCGAAGGAAAAGGCGTTGAGGAAATCCATCCATTAATTGATAATAAATTCCAAGTGTGTGTGGTGCCTTAAGCTTGGCTTCTATATGAAACTGTGAACAATTACCGGTTTGTGGACAAGCATCATAATATGTGTATGTTATGGGTTTCTCGCAAGATGCATCTAGATTTTATTCGCTTTTAGTACGGAGGTACATATTTCTTGTCTTACAAAGTTGAGTGTGTAACTTAAAAATATGTTCAAAGTTGAATGTAAGAATGAGGAATGTCTAATTGTTGACAAACAGTTTATGTAGAAGCATCTCAATAAAGTGGGTCACCATGCTACATTGTTTACGTTCACAACGAGTATGGTGAACTCTACTCTTGGATTCTACTCATGATTCCCACCAGATAGAGTAGTCTCTTTGACAGGCTCATTAATAAAAAATAAATAAAAAATAATGCTTGTAATAGTATACTTTTTGCGAATATTTTTTTTATTTTATTACCGTCCTTTTTAACTTAAAACTTAAAAGCATAACGTGACTATACTCTGACAGATAAGAAATGTTAGCTTACATTTAAAAATTGATGTAATTTATGCGATTATTCGAGTAACTCAAACAACACACATTACGCTGTCTCGTGTGCCACGGGTTAGCAACACTGCCAGAGAACTGTCACTATCTACGCGCGCATGACTGTGCGGGGAAGCGAGGTTCAGAGCAGAGTTAAATACGTGGGCATTGTCAAGCCAGTATTTAGGTGTTGCAGGTTGAAAGGAACTAAACAAACACTGTAGATGTCATTTATGAGATTTTTCTGAGATTCTATTAAAAATGTATCACTTTCGCTAATGTATGTCTTTGTCATTTTCTACCAGAAGGTCCAGGTTGACCTGGGTAACCCTTTTAACGATATAAGAAAAGCATAAAAGGGCTTATAAAATTTCCAGTGCTTAATCACTGAAAAATTTGTTAGGAGCCTGTAAAATATTTAGAATATAAAGTAAAAATTAACACACATGATTCAATTAATTATGTTTTGTAGATACATATAGCTTAGTTTCGATGCTTACATCTAAGTCATATACTTCAAACATTGTTATATTTCTCAAATAAAAAAAGCAAAAGCATCTCATTAGACTGCCATAGTGTGGGTCGTGATTTTGATTTATCCATGTTCGCATTATTGATGTTGATTAAACACCATTCTTCTAGTGTACGCATGATTTCCAACAGACCTAGTAGACACTTTGGCAGCTAAAACCTAAAAAAAATATCGAACGCACTGTTTCAAATACTGAAGTCTATATTCTTTATGAAAGCGTGTGAAGACTGTTATCTGTCTTAATAACAGTAAGATTGGAGTTGGTTAAAAATGTTAAGTTATGACGATGAGAACCGTGACAAAAATCGTATTAATGGTTTGACCGCGGAAGCCCAAAAACACAATTTCATTCATCAAAATTGTGTAAAGTTAGAAGGGTAATGACATGAAATAGTTAATTGAGATTACCTATCGTTATTTCATGTTGTAAAGTTGAATCGATTGTCAATCAATACGCCCTTTTCTTTCGTTACAATCGATTTGGTATAGTGGTAATTATTTATTATTGTAACTGTAGATTTAACAATGACTTGCATAATTTAATATTATTATAATTGAAAATTTAAAGTGAAATACCATTTAATTAGTACGGTGATTTGTATATTTATATTTATGTATGAATCTTTATTACAGCAGTGCTGTAATTCCAACTTATACTGTTTTCCATCTGTTTCATCATCATCATCAATAACCCAATATGTCCCACTGTCCTGTCCCACATATTTAAGTCTCCTCTCATGAGAAGGTTAATGCCATACGTACCAACGATACTATGTGCATCATTATGCGATATTCAGAAGAAGTGTGTAGTTATATTGTTTAGTTAAACTTCTCCACGTTTTATCTCAATAGTTCCATTCAATAATTAATTTAACTGTAGTGTACGATACTATATGATTTATTGTATTTAATCCCAACAACTATGTCTTTTACGAAAGTCTAAATCGGTTAATGTTTCCACGGAACTTTCATACATATTATTACAATAAGCTCTACTAACTCCAGGAAAAGCTTTTACAAACAATTCACCACAGTTATTACATGTTAATGAGAAGTTGCTCAAGCGCAGATGCATCTCGCTGGAGTAGTTACGTAACTACATCCTAGAGCTTTACCAGTTCAGAACTTAGGCTAGTTTTAAAGTTCAAAACACATAAAATAAAAATATTTTTATAGCACAATCGCCATCTATAACAAGAAAAAATGCTTTTGATTCCAGATGAAAATAAGTTGTAACATCTCCATTTTAACGAAACTCTACGAATAAGTTCTTAATTTAAGAGTCCGGTATTCCAAAAACAGTTCCTCCTAAGCTTTGGAATTAATTAAAAAAGGCCACAAAGGACTTTAAATATTAATTGTTTATGTTAAGCGCAACTATTCCCCCAAAAAGACATTTTGAAGATAAAGTGTAAGAACTCTTGCTAAAATACTGTATTTTGTACCTGTACTCAAAGACCAGTCGTGTCCAGGAAAAGCGTGTGTGACGAAATCCATTTTATACATGTAAGCCCCATTTAATTCGCCGGCTTCAAACACCGATGTTATGTATCATGGCAGTGTTACGCTTCTCCGCTGATTACAGCTCTTTGACGGGATAATGAAAGAGAATTAAATCTTGTATTATAAGTAAATAGGATACGTAAGACCTGTTGGAATTTATTAAAGGATAATTGGACACATTTATGGCATGTGTCATCAGATTCTTGTAAAGTTTCAGATAGTTTTTGCCTTATTATACGGATTGACAGATTATGTTGCTGATATTTATGTAAATGTTTATCTGAAGTATTAAAAGTTTTTATCTACGACTTGTGAAACCGAAATCTGTTGATTTAGCAGATAGGTTAATAAAAGTCTATAAACTTATTATCAAGTGGTAAACAGGTTCTCTGTGGCGAAACAATCATTTGTCATTGAAGGCGTGGTTGGGTATTTTTGGTTGCAAAATTTCTATACATACCTTGCTACCTGAAAGAGCTTTAGGGAAACACCCAATGCCAAGATAAAGTAGCTACAACGTTGACTTGCCAGTCCCCAAGCGACACTCGGCCAGCGTGGAGACCTAAGCCCAGTAGTGGGACATTGTGGGTTGTTGACATGGCCGTAGCTAGGGGGGGGCATTGTGGGGCAATGCCCTACCTTAAAATCGCAATGCCCTACCTTAAAAAGTCCTCATCCCTATGTTATGGAACCTATTTTTATTACTTCTGCTCTACCTGTAACCTATGTTGCCCTACCTTAAACCCGACTCTAGCTACAGCCCTGGTTGTTGATGATGATTACGACGGCTATTACTTAATTTGTTTCTGCCTATTTGTTTGTTTACAGTTTTATACGTAATATTATTCATGCTAATTTTAGCATATTTTAACATACTTGTTTATTTTACAAAATATAATTAAAGGGTATGGGTAGAAAGCGTCTCATTTAATTATATTGTGTTTGAAAAATGCTTGAATTGTATATAGAGATGGATATAAATAAAAAGACTCAATTACATATTTTTATTCATTTACACATGTATCATCACTGCATAGTATAAAACAAAGTCGCTTTCTCTGTCCCTTATATGCTTAAATCTTTAAAACTACGGAACGGATTTTGATGCCATTTTATTTAATAGATAGAGTAATTCAAGAGGAAGGTTTTTATGTATAATACATGCATAATATAGTAGATTATAATTTTAATGTCGTAAATAAACCCATTTTTTACGCTTACATTGCAAACGCTGGCTGTACCCTACGAGATAGATCAAAATAATGTACTACAGTATTGTACATCTTAAAAAGGTCTGTAAAAGTCTTCGATGGTATATGTCTATCTCTTAGGGATAACTCACAATAACCATTTTTTTTATTTTTACGAGAAATAATGGCTTATTTACGAAGTGATTTTAAGCAATACAGTATTATTCCTTATCCAATTAAGTACCTTAAATACATTGTGTATTTAATATAGATTAATATGGCCCTTTACAGTATGTAATTTAAATTAACTCTTTTAAAGATATTACAGATTTAAAATGCAGGAACAAAGCGATTGTGGCGTTACCGCCCCGGCCGGGGCCCGTTAGTTGACGCTGCTGTCGATTTGTCACTATCAGTTAATAACTAAACACAATACTTTATTAAAAATTAATATTCTAAGGCGGTACGAAGTTCACTGGGTCAGCTAGTAAACTATAAACAAAAGTTAGTAAAGGGGCATTATGTGTTTTACTGATTTCATTCACTAAATATTGTATAACATTTTGTGTTATTTTAGGCCTATGTCCAGCAGTGGACTGCGATGGGCTGATGATGATAATGATGATGATTTATTTAATTAACAAGCTGAGTCCCGCGGTGTTACCCGCGGTTATTGTTGAAACAACAACGCGAGTGACGCCGAGGAGCGAAATATTGGCCTAACTTACTCCTTGGGTCATCAGCTTTCTATCAGTGAAAGTACCGTCCAGCCATTACAGAGATTAGCCGGAACAAACAGACAGACAGAGAAAAATAGCTTTTTTTGCGTATTTAAATTGATATGCATTTAGTAAAAATATGTTCTTATGAAATTATATACAAACACTCCAATTTTATTTATTTTTATAGATTAAATGTTACACAATCTAATGAACTTTACTATAGGTTTTACATCGTAAAATCGTAAGTAAACATTTTATATAGTACGAAACTATGAACTTGGTCAATACAGTAGTAGCATACTTGGTAACGAAAATGATTTTTAAGCCAGTTATAACCCGATCGAAAATCGTGTTTTAAGGTTTGACTAAATAAATAATAAATAAATTTCAGACACACAACATAATCTAGTCCCAAACTAAGTAGAGCGTGTAATATGGGTACTAAACAACTGATGTAAATTCATAAACATACTTTTTTTTTTGTAAATACATACATACTTACCATTAGACCAACAAGGCAGTCAGTGAATGATCAGTGACTACACATATAATGATAGTAGCCATACCGGCGTATAGATTGAAGGTGTACATAATAATAAAATGGCAAGTGGAGCATACACTGAAGTAAGAGCTGGTTAGTCCGTTTCTGACCCGTGCACATGCTTGCATAAGTATTATGCGTATAATTACTTACTACTAAAGTGGTAGGATTAGTTATTAATTAGAACCTATACGTGTTCAAATGGTAAGCAATATTACTTAATATGTAAATAATCCATTACGATGAGTAAGTTGCGTGGTTTTGAGTTCATATGTGTGTGTTTGATTGCTTAGGTGTTTGTCTTTTGTCGTGTTACTATTCAGTATTGACGACCTTGGTGTCTGGAAGAAAGACCAGCGTTTAGTTTGACTTTTTGGTGAATTGGCAATAAGAGGATAGTACCTGTTACAGGTTAAGGATTACTACATAAATAATATTATTAATGAGAAAGGAACTCCCTCTGTCTGTCTGTCATGGTTTCACGCCAAAACGAGTGAACCGATTTTAATGAAATTTGGTACAGAGATAGTGTAGAAAGGGCAAAGGTATACTTTCAACGCAGTAACCGACATATACACGGGCTTAGCTGCGGATGAAGCTAGTATACATATATTTATATATCTCTCTCTAAATAGGCTCCGCCAACCACGCTTAAGTTTGGAAGCGTAAATAGAAAGCTAATAAATGAATGGGAATGACGTTATTTCAATTCTAAGTCACGTGGTAAAAACAAAATATTAGTAACATCTTAGAATAGGTACGTAAGCGAGAGAGATCCTAAGCATATCACCTGCATCTTGGCAAAGGGAGGAGATTTGTTACAAACAAATATCTCATAATTGTGATCCTCTTAGTCAAAGCGAACCATTTGTAACGACTTACCAGTTAATTAAACTAGTTAATAAGAGAAATAGCTAAGAATGTTATGATTCCAAGTTAATGTGTATTTTTTATTGTTTCTTTCTTCCTCTCAATCGTTTCGCTCTTGGCAGGTCACGTCGAGGCATCCACGTTGGTGGCAGAGGCGGACACAGCTCTCCGGACGATTTCACGCCATCGCTGTCTATTGGCAGCTTGTCTTGCGCAGTCAGACACAGTTATCTGTTTATCATAATGTATTTAGAAATATATAATAATATGTTATATTGTTTATCACAATGTATTTAGAAATAAAAGTTAAATGTACAGTATGTAGATCTAATTTAGAAATGAGAAATTGTGAATTGACTAAACTAATAATAATAGTAATGTGGTATAGAATAGTATAGGCTCTAACCATATACCTATTGGAGGTGTTAGTATAATTATAAAAAAAAACGTCGTACCAATCCCTCGACTACTAGCCGCCAATGATACCAACTTTTACCTATAATATAATACAGCAATTATCAGTGATCTACTTTCATTGTCTATCTAATACATAACTTTTATATCTCCTATCAGTCCACATTGTCCACAGGCTTATGTTGTGAGTCATGTAGGCTTTATGTCACAATGAGCCTTGATCTTAACTGTGTCACATCATTCGAGGTTAAGGGCATTAGTCGCATGTACATTATGTGTATTACACTCGTGTGGGTTATAGCTTATAAGCGAATATTAAAAGCTTATTTCAGCAACCAATACAATCTTCTTCTATTTTCTTTACCAAACTAAATATTTTTATCAAATATTTAGGAATATCGAAGTTCTGTAGAAATACTTTTGTCCAATTTTATTGGTTTCAACAACGCGTAACGATTGCGAAATTTTCGCATGACGACCGGGCTATTAAGTACTCTGTAAGGCACGGTGACTACTATTACTATTGTCAAAGTATGAGTAGTAGAATACAAGAGTAGGGACTACTATCCTCATTCTACATACCACTGTACAAGAGTACAATGCAGCATGATGACCAACACCATGGCGGCTTAGTAAGATGTTCGGTCTCACACTCACCAACGAAAAACGACAATACAAATGCTGTCATTTTCAAGTTGGTCTTCTTCTTCTGATCTTCTATATGTTTATTATATTAATATATTCGGTTACCACTTAACTAATAACGACCAAGTTCATACTAATGAGAATCTTATTGTTTTAAAATAAATAAGGCAATCTCCGAGTGCCAACGGACCAAGAATATGGAATGTGAATAAAACCCCTGATCATCCCGTGACTGTCATATAATAATAATTATTATTAATAATAATTTATTAAGCCAACAACACAAAAGTACAGTTTAACACTTGTGATTTAACAAAGTAAAGTTTATGCTGTTTTTAGGATACCTGTGTCCGGACTAGATAAAGTTATCTGTATTTCGGACATCAATCTGTACTTGAACTTGAAACAAACCCTATACCAGCCCGTCTGACTAGCGTGATATAGTAGGCTAAAACCTTATTTCTAACGAGATGTGGATTAAAGGCTGTCGATATGATCTGATATGATATAAGGAAAACTGCGAACAGGTTTTTACACTAAGTAATCGCTTTGTCTGTGTTTGAACGTGTGTAAACATTAGATAAATGTCTAAATAATTTTATTACGAAATCCAATAACCCAAAGAAGATAGATTTATAGGTGGGTATTTATTTGTTTAAAACCTACATAAAATAAGTTTTTCGTTAGAAAATAAGTAAAATAGACACGCCGACGTTGACAAATGACGTCACAAGAAGTCAATTTTCTTCTTTTGATGAGATGGCAACCATTTCCAAATATCCAGTACATATTTTTTTTTTTTTTTTTTTTTTTTTTTTTTATATATAGCCTACCAAAGTGACTCTACCCCGCCTGATGGAAAGCATGAGCAGAATCCAAGAGTGGGAGAAACCACACATCATTGCTGCGAATGCAGACAGTAAAGTATGGCGGCCCACACTATGGCGGCTTGGTGAGATGCTTTTTCACGCCCCGCTTAAAGGACCCGGGATCATAGTGGGAAGGAAACACGTGAGCTGGTAGCGAGTTCCAGCTTTTGACTGCTCGGCATAAGAAGGAAGAGCCGAACCGCTTCGTTCTAGTGCGTATTTCCTCCACTCTGAAGCGGTGACTTCCAAGTCCAGCACGCGTTGTCCTGTAAAGGACAACGCGTATAACTCGTGCGAGCTAAGATGGCACCTGGCTCAAAACGAAACATGATACCGTTCCCCCGCGTGATACCCCTCTGTCATCTTGCGAGTAGCGTTAGCAAGACTATTACCGTTGCACGAATATTTCCATAATAATTTTAGTTTATTAAGTATTACCTAATGTCATATAAATCACTCCATGAATTATTCTTAATAATATATCATTAGATTCGTCTGAATAACCCAATTGTTTTAAGAAAGGTCACAGTAAAAAAACAGCATGACGACTATGAGACGCAATAGTTTCAAATAACGAATATCCATATACATATGATATTTAGAGACTACGATTAAAAGGCTTAACATGACGATTTAAAATTGTTTTTTATAACAATATTTCAGTTCCTAATTTCATTTAAAATGATATTAGGTATTACCTAATATTATTTAAATCACTGCACGAAGAATACATTCGGCTAAATAATGAATGAGGCCTGCTCCTATTGGTATCCATATGTATTTTCTTAACTCATGTAGTAAAGTACCACTTAAGACAAAGTAGTATGTTAAGAGAAATTACTAGAAGCAAAATAAATTTTAAAATTTAATAAAACTGGAATAAAGTATTTTTTTTTTGCACTCAGTACTTTAAACGACTGACATTTGAGTCAGGTGCCATCTTAGGGCGCACGAGTTATATTTAACGTCTTCAATTATTCTAAAGTGTTCAAGTCGTTGTCGTAATGAATTTATTGATAAAAAATGTGGATGAGATGAAATGGGGACAGTCTTCCGAAAAAAACAAAAAACGATCTTCAAAAAGTAAATAAGAGGCTTCGATTAGCTGTCATTTTTTTTATTTAGTACAATAATTTGATGAATGGCAAAGGCGATGCCTCTTCGTCCTATGTCGCACTAAGTATATCGGTCGTTTTTTTATCCGCTTAGAAGTCATAACACTCATTAGGCGGCTAACCGCTTAGGTTTTTTTACGGAATTTCCGATTTGTTATTATAGAATATTCCATTATAAAACCTTCTTTTAATATCAGACTGCAATTTTGATTGCTTTTAACTGTCAAATGGGTGATTTTTCATCTTGTTTTTATTATTCACTAAAGACCTAATTGAATAAGTGCACAATGAGAATGAATTGGATTATTCCCATTTGAGTTTTGTTATGACAGAATTGGTATTTTTTGCCACTATTGATACCTTTAAGTTTGCGTTTTTAAGATAAAGTGTTTATATTTCCATTCGTTAAGTATTCTTTTGATAATATTTATGTCATTTGACAGACGACCGTATGTTAGTTGCGTGGAGGTATTATTGTAGTAGTAGTTATTATTCTAGTAGCTTTTTGCCATTCAGTCAGTCATGATATATGAGAAAGTGAATCTACTCTGCCTGAAAGAAAGCATGAGCAGAATATAACAGTGATAGACATCATCCTCATTGTGAGTGCATACAATGCTACATGGTGTTTCATACTATGGCGGCCTAGTGAGATGTTACTGGATCATTGGGCCTCCGATCTCGAACTCACCAACGAAATACAACAGTATGAATGCTGTCATCATTTGCTGTCATTATTAGGTTGGTCTTCAATGCAAGAGCAGTATCGCCCCGGTCGAGCTGGCCCGTTCGTGCTATCTTGTTTTCGGTTATCGAACTTCAAACTGAAGAAAATGACCCGTTGTTGTATATATTATACTTTTTAAATTATTTAAGCGCCACATCCAACTCTTATATCACAGACAACATGATTGGCTGGACAACAGCATACCTTGGCCCTGTAAAATAAATATAGACGTCATTTTATATGACAATTATTGATATCAAACATTTTGACAGTTAAATTTTCTACTCCATTGTGTTCACCGTCTTTGTAAGTACGTGTAAGAAAACCAATTCTATTGTGCTTTGACATTTAACAGTTAATAAACTTATTTCACTTTTTAATTTGATGCTATATTGTTATGATAATTTAATATAGTGCCGTTAGGTATGGAAATATGTACATATTTGATTGTACGGATTGCGTACCGGTTTGGACGATCAACTCGCTTCTTTTCACTATGTTGACTGTTGTAGGTTTGATTCTTATAGCTTGGATAGAAAAAGAGAACCGCCTGTGTCACCAAAAGGATTGACTCAGCTCTGGTCTGGTTGTTTCGGTGAGTATCTGAACCAAATCGGACGTGAGGTTACGGCGCAAGTCGACCACGGCAGCGCACGGAGTCCGAGCGTCGAATCCTGACGATTGGACTAAATAATATAACTTTTAATTGATATATTGAATTTCGAACATCCCCCTACAACCCGGGGTGGACCCTAATTTAAAAAACTTCACCTCTTTCTAATATCAGAATACATTTACATTATCTTAAAATACTAGTAGTATATTATTAGTATTACATTATAATACTAGCTGACCCGGCGAACTTCGTACCGGTTTTTGAGGTTATGTTCTGATACGTCATAAATAAAAAATCCAGAACTTGATCACAGCGCTACCTACCGGGTCCAATTGTGAATCTATAACATTCTCGAACACACAAATTTTACACATAAAATTTCATACAAATCGGTCCAGCCGTTTCGGAGAAGTATGGTAACTAACATTATGAAGAATTTTATATATAAAATTAAAACTAAATTTTAACAAATATATAGAATATTTTCAATCAATCTTTACCGTCAGTCATTTAACCCTGAGTGTATAACGATGACTAAAGAACTCATCACTCATATTAAGGCATCAATCCTACAACAAAACAAAACGCATCATCAGTTCCTGAAACGTTAACACTATGAAAACAAATCTACCCACGTTTTAACAAAATAAGTACATTCGACCTCCTCCCATACTTACCTACTTCACTTCCGGTATTATCTTTCCGTATCCTGAGGCAAAACATCATATAATAGAATGAAAAATAATTTCGTTAATTAAACAAAATAGGTATTATATTTTCAAATTAATGTAGGCCGTATTCATAGTTCTGTAAGCTGTTTACAAAGGTAGATTATTAAATTGCTGCATTGTTACCTATACAAAATATATTATACCAATTTAGCAGGGAGCCTTATATAGGTGTTTAGTAAAAAACTGGTTATTCATTAGTTTGTTTGGTTAAAAGGTCGTCTTAAAGAAGTGTTCACAAGTTGGGGTTTGACGTAGAATAAAACTAAGAAAAGAAGTTACTCATTGCCAATAACCTCGTGAACTATGAAAAATATTGTTAAATGATTTAGTTGGAAAATAGTACATGGATATTATAATAATAATAATCTATATAAATAAATAAAATGGAAGAGTCTGTATGTAATATCAAATGATCAGTTTTTTACTAAATGCATATAAAAATATCTACGGTACTGACATTTTTAAGTTATGTCTGTCTGTCTGTTTGCTCCGGGTAGTCTCTGAAACGGCCGGACCGATTTTGACACTCCGATTTTATTTATTTATATAGATTATAAAGACTAGGAAGAAATTTTTTACTTTTACCATAGTACGAATTACAGTTTCTGCTGATATAAATGTATATATATTTATCGGACATCTTACACACAACGTCATCTGACTGCCTCGTTGGTCTAGTGGTTAGCGTATGCGGCTGCTGATCAAGAGGTCTCGGGTTCGATTCCCCGGTCGGACCAAATATTATTTGTGTGATTCACAAATATTTGTTTCGGAGTCTGGGTGTTTTTTATGTATAATATGTATGTATTTACAAAAAAAAGTATGTTTATGTATTTATATCAGTTGTCTAGTACCCATAACACAAGCTCTGCTTAGCTTGGGACTAGATGATGTTGTGTGTCAGATGTCCAAAATATTTATTTATTTATTTATTTATCTGGTCTCAAACTAAGCAGAGCTTGTATTATGGGTACTAAACAACTGATATAAATATATAAACATACTGTGATATAAACATACTTTTTTTTGTAAATACATACTTATACATAGAAAAAACCCAGACTCCGAAACAAATATTTGTGGGTCACATAAATATTTGGTCCGACCCGGGAATCGAACCCCAGACCTCTTGATCAGCAGCCGCATACGCTAACCACTAGACCAACAACGCTAACAATTAGTGCTAGCAAAGCTTACAGCGTTCTCAATCTCATTCACAATCTTTATATCCCTCGTCTAAGTCGGTTATCGCGGTAAAAATTAGCCTGTCTTTTTTCAGGCCTTAGACTATTTGGATACAAAATTTCATTAACAAGTAGCATACTGATTTTTATAGTTTATCTCGAACAGACAGACAGACAGACAGACGCGCGGAGGACTTTATTTTGTAATACATAGTATAAGTAGTGAAATCCATTCACTGAGATGAAAATGAAACCATTCTCTGAGACATATGTTACAGTAGGCTTGTTGTAGTAATACTATCCTTCCATACTAAACTGAATGGATTGATTATATTGGCAGGGTTACAATGTTCACTACAATAAGATATTTGATATCGATTAAAGGTCATCATTGAGGTCTTATTTACATCGTAATTTGTGTAAAAAACATATCAAAGTGAGTTGAAAATTCTTAGGGAGGCTGAAATATTAAAAACAGCTCAATATTTTTGGTAAAATATTTTGTTTCGATTAATTTAAAACTATTAATGTTGAAAGTATCAAAAAACATTGAGATAAACTATTAACCCTTACTTGAGACTATGTAGTTTCCTCGATCTTTGCATACGGAAAAGTGCACTTAAATGTAGTATATATTTTTGTACATATAGTAATGTTTAATCGTGCATTATTAGATTAATATCTAGCTGCATGTTATTTTCCTTGATGCTTGCTCATTAATAATATAAACTTATTCGTACACACATTTTCTTAAGTAATAAAATTATCCGGTTTGTTTTGATTGGAATACTTCCGGTAAGAAAACTTCCGTTATCGCCATAGTTTGCCTAGTGTTTTGTAATCTAATCTGTAACTATTTTAGTGATTACAATTTTTATCGAGGTGACAGTCTTCGTTTTATGTATTTTACAAGGCTTTTATTACGGTATATTAGCTTTTTGTCTCCTAGCATATGTCCTCCCGTTAGAGTCTAAGTTATTTTATGTCAAATTTAATTGAAATCAATGCTGTTATTATTACGATTACCACCCTTTTAGTGCCCTCAGATTGTAAGGACAAGAGAGCGGTGTGCATTGGTTTTGTTGTAACCTCAAGCACCCCTCAAAATCCAAGGAAAAGTAGCTAATTATGATTTACCGTGCAGCTGTGTTCCGTTCGAGGTAAGCATTGTGAGGGAGTAAGGCTCGGCTTGAACTGAGAATACTCATACTGATACTATAACACCAAAATCTAGAATATGCTCCATATTATACGATTTTACTACACAGTGTTTTGAAATAGAATGTCTCATAACTGTTCTAAGGTAACATTTAAATGTAATTTATCAATGATTTCTAAATGTTGATCGTTATTTTTTGTAAGTATTACTTGATACATTTGGAATTGAAGGTTAATTTGGGTTTTTGTACTCGAAATCGAAAAATGAAATATATTGATCAATCGGCCGATTCGTGGACGTCAACTTTCTCTCTCTTGGGTAGTCCGCTTTCATCCGCTAATAAACTACAAAGAAACCGACATGAGCTATCCCGCTGGCTAAAGGGCTGGCGAATCAAAGCCAACGAAAGTAAATATCAATGCTCGTAACATTTAGCTTGCGGCGCGATTCATGTCCCAAAGTTAAGCTCAACCATATCAATATACCACAGGCTGATGAAATAAGATACTTAGGCGTATACCTGGACTGCACGGTAACTTGGAAGAAGCATATTGATATCAAGAAAACAACACTCGATCTGTAACTCTGCAAACTGCAATGGCTAATGGGCAGAAAGTCAACTCTAAACAAGTGTAGCCTAAAATCTGTTTGGACCTACGGCATCCATTTGTGAAGAACAGTGATATCATCAAACATTAGAGTTCTTGCAAGGATTTTAATCAAAGACTTTGAGGGTAATATCTGGAGCACCCAATTATATAACCAACACATGGACCTCAAAATTGAATCCGTCAAGGAAGAAATAACAAACTCTCTACCTAAATACTCTGAAAGGTTAAATCCTGACCGCATGAGGAAATAGCGCTAATATGGAAATTTTACAGGATATTGTGCCATACACGCCCATTTAACTAACTCATAAATATCCAGCTCAATGTCGTTGAAACAGATTGTAGGGCATAAACATATATATATTTAAAAATATTTTAACTCGTGGCAGCCTGTGACGGCGCAGGGTATCCCATATAAATAAATGTATATCTTTATATATATAATTCTTCTGTGAGTGTGTATGTCACTGAACTTCTCTCAAACGACTGGACCGATTTTGATGAAATTTTTTGTGTGTGTTCAAGGGGATCTGGGACCATTCCCAGATCCCCTTGAACACACACAAAAAATTTCAGTTTAGATTCGCAATTGGACCTGGTAGGTGGCGCTGCGATCAAGTTCTGGAATTTTAAAGTTGGGCGGTACGAAGTTCGCTGGGTCAACTAGTATAGATATAAATAGTAAATGAACTTATCCCTGGAATGCCTTTAATGATTTTGACGGGACTTTCACGGGATACAAAAAGTAAGTCTATTTTTTTGGACTAGATTCGTCCCGCTGTTTTACCCGCGGTTTTAAAGGTAAAACAGAAACAAAGACAACACCGCAGGCCTCAGCTATAAAATATATAATTATATTTAATAATACAACAATTTAATTGGATTAATATTGTAATCTGAAATACAATTTACACAGGTAGTTAAGTATTAAGTGATTGCGAAGAAAAAAATAGATTTGAAGCTGATTTTAACTTCATCCGCTTCAAACATAAATAGACTAGTTATCATATGATACAATCTAAATCATTAACAAAATGTGTAATAAATGAATCATTTTAAGAATAGCACTTGCGATCCGGCAGATATAAAATAAATAAATAAATATATATATTCTTTACATTAAGAAAAAAGTTAGCAACGCAATAGTCTGTGAGAGAACCGAAATTATAAACTCACGGCCATTGCAGTATAATTGCAAAATTTAGAAAACTTTAGGTTTTACTAATTAGGCATGAAAGATGTTTCAGCGAATAATGTTTTAATTAACCGTAGCTAATGAAAAGACAATGAAAAATTGTGTTCTCTTAACGTACCAAGTAAGCAATCAAGGAAACAAGTATTACGTTAACATCTGCCAAATTGCATTCTACGAACGTGAACGTTAATAGAAAAGTAAAAAAAAATATGGGAACGACGTAAGTTATATTATTGTGAAGTTTCATCTAAATCCATTCAGTGGTTTTTGCGTGAAATAGCAGCAAACATAGATACATACATACTCACAAACTTTCGCGTTTATATTATTAGTAGGCTTTACTAGTATCATAATTAATGGTTTATAATAGTCCACTGATGCAGTAGCAATAAGCAAAACCTCAAAAGGCCGCCATAGTGTGCATACATACTGCATTTTCTGCTTTCGACATGACTGAAATGTTCGCCTAGTGGCTTAAGCTGTTGCCACGCCGCTTTTGGGACACATGGAACAAGACTTTAGTGATCCACAAATTGTTGTCCTAAGTCTGGGTGTTCTTTATTCTGACATATAATGAATATAACTAATGTGGAAGTTATCTTATTTTAAAAAGAAAAGAAATAAGTATGGTGACCGCTACTTTTAGATTTTACTCTTGCTTTTTATCATGAAGGAATTGAGTTTCAGATGAAGGAGTTATAAACTGTGATGTAGGTATGTGTTTAGGAACAACAAAAGTAGTGGACAATGTTATGCGGACAGTGAAAATACATTGTGATTGCTTTTCTCATAATTTTACAGTTGTTAACAATTCGATAACATCAAAATCAGAATTAAATGCGTATATCTCTCTATTATACAATTTACTAGCGGCCCAGGACGAATTTGCACAGGTTGAAAAAGCTTTTTAAACGAAACGAACCTTCATCGAAAATCAATCTATCCATTGCTAAAAACAGCATGAAAATCGGTGGAGTAGTTTTTAAGTTTATCGCGAACAGACAGAGCGATAGACAGACGCGACAGAGGACTTTATTTCATATTAGAATATGTAGTGATACTGAAAAATAAAATACTTCTCCATTTTATTTATGCCTATAAACTATAAGGCTGCTTAATCGTTGATGAAAAAAATATATATAACGGATTAAAGAGAACTGTAATTAGAAATATATTAAGATACATTATAGACAAAAGAAACAAATCAGGTCAAGCGTAAAACGATTTTGTTCACAGAAGTTTCTAAATGTAAATCTAATGTAATTAAAATTAACTGCTCTGGTAACGCAGTGGGAGCATATGCGATTGTTGTGCTTGAGATCTCAGGTTCGATTCCCCGGTCGGACCAAATGTTTCTGTGATCCGCATAGTTTGTATAATATGTATGCATTTACAGAAAAAAGGTATGTTTATGTATTTGTATCAGTTGATTTCATTCATTTGAAGAAACTTTTTATGAAGTTATTCTTGAAAAATATGACTATGCTCAATTTGGATAAATTTTGGCTATTTTTTTTGTGATATTCATATATATAACTGTTCCGTTACTGACTGACAGACAACGCACAGCCGAATGGGGGGCAGGAAGCTGAAATTGAAAAACACAATCGCTTCATTACAACACGTATATTCTTACTATCTTCTTGCCAGATCGAAAAATACTTAAAAATATTTACTTTTAAATTTTTTTTTATTTTGAATCTGGATATTAATTAAATATTTTTTTGTATATGTGACGCAGCTATACAAATAAAAAATAAAAATAATGGTTTCCAATTTCAAAGTACCCCTGATATTTTGTAAAGCTAAATGAGTGAAATACGGAAGTGTTAACGAAAACAAATGTTGTAGGAAAAGCTGATTGACCAAACAAGGCTGTACGAATTGTACCTTCAAGGCTCTGTCACAATAAAGGGGAAGATGCCGAACGGAAGCCCATCGACTTTCCGGGTACTTTATCATTAATTCTCTTAAAACAATTTCGAGTGATTATTCGGCTGTCGCAAGAGAATTAATTTCAACGTTTTATTCAATTGTTTTGCGTAATTTAAGTTGGAATTGCAATTGTAGTGATTGAAGGATAAGTTATTTAAGGACCGCAACGGATGGGTCGCCACGGTCATTGAAATGTCGATTTTAATAATACACTTACCAATTACATTAAACTTAATTGTCATGTCCTTATATTGTGTGGGGCCAAATTTAGTATCATCATCACCACATGAAGCACTCATGCCCTAGTGACCTTAGGTGATTGGAAACAATCACCGAAGGTAAGTAACGACGGCGGGGTCAGAATCTGGATGGGTGACCGTTTGCGGTATGATATGTTATCAGCGTTTCTGTTGTCATAAGATCATAGTCGTAAAGCTTAGTAGGAAGTCTTCGGGTGGTTTAAAAACATCCAACGCTAAGATCGTAGCCAAAACGTTGTCTTGCCAGTCCCCAACCCGCACTCGGTCAGCGTGGGGACGTATGGTCTTAACCTTCTCTTATATATATGTATATATATATATATATATACTCTTATATATATAATAGGAACCCGACCCCAGTAGTAGGACGTTATGGGTTTTCGATGATCACCAAAGCTATTAACAGTCCGCTGTTAGATATAGGTAGCTTCTTAGAAAGGAAATTTTGACCTACAATACCACACTGATATAGGGTTGATTTCAAGTTCTCCTTTTTTTTTGCTTTGATGTTTGAATTTGCTCCTTTAGTCACCTCTTACGACAGCAATAAAGTATGTGATTTAGTGAAAAGCAGTTTATTTGAAATTAATAAATAATTATCTACATAGGACATCTAACACAAAACGCCATCTAGTTTAAAAATAATCAGAATTTTTACTGTTAATATTAGACAGCTGATATCAATACACATACTTTTTTTTTTTTAAAGTACATATTTATATAATACATAGAAAACACCCGAATTCCGAAACAAATATTTGAAGATCATACAAATATTTGATCCGATCCGACCGCATACGCTTCCACTTTGCCACGGAGGCAGTCAAAATTGCAAACACACTTTTGTAGAGGAACGGGTGACGTGTTCCTCGAACACAACAGGAGGATCCTCCGACCAGGCGGGGGTGATCAAGCCTGGCGGGCCACTGCCCAACAGTTGAGGTTTGGATGTTGTATATATGGTAATCTGCGCGAGAATGTCTTTTTCGCGATTCAGGAATAATAGTTACTCCGTATAGTTCGTTGCGTGTTGTCTCATTTATATATATAGATGGCTGGTTCTACTAGTGAAGTAAGTGCATGTAATAAAAGAATATGTAATTAATCGCGTGTTAGATAATATTATGTGCGTTACTCTGGAATGTTCAGGTCAATAGATGTAGACCGGAATCCGTCCATTCCAGACCAGTTCGTGCACGATATGATTCATACTGTATTATATAATCTATTATGCCTTATGTTTAACTTGTTTCAGAAGAAAGAAAGAAGAATTATCTGTTTTTAGAAGGAAATAATCTTGTTCAAATAATAATAATACAAATATAATAAAAATAATAATACAAAAGATAAGAAGTAATAGGTTATCTTGGTATGGACATGTTATGCGGAGGGATGACGAAAATGTGGCAAAGAAAATGTTGGGTATGGAAATTGAAGGTTACATGGCAAGAGGTAGACCAACGAAAAGGTGGATGGATTGTGTGAAAGAAGATATGAATAGGAAGGGAGTTAACAGTGAAATGACGAGTGATAGAGTAGAACGGAAGGATAAAACATATTGCGACAACCCCAAATATTTTTTTTTTTTTTTTTCTTTAAAAACACATCTCCCGCATTAGGAATATAAATTCCTGTGTCGCGGGGGACTTTACAAACATACAAGAAACGGACACAAAGAACACCCTGACTCAGAACAACAAATTGTGAATCACACAAAGTGTTATCCTACGTGGGATTTGAACCCACGACACTTGGCGTAGTAGGAAGCGGCGTGGCGACCGCTTAAGCCACTAGGCCAACCGTGCAGTCAAAAAATTGGGATAAAGGCAGGCAGATGATGATTACTTTAGAGTAGAGTTTAAGTAGTCACAGGCTGAATATATATATATGTATATATATTTATATAGACATTTCTTTTGCACTATCATGACATCAGCTTGTGAGCAATACTGGTCATTTTTTTTATTTCATTTTTGTTATCAGTTTTATTGTGTTTTGAAGAACTGTGTGTTTTCTGTCACGTGGAAAATTCTATATTTAAGACTGTTTGTAATTTTTCCAATTTCAAAACATAATTGTTTTAATTAGAATTGTATTTCTGTTAATTCACAAGGTAGGTAACTATATTATAGGAAGTTAACAAATTCTATCAGTCTATAGAAAATAGAATATTTATCAGCTCAGACAACTAAAATAATTCATAAATTTATTAAAATAACTGTGGATCGTAAATTGTATAAGCCTTAAGTTTATTATCTATATTATTTATTATTTTTAACGAAAATTGCGCGGATCGAGAAGGACTGCAAAAAGCTTAAAAGAAAAATAAAAACTAAAAAAACACCTACCACTAATATTAATTAATTTATTAATGACACCAATTGTTTGTCTGTCCAACAAAGATTTTTGACAAGCTTGGCTACACCTGAAGGGGCAGCATATTATATAGTATGCAATACAATATTTGTTTACCTATATATTTTTTGAATCAATATGGTGCAAATTTCTCAATAAACTAGTCATCAGTAATCGCAGTGTATTCTGCTACAAACGGCTTACAAATCTTGAAATGAATCTGTAGCAGGACTTTATCTAAAGTTGAAATCATTAACGTCATAAGAACAATTTAAGATAGATTTTTTTTGTTTCTTCTAGGAATCTTATTTAGTTAAATATTTATAAATGTCAGGAAGTTTATTATTTATTGTTAGGGCGAAACAGAAAACTGTTTCTCGCATGAAAGATGTGTTAGAACTACGTATACGTGATATATTTATTTGATCTAAGAAGCTTCTGGAATAATAAATTTATTAATGAATTTTGTTATAATCCATACTTCCAAACTAATATTGTAAATTCTATAGTAACTTAGTCTGTGCTTTTAAGATTTATATTAAATTTGACAAACTTTGATTCTTGAGGAAGGACAGATAGCTCCTTACCGAGATAACCCACATACACACGGGCAGAGTCCTCCTCCTAGCCTTATTCCCAAGTTTATTTGGGGTCGGCTACTAGTTCAACCATTTTTACCTAGATTTCAGTTTTTCCACGGAGCAACTGGCATCGGACCTCCGCAACCCTAAGGGAGAACTGAAATTCGAAGATTGGACTAGTTGTCAGTATATTTGAGGGCACTGACTTCCCAATAACGATTGCCATAGATGTTCATGACAACCGGGACCGACGGCTTTACGTGCTCTCCGAGGCACGGGCGTGAATCATCGCCAAACTTCCAAACTCCAGGCAGTTATTAGGAACTTTCCTAAGAAAATCCCAAAAACACTTTTTGGCCCGACTCGGGATTTGAACCCGAAACCCATTTGATTAGCAGTTGCATACGCTAACCACTAGACCAACGGCCAGAGTCATGGTCCAAAAATACTCCTGGATTCTACCCAAACTTTCCATCAGGCAGAGTAGTGTCACTTTGGTAGGCTTAAATATATATTAAAAAAAATCTACGTTATGTTTCCTTACTCTTACGGTCACCGCAAACTGAGCGACTTGTCGCCGCGTCTTGTCACCGTGACAAGACGCGGCGTCGTTGCTTCTTTGGGCGTCTCTGACGCCTAGTGTGCGGAGCTTAGAACAAATTATATGAAATTTGTCGGCCGCAGCCTGTCGTCGCGTCAAGTCGTCGAGCTGTCGCTGTCGCGTGTCGCCTAGTGTGCGCGTAGTGCTACGGCCATCCCAAACTGTGCGACTTGTCGTCGCGTCAAGTCGTCGAGCTGTCGCTGTCGCGTGTTGCCTAGTGTGCGCTTAGTGTTAGAGTTGCCGAAATGCAATATTAGTAAGTATTAAAAATATCGTTTAAAATTATTTAGTATGCACAACCGTACAATTATTTTAATGGAAATTTATTTAATAACCGTGGATAACTTTGTGACTCAGCTTGGTATAAAGTCAGGTAGTTAAATTGCTTATAATATTCAACTGACTTTGGTGTGTCTAGTAAATCTCTTTTCAACATTACCGAACTATAATTTTACAATGAGTAATTGCACAAATAGCTACTGTTTTACGTATTTCCTGACATAGCCAATTACAATGATAATTTAATAAATATACAAAATAAATATTTCGGACATCTAACACACAAAGCTATCTAGTCCCAAACTAAGCAGAGCTGGTACTATGAGTACTAGACAACTGATATAAATACATAAACATACTTTTTTTTTGTAAATACATACATATTATACATAGAAAACACACAAACTCCGAACCAAATATTTGGTCTGACCCGGGAATCGAACCCTAGACCAACAAGGCAGTCAAAAGGATGTCCGAAATATTTATTTATTATTTTATTTTCATATTTATTTTCCACTAGCTTTTACCCGCGTCTCCACCCGCATGTATGTTGGTTATCGCGTCAAAATCTAGCCAATGTCCTTTCCCAGGCTCTAGACTATCTGTGTAGCAAATTTCATTTAAATCGATTCAGTAGTTTTGGCGTGAAAGCGCGACAGACAGACAGAGCTACTTTCGCATTTAAATATTTGTAAAGTAAGGATTAAGCAGAGTAGAGTCATTTTGGTAGTAATATAAAAGAACTATTTAAGATATTATAAAGTTGTACATGGATGACAATTTCTTGAAATAATTCAGGAAATATGAACATATATATACTAATTAATACCCTTTTCCTGCATTTAAACAATAAAATTACTGATGCGTTAAGGTGCTAAGGTTTCTGCGGTTGATGAATCGTATATCTTCATCAAAAACGGACAGCTTTGTGAAGGTATGACATGCAGTGACGCATTTTGTTGGGAAATCAACAAAATAAGAAGAACAACACTATAGTGTCAATTCTTCTTAAAAGTGTGGCTTGTAACGTCACGTATCTTCTTGTGAAACTGTATACGCCTACGAAAAGTAAATTGTGAGAAAAGATACCAGGCAATTTGTGTACACTTCCTTCATTAGCTAGCTTCCTAGATTCAAAAGAATTGACTAATACATTAATTAAAAAGAATATATTACGATTTAAATTTTCATGAGAAATGTGTGTAACCTTCTATTTCGATGTGTTCAGGACTTCCAGACGGGTTTGAAGGACCATGCAGACTAATGTAATGTAGGGTACTAAAGTATGGTGAAAATATTATCGAATCTATTTTCAACATTTGCAAAAATATATTTTATTATAATTTTAACTTATTGTATCTTATAAAATTTGGTGTAAAATAACATTATAAATTTCAGAGTGGTGACGGATTAAGAATACAGAGTGTCACTGCCCCTTTAAATCCCGCGGGTGTCGTAAAAGGCGACTAAGAGATAAACTACGCAAGACAACATCGATGCAAAGAGAAGGAAAATTTGAAACCAACCCTTTACCAACCCGTCTGGCCAGCGTGGTATAGTAGGCGAAAACCTCCTTCTAAGGAGGGGCCTATGTCCAGCAGTGGACTGTTAAAGGCTGTTGATGATGATGAACATTATAAATTGGTGTAAAATTATTTTAATTGCGCACAGTTACTTTTAAAGTAAGATTACTTAATAATTATTAACACTATATAAAGCGGTTATAAAAGAGTAAAAATAAAATATAATAATAAACTATTAACACACAAGCGTAAAATATTTAATTTATAGATAATCGTAATCCATTAACTTTTGAACCAAACGATTCAGGGTTTCCTTTCTGTACTGACCAATTAAAACCTGAAACTCGCTACCAGCTCACGATTTTCCCTCTTACTATGGTCCTTGGAAGAGAAGCTCAGTAGCGATGGTCACCATGCTGCACTAACCGCATACACAATGAGGGTGGTGATCACCACTCTTGGAATATGGTTATGTTTCTATCAGGCTGGGTAAAATCATTTTGATAGCTAACTTATATTAAAAAAAAGCGGCCAAGTGCGAGTCAGACTCGCCCATGAAGGGTTCCGTATCAGCAAGTAACATCATATAAAAGTTCTTGTAGTTCGTTGTAACTTTGATCGATGTTTTTATAATAGTGTATTGATTGAATGAAAGGTAAATTGCGGTTTACGATTTATGACTTATTAAAAAAAAACTACTTACTAGATTTCGTTCAAACCAATTTTCGTTGGTAGTTTGCATGGTAATATACAACATATATATTTTTTGGTTTTATCACTCTCTTATTTTAGAAGTTAAAGGGGGGGGGGGGGGACACATTTTTCAACTTTGGAAGTGTCTCTCGCGAAAACTATTCAGTTTAGAAAAAAATAATATTAGAAACCTCTACATCATTTTTGAACACCTATCTATAGATACCCCACACGTATACGTACGATGAAAAAAAATTTTTTGAGTTTCAATTCCAAGTATGGGGACCCCCAAAATGTATTGTTTTTTTTCTATTTTTATGTGAAAATCTTAATGCGGTTCACAGATTACATCTACTTACCAAGTTTCAAAAGTATAGCTCCTATGGTTTCCGAAAAAAGTGGCTGTGACATACGGACGGACGGACAGATAGACAGACAGACAGACATGACGAATCTATGTGGGTTCCGTTTTTTGCCATTTGGCTACGGGACCCTAAAAACCTACCTCCTTTTGAAGGGTTACTAAAGCAGTTTCCTAATAATTCTCAAACAAGTCAACGCCGTCTTCGACGTAAATTTATTAAAATTTATTACGGAAATGTTTTTGACACATTGTTTTTATGACGTGAAACTAATTTCCATACTTGTATTACTGTGACGTACGCATCTTTCAAGTTTGATGACTAATCATCGCTTGTAAGAACATAACAATATTGTGGAAGAATGGCTGATGATCCCGAGTTGATAAAATGATCAAGAAAAAACGGAGAGATCATTTTCTTACTTGATTTTATCACAGATGTGTTAAGTGCGAGTTAAAAGAAACAAAGTAACTATAAACCACTTGGTTTTAATTCATGTTGAGCTTTGTAAAAGACTTTCATTAGCAGATCTTGCATATCTACTATTCTTTCCTATTTTTAACGCCTGTCAAGGTGACTAGTGGAGTCAATAGGCAATAGTGCAAGCAGTATGGCGGCCTAGCATTTTCACGCATTTACAGCAGATAACATTATAGCTAGTTTTTAATCTGCGATCATAAAATTCATGCTAAAATATTAAAACAAATAAGATTTATTATTTTTTTAGAGCAAGGTTGCCATGTGTAATCTATAATAACATGAACAGAATCGATAGCCGCATTTTTTCGAAGCCAAAATTACGATTTCCGTTGTTCATTTGATCATGGAGGCATTGAAAAGGTAATTGCATTAGTAGCCTAATTTAATTTGCAATTTGACCTTGGTGTGCCTAATAAAGTCGTTCAAGATTCATTTATGTCAATAAAATCTGTGTGCTATACGCTATATGCTACATATATAGAACTATTGGCCGCGAATATTTAATCTGTTTTAATTATGATATAAATATTGCGCAAAAGGAAACCGAGACTAACTGGCTAATGTGTCAACACTGTTAAACGGAAAATGCTGCTAAATTTGAATGGAGCACATATTTATTAATTTATTTTCTATTCTATGTCATGAAGATGTAACATCTGTTTTAAGCTTATTAATTTCTACAAAACGTAATGGAAAATTACCAAATAGAAAACTGAGGCTGGCGACTCATCTTGAGGGTCTTACAGCTTACCTAACTCAAAATCAATATTTTCACTTTGAGCCCGTTATTGCAGCAATTTTTTATATCAGGAGATCTTAGTGCAAAAGGTGTAAATGTATGTATTTTTATTATAAATATTTCGAACATTATACACACAACGCCATCTAGTCCCCAAACTAAGCAGAGCTTGTATTATGGGTAACTAGACAACTGATATAAATATATAAACATAATATTTTTTTTTTGTAAATACATACATGTTATACATAGAAAACACCCAAAGTCCGAAACAAATATTTGCGGATCACACTAACATTTGGTCCGTCCCGGGAATCAAAACCAAGACCTCTCGATCAGCAGTCGCATACGCTAACCACTAGACCATCGAGGCAGTGTGTTTATACAAAAGCAACATCATGCACCAGAATAATCTCCACTTCAACACATTTTGATAAGATCTGAAATGATGTAACGGGATATGAAAAGCATCTCACTAGATCTCCATAGTATGGACCGCGATACTGCATTGTTTGCATTCGAAGTGAGTGTGGTGGCCGTCTTGGATTTTACTTATGCTTTCCATCAAATAAAAAAAACCAAACTTAGAGAATAAAATAAGTCTTCACAGAAAAAAATTGTGGAAAAATAAACTAATGAACTGTTTTTACTTTCATGCAGACAATTATTTTTTGAGCTTTTCACAATTATTTTCTTTTTTGTAGGATTTTTTCAATTAAATATATGTTTTACTAGCTGTGTCCGGCGCTGTTACCTGCGGTTTTGTTGTAAATCGCAAGTAACGCCGCGGAGCGACACTTGTCTTAAAAAGGTTAGCCTAAGCTACTACTTATGTCATCAGCTTTCTACCAGTGAAAATCGGTCCAGCCGTTCCAGAGATTACCCGGAACAAACAGACAGACAGACAAAATAACTGTTAATTTGATATTACATACATACACTTCAATTTTATTATATTTGTAAAGATACGAATAGATTATAGACCATGTAGGGAGTAGTCATACATAGGCGTTAAAGTAATAAATAATAAATATTTCGGACATCTTACACACAACATCATCTAGTCCCAAGCTAAGCCGAGCTTGTATGATGGGTACTAAACAACTGATATAAATACATAAACATAATTTTTTTTTGTAAATTCATATTATACATAGAAAACACCCAGACTCCGAAACAAATATTTCGTGTATCACACAAATATTTGGTCTGATCCGGGAATCGAACCCGAGACCTCTTGATCAGCAGCCGCATACGCTAACCACTAGACCAACAAGGCAGTCAAGTATAAAGTTAAACTCTAAATTAAAGTCCAAATGAACACTGTTATAAAAAAGAATGTGTTTATATGTATGTGTGAAATTTCTGTACTAATTGTTATGTGTGAGTTCATAGTGACAGGCGATTGATAATTATTGAAAATAATTATTAATAAACACACACATATCCGAGTCTGATATGTGTATGTGTTAAGATCGAAAAAGTAGTTCTCTATGATGTTTTCTTTAAACATTCTTGTCGATGGATGACGTACACCGATAAGTTAGCTAGTTTATAAAAGATAAGTGCAACGTGGTCGAAACGTCAGGCCATTCTATTCTATTGTATCTAATATCTTTTGTAGCGGTTATTCATCTAAAAATTAATAATATTGTGAACTTCCTATTATACTAAAAACATCAATAACAAAGTATCAGAATAGAATAAACTTGAAGGAACATAAATAACAAAAGAACTCAAAAGTATCTAGTAATAAATTTACAATAAAAAAAGTTATTATAACATATTATTGTAATTTTATTACTCAATTAATGAAGTACGTTCTAATCTCAAACTAGTTCAAGATTCAAATCCAATCATAACAGTATTTATTTCCTAACGTATCTTATTGTACATACGATTTAAACACATTTAAAATCGCACTGTGTTAATATTTGTGAAAAATTCTAAAATAATTATACTGTCCACTAGCTTTCACCCGCGGCTCCGCCCGCGTCAAAGTCGATAATCACGATAAAAAATAGCCTATGTTCTTTCTCAGGCTGTAGACTATTTGGGTACACAATTTCATTTAAATCTGTGCTCCGTTGGGGTTCCGTTGCCAAATGGCAAAAAACGGAACCCTTATAGATTCGTCATGTCTGTCTGTCTGTCTGTCCGTCCGTATGGCACAGCCACTTTTTTCGGAAATCATAAGGGCTATACTTTTGAAACTTGGTAAGTAGATGTAATCTGTGAACCGCATTAAGATTTTCACATAAAAATAGAAAAAAAACAATACATTTTGGGGGTCCCCATACTTGGAACTGAAACGCAAAAAATTTTTTTTCATCGTACGTATACGTGTGGGGTATCTATAGATAGGTGTTCAAAAATGATGTTGAGGTTTCTAATATTATTTTTTTCTAAACTGAATAGTTTGCGCGAGAGACACTTCCAAAGTGGTAAAATGTGTCTCCCCCCCTGTTACTTCTAAAATATGAGAATGATAAAACTAAATAAAATATATGATGTACATTACCACGCAAACTTATAACGAAAATTGGTTTGAACGAGATCTAGTAAGTAGTTTTTTTTAATACGTCATAAATCATAAGCCGCAATTTACATTTCTTTCAATCAAAACACTATTATTGATGATGAAAGTTACAACGAACTACATTTTTTTTTTATATGATGCTACGGAACCCTTCATGGACGAGTCCGACTCGCACTTGGGCGCTTTTTGAGTTTATCGCGAACAGAGACAGACAGACAGACACGGCGGAGTACTTTATTTCACATATATATGAATTATGAATTATAAATATAATAAATAAATAGAGTAATCTATATAAATATTTCGTAAATCTTTCACTCAACGCCATCTAGTCCCAAACTAAGCAGAGCTTGTACTATGGGTACTAAACAACTAATATAAATACATAAACATACTTTTTTTTTATAAATACATACATAATATACATAGAAAACACCCAGACTCCATAACAAATATTTGTGGAGAATAAAAAGAAAAAGAAAAGTCGGAACAAACTATAATAGGCCAAAACTTCTTTTCTAAGAAGATTCCTATGTCCAGTAGTGAACTACCAAAGTTATCCGTATTATGATGAATTCATGTGCTATTCTCTCTTTTAAGCATCGTTCAGTATATAACAAACCGTTGTTATATACTATATAAAAGGCCAAAACTTCCTTTCTAAGAAGATTCCTATGTCCAGTAGTGAACTACCAAAGTTATCCGTATTATGATGAATTCATGTGCTATTCTCTCTTTTAAGCATCGTTCAGTATATAACAAACCGTTGTTATATACTATATAAAAGGCCAAAACTTCCTTTCTAAGAAGATTCCTATGTCCAGTAGTGAACTACCAAAGTTATCCGTATTATGATGAATTCATGTGCTATTCTCTCTTTTAAGCATCGTTCAGTATATAACAAACCGTTGTTATATACTATATAAAAGGCCAAAACTTCCTTTCTAAGAAGATTCCTATGTCCAGTAGTGAACTACCAAAGTTATCCGTATTATGATGAATTCATGTGCTATTCTCTCTTTTAAGCATCGTTCAGTATATAACAAACCGTTGTTATATACTATATAAAAGGCCAAAACTTCCTTTCTAAGAAGATTCCTATGTCCAGTAGTGAACTACCAAAGTTATCCGTATTATGATGAATTCATGTGCTATTCTCTCTTTTAAGCATCGTTCAGTATATAACAAACCGTTGTTATATACTATATAAAAGGCCAAAACTTCCTTTCTAAGAAGATTCCTATGTCCAGTAGTGAACTACCAAAGTTATCCGTATTATGATGAATTCATGTGCTATTCTCTCTTTTAAGCATCGTTCAGTATATAACAAACCGTTGTTATATACTATATAAAAGGCCAAAACTTCCTTTCTAAGAAGATTCCTATGTCCAGTAGTGAACTACCAAAGTTATCCGTATTATGATGAATTCATGTGCTATTCTCTCTTTTAAGCATCGTTCAGTATATAACAAACCGTTGTTATATACTATATAAAAGGCCAAAACTTCCTTTCTAAGAAGATTCCTATGTCCAGTAGTGAACTACCAAAGTTATCCGTATTATGATGAATTCATGTGCTATTCTCTCTTTTAAGCATCGTTCAGTATATAACAAACCGTTGTTATATACTATATAAAAGGCCAAAACTTCCTTTCTAAGAAGATTCCTATGTCCAGTAGTGAACTACCAAAGTTATCCGTATTATGATGAATTCATGTGCTATTCTCTCTTTTAAGCATCGTTCAGTATATAACAAACCGTTGTTATATACTATATAAAAGGCCAAAACTTCCTTTCTAAGAAGATTCCTATGTCCAGTAGTGAACTACCAAAGTTATCCGTATTATGATGAATTCATGTGCTATTCTCTCTTTTAAGCATCGTTCAGTATATAACAAACCGTTGTTATATACTATATAAAAGGCCAAAACTTCCTTTCTAAGAAGATTCCTATGTCCAGTAGTGAACTACCAAAGTTATCCGTATTATGATGAATTCATGTGCTATTCTCTCTTTTAAGCATCGTTCAGTATATAACAAACCGTTGTTATATACTATATAAAAGGCCAAAACTTCCTTTCTAAGAAGATTCCTATGTCCAGTAGTGAACTACCAAAGTTATTCGTATTATGATGAATTCATGTGCTATTCTCTCTTTTAAGCATCGTTCAGTATATAACAACGGTTTGATAAATACTGAAAGGAAGTTTTGGCCTTTTATAGTTTGTTCCGACTTTTCTTTTTCTTTCTGTTTCTCCACAAATATTTGTTATGGAGTCTGGGTGTTTTCTATGTATATTATTTATGTATTTATATAAAAAAAAGTATGTTTATGTATTTATATCAGTTGTCTAGTACCCATAGTACAAGCTCTGCTTAGTTTGGGACTAGATGGCGTTGAGTGAAAGATTTACGAAATATTTATATAGATTACTCTATTTATTTATTATATTTATAATTCATATATATGTGAAATAAAGTACTCCGCCGTGTCTGTCTGTCTGTCTCTGTTCACGATAAACTCAAAAAGCGCCCAAGTGCGAGTCGGGCTCGTCCATGAAGGGTTCCGTAGCAAAAATGTAGTTCGTTGTAACTCTCATCATCAATAATAGTGTTTTGATTGAAAGAAATGTAAATTGCGGCTTATGATTTATGACGTATTAAAAAAAAAATACTTACTAGATCTCGTTCAAACCAATTTTCGTTATAAGTTTGCGTGGTAATGTACATCATATATTTTATTTAGTTTTATTATTCTTTTATTAACGGGAGTCATACATTTGCGCTGTAACGTACCGACGCGGACGTTACAGCGCAAATGTATGACTCCCGTTGAAGTCTTTTGTAGCGTACAATCTATTTTTAATCTCCGAAACAAATATCGTATCTGTTTGTATTCTCTGCTCATAAACTGATAGATCAATTTGTATATAGAGTATTGATACATACAATTTGATTTGGAGTATCTTTACCCACAATATTAGAATATTTTTTTGGCCCTTCATTAATCGTCATTCTCGTATCTTGTCTAATAGTTGAAACGAGTTTCTAGGTTAAATATTCAATATTGGCATCTACCATCAGGGTTGCGGAGCTCCGATGCCATTTCACTCCGTGGAAAAGCTGATATTCAGATACCACCGGTTGAACTAGTAGCCGACCTTAAAAATCTTGTGAATAAAAGCTAGGAAAAATAATATTACGATATAATTTCTACCTCAGGGCAATCACTTAAACATAAATAAATAAATATTTCGGACATCTTTTACACACAACACAACGTCATCTAGTCGCAAACTAAGCAGAGCTTGTATTATGGGTACTAAACAACTGATATAAATACATAAACATACTTTTTTTTGTAAATAAATACATATTATACATAGAAAAGCACCCAGACTCCGAAACAAATATTTGTGAATTACACAAATATTTGGTACGACCCGGGAATGGAACCCGAGACCTCTTGATCAGCAGCCGCATACGCTAAGCACTAGACCAACAAGGCAGTCAAAACATCGTTAAGCTTCGTGACAAGACTGACACTTATGTGTTAATTGTAGCGATGCAACAAACGAAGCAATTCGATTACGTTTAGGTATTTAACCGACTTTAACGATTGTACGTGTACTAATTTAATTAGGGACAAAGACAGCGTATAAAGTGGTTAAGAAATCTCAGATGATCTATCTACGATGACATTTGAGTTGAAACAACTAAACCTAGCTAAATTGGAGCCAGATTGACCGAGGTGACCTCATAGAATATCTTATTTTTTGTTAATCTTGACTACCTTTTTGGTCTAGTGGTTAGCGTATGCGGCTGCTGATCAAGAGGTCTCGGGTTCGATTCCCGGGTCGGACTAAATATTTGTGTGATCCACAAATATTTGTTTCGGAGTCTGGATGTTTTCTATTTATAATATGTATGTATTTACAAAAAAAAGTTTGTTTATGTATTTATATGAGTTGTTTGGTACCCATAATAGAAGCTCTGCTTATTTTAGGACAAATGAGGTTGTGTGTAGCTGTCCGAAATATTTATTTATTTAAATATTCATTAGGTAAGTGAGATTACCGGAGTTCAAAGAGTGTTAACAAGTCTTCTCTGTGGGGGTGGTACCGCCCCGGTTGAGCCGGCTTATTCATGCTGAAATCAGCTTGGCTTCACTACCTATCTATTCTTACACCGCATGGAGAAGTTCTAAATAAGTCATCATCTTCCTAGCCTTATTCCCAATATTATTTGGGGTCAGCTACTATTTCAACCGGTTTTACCTGAATATCACTTTTTCCACGGAGCGACGGCATTGGACCTCCGCAACCCGGGAGAACTGAAATTCGAAGGTTGAGAAGTTCTAAATAAGTAACCATTAAAAAATAGGTATATTATTTTTCCTATTTTATTCCGAGAACGGCATTGACGTAGTTGATGAGGGTAAATAATTAATTAATACAGAATCTTACAAATAATGCGAGTTTTTTTTTTAAGTAAATACCAAAGATGAGCTGGCGGTCAGATTATAACCATAATTTAAATTTAATGATTTCAACCCAATTATCAAATGAATGTTGTTTTTCTTATATGATTTGTGTTCTCATTGTGTAAACTTTTCGAAACAAGACAGGTTAGGATGTAAATGTATAATTAGGCTTTGTATATTTGAGGTAAACAGGCTCATGAACTTGTAATTTGTAACTCATTTTATTCGAAAAACATTTCCACAGTGATTTTATGTACAACTAAAAGAGTCCCGCGGTGTTACCCGCAGTCGTTACTGTAAAACGCGGGGCGAACTCTAAAAGAAGTAGCATAAGTTACTCCTTTTGACATCATCCATCTGTCAGCGAAAGTTCCATAAAAACGGTCCAGCCGTTTTAGAGAGTACTCGGAACAAGACAGACAGACAAAATTAAAAAAACGTATTTTGGACGTAAGCAACGTGTATTTGTGTGATCCATAAATGTTTGTTTCTGGGTATTGTCTATGTATAATATAAATGTGTTTACAAAAAAAACGTATGTTTATGTATTTACATCAGTTATTTAGTACCCATAATACAAGCTCTGCTTAGTTTGGGACTAGATGACGTTGTGTGTAAGATGTCCGCAATATTTATTATTATTATTATTATACTTTCATATGCATTTAGTAAAAAGCTGTTCATTTGATATAACATACAGACACTACAAATTTTATTTATTTATATAGATGAGCGAAGTTTTCTTGATATGATTAAGAGGAACAAATATTTACTTCACTTAATGATAAATGCCGATTCTTTCTTTACAAAATAGTTTCTTATGTAAAATTGTAAGTGATGCTTATACAGCCATGTCCATATGCCTATTACATTTTCGCAGCTAACCGATTTCAAAGGAAATTGGAGTGGAGACCCTTTGACTCTTCAGGAAGAACATAAGCTAATATTATGCTATCTTTGATTACTGTTTTCTACTTCTGCGCGCTACAACACTAGAACCTCGGTAAATAAATTTAGAGACAGAAACAGAGACGAAATCCAGTCTTTGTTTTTTTTTTATTGACGAGATGAAGAAATCCTTTAAGATCTCCGACTCCTCGGATCCACAGGTGCAAGGAGTTTGTGATGTTCTCACTAAAAAATATCTTGACGGCCGGCTCCCGCTCCTTGCTTTGGCAAATGCTCTTTGTTGTCCTAAAACAATTTAAAGAAAAGCTACAGAAAAAGCTAGGAAACTTGTCTGAGAATTCCATAGGTTTAAATTTAATATAACACTTAATAAATTTTAAATAAACATCCTAGAAGTTTGAGTAACCAATCACAGCGCAAAGCTGAAAACTCATACGTAACGGGAAACGGGATCTCGATCACAGGTAGCGATTTTCAAAAAGCCGTTCTCGCCCCACTCTTGAAAAGCGAAGGTTTTATCGTGTGGGGGCACTCGCGCTCGCCAGTCGCCCGCAGACCGTCGCAAGCGCAGCCCGCGCCGCGCGGCAATAGTTTTCCTCTCATTCGGAGAAAATTGTGTCGCGAGTGTGCTTGAACTTTAAAAAAATAACTGTGCTCATTTACCCTATGACGGATTATGTGCATGGCTAAAAAGTGCTCAACTAGTGCTTATCTCTACGTCAGTGCCCCGGGCCCTCCCTTCCATTAAACCCTTATAAACGGTAAGTAAGTTATGCAACTCGGAAACAAAACTGAAAGTTACGAAGGATTTTTGACGAAATATCCGCTCGAGGCGCTTATGTTAGCCTCATTAGAATATATATGTATGTGTGACATACGTGAAATTCAACCACATATGTATGTATGCCCATTTATGTACGTATATATTATAACAAACGTGCACTTATTACTGGTCTGTTTTTTAATACAATTTTATTTAATGGTTTCACGTCAGATCAAGAAGGTCATATGTGAGTCTTGATTACGTTGCGCAAGATTTTTATTTTCTTATATTAATGTGTTTATGTCCAAAGAAACCTTAATGAGACAATACATTCTCCGAAATCGAGAATCGAGAACATAAATAAATATTGAAATGTTAATAAATTCAGGTGAAGTATAAAACATTAAATATTTATTTTATTTATATATAAAAGGACTCGCTGACATTTGACACCCTTAGTTACTACGATTGTAACTCGCTCCAATCTCGCTCGATCGTAAAACATTAAAATTAGTTAAATGAGTTCGGCCGCGTTGGTTGTTACACAACTAGATAGTTAAGCAATTACTTAATTATACAGTGTTTGTAAATAAAAACGGAATCGGACTTTAGCTGTTAGGTTTGTAAACGTTTGGTTTGAAACGAATCAAGCTTAGCCTATATATTCAAGATAGTGATTTAATTTTAACAAACATTAGTTTGAGATAAAATGTCAGTATGAAATTTTGAATCAGTTACACATAAGAGAACCTCTTATATTCCTTAGCGATATAAATTATATGTTCAAAACAGCATTTTAAATTTAAAATTAAATTATTTTTGAGTCAAATATGATCTTAAAAGGTATTAGAAAATGTTAGGCTTACGCGAAAAATTACACATCGAGACATTAAATATTTTACAACTCTGTCACAAGAAAAATCTCACACATGGAATAAAAAGCGACACTTCTATTTTGTTTGTATATACGGGTTTGTTAAATGCTTTTCACTTGAAGATTTAATTAAATGTTATTATAAAATGAAAATTTCTGAACAGTTTACTTAAATATTTAACTAACGTACGTTATTATGTTTTATTGCCTTTGACCTTGTCTGGCATCCCGTAGTTTCTCTTGTTTTATATTATTTATATAAAAAAATCACAATGGTAGAAAGAATCTCATAATTTCATTAAATACATAATCTAACTATGTAATCAACTCGCATTAAGCTCCTACCAGCCGTCTTGACAAACGTAGTTTAGGACGTCCACAGGCCAGGTGATGATGATATGCGCAAGAAATATTAATAACTATAATTAATTTTAAATGTATGTTTGTACTAAAAATAGTTATTATACATTATTGAGGTCTAATAAAAATAATAAAAGTAGATAAGTTATAACTAATGTGCTATTAAAAAGTAATAAAATTATTTGAATAATATAAATTAAAGTTTGAACGTTTTTTAGACAATCATAAACCTCTGAGATGATATTTAATACTAGTATGATAATTTAATTGTATCACATATTTCAACATATTCATTGACGAAATAAGTGTTTCACTCTAAATAGAGTATTTAATACTACAGATATATTTATTAATATATTACATAATAATGACTAGTAGTAGTCACCAAAACTTATTTTTTAAGTATATAATTGAGAAAAGCAAAAATTTCGAAAATAACTGTAATTTTTCAAAGATTTTTATACCTTTCTACAGTCTACTATCTAATGTCTCTACATAGTTTGAACTTTCAAGCTAAATAACTAATCCATCCATTTATTTGATTACTGCAAAATCATAAAGTATTGAGTAATTCGTATTTAAATTTATAATTACAGTATAATGTGATTCGAGTTACAATAGTAGCCGACGAGAATCGCAAAAATGTGTTTTCCGAATTAAAAAAAAACTGTCGCTGTTAATGTAATTATAAATCTTTTATCGAATCTACGTATAATCTGGTCACTTGTAGAACCTGAATGACAACCTATGAACTATTAAGGTGCCTCTATAATATGAATGCTATGTTTTTAATAAGTTGACTGTTTGAATATATCTTATAATTTTAGCAAAATGTCGTTTTACTTTTTTATGCTTTAGAGTTTTAATTTTTACTGGTAACTTGACTTGTTTCATGTTTGAATTTATTGTTTATTATTATGTCATTATGCATTCTGTTCTGACGACAATAAGATATCAATTTGTTAATCGAAAATATTTTCATTATATTTATTATTGAGTTATGTTGTACAGCGGTAAAGGTTTAGCAGTCTAGTCGTGGTCGCGTATTCGATTCTGCTCAATATAAATATTTGTAATAATTTTAAAATCTTTTGTATGGGTATTTCTTGTACTTTTTTTAAAATAATATCTTAGTAATTAGTTTGTCAGTTTTTAATTCATAATAAATGTAAGTTATATTTAACTTAAGTCTAGAAAGCCGATAGTGATGTATAAATAGGCAAGGACACACTAGATAACAACTATTTCTATGTTTTTTTGAATTGCATTGCTAGCAATATTAGTAGTTATTTTTATCAAATAATGAAGACAATTCAAAATACTTTTTTTTTGTACAAATGACAGTTTTTTTTAAGTTATCAGCTTTTAAGGAGTTACATTTGATCTAAATAAAGTTAAAATTTAAAAATAGATTCCAGCTGATACTCTTTTCAAACGGTTTTATTTAGCTTGCCCTATTTGTTTTTACCCCTTCAGTAAGAGTGAGTATTTGCGTGTACAGTACATATTATGTACTTTTCGAAATAGACGATAAGTAACAGGCATGGATACTAAGATTTCAACTTCAAAATATTAGTACAGATAATAAATTTATCGTCAATAGATAGGAATAGACATAAAGAACGATAATTATCGCTATTATCCATTAATAATGGTACAAGCATTGGCACCCATACATCCAAATTAATATTGATTGGATTTTGAACTTTACGTATGATAAGATAAATATTATTCAAATATCTCAAGAATTTAATAGATTTACTGTCGGTATTTAGAAGGAAATATTAAATTTGTGTATTGAAGAGATACTACTTAACTACGACTATTAAATTTAAAAAAAAATATTGAAACCCCCGACCGACTCCTATTACAATAAAAACACTAAGAACAGTTAAGAACACTCCCGTCTAATTCACCTTTCAAACAAAAAAAAACAAAATTGATTCCATCCCACCAAGAGACAAACCTTTGTATGATCCACAAATTGTTGCTCTAAGTCTGAGTGTTCCTCGTGACCGCCGAATTTAAAGGCACACATATATTCCAAATGCAGACATCGTCTGTATATTAAAAAAATAAAACTCAAAGTTCATGATAGAAAACAAGACATTTAAAACAGTCAAAATTCAAGAGACGATCTTTATTTAGCATAAGTACGTGACATTTTATGTATAATCTAAGATGTTATAAAGTATATGGTTGCATATGTACTAGAATACGAAAGGCGACAACGATTATGATGTGGCATCATACTCACGTCTATCGGCACTTCATTATGGACATTGTGTATGTATTGTGTGTCAGGCTACTGCATCGTTCAAATAATATATTTTAAGCTATATAGTGAAATAAATAAAAACAGATTTTATAGTAGTCTCGCGGTGTTAAATCGCGAGTAACGTGGCGTAGCAAAGCTAGTAAAAAAAGCCTAAGTTAATCCTTGTATCATACGTTTTCCACCAAAGAAAGTCTCGTGAGAATCACTACAGCCGTTTCCAAGATTAAAAATATATTTATTCGAAAAATCTGACGTTGTTAATCTTTATATATATAATTCTTCTGTGAGTGTGTATGTCACTGAACTTCTCTCAAACGACTGGACCGATTTTGATGAAATTTTTTGTGTGTGTTCAAGGGGATCTGGGAATGGTTTAGATTCGCAATTGGACCCGGTAGGTGGCGCTGCGATCAAGTTCTGGAATTTTAAAGTTGGGCGGTACGAAGTTCGCTGGGTCAACTAGTGTAATTATAAATATTTTATCGAATCTACATATAATCTGGTCACTTGTAGAAATAAAGTTTCGTGAAAATCGATACAGCCGTTCCCGAGATTAGCTGGAACAAACAGAAAAAATTGTAAAAAATACGTATTTGATGTTAGTACGCACGCGATTCCATTTTTTTTCTAAAATATAGTGTCAAATGAAGTTCTTGGGATTCAAACTTATGAGAAAAGTATATTACTCTTGTGTGTATCCTATCTCTAAAGATATATTTAAAGTTCTTTAAATCCACAATGTCTGTTGTTGCTAACTGTACAAAGTTTTGACGAGATAATTAAGATGGCGATGATATGTTGAACTTCGCGAGATAAATATTGACATTTGTAATACTTATTCAAAATCATTATCTATTCATGTCCGCTTACCGAGACGAGAATAGGTATGTAGATGAATTAACTCCTATGTCATTGAAGATATATAGACTTATATTAGGAAAAATGGGTCAAGTGCGTATCAGGCCACACATAGGGTTCCTTGTTTATAAAAAAAATGTGCTTTAAAGTTGAATAACTTGCAAACGGATAACTATATCGAAAAATGGTTTTAGCAATCTCACAATATTTTTAAAAGACATATCTAATGATAACGATGTGGTCGACGCGAGATAAAAAAAGCGGCCAAGTGAGAGTCGGACTCGTCCATGAAGGGTTCCGTAGTAGCAAGTAACATCATATAAAACTTCTTGTAGTTCGTTGTAACTTTGATCGATGTCTTAATAATAGTGTATTGTTTGAATGAAAGGGAAATTGCGGTTTATGACGTATTAAAAAAAAACTACTAACTATATTCGTTTAAATTTGTATTTGTTACTTAATCTGTTTCTGTGGCTGGTAACTTGTACTGCTGGAACCTGATTACTAGATGTACACCTCCCAAAGGTTGGCTGGTAGAGAATGCCTTCGGTATTAAGTCCGTTGATGTACACAAGTGCCTGAAGTTGTACAATAAATAAATAAATCTTATAGCCAGTTCAGAACCAAACTTAAAACATGTGCATATAGAAAAAAATAAGTTATACCATGTGACGATATTGATTTTAATGTATATTTTAAGTACTACAAGTCGTGAACAGGGTTGTGGTTTGGGATGGCGAATATCTTTGTCAAGCTTTATAATGATATGACAAGTATTAAATTACAATATCTAAATATTAGTTACTATCTATATAATAAATAATTATAATAAGCCCTGTTATAACAACCTGATCCCGGTCTTATTTTTTCTCAAATTTAAAAATATGAAATCGTCGATACTTTTTAAATTTCTTTTATATCTGTTTTCAATTATCTATATGTCAAGTTTGTACCTCTACTATTTATGTTATGCAATAATATTATCTAAAACAGAATAATATTCTTTGATTTACGATGAAAATACTATCACGTTTACAGCATAACAAATTTAATAATGTGTCCACTAAAAGGTTATCCTTCTGCCATAGTTCGCGATTTATTTATGACAGCATTAAATTTATCCATAAAGCCCTCATAACTTCTTGTTAATCTTTAATTTACTGTCGCAGATTGTTGTACGATTCCATTCGAGCCATAATGGCGGTAAATTTACTGTAGTACTGATGTTTTAGTGATGTACACAACCGTAAAATACTGTCGATTAAAATTTTGAAGTTACATTGAAGTGCAGCTTAATTATTCATAAAAAAATGGAAATGTATTTTTTTTATTTATCAAAAAGTTACGGAAACGAAGTTAGTTCCTTCTTGTAAATATGTTTTTGTGGCCGGCCCTAGTATTGGAATAATCGTTTTTGGAATGAAATATTCCAATTTGAAACATGATACACGCAAAACGTAATGAATGTCGTTAAAACCTATTTTCGTTCGTAGTCGATAGGTTGTTTTTTTTAAAATTGTTAAACTACCTAATTAAGTGTTAATAATGTGATCTCGGATTGGGATTAAATTACATTAATTTGTAATTTTATGTAGAATTAATTCAAATTTAAATAGTTTTATTTGAATAGTTGTATTATTTCTTGCATTTTTAAAAGTTTATTGTTTTTCTTACGATGGATTTGTGGAACTTCGAATAGATGTTAAATAACCTAAGATTTACTGGTACTAGCAAGTATACTATACTAATAAAGATTCGATAAAAAAGTCCGTTTTTTTATTACTTTATTAGCATTAGCTCAGAAAACTGTTAAATTGAAACTTGTATTAGTTAGTCTAATTTTAATGCTTAGTATCTAAATTAAGTAAATATTTTATTTTAAATTCGCTTTGATTTGTGCAATTGATAAATTATTTAAGTACCGGTCTTTATGGTTACGTACTGGTATTGTCAATCGTTCCAGTGAGTTCTCTGCCTTCCTTCAATAAAAAAACTGAACTGAGTCTTCTGTGCGGTGTTTAAAACTAACTTCTAAAGTATAATGTCCAAAGTTTCTTAAAAACCAGTAGCTAGAATCTAATTACTCTAGAGATTTTTTGTTTTCTGCAGTGGCGCTTGCGCACTGAAGCGTTCAAAGATGTTTGAAGGAAGTAGTTCTACTATGTGGCTTGAAATATACGAGATGGCGAATGAACCCATCGCTACTTCAAGCTACGACGACACGTGCAGATCAGTATAAACAAATGAATTCACACACAATTAGGATGATATTTGAATAAAAAATTTCATATTATGAACGCCATCAAGTAAAAAAAAAACAATTGTATAATTCTCGTCTTTATTGTGTCTTTTGTTGATTAAGTTTAATTACTGAGCAACACAGCATTCTAACAAATTAAAATATGCACTATTTTTATAGCTGGCCAGTTCTTTCTTAGTGGTAGGATTAATTTCAAATGGTTTTATTTATAAAAATCACAGCGGCGACTGGGTTTATAATTGAAATATTTAAAAATATAAAGTAATAGACAAAGTCGAAGAGGGTTTCTATTTAAAAAACATTAAAAATATATAATCATATACCACGTTTACATAAGATATAAAAAAAAACTATTGTTTTTTTCTGCCAAGGATCTCAACCGAATTTAATTATAATCAATAAACGTATTATTAAATAATGAATAATTCATAATTCAACATTCAGAACCAGTTAATATTTAAATGTTAAGTGAGGTTAAAAGGTGAGACAAGTGAGTGCTTATATTATGTCAACTGATGGAAATTATATCCCGCCAAATTATTATGTCCAATATGGCGCCACGAAAAGCTTTAAATTTTAGTATTAATAATGACCCTACACTAGAAGCTATACCTGTTTTACGTAATAGAATTGATTTATCCAAATATACCTAGTCAGTCTAACCCGGAATAACTTGATTGAAGATGTTTTACCAATATTAATCGTGAGTGGACGTGTTCGCTTATAGAAACAAGGCTCTATTAAAAAAAGTGACGGTCTTAGTTCATAGAAGTTCATACCTCTATGGTACACTAACTCATTTTAAATGTCATTGTATAAATAAAAAAGTTTTTTACCAGAAACCTCAAAGCTGTTATACCCTCCTTAGCCAGTAGCAATCATAAGAACAGATGTAAAAAATCACTTAGAGTCACGCGTTTATGCAAATGACCACGTAGGTATCTTATCTACTAAATTATAATGCGATTGTTATTTGGACATAATGTTCATTTCAAATTTAAATTTTCTCTTTTTATTGGAAACCTTTTAAATAAAACAGTGACGAATGAGATTTAAATTAAATTTTGCCATTTTGCAAAGGGACTTGATCAATTGATTTACAATACAATAATTACGTAAAGAACTTTGGCAATTGGTAGAATGTCGTGTCACTAGAGCTTAGCCACTTAGAGTTTGGATTATAAATTATATGTTGCTACAAAGAATAACTAATAAATAGGTTAGTAATGACACTTCACTGTCATACGTTTTATCTATTACTGTTCTTTAACATTTGATTTTCCTATTAGGAATTATATGGCGCCTAGTTAATATCCCTAACCTCTCGGCCTGTTTGGGTTACTAAATCTAAATCCCTTTTTTCTATACGAAATCTTTAGTTTGCCTAGCTCAGTTCATTTTTCCTGTGAGTTTTCCTTACACCAATTATCTTCTTTCGTTGTCTTAAAAATTAGCATTAGGTACACAGTCTTGCCATGAAAGAATTCAATCGAATCTTTTGAAATTCATTGCCCTCATTAGTTGTGGAAGGACTTATAGGAAGGCCTATGTCTAGCAGTGAACGTCTACCATACACATCTCACGTCTAATACCTCCTTGGCTGCCACTTATACCTCCTAGTTTTAAGGTATCGTTGCAATTATTCTGGTGTACAACAAAGCTAAATATTATAATTATAATTTTAACAATGTGTTTAATTAATAAGACATGTCAAAAGAGTATGACATGTCATCTTTATGTATTATGTGACATATTTTAGTCGTGACATCTCCCACTAAGATTAGTCACGTAATTGTAAAATCGTTTATCGATGATGTTTGAAATTACGTTAGACTCTCTTAACGAGGCGCGATAAGACTACAATATATATTTGTATAAAGATTAATTTTATTAACATCATCTTGGGAATCTATTCGGAGCTAATTTAATAGATCTTTTATTACTTATTATTACATATATCATTCTCAGTGAATATTCTAATAATAGACTTTTTTTACATTAATTATTAAGAATTCATGAATTCAATTACCACCAATGTCACACAATTGCTTGATGAACACCATTAGTTATTCTGTGACTGTTTTTTCAATTATTTATAATTTCACACCTGACCCGAGTTATTTACATCGAGATGTTGCCTCTGTTTGGCTGTTTACGAACGTACGTAGTGCTTAGATTACTTTAGACACAAGTAAATGTAATATTTGTATACATTAGGGGTATGTGTAGGAGTAATAAGCAAATGCCAAAGTACATGTTTACAAACTTGTCACATTACACACGTAGGTTCTGTTTAACATCACTGTCGGATCAAGGAATCAAGGCAGAATGAATGTCTCTCGTGCTACAAAAATGGCGGACTTTGGCGCTATTTCGCACTGATTAGACTCTTTTTTTTTAAATGGTCATAATACAATAAAAACTTTAAACACATGATTCATTTCCATAATGAAAATATTACAATTAATCAACATTAAATGAAATTTTGTAACTCATATGAAACTTAAACTAAAAATTGTATTGCAGAAAATGCTTACGTATATTATTTAATGTGACTAAAAAATGCAATTCATTGCATAAACCGCTCCAGTCGTTTAGTGTACCCGCAATAAGTGATGTTATTATTAAATGTTATAGTGAAAAAAAAGTTAAACGGGGTATGTAGGCCAACCCTATTCTTGCATAAAAAAGTATGGCTCGCGCAGGCGCAGTGAAGCGTTAGAAGTTAGCGCAATGTAGCCAAGTCGTTAGCCAATTGCTAGTGAGGAAACTTTCAACCCTGAAGCAAAATTAGGGGACATTATTCATGCTATCATTTTATGTGTTACATTTTGCAAGATCAGACTTTAAGTTACATTATTATCAAGTAAACTAATTGTTTTAGTTAATTTTATTATGAGTCAAAACACTTGAAACTTTTTCATCTATTCGCATGTATGTCCAACACACACACACACACACACACTCACACACACACACACATACACACACACACTGTACGGGGACTTTTTTTACTAGTTTGGCAAACTAGTGAAGAAAAAGTGTGAAAGATTTTGATGGAATTAGAAATATAAAGGAAACGAGAATGTATGATCTTTAAGTGTCCTATAAGACAATTTTTAAACCTGCGTAAATTTATTTAGGACTACAAAAATTTCAGTTATCAAATTTTTTGTTTGTTGATGACGCTTTGTGGTTGGGGGTTTTCCTTTAATATGTACAAGAGTTTGCAAGCAACCTTGACTTCTATTTGCCTTGATGTACTATTCACTTGCTATTTTTATAATACTGTGTAGAAAGTCTAAATTGAACTAAAGGAAATTTATTATAATATTGTTAAAATTTAAAAATATCCAAAACAAAATAATTGTTTCACAAATTCTAGACATCTTTCTCAATATAAAGCAGGCTTGAAAAAAATGCTGGATCTTTTATTGCATTGATTGAAGTCGACTCTATAAATAATTTGCGGGACGCTAGGATCAAATCATATAACTGAAGATTTAAAAGATGTTCAGTCTAAAGATTTATTTGTTATTGAAAAATAGTTTAATACCTGCTTAGAGACATGATAAAGTTTAGTTACAAATACAATTATTCCGGTAAAAGGTACCATGAAATTAATAAAAAGATTTTGTAATCAATCAACCTGGTTACATAAACCGTAGTTAAACTTATCGAATCTTACAGTCTGAGGATCTATCTGTCAGCTAAAACACACAGACTTTACAGGTCAAACTTAGTGTCAACAGGTCGGACGAAGCGAAAGCATTGCTGCAAAGGTTATTGCTTTTAAGAAGTAACTCATTGCGATATATACCTACTTAAAAGGTTAAAGAATTACGTCAATGTATGTGGATAGGTGTGTATAATTTTATAGTTCTACTATTATTAGTAACAATTTATTTGTATGCATTCGAAAATATGAAAACCGAAGAGACGATTTCGGCATATTATGTAATCACTGTCTGAAAGTATTAAACGATTTTCGCAGCAAACTCCCTTGAACAAAGTGGGCACACATTTTGGTATAAGAGTCTGTCAAAGTGACCCCACTCTGTCTAATAGAAGGTACGAGTAGGATTCAAAAGAAGTGGTCACCATAATCATCATTGCGAATGCTTTTTTTTCCCTTATGTATTTTTTTGTTCAACACTCTATAGAGTACACTTATCATCATATTTATTTTTATTGTTGTAATGGAGTAGGCGTTTGTCTTTCATCTCACCTGATGGAAAGTATATATGCAAAAAAGTATCCTGTATAAATATACTTCACTATATTATATGTTTAATCTGAAGTATATATATAGATACTATATAAATACTTCAGATTTTTCCTACGCATAAATTGACAAAACTAGAGTTTTTTTTTTGTTCGAACATCACAAAGAAAGTTCAACATAAAAATAAAATGTTATTTGATTAGTTTAGTTTGCAAATAGAGTAACGGATTTTTGAGTGCTGATTTGATTATCAACGTGTAAAATGATTGTAAAATACATTCACACCCACATTCACAAGCTAAACTTTTATTTTTCATAACAGATTAAGTTGTAAGTGCTCTTAGCGATATGAAACTAAATGGTTGTAGAAATATTTTGCAAAACGTTATTGCGTAAGACGTAATAAATTTAAGACGTAAATATATTATCTATGGTTTTTAGGTAAAAAAGCAAATAAAAATAAATAAATATTTCGAACATTTTACACACAACGTCATCTAGTCCCCAAACTAAGCAGATCTTGTATTAAGAGTACAAATACTCCTTTGTTTTGTTGTTTCCTTTATTTACCACTGGAAAATAAATAAAGATGGTTATGATAAACAGGGTATCTCATTCACTTTCATTCTCACTTATTAATTTGGCAAGTAAAACTGAGTAAAACATTGTTTCATAATAAAAAAAATGGCCTTTAATAAATGAAACCATGTATCGCAAAAAATTTAAAAATGTTTTAAAAATGTATTTAACTTATGCTTATCTTGGCCTGGTTACCTTAACCTGGTTAAATTTAAATTTAAAAATCAATTGACATCTCATCATTCAAAATCGGTTCAGTAGAGATAACATTACCCCGCTATTTCGTCTCAGGAAAAACTTTCAAATACTTTTCCATTTGTGCCTAACAGTATGTGTAGTTCGGGTAAATATAAACGCTCTTCAAAGTATTTTTTTTATGAAACCTCACTTTACATGTCATCCTTTTGTATTACTATTGGCTTTTAGACATTAGTAGTAGTATTTAAACAAACTAAAGTGAACAAGGAGTCCGCAAATATGCAGAATAACAGTACGCGGGACAATGACCGCCGTTGTGACATATTTTTTAAACGTGTTGTGGTTTTTTGATAGTTATAATAACGGTTTTGGGATAGTTATGTGAGAAATCAAAAAATCATTATATAAATACAATACGAAATGATTTTCACTACATTTTAAAAGCCATTAAGAGAAATTGTTATGGAAATTACTTTATCACGTTCATCTGATTTTATTTTCCGCGCTCATAAAATTATTGTATCAAAGTCAAAGGCTCGAGCTATTGAAGTGATTGACATTAAATTTTAATGAATCCCTTGAGTGAAGTTGAGTGTCTGACAACTCTTCTCTTACAATACTTTATAACGATTGGCCTAGTGGTTTAAGCGGTCGGCACGCCGCTCTCTAGTTGTGGGTTCAAATCCTAGACGGGAAAAAACTTTGTGCTATCTACAAATAGTTATACTGAGTCTGGGTGTTCTTTGTGTCCGTTTCATGTATGTTTATTAAGTCCCCGCGACACAGGAATATATTCTTAATGATGTTGTTGGGGGTTGTCTTTAAAAAAAAAAACGAATGTTACCGTAATGTTGTTGATCAATTTTAACATTCTGGATAGACTTATTGATGCTCAGCGTTTTTTTAACAAATCGTACATGAAAGTTCTAAAAAATTATTATATATTTTAAAAGACTCATCCATTTTCTGTAATTGTAGGTTATTAGATGTGATTGCATGCTGCGTTGTCTGCAATCACGATGAATTTGGTGACTACTACTATTGTATTCTATTCATGCCTTCCATCAGGCTAAATAGAGTTACTTTAGTAGGCTCAATTAAAAAATCAAACTAAGTGTTGCCATTCTTTTATAGAAATAGAGTCCGTACTTTTTCATCAGCAGCTATAGGCCGACCGTTTATCCGAGTCTTCCCTTTGTCGTCATCCCCCCGCGCCCCTGTTACCGCGCAGGCGAGGACTCAGATAAACGTTCGGCTTATAGTTTGACATCTTCCATTGATCATGAAGCTATTTATGGATTATTATTTTATTATCTGTTTATTTTATATTAACTAGAAATATTATTAAAAAATCCGTGTAATATTATTGCTATTGCAATTAATTATTATAGTAGCGATTCTTGTGTGTAATGATTTCCGGGTATTTATTAATGATTTTTATATAAATAAGTATAATATTATGCGTTACATAGAACACATGTATGTAAATAAAGAGTAATCTGTGGTTGAACTGAGGTGGAAGCGGAAGTATTTGCAGGGTTATAATTACATATGTTGTATTAACATACGACAATATTAGGATTTTCTTCGGGAACATTATCATAATTATGCTCAATTTACATAAGTTGAAACTGCATAAATCCAAACTGATAATTAACATTTATTTTATTTAAATTGTATAATTTAATTAATTTTAATGTGTGTTTAATATTAGTAAAAAAGAATATTGTTGTTAGTAACAAAAACCAGTAAATGTAAATCAAGCACAAAACTTCACAATTTTATGGTTTTAATTAAAAAATAAAACAATGGTATAAATTAAGTAAAAAATGAATAAATCATAGACAAGAAATACTCAATGACTTTGGAACCGTAACAATTAAAAACCACAACTATTAATATAAGTAAATAGAATGTTTTTTTAACAAACCATCGTAAAATCAAAGATATACGCGCACTAAACAACTTCTTCGAATTTTACAATTATTCTTGTTCATAAAAATAGTAACATCCCTTTAACATAATTAATGAATAATAAATACACTGCATTTACCGGTTCAAAAGCTAGAATACATGCTCCTAAATGAAACAATTTAATGATATAAATAAAAAGATGATAGAATAAAAACATTTCGTGCGACCATAAACCCACCATAAAATACAGTAAAGGTTTTATCAGTGCATTGTACTTCGGTAACCTATAACGGTAATTTTATAGATATGTACGTTTACGCATTGAAATTAAGTTTGACGACATTAGGTATACATACATGTAAATTTTGACACTGGCAGCACTGTTTGATCATAAAGCTTACTTGTCTTCTCAGCTTAGATATACAAATATTATTTTGAATAAGAATGTAACTTTATGTAAATCTGTATCTCTATTACGATTTTACGGCTTAAATACTGTACCGATTTTAATTGAAGGACTTGGACTTGGGAAGAAATAAATTATCAATCATAAACAAAGTTCTACCATTTTTTTTGTGTAACCCTCCAACTGCGACCCTACCGAGGTTTGCAGGGGTTGTAGTGTGTTGTAGAACCGGACAGACTAAAACCACACTGTGTTTTACTCTGCGCCTGAAATATAAGAGATCCTGGAGCTGCTCTTAATAAGACATCCGATAACAAGCATTACCTTACAAAGTTACAAACCCATTTTGACGTCAACCAAAAAAAATCGTTTCAATTTTGCATCGTCACAATTTGTGGACTGCTCTTAACAACAATTATCTAAAAAAATTGACAAAATCATTTTATAATAACTTTAATGATATATATTATGGCTACAATCTTTACATGAACAAAATAATCTTTTATACAATTGGCAATGGTTAAAATTGGCGTAAATTATTCTTAGATTGCACATATATTGTCGTCACAAATAATTCTTGAGTTAAATATTCAAACCTTTAAGTATGTAGCATTAATATTGATTAGGCATATATAAAGGATTAAGAAATAGTGTCACCACCCCTATTCATCCCGCGGGTGTCGTAAGAGGCGACAAGCGGATAAACTACGCAAGACAACATCAATGCAAAGAGTAGGAAAACTTGTAACCAGCCCGTCTGGCCAGCGTGGTATAGTAGGTCAAAACCTCCTTTCTAAGGAGAGGCCTATGTCAAGCAGTGGACTGTTAAAGGCTGTTGATGATGATGAAGGCATTTAAAAAGCGGCTTGTTATGTTAAATTAAATAATAGTACATATTCTCAACGTATGTTTAAAGAGTATTCATGTATATAGGTGAAAAAATAATACATATCTACAACCCGAAACGTAAGTAGGTAACTGTATCAGAGCTTTCTCTGTAGTTTTTCCCTCCGAGCCATTGTCTCAAACTAGATTAGGGGCGGCTTTAAGGCTATTATTCATCCCACAGTAGCATATTTCCGAAATAGGTCGAATAAAAATGATAGTAGGAGATATATGATACTCTGGGCTAATACATATGTATTACTTTTCTTTATATTTACCATTTGTTGTCATCATTCGAATCTTGAAGGCAGGGAATGCAGCATGTTATTCTACACGGTGCGGCCTGATGAGATGCATCTACTTCTAATTCTACATAACAAATTTTATCAAAATTAGTAATGCTGTTTGAGCGTGAACAAACATACAATAACACACATTCTATTATAATATTAGTGTGAAAACATACTGGAATTACTATAAAATTATTAATAATAACACCGTGACATTAGTACTATCGTTATTCAACTAATATATAGGTCAAGTTAACGGTACATGCGATTGCGGCCAACAGTTCTTAGCCATGAAGCCATATTCTTCAAAATAAAAAAAATTGGTACACTTCTAAAATGTATAGTAGATACTTTGTGGTAAATTAAAACAACAGTCAGATATATATTTTATTCATTTCTTATTTATTTTTATTATATCTATGTTTTATTGCCATTCATGCATTTTTAACAATGTTTTATCTAAACTACGGAGCTAAGACAAATGATTAATTTGTTAAGATTTGTTTGTTAGATTTTGAAAATCTATAATTTTTGCGTACTGTATATTTTTTCAACATTATATAGTACACAGACTCGAAATGTAGTACAATACTATACATTGAAGTACGGTTATCAACGCTGTATACATCCTACAAATCCCATTGAAATTTATTATTATTATTATGAATTCAAGAAGTAACTCTGTCATGTCAAAACCGCTGGACCGCTGATGAAGGACTCTACTCGATTTAATGAGTACATATGTAAAGGTAAATTCAACGCTGAGTCGATGTATTTTTACATATTGCATCGATTATATTGTCGTTATCATGACAACTTTACTATTTTAATATCATCTGTAAATACTATGCTACTATATCACCAATATTGAACTCAATATAAAATCAAATTTCATTACGATCGGTGAAGCCGTATAGCGTAAAGAATTACAAAATTATTTTGCATACGTACTTACATTGAACTTTGCATGGATTGCCCTTCCACCCCCCTCTCCTTCCTCCCACATATAGTTAGACACTTAATGGCACTTCATTAAGTTCAATTCTATTAAGATAACTTTTAAACTATACATCCAAATTACTTAATGTAAGAGACAAAGTTCATGTACATTAAATCCGAAAAGCTACTAAAATACTATAATGTAATAAAGTAATAAATAAAGAACATAGGTGAAATATTACGATGCTAAATTGCTAAATATTTTATATTTTAATGAAATATTGAAACAGAGATGAAACTTTCAAATAACAATAAAACGTTTACTACTTATGTTATGTAAAAAAGTTACAATCCTAAATATTTAATTTATTTATTACAAAACCATACCGAGACAGTTAAATCGATTATATCTTCTTGAAATACTATTGTTCAAATCGATCCGACCATCAATTACAATCGTTACGATCGATAGCTCATTTCTTAATGAAACGAATGAGATATTTAATTGATCGTTTTGCGTATATAATCGATTGATATTACTAAATATCTAAAAGAAAATAGAATCGATTTTACAAGCATTCAACATAGTATGGTTACATTAACATGACCTTCAGTTTTACATAAATATTTATACTATAGTTTTTTTTATAAATACTAGCGATTTATAGTAGCTTAGACTTTTATATTATCCCTACTATCATTACTATTGAAAATCTGTTTGTCTGTCTGTTACGCTTTTACGCCTAAACCACTGAACCGATTTTGATGAAATTTGGTATGAAGATAGAACTGAGCTTGGGAAAGGACATAAGCTACTTTTTACCGCGATAACCGACATACACGCGGGCGGAGCCACGGGCAAAAGCTAGTATTAAATTAAATTACGATTTTTTGTATATTTAGGCCTGCTAAAGTGAATCTATTCGACCTGACGGAAAGCATGAGTGGAATCCAAAAGTCATCATCCTCATTGTGAAAGCAAGCAATGCAGCATGGTGACATTGGTGACCCACACTATAGCGGTTTAGTGAGATGATTCTATATTGTTGGGCCTCCGGTCTTGCACATAACGATGAAAAACACGACAGCATTAAAGCAGTAATTTCAAGTTGGTTTTCTGTATGAGGATAATACCACACTGGTCGAGCCGACCCATTCGTGCTGAAATCAGCGTGGTTCTACTATTTTGATAATATAACAACTAAAGTCTTATAAGGACTAGATGGAACTACCTGATATTTCCTTGTAGAGAACAAAACGAGCCGCTATTATCTGAATTACTAATGATATCTAAATGGCTTTAATTATATCTTGTATTATTTCATTATGTCTTATATTAATTATGTACTTATTTTTTTTTGTTTGTAAATGTCAGGTATCCAAACTGGGTATATGCTCTATCAAACGAATTAAAATCATTTTTTTTTAAGTTTTAAATTTGGAAGCATGGGTATCTGAATATGGGCTTCCTGTAAAGCTGTATACTATTTTGGTTTATTTGAAGAACGCACCTATATACCTACGTTTAAAAAATTGAATGGCTTTTGCTAAATTGTATTTTTTAGAACAAAGTTTTTTAGGTGTTTTAAATATTCAAATTTGTGTTATGTGTCGATTTGAGCTATTTTAAAACGGCCAAAGTACTAAAATAACCAAGAATTCCTACACCAAAACATCAGAACCATCACTAGCCCTTTCGTCCACTGTTGAACCTATGAGGTCGAGGTTCGAATCAAGTGATGTGTAATTGGAGAGGCCTATGTTTTCAAATATCAGATAACGAACGAAGGTACTATGTAGAAAACACATAGAAACCGATAAATCAATGATGTTTCAGTACATAAATAACTGTACAGATTTCCGCATTTTGTTACTCATCTGAACACAATCTGACATTAAAGATTACATGCAAGAAATCTAAATTAAAAGGTCAAAATAATGTTTACAAAACGGTACGTATTGTGTAATACAATTTAATATTACATTACAATTATTAACATGACATTCACCCGGTTATGATTATTTCCGGTTTACTGTAACTTTATGTATTCGCGACCGTATCGCTCGTTTGCTAATCTTACATAACATTAAATGCATGTAATCCATTAGATTACACCTAAAAGCTTTAGGTAATTTTGAAGTTTATTTGTAATGAATGTTAAATTTAATGTTATTTGTTTTTTTAGCGTAACGTAACATATTGCGGTAATTTCGATTCGACGTAATATGTTCTTTTAATTTGTAAAAATCGTTTTAAAGTACATTCTTTTTTAAGGTATCTGAAAGTGACTCAACTATCATCATCATCAACAGCCTTTAACAGTCCACTGCTGGACATAAGCCTCTCCTTTGAAAGGAGGTTTTGGACGACTATACCACGCTGGCCAGACGGGTTGGTAAAGGGTTTGTTTCAAGTTTTCCTTCTCTTGGTAGTGATGTTAGCTGCTTATTTTGTTCCTTTAGTCGCCTCTTACGACAACCATTAAAATAAATAGGGGTGACACTTTGTATTCTTAATCCGTCACCACACGGACTCTACTATTCCCGATGGAAAGTATGAGTTGAATCTAAGACTAATGGCCACCATGCTCATTGCGAATGCAGCCACACTATGGCGCCTGTTGTTGTTGTGTTCTGAATCATTGGGCCTCCAGTCTCTTACTCACCTAGGAAACAAGACAGCACGAATGCCCTCATTTTGTGTTGATCTTCTGTGTTAGAGTAGTGCCGCCCCGGGCCAGTCGGTTCTACTAAATAATAATAATAATAAATGGCATGACATGATGGTTTAAGTAGTAATCTATAGTCGTCACAAAATAAGAAGCCCGGTTTGACATTTGTCATCGTGGCGTAACTAATACGATTAATTCGTGTTTTTGAGTGCAATTTTTCAATATCAAGTTAAACTTGATGCTTATTTAAGATATGCGTTGTGATAGTGTACGGGTAACATAGTAATTAAATAGGATTATGAATTTGATTTTTCAATTTCTTACATGCGGCATGTCAAATGTCAAAACGGGCTTCTTATTTTGTGACGACTATAATCGCTCTCGACTGTGTTATGTGTTGTGGGTTCAAAGCGAGACAGTGTGACTATTCGGCATTAGTTTATACCTTAGAACAATTTACATTTACAAAAAAATATTTATTTCAGTTAATGTTTATTTGTATCAGAGAAAGAATTTATAATATACCTAGTGCAATAATTTTTTAATATCTTCTTCTTCTTGACTTACATACAATGCATACTAACTAGTAATACTCATATATTTAATAGTGCTTAAAGTAGTTAAAAGTTAATTAAAGATTTTTAAAGGATTTTTAATACATACTAATTATATGAATTCGAAAGTAAATCTGTCTGTCTGTTACGCTGTTAGGGCTAAACCTCTGCACCGATTTTAAGGAAATTAAGCGTGGAGATACTCTGAATAATTAGAAAGGACATAGGCTACTAGTTAGCATGATAATTGACATACGAACGGAGCAGAGCGCAAAAGCAAGTTTTAAATAAAAATCTGTTACATCACTATAAACTATTTAATAATAAACAAAAAATGATTCACTCACGAATACGCTCCGATTACATTAAGATCTAAGTATCTCTATGTGTACTACTTATCGCTTGCGCTTGCGCACGCTCTGGCCGAACGAAAGTTGGCCAGTGACGTAACCGGCCCTACTTCCGATATTATGAGTATTATGACCTTTGTTCTTTATTTAAATGTTATTTTTTTATGATTACTGGTTTGGATATGTACTTCAGTGATGCTGGTTAAAAACTAAACTTAATTACAGATACAGATTATTAAATGTAACTAACAGATGTCTTATTAATATAAGGCATAATTAATTTCAGCTCTACCACATCACAATAAAGTTTAATATTGATCGTGCCCGTATACGCTAGACTGCTATTAAGTAGTTCTTTTAAAATAATGAAGTGGATAAGAAGTGTTTTATGAGGCACATATAATAAAACAAACCCGTAACCTGTTACTTGATATATACATCACTTTTATGTTTTCATCATCGCCATTACTATTATTACTTATGAAATATGGACTTTGCCTAGTATTTAATTAAATTAGCGGTGTGGTGACGGGTTAAAAAGGGAATATTTGGCCCATGGGTGTAGACATAAAGGCTACTAAGGAAGCGAACTAAATAAAAACAACTTTAAATAAACCTCATACCAACCCGTCTGCCCAGCGTGATATGGTAAGCTAAAATTTTCTATTGATGGAGAGGCATATGTCTAGTAGTGAACTGTACAAGGCTTACTTATAATTATATTCCTCTGCCTCCATTAGATTAGATATTGTTTTTTTTGAACAATTTAAATGCATACAAATACTGGGAACGTAAACCAGTTTATAATCCACCAGTGACTCTACTATACCTGATGGAAAGCATGAGTAGAACCTAAGAGTGGTGGTCACCATCTAATGCAGACAACGCAGCGTGCTGACCCACAGTATGGTGGCCTCTTGAGATACTGCTGTGTCAATGGGCAACTGGTCTCGTATTCGAAACATGACAGCATAAATTTAATGTTAATGTCTTTTTAGGTTAGTTTTCTATGAAAATTTAAAAACGCCCCGGTCAAGGTGGCCCGGTCCTGTTGAAGACAATGTGACTCTATTACCTCGTGGGTATGTGATTCTAATAAATATAAGTGTAGCTATTCATAAATTCACAAATTGAACTTTGTAGTTATTGATAAATAATATACATGTTTTAATTAATTAGTCTGGTCTACCCATAATACATGATGTAATTAATAACACCTACATAATTTCTTATTAAAATTATGCAAAATTATGATATAGTTGGAGATTATGAGATTATGGAGGTATTAAAAATTGAATTACACTATAATATGCAAATAATTCTCAAAAAATTAAATATGTTTAATTATTTCATAGTATTTTCGGAAGAGACCCATGTTTATGTACGCGTTTTGTTATTGCGTAAATGGGCGAGAACTTTCAACCCAGTATATACTGCGCTGCGATGCGTTTAGTAACAACGATTTTATCGTATACTTCTGACCTTATCATGCTCATAACGTAAACTGCTCTGCTCTAAGAAGACAAGGTTTTTATTTGGTGTTTGTTTATTATTCTATATTAGTTAGTAAAGAACTTCGATAAACATTAAAATTAAGTATTACAGATAGAAAAGTTTTTAAAAACAATGTCAAACTGTCGAATGTAGATTTTGGTGACAAACTTGACATTTGTTTTTTTTGAAAGACTAAACTTAAAAAGGAGGTGGTTTTTTGTTTTTTCGGAAGACGATCCCAATTTCATTTCATAATCATTAGGGATCCGTAGCCAAATGGCAAAAAACGGAACCCTTATAGATTCGTCATGTCTGTCTGTCTGTCCGTCCGTATGTCACAGCCAATTATTTTTAATTAATTTCATTACGACGACTATTTGTAGACTTTAATACTTTAATACTTGCTTACATGCATTGGTAGAAATAGTTGATTGCATTAAAAGAAGATTTATTTAAAAAACTCAAACGTCAAACATTATTTAAAACACGATATATTGTTTTTTTTGATATTTTAGATTTTTAAATGAAAAATAATTTTGATCACTTTATTGCATAGATACTCATAGGTACTTCTTACTACGATATTTCTTAAAACAGTTTGACTTTTACAGAAGATGATGTAGATATAAAACCACAAATTAAAACCAGTAGACCTTTCAGGTGTATTCATGAATAGCCGTTCTGTTGAAGTATATTTTTTATGACGTAGCAAGCCTTGGCAGGACCGGAGTAATAAATAAGTTAAGTAAAAGAAGTGCATGAAGCTAGTTTATGCGATGTTATCGTGAGAGTAGTTTGCATATTCTTTGTAGTAGGCTCTTTAAGAATACGGTTATGTACCTACGTATGAGTAAGTCACTTTAGAGTACAAAGCCCCTTTGAACTTCAAGTGTTTGGCCGAACATGGAGTTGTTTGTGCTTTTAACTTTTTTTTAAACCGTACTGTTTGTTAGCGAATCTGTCATTTGAAGTATTTTCACTGTTTGTGCTGGTTTGTGCTGACTGGTTGTCGGTTTTGGTGAGCTGTATAAGTTCACTTCTGTGAGTGTCTGAATCATAGAATACATTACAAATGAAACTAAGTATTTAATATTTTTTTCGTGCAAATTTACAAAGAAATTTTAAATAAGTCCGTATGCCTTTAAAATACAATAATAAAGCAAATTTATTCGAATTAACAGCCACCTTTTGAAGGCACTTAAATTTTTGGTTGTCTTGACATACAGTAACTCATTAAATAAATAACATTTATACAGTAATAAATATTGAATAGTTGCAATATAACATTAGTGCAATAAAATCTTTTTCATTTTACTAGTGAATGGTAAAACTGCTTATTACGAAACGTTTGCAAAAAAAACAATATACGATCGACATGAATTAATGTATAAATTTTTTGAATGTACCAAATTGCACAACGACGCGGTTGAACGGTCACCGCGTGGGCATCACAGATGTGCACAACACTATGTTGCAATTCCAATGCAAGTTATAACAAGTTTGTAGTAAATAGTGGTGTTGCGTAACCATCGTTGTATTGCAAATCGTTCGGGTTCACGATATTGACGAGCAAATGGATGTTTTGATTATTTTATAGTACAGGTTCCGTTTGAATAATTTTACGTTAGGTACTTTCAAAACTATTATATTAGTAGTCTTCAAGACTTGGCACACAAATAATAAAATAAATATAAAATCTGTGGAACAAATTATAGTCTGCGGTATTACCAGATCCATAAGACCTTCAAGAAAAGAACGTACATGTTCCTCAAATGGTGGTGTTCATGGGTGGCAGTGGTGGCCTTTCATCGGGTAATACGTCTGCTTGTTCGCCCAATGGTAAAAATAACACAAGTAACCTTAAATTAGAAACTCTTTCGGCTAACAGAAAAAAATCATAAATAGTACCACAATAAATTTCTGGAAAGAACCTTAGGTGTGTAATAGACAGGTTACCACTAACATTTCCTTTCTTAGAATACAAATTAGGATATTTATCTAAAAAACGATAAATAAACAATTAAATATGGCAAATTGGATTTTAATCTGACGTGTTTGCTAAACGCAATCAATATAAAATAATTTATCAATCATCAAAAAGCTAATTTATGCTTAATATTTACATAGAAGAAGCAACACTAATACTTAGTCATTGTGAAATACTAGATAAAAAAATTAAAATTTACCGGTCACAATAAGGGTAAAAGTGAAGGCTAATATCTATAGAAAGTAAATCTAGCTTTAAAAATATTAGCTTTTGTAATACTTTAAACTTACTTCGTAATTTAGAACAAAGTTTAAAAACACATCGAGAATTGACTACATAGATGGTGTAATATTTTAAGCGGTAATTTAGCCGACTTCTTTTGACCAGAGTGTTATTGGTTCAAGGGACAATATTTTGTGAAGGTATTCCACGAATTAATCAAATCAAATCAAACCATTTTTGTTTCAAATAAACCAATACAACGGGACTTTTGAAACATCAAGTCGTCAGTCAGTAGTCAGTCGTGGAGCTAATTGTCTGTACCAATTCGTAGATCTTATGGAGAAGAACAGATAAGAAACATTGTTGCTCAGTTCAGTGTGTCAGTTTTATGTATATTTCTAAAGTACCCTGTGACACTGGAATATTCCTAATGCGAAAAATTGTCTTATATCATAATAACAAAATTAAACTAAAGTAGATTAATAACAATTAAAAATGATAAAATACGCGACGGTAACAAATGAATAAGTAAATTTATATATTTACCATATCCCGAAAATAATAATATATTGAATAAAACTTTGTATTGTATGCATATACATATTTATATATATATATATATATCAAAATTGAACTTTTCCTACGGTTATTATTTATTATATCGCTCATGAAATTGAGCAAATTGTCAAAAATCACAAACTAAATGAATATTTTTAAGTAAACTGAGTGAAACTATCATATTTAACATTTTATTTTTAGCTTAATTAATACCGCCTCATATAAAATATAAATTACTTCTTAAAATATTAATTAAAGGCTTATGACTGTTATGTCTACATGTGATTTTCCAAATTATAAAGACAATCAAAAAACATACCAGATAAATATTCGCAAATTACACCGAATTTTTCAGACACTTATGCACTCAAAAAAAAACATCCTTATAATTTTTTTTTACGCCTAACGAGTTATAGCTATGAAACTTAATAATAATTAATTAAAGTAAAACAACTCTTCAACTTAATAATAAATAAGGAAGAAAAAACAACAATAATGCTACAATATAAATCTATTCTAATGATTTGCAGTCTTTAACTAGAGGATGGGATGTATTAATAACAAGCATTATTCTACAAATTGTCTAACGAAGATACTCTGATTACTGTCAGTATAACCAGTTTGCATATTATCGATGAACGTAATCCAATTATGTATGATGCAATAAGATGAACGGACCGTGTCGATCGAACCACTGTCCTCCGTAACCGTTACTCAATAACGCGTTACATTTCACCCGGTATTTAGCCTGTTACGTTTTTGCGTTTTTTTGTTATCCACACATCAGAAAGAATAGTGATTCTTTATATAATGCAAAGGTTGTTTGTATTTCCAGATGTTTCAGTCATTAAATATGATTTTCGAACAGTGCGTTTACAATACGTAAGGTGCTTAATACGGTTGTTTTAAAATTACGAAGGTAATTAAATGTTCCTGTTCTCCGTATGTTTGTGTAATTGAATAAAATCTTCATATTTTACATAAAATTATGAGAATACGCAATCGCAATGTTTAAAAGATGATTTTTTAAATAGTTACGTATGTTTGAAATGTCCAAGCTAAATTGCTTAAAGCTCACAAGGTAGTAATTTGAAAAAATAAACTGGAAAAGTCTAGAATTTTGTTACATTTATTACATTTTTAAAATTTAAATCTAAATTTTACAACAATCAAATAAATGTATATTACTCGCAATTTTGACAGGAGCTTTGACAGTTTTGACGACAACACAACATACCATATAACAGTTTATTGTTGGACATAGACCTCTCTTTAGAAAGGAGGCTTTGACACCTCTAATTGCACTTATGAAAAACATTATTCATTTGCAAAGTCGACAATAACTAGTTATTTATTAAAGCACATCACTAATTTACAAAAATGTAACAGTTGGCAGTATAGATTGCAGATGTCATCTGAGTACGCCTGTCACCGCGAGTATGGAGAGTCTATATATTTGAAAGTGAGTTTGAGATTGTACGGATGCGGTGTGACCTTTTAGTGTATAGTGATGTAGCTTTTAGCACTGGTACCGCTCAAGATCAAGGAGTTACTTTCAAATATTTAAAGTTGGAAATGATGTTCGTTGATGATTGTTGTTGAATGTTCGTTGTGTGAGACGAGTTCTAATTTTAAAATAATTATGTTTGAGTATTTCTAAAAACTTACAAAGATAATGTTGACTTGAAACAATTTTAAGGGATGCCAATGTCTGTTGTTTTTAATGTACTGAAATAATGGATCGATTTTTAAGAATTCATATTTAATTCCTCTCTATCAGAGGTTATCAAATAGAGAAAACAGAAGCAGAATAAGATTAAAAGATTATAATAAGCCGATAAGACTCCTACAGCCCCCTTCGTTCCCCAAACGGCGAAGGATCTATGAGGATCTTCCAATCTGTTGACAAAAAAAGAAACAGCTACTCTTACTATAATATAATATTTTAAAATGAATTCGCTACCACATCTCAAGAGATAATCCACTCCTATAACCCCAATATTTCCTTGAAAATTCAATCAAAATCGACCCAGCCCCATAGCCAGCAGCCAAGTTGCAAACGTTTTTCGTTCTGTAATCGCTGACGCGTATATTTTCTTGTTTGATTGGCTAATGTCAATCAGTCACGTGATCAAAACAAAATATTAGCCAATCAAACAAAAGAACAGAGATTTCAGCGATTGCTTAACGAAATACGTTTGCAACTTGGCCAGGGGGGGCTCGTGTTGTCGAGTCCATATCGAACAAACATACACACATACAAAATCCTTATTATTAAGCACACGGTTAAACAGCAAAGCCTAATATGTATTTGATAACTTACATAACATTTATGAGAGAGAGAGGCCATTATTTGCGACAGCCACGACATTATTCGTTTCTTATATCACTATTGTATGCATTTGTGATGAAATTTCAGTTAGTTTTGGGACACAGAACTTTCAGATGATGTAATGCACCTCTCGCTGTTCGTCAGAGTCAGATATCGGGTTACAAAAAGGTTACAAATGTTTTATATGAATTATTTCGTATCTTTATAAGCAAATATAGAGCAAGAAAGCATTAAACTACTGTCTGAGATGCTTAAAGGTGAAAAAAACGTGTCCTGTCCCGTGTTGTGTACTGTTAGGACGCAACTCACGTCAGTCTTTTTAAAAAAAAAAACTCTTGAACACTTTTAAGAGCAGGTTTATTCTTAAAGAGATGATACAAGTCCTTCACGAGATAGTCTCAATTAATGCACGTCACAAAAATTAATGAATGCGCGGTTCGGCGGTTGGCGGCCGACTGGCGTGTCGATCACTATGCATTTTAGTCCATAATATTCCAGGACATAACAGCATCAGAATAAAATCAGTAAAATTCTGGTCAAATCTTGGTAATAATAAAACTCTTTCTAGTCTATATATTAAACCTATTCGTCGGAAAGTCGACGACACAATGTCGATATTATGCAAAAAGTAAGAAATAGTGGTGCACTAGGAAACAGCTCCAACACGCAAGGTATACGGGAGCTTGTGTGTGTAAAATACAATGTCTGTGTGAGTGTTGCGAACAGCTGACTGTTTGCATACTATGGCACTGACCTCCATAGATATATTTTAATATACAGTAGATATGCTCGATGTAGACCGATAAGGCATTACAAAAAAAGGTTACAAATGCAACCGTATAAAAAAAAAGAATAAACAGTGTAATGTAATCTATTGCATAAATTAATTCGATATTTAAAATACTGTCAGTTTGAATACGTTTGAAGTGTAATTACACTTTTTCGGTGTAAAGGGCCCGGTAAACGATCAAATTTGTTTGACAAACGCGTAAATTTGTCAAACAAATTTGATCGTTTACCGGGCCCATAAGACTCCTATAATCCTTCGCTGCCAAAGTTTTATTTATCACATTTCAAAAGAGTGTAATACAAAACAACATCAATGCAAAGAGAAGGAAAACTTGAAACCAACCCTATACCAACCCGTCCGGCCAGCGTAGTATAGTAGGCCAAAACCTCCTTTCTAAGGAGAGGCCTATGTCCAGCAGTGGACTGTTAAAGGCTGTTGCTGATGATAATGATGATGTAATATAGGTAATATATACCTTATTTACTGACATTGATTGAAACGTATTATAGATCTCAGTGTTCTCAACAAATCACTGCTGAACATAGGCTTCCCTTTTGAGAAGTTTTAGCCCACTATAACGCTGGCCTGACGAGTTATAAATCTCTGTATTCTTAATCCGTTTCAACACGGAAATAATGAATGATAATAAAATATATTTTTTTTAAATTAAAAAAGCCATGTTTTCGCTTTATTCAGAAAGTGAAGAATTTTAATTTTATTTTAATCTAAGTGGCGTGCAATTGGAGAGGCCTATGTCCAGCAGTGGACTACAATAGGCTGATGATGATGATGATAAATCTAGATTTAATTCTTTGAACTATTGCATGTATGTTAAAAAATTCAAAGATAAGTTTAGATTCAAAAGTTATTGTTATTAATTTTATAAATGAATGTATGTTATACATTTCTCGTAAAACCCAAAGCGTACTCATTGAAATAACAGCCCAATGAATCACTATTTTTTCACTTATCCGACAAATGCAGTCATCCGATATCTAAAAATAATATGATATAGATAATGTATATTTTAGTAACTAAATATTTATCTGCAACTATTCCTATTTCAGACAAATAAATAAAATTGAAGTCTGTTAAGAATTTGAAAAAAATATATATAAAATATAACTTACTTCAAAAACCAATTTTCATAATTTTAGTCTATCTCTGTCTGTTTATTCCGTCTAATCTCTTTAGAAATTAGCCGGAATAATTTAGAAATATAAGAAGTAACTTGGTCAACTTTTATTAGATTATTTTTATTTTATTTTTTTGCAAAGATACAACAACAACCACGTGTAATACGGCGTGGTGCAGTTAGTCATTGAAAAAAATATTGTAGGTGTAAGTCCTGTTGGAAAAGCTGTGTCCAACATGCTAAGAAGATTTATAAAGCCTCGTTTAGGTCATAGTCGGTTAAGGCTTCGTTAGGAATGAAGTACGTAACTAATAAATCACATCCAAGATAACCTTATACTAGAAAGCTACGGTAGCGAGTCCAGTTTGAAATTTCTGCGGTTAATGATACTCGTGGTTGAAAATAAGTACTTACTTATAAGTATTTTATACACTATTATCTGTTATAACATGTATATATACTGTCTTAATTTCTTTTTTCAATCATTTTTCATTTTTAAATCAAATCAAACCATTTTATTTCAAATAAACCATACAACGGCACTTTTGAAACGTCTAGTTTTTTCCTCTCTCATTTCGTAATACACCAAGAACTAGCCTATATATTCCATGTATTTCTTTACATTCTATGATTGCCTGTGAAGGAAGAACAGAGAGAGAGTGTCGGAGAGCACGTTAAACCGTCAGTCCCGGTTATCATGAACATCTATGACAATCGTTGTTGGGGAGTCAGTGTCCTCAAATATACTGACAACTAATTTAAAATACGAATTCTAGTTTGCTCTCAGGGTTGCGGAGGTCCGATGCAAGTCGCCCTGTATAAAAACTGAAATTCAGGTTGAACTAGTAGCCGACCATACCAACTGATAGTAAAGGCTAGGAAGAAGAAGAAGGCTACCTGTAATAGATTACCTTCGAGCGATAAGGCTGCCAGTTGTACCTCCTAGTTTAAGGCTACCGTTGTATGTAATTAATCTGGTGTACATGATCACACATGCGGTTGTCTGCTTTCAAATTAGGCTACAGTAAATTATGAAACAAGCCTCCTTCTCAACATACTTTTATTTTCTCATAGATATAATAACTAAATAAATCCGGTGATATCCGATATTTCAGATAGGGAAACAAAAACCAAACAATAATATACATCAAGAATATGTAAGACGTCCTAAGCAGTGGACTGCGATAGGCTGATGAAGATGATGATGCTGATATAAGACGTCTAAACAGAGTTTCAATAGTAGATTTCCCTCAATCCTAGAGTTCCTAGGAATTCTCACCGATTTAAGAAAATTTAATCTGAAATTTTAAAGAATTATATAAAATCTTTATTGGCATCAATTTCTCCACTCTCCACTGGAATTTAGACCCTGTTAACATAATAATATAGTTGATTAATCTCAATATTAGTTTGTTGTACAAACTCAACATCTTTCTATCATTTCCCGGTTCGAACACCTTCGATATTATAAAACATAATGAATTGTGGTTACCTTGACAATTTTCTCTGAAAGTAATCGATATAATGTCGATCGATAATATAATAATACTAAGAATGATATAATTTGTGTCGTGATTTTCTCTATTGCTCTTGCTAGTCGTGATTTATCTACTTCTCGGTTATATCACAAATGTTTGTATTACTGGAAGAGATAACTATTATGATGATCAAGCAATAAAAGTTGGCTTTGAATGGTATATTGATTTCTCTGATTTAAATACCTACACATTATCTATACGTACAAATACACACAAATAAGTGTCAAGTGTCTTTTTTTTTATTTCAATATAACAGCTATTTAGGTACTAAATTCATATAAAAGTATATACGTTACCTACAACAACAAACCAATTTTGAAAGTTTTATCCGTCTGTTTGTCTGTTTTCTGAACTTTCAATAGCATAGAAATAATATTATATAGAGTATCTGAGGCTACCTTTTTAGACAAAATTCGCCCCGCGGCCACCCACACCCGTTACGGTAGCGCACGAGGAACTCAGTTTGTACATAACACATCTTTCAAAGTCTCCAAAGGAAAATAATTGAGGATTGCGAATAAACGTCAATGTTGAAGCCATCCAGCTTCTTGACAATACGGATATTAAAAGGAGACTCAAAAGAATAAAACCCTTTGAGTTAGTTAAGTGAAAGTGCAAAGTGAACAAAATACTACCATTGGTGCAGTGTATTAAAGGAACACAAGAACAGAGTGCCTTGATTAGAGACAATAAGAATAGTGCTAATGGACACAATGTTATTATAGTTTTGTTTTATTTATTTAGATCTTAATAGCAATGTCCTACTATATTGGTAAGGCATTTATAAAAAAAATATCTTTATACTCAAATACAGCAAAAGGCGGACTTAATGCCGTAGGCATTTTCTCCCAGTCGAGCGTAGTGCGATGCAGAGCCAAAGGTTTTAGTTTTAGAAGAGAAGTAGAAACTACAAAAATGGGCAATACTGTTTAGTATCTGCTAGTGTGATAAGAAGATATTCAAGGTAGTAGAGCCAGGCTGATTTCAACACAAATGGACCGGCTCGACCGGGGCAGTACTACCCTCACATTGAAGAAAGTAAAACTAAAAGTAGTATATTAAGGACCATCATTGGACATCAACAATCTAAGGAGCTACTAGAACATACGAATGACAAATAAATACTATTCAACAATAAAAACAACTTATTCAAATGACTCAGTGATTGACTTAAGAATCGAAATCAAAACAGTAATTCAATTTATATCCGTACGTGATACACTTCCATAGACACTGTCGCCGCGTCATCTTAACTTCCTTGCTGCGCAAACGCAACACGCACACATAAACATCGTGCATACACGTGCTAGTGATACGCGTGTGTGCGTTAGACGTTCACTTTCGATCATTGACTGTGGGATCGTTTAACAAACGTTTATTTTTACATTAGTCTAGCTGAGCCCCGAGGTGTTACGCGCGGTTCTTGTTGTAACAGGTAAAGCCGAGGAGAAAACTTAGTCTAAAGTAGCCTCAGTTACTCCTTATGTCATCAGCAATCTGCCTGTAAAAATTACGTCAAAATCGGTTCAGGCGTTCTAGAGATTATCCTTAATAAGCAGACAGCCAAAAAAAAATGAAAATTGGTTTTATTATGTATACCCTTAGGTATAATATTGTATATAATATAATATTTAAACTTCGCAATTCAAATTGTTTATTTGATATTACTAACGTACACTTAAATTTTATTTATTTTTATACGTTTACGGATATCACTTTTTAGTTATAATACGAATATTCTACCAGTTACCGTAACCGGATTTTCCTACTGAAAGGTGAGATTTTTTTTATTGTAAAAATAGAATGAAAGACTTAAAATGATAAACTAATTTTACGGGTATAATAGAAATCCCTACTAATATTATAAATGTAAAAGTAACTCTGTCTGTCTGTCTGTTACGTTATCACGCCTAAACCTCTAAACCGACTTTGATAAATTTTAATATAGAGATAGACGGAACTTTGGGAAAGGACATAGGCTACTTTTTACCGCGATAGCCGATATACACGCGGGCGGAGCCGCGGGAAAAATCTAGTATAACATAAAGATAAAAAACTTTTAAAGTATACAAAAAAGTTATAGTCGGTCTCTTTTTAAGAATCATTACATAGATAGTTTGCCAATTTAAACGTTCATCACATTTGTTATATTCTAAAAAATCATAGAACCTTTTTCCTATAGTGAAAAGCCTTCAACGGGTTGCACTGGTTTTAGTCGAAAGTGTAACAAGTTGTATGTCGGTATTGACTAGAACATAGAGCAGGTCGTCGCAGTAGTTTATAAATAAGTTAAGGAGAGCCTTATTTTTCGACCGTATCGGTCTCTTGAACACTGTCAATCACTGAGAGTGAAAACAGAAAAAAATCACAAACAGTTAACAATATTGATAACTAATGTGTTTTGGGGGTACTAGACTAATCTTAAAGCCAATAGAATATCATTATTAAGCCGTGAAGGGTTCTTTCATGTCCATATTAGTGTAATTTTAATTCCGTCAAGTTTAATTTTCGGTATCACCCTTTTTTTACCGTGTGGAAATTCCCTCGGATACCACCAGTTGGTTGGTTGTTGTTTGGGCTATATTGTTGGTTGGTTGGGCTATATCGGACTCGAACCGACTAAAACCGCACTGCGTCTGGGGTAGTATGGGCCGAGAAACCAGGTGTACCCTTGAAATGAAAGCCCCTGGATTCGGCTAAACCTACGGCTTCTAGATGGCTCCCTTCTGTTCCCTATTGTTCTCCCCAAAACAAAGCTGAAAATGACAGTGTACTGTTGTGTTTTGTTAGTGCGAGACCGGAAATCCAATAATGCAGAGGCATCTGACTAGGCCGTAGGTTACCATGCTGCAATGTGTGCACTCACAATGAGGAAGGAGATCTACTCTTGGATTCTACTCAAGCTTCCTATCAGGCAGAGTGGAGACACTATTTTATTATAAAACTTGTTTGACCTTATTTACCAAGAGAAGACTGCCCAGTCAGAAATATAGTTTTTTTTTATACGCCATCTAGTTAAAAAACTAAGCAGAGCTTGTATTATGGGTACTAGACAACTGAGAAAAATACATAAACATTTTTTTTTGTAAATACATACATATATTACATAGAAAACACCCAAACTACGAAACAAATATTAATGGATCACACAAACATTTGCTCCGACCCGGGAATCGAAACCGAGACGTCAAGCATAACAGTCGCATACGCTCTTACTGTGCCATCGAGGCAGTGATCATTATCGATACCCCCAACATAATACAAGTCAATTTAACTCGAGTTGAAATTTCAGTAACTCGTATTGGGCAACTCGAGTTAGCAGGACGACGTTGATTAAATTATAAACATTTTTACACATACATTTATATTGTTCTTCCATCTTAGTCTGTCGTAACAGTTATCGTATAAGAACTTTTTAGTAGGTGCCACTGAAATTTTCACTCGTATTGTATTAACTATGTACAAATCTATGTGTGCCTTTTTGACTTTAGAATCATCTTTAATAAGTGTGGAAAATATACGTAATCTTAACTAATATATAAAATTCTCGTGTCACAGTTTTCGTTGCCATACTCTTCCGAAACGGCTTGACCGATCTTTATGAAACTTTATATGCATATTCAGTAGGTCTGAGAATCGGCCAACATCTATCTTTGATACCTCTAAAACGCGAGCGGAGCCGCGTGCTTCAGCTAGTATGTATATAAAATTCTCGTGTCACAATGTTGGGTCCCATACTTCTCCGAAACGGCTTGACCGATTTGTTTGAAATTTTGTGAGCATATCGGGTAGGTCTGAGAATCGGCCAACATCTATTTTTTATTACCCTAGGACGCGAGCGGAGCCGCGGGCATTAGCTAGTAATCATATATTTTCCAAGTATTTCATCAACAACCCATAACGTCAAACTGCAGGGCTCGGCTATCCTCTCAGGAGAGGGTTAAGGCCATACGTCCCCACCTTAGTCGAGGTCGCATTGAGGCCTGGCAAGACACGTTGTGATTACATAATCTTACCATTGGATGTTTTAAAGCTGCTCGAAGGCCTCCAACTGAGCTTGTCGACTTATCTTATGAAAACAACCGGGACCGACTGCTTAACCTGACCACGGAAACGAAACCACGGACCACAAATGGTCACCCATCTAGGCACCGACCGTGCTATCGTTGTTTAATTGGAAACAATCACTAATGTTAAGTGGCTATGAGAGCTTCAAAAATTACAGTAATTATGCAGGCCTAATAGGCTCAAGAGTTTATATATATATTTGTAACATAAATCTTAATATTTGTTTTTACAATGTTTGTAATTTTTATTATTTTTGTTACAGGTAAGAAGCCAGTGAATAAAGTATCAAGCCGTTTAAGTAGAGGTAAATTGTAAGCATTCACGTCATATGAACGAGATTGCAGTTTGTTAAATAAAAAAGCGTTATTATCATCAGAACCCATGATGCCGTATTTCTTTGGTGAGTGTGAGACCGGGGGCACAAAGATGCATTAGCATCTGACCAATCCATATCCATAGTGTGAGTGACCATGCTGCATCTGTAGTTACAATGGGGATGATGATCCTATATATGTGTAATATATTGGTGGAGCTCTTTAATGCTACTCAACCTTTCCATCAGAAGGGTAAAGCCACGTTGGTAGGCTTAAATTCTAAATAACCAGACTATGTTTTTATTTTCAAAGGTTTTTATTACAAATTATTCAACGAAATTAATTACTTATTAAACCACCGCTTTTTTCGGAAATGAATGAATGTATGAATGAAACGTGGCTAGAATATAGAGCTAGATTAGATGATGTCCAAAACATGTCAGATGTCCAAAACATTAAATTTGTTTAAAATACATTATCTTTGTACCAAATAATACAGAACTCTCAGATTTTATTCATCAACTTGCATCTAAATTTATCTGTACGCATTTGATATGCATCCATTATGCATGGATGAGTTCGCCCACATTTAATATATTGCGCAAAGCTTTGCTAGAAGAACTTTAAGTGCCATTGTAAGATTCTGATCACCTAAGACTAATTCTTATATCTGATTTATGATCGTCTTCACCAACTATACTTAAACTTAACTATACTTAAACTCCTTACTAGGAACCCCCTAAAATAGGAAGCCGCTAAATTAAAAAAATAATTAAAAAAAATAAATCACTAAGGATTATCTAACTACTCTCTAGAGACAAACGGCTGTGCACCGTAATGCGGGACGAGTACTTACACAGTCAGTGCAATCTGTTTCAAGCAGGCACCACACTTCGCTATGCGCTATTCGTTATGCGGGTTATTCGCGCGAATACGGCGAAGTGTGGAGAGTATATTCGTTTCGTTCACCATAAAAATGGCAATGACACATCTCTACAACACACATATTTGCCTTATTTGATGCTTATTTGGCATACCAGTTCGAAGTGTGGATGGCATGTTGGCATGGCGCGCATAACTAATATTTGGGCGAATACGGCGTAGACACATAACGAATAGCGCTTATAGAAGTGTGGTGCCTGCATCAAATATAAAGGTTTGCTTACCGAGTAGAATGCGCCTAACATATGAATAGTATAATGAATGATATATTTAATTGAATAACCGGTAGTAATATACAGTAATACGAATGACTAACATCCTTAATGTAATGTTAAAATAGTTCCAGTAATTATCTTTGATTGCAGTAAATTATGTTATAATTGTTCATGTGGGCTGTTGACAATGTATAAGTGCTAGTTACAGTATACATGAAATCAACAAACTGTAAAATCTAGTAAGAGTTTTAATTGAAATTTATTTTACTAGCTTTTGCCCCAGGATCCGCCCGCGTATACGTCGGATATCCCAGTAAAAAAGAGCTTATCTCAGGTTCCAAACTATCCGAGTAACAAATTTTATATTAATCGGTTCATAGTTTTGTAGTGTAAGCGTGACTAGTACATTATTAAACCTCCTTTCTAAGGAGGGGCCTATGTCTAGCAGTGGACTTTTAAAGGCTGTTGATGATTATGATGGATACATTATTAGTAAGGATACAGTATTAGTAAGGAAGTATGGATTTAAGTTCGGATAAACCGATTACGTTTTTTTTTATTCTTCATGTATCTACTTGCATCCGAAAAACTCATACAATTTTTAAGAAGTGCTTGTTGAAGAGTACCCGATTGATGGCATAGTTACAATTAGTGTTGGAACGGTTTTTAAAACCTCTTGAGTAAAGTGTTTAGTAAAAGTTCCTCTTCTTCATCCTACTTCTATCAACTTTTGAAAGAAGACCTCCTCCAAAAAGTGCCAAGAGACCTGAAGCCTATGATACAGAGGCACCTTAATCGTTATCTTGTGGGTCACCATGCTGCATTGTGAACATTCATAATGAGTATGTTGTTGACTCTTTGATTCTACTACCACTACCCACACTTTCCATCAAACAAAGTGGAGTTGCCAGGCTCAAATATAGAATAGGGTATAGAATAAGGTATCAGTTCTTTGGCGGGTGATTCACGCCCGTGCCTCGGAGAGCACGTAAAGGCATCGGTCCCGGTTGTCATGAACATCTATGGAAATAACTATTGGGAAGTCAGTGCCCTCAAACATACTGACAACTAGTTCAATCTTCAAATTTCAGTTCTCGCTTAGGGTTGCGGAGGTCCGATGCCAGTCAGGAAAAACTGAAATTCAGGTAAAACCGGTTGAACTAGGAGCCGACCCCAAATAAACTTGGGAATAATGGTTAGGAGGATGATTAGTAAGTCGTTAAATTTACTCTCAAGAATTTCCAATCAGAATACATCTAACATATATAAACATATAAAGATTTTACTAACACGCTGTATTGTTATACTCAATATTTTGAGAACATTTAACGGAAGTGAACATTTTCAGACGCCTGAGGTTTCGGACAATGTATCTCAGGACGTGACTGAATCGTGATTAAGCAGTATAAGTTTATTTAATGACAAAATATAATAAAATCAAGATGCCAATAATATTATGTGATTCACGATTTGTATGATCCACAAATAGACAATCATTTTGTACATTTCATGTAAATTTTAAGAGACGTCTTTAAACAAATTTAACAATTCTGACTGACTGATGAACACAGTTGGCCTAGTGGTCGCCACGCCGGTTTCTTCTGTGTCAAGAGTCGTGGGTTCAAATCTTACGTGGGAAAACACTTTGTGTGATTCACAAATTGTTGTTCTGAGTCTGGGTGTTCTTTGTGTCCGTTTCATGTATGTTTGTAAAGTTTTCCGCGACACAAGATTTATATTCGGGAAAGGAGCGTATACTTACTAAAAGGTAGTTTAGTCCTTTATTGATGAGATTCTGAGCATAAATACACATCGTCATCATTACACGCCACTTGGTTCGACCCTCTTCTCGCATCCAGCTCCTACCAGCCGTCTTGCGCAAATCATCACTCCTGCTGGCCTGTGGACGTCCTACACTACGTATGTTACTATATAAAAGCCAATTCAATATTTACTTCATGACGCCTGTCCAAGTGTATTCATAGTCAATTGTGTACAATATAACCAAGACTATAGATATGTGTACGTAACAGATAATCAACACGCAAGCACAAACTATTGTTCTCGGATAATTTTGTAACATGTTACTAGATTGCACATGCTTTATTTACAAATAAATACATATTTTGTAATGTGTTAGTCAAACTATTGTGTTTGGAGTTTCCATGGTATTAAGGTTCAAAATTGAATACTATGATATAGTTTGAGAACCATTCTCATACAGATATGAAGTCAGCGGATGTGCAAGAAGAAAATTAAATTTGGAATATAACGATGATATACTAGTATGTGGAGCATAGAGCATTCGGCTACGGTATCGAAAATCAGAGATTCGATTCTAGCATAATGCATATTTTGTAGATATAGATATATCGATTTGAATCGTTCTCAATGTTTTTGTATGCCTACTCAGTAAACTAGAATTATGTATATACATTCTAATTATATTCTAATAATTATATATATACATATAAAATACCTGCTTTTCAAGGAGAGGCCTATGTCCAGCAGTGGACTGTTAAAGGCTGTTGATGATGATGATGATATAAAATTACTTGCCCTAACTGTCTTATAAATAATCTTAAAAATTTGGCAGTTGATACTTTATCTGTTGATAGCACCCACTAATATTAAACTTTCAGATTTTTGTAAATATTGTCATTAAGGTAGTAAAATAAGAGATGAAGAGTTGTATATGAGTTCGTAATTTTCAAAGTTAGAAACACTAATCATGAACAAAATACTCCAGTGAAGCCGCGTAACAATACCTGCCACAAGTTGCAAAGTTTTTCGTTTTCTAGTCTATTTTCTTGTTTCAATGGCTTATATTTTGTTATGATCACGTGATCAAGTGACATTATCTAATGAAAAAGAGAATGGAGAAATAGAATTAAAAACGAAACGCATTTACTACTTAGCTAGGGGGCTAGTTTCTATCGTGCGACATTTGTCATAATCATATATTCGCACTGTCCGTGTGGTGACGGATTAAGAATACAGAGTGTCACCACCCCTATTCATCCCACGCCGGTGTCTTAAAAGGCGACTAAGGGATAAACTACGCAAGACAACATCAATGCAAAGAGACGGAAAACTTGAAACAAACCCTTTACCAACCCGTCTGGCTAGCGTGGTATAGTAGGCCAATACCTCCTTTTCAAGGAGAGGCTTATGTCCAGCAGTGGACTGTTAAAGGCTGTTGATTATGATGATATATTCGCACTAAGATATATATATATATATTCAAGACTTTGCGAGAGTGAATCTAATCGCAACACACGATATCATCTCATTGCGACAGATACAATGTCACAACATTATTTCCTTCGCGGACGACGGCTTCCTAATGTCCCAACTGATGAGCAAGTGGGTTATGGACATATAAAATTGAATGGTGATATTTCTAACTCAGTAATGGTGTCTGTCATACGTTGTTGCATCGAATGATAGCTCGTAATTGGGTGGCTTGTTCTTTAGTATCGTATTTTATCATTGGAAAATTAGAGGTACAGTATGTTTCAATTTTATAGCTTTTAAAAGACAACTCACGAATTAAGAATATACCATGTGATCTAGATTTCACAAACATTTATAAACATACAGAAAATTCATTCAACTCAAAATTCTGTCCAATATAAATAAATAATAAATAAAAATTTTGGACATCTTACAACATCTAGTCCTAAACTAAGCAAAGCTTGTATTATGGGTACTAGACAACTGATATAAATACATAAACATTTTTTTTTTCTAAAAACATATTCTACATAGAAAACACCCTTACTCGACAGCCAATATTTGAATATACACCAACCGCAAACTATATTTCAGAATCGTCGATCATTTCTACAGACCCTAGAACAGAATAAAGCAATTATAACTATACTATAGACTCGATAAAACACTACCTATAGAGAACTATTACGTATTCTATAGAAGGCCTACAACTTGAAATGGCAAGTAACCCGCATTCAAATCTTATTAGTCACAATCACAAAGTACGACAACATTTGTAGAACCATTGTATTCAATTACCAGCTGAGCCCCGCGGTGTTACTGCAAGTAACGTCGTGAGATGAGTTAGTATAAAAGCACATTTATAAAGAAATCGAAATTGATTTTTAAGTTAATAACGCGAACCTTATATACAGGGTGAATTTTTGAGACGGGATAGCAAGGGTAGGTACCTTAACCGTTATAGTTAGAGGAAAACGCTTTTAGAAGACTATCCATATTTTTTTTAAATATTCTGAACGGCATTTACAGATTTTGGAAAAAATGTACAGCCAGCAAGAAAATTGTAATTTTAAACAAAAACTTTTTTTGATGCCATCGATCCTATTTCTTATAAGGATCAAAAGTCTTTACTGGACCGATTGAAGTTTAAGTACTAGATATGTCCGAAATCGAAAAAAACTTTTCCCATACATTTGTACGGAAATAAATCATTTTATTAAGTATTTTAGACAGACAAACATAACTGATCTACGAAATAAATTGCTCAAAATGACCGCCGTTTTAACGAATACATAAGTACACTCGCTTTTGTACTGAGCTAGTAGCAGTCGATAATTTTCTTGGATAGATATTATTTAAAATCCTTGATGATAAATGATGATAAACCCGAACCTTATTGCAACACATCTCCTTATAATTATAAACTGAAATCAAATAAACCAGAACGGAACTATTATCATAGCAATATTATGTTGAATCCGGCCTAAGCCTAGAAACATATTAGACATATTACCTCGATTTTGTTTTTTCGAAGTAATTAGTTTTATGCCGATAGAAACCTACACATATTGATATTACGTCCTTGAGAATTTCACAACCTTTTTGTTTTTTATTAAACATTGATATTTTATTGGTCTTCTTGACTTCTCTTTTGTTATCAAACCATCGATTCACCATGCATTCTGGAGTCTGTAAAATTAAATGAAAATTCTGCGCCGACTCGACTGGGTTTACATATCTTGTGCATAATTTTTTGTTTAGACTAGTTAATATATCTCTTTTTGTTTTTTTTTATAACGTGTGGAAATCCCCGCGGACCGTCACCCCGTCGGGGGTTACGGCGGGGTGGTGTGTCGGACTCGAACCGACTAAAACCACACGGTGTGACCATCTCTGCGCCTGTATATTGGAAGGAGTCCAGGGAGGGGATTTCCTTCTGGACTCCTCCCAGCGCCTGCCCGCTCTCTCTCTCTCCTATCCTCTCTCTAAGTCAACCGAAAAGAAAACATACCCTATCCTATAGATCAGTACTCTCGGTAAGTCAACCGATTTTCAACACGTTGCGGAGGTTTACAATACATACACATCTCTAATACCTATATGACACAAATAAAAGAAAACGCCTTTAAAGTCCCAAGTCATCAGTCATTCATTATTCAAAGCATTCGAAGACGCATCAAACTGCTAGAGCGTACCTGACGCAGTACAAAGGCACCGTATACAATGATCACAATGCTTATGACACATTATAACTATCAACGATTGTATGTATAATACTTTTGAAAATTGTCATACTCCTTACTGAACTCGATAGTAAAACCTCTTTAAATATTTTTTTTATTTATTTATTTATTTATTTTCAACACTTTCTGCATTACATTTGCATGAGGCGGACTTAATGCCATATGGCATTCTCTACCAGCCAACCTTTGGATGGTGCAGTAAGGACATGGCAGGTGTCTTCTCAAAAAGAGGTGCCAAGACTATATTTATAAAAGGATATAATATAGATTTATATAATACTTAACATATATAATAATTATATAAATACATATACATATACATAACATACAAACACATACATACGTACACACATACACACACCTATATACATATATGCATACATAGTAATTATATACAAAGTTATATCTGAGATATATACGGATAATAAGATTACGAAGATATTTCGGCCAACTGTTTTAAATAAATTTCCCTGACTTTAGCCTTAAATGTAATACGGTTAGTTATTTTCCTGATCTCCAGTGGGAGCGCATTCCATAACAAAATGGACTCAACTACGAAAGAGGAATGGACAAGAGAAGAAGAGTGTTTTGGGCATAAGAGTAGAAGATTATTAGTGGAGCGAAGTTCTCTGTCATGGTTGGAACATAGCAATTTAAGCTGTGAAGTAAGGTAAGTAGGGGCTGTAGGATTGTTAAGTAGAGAATAAAGGGTAGTCAGGGCCCGCAAGCTACGCCGCTGACGTATAGGTAACCATGACAGCTGGGTTCGATAGCTGGTGACATGATCGTACTTGCGCAGATTGAAGATGAACCGAATGCAGTTTAATAGTGTGAAAGTGTTCAAAATAAGCTAGGATAGAGTGTGGAAGTTTATCATTATTATAAATTAACCTGGAAAGTGTTTATTTTCATGTCCAAAATACACGCGTGGAAAAGCTTGCAAAGTAATATAAATAAATAAATATTTTGGACATCTTATACACAACATCAAAACAAATATTTGTGGATCACACAAATATTTGATCTGACCCGGGAATCGAACCCGAGACCCCTTGATCAGCAGCCGTATACGCTAATCACTAGACCAACAAGGCAGTCAATATAATTTATTATTTATTATACATCTCACACACTACGCCATCTAGTCCCAGAATAGGCAGAGCTTGTATTATGGATACTAGACAACTGATATAAATACATAAACATTATACCTACATAACTTTTTTAGAAAAATCCCAAACCCAGAAACAAATATTTTTGAATAACTCAAACATTTGGTTTGACCCGGAATCGAACCCGAGACCTCAAGCACACCAGTCGCATACGCTACCACTGCGCCAACGAGGCAGCCAATAGTAGTTCATCAACCCATAACGTCCCACTGCTGGGCTCAGGTCTCCTCTCAAGAGAGGGTTAAGGCCATACGTCCCCACGCTGGCCGAGTGCGGGTTGGGGACTGGCAAGACACGTTGTGGCTACGTAATCTTACTGTTGGATGTTTTTAAGCCGCCCGAAGGCCTCCAACTAAGCTTCACGACTGCTATCTTACGATAACAACCGGGACCGACTGCTTAACGTGACCTCCGAATCACGGAAACGCTCATTACATATAATGCCACAAACGGTCACCATCTAGGTCCGACCGCGCCGTTGTTGCTTACCCTTGGTGATTGTTTCCAATCACCTAAGGCCACTCGGCTATGAGCGCTTCTTAGCCAATAGTAAGGTAGATATATAGTGTAAATCATAAAGCTATTTATAATATCATTCGTGTTTTATTACACTATGTCACCCATAGTTATTCAAATTTCAAATAATAAGAGAAAATCTGCGGTATCAAAGCGAATGACATCAAAATTCATGACACAATGACGAGCCCACTATAGCCAAATACTTTCCATCGCACAATGTTATTGACTTTAATACTTACAAATACATATTCTCTACCATACAGACTTTTAAATATGTGTCAGATTATTTCAGTGATTCTGGCGTGACGACATCTTTTTTAACTTTCTTCTAATTTCTAGCCCAGTAACAGAACAGTACTATGATATGAAATAGATCATTGAAATTTTTTATACATATTATAATCAAAACTTCAACATCGCTTCTCACTATAACCTAAGTGCAGCGGTCTTTGAGAAAGTTCTACTCACTTTCCAAATTACCTGGATGTTGTGCTAACAAACAGAAACAATACCTAAAACAGAGAAAGACTGAAATGTTTTTGCTAATAATAAGAATGAGGCGGTCAAACCGTGACGACGAGCTGAGAGCGAATATTATAAAAATCAGTGTTATTTTTTAAGAACTATATTTTCGACGGAATTCACTTCACTGATAAACAAACCTTTTTAATAGTCTTTCAACAAGATAGCAAAAAAGCGGCCAAGTGCGAGTCGGACTCTCCCATGAAGGGTTCCGTAGCAGCAGGTTTATGGGGTAGATTACATCTACTTACCAAGTTTCAACAGTATAGTTCTTATGGTTTCGAAAAAATGAGGCTGTGGCATACGGACGGACAGACAGACAGACATGACGAATCTATAAGGGTTCCTTTTTTTTGCCATTTGGCTACAGAACCCTAAAAATGAATTGACCGTCAATTTTCCTACCATGTCTGTCATCACCATAGATTTCATAGATGGTTAGTCTTACTATTTTTGAATTTCGAATTCTTACTACAAATACTGTCGTTGGGATGTTACTTGAAAGTTTTTTATATTACCAAATATATGTTGACCGCTTCTCAGATCTACGCGATATGCACACAAAATTCATAGAAATCGGTGCAGCCGCTTTGAGGAGTTTGGTAATAAACTCTCAGCGACTCAATAATTATGTATATTAGATTTAAATCTAGTAGAAAATATTTTTCCAAAATAATAGTTCTGGTAAAATTTTACAAAATTATTTATTTACCTAGAGAACTACAAACCATGAGGTATATTTATTATTGGGAATGAAAACTTGATTATATCCATTACTGTATTACATACTAGCTGCCCGCGGCTCCGCCCGCGTTTATGTCGGATAACGCGGTAAAAAGTAACCTATGTCCTTTCCCAAGTTCAGTTCTATCTTCATACCAAATTTCATCAAAATCGGTTCAGTGGTTTAGGCGTGAAAGCGTAACAGAGAGATAGACAGATAGAGTTACTTTCGCATTTATAATATTAGTAGGGATTAAATAGAGAATACTTTGAGTAAATTGCTATTTTATTAGCTAACTAACCTTTTTAAACTCTGCGAATTAAACCATTGAACTTCATTTACAGGCTCATGAACTCAGCTTTATTGAAGCCATGAGACATAAATTAAATAAGTATAAAAATAACAACATATTACTACCTCTCAGTTCACATTTTATTATTCAAAACAATGATGATTTTGATAATTAAAATTTTTATAATTATATTTGTATTCAAACTTAAAACTAAATAATGTGTAAATGAGATTAACAAGTTTTTTAATAGGCGATAACTCAACAAATATGCTATTTTAAATGAGTGACGTTCTTTGTACATTTATTTTTTAAACAGGCAACCCTAAGTTTTTACTGTGACCAATTTAAGTAAGGTATAAACTAGTATTTCGATTGTATTACATTGTATAATACTACTGTAATTATATTGTTATTTAAATAATTAAGATATGTTGATTGTGTATTATACATGGACATTATCATTATTTTATTGTCAAAAATTTAAATAAGCATATATATATAATATTAAAATAAATATGACGGACATCTGACGGACGGAGTTTTAAACTAAGCAGAGCTTGTGCCATGTGCCTTAAATAAATGGTATCATTGCATAATTTTTTTTTGTAAATACATTTTCGTAGTATTATTATTAGATCCGACCTGGGAATCGAACCCGAGACCTCTTGATTAGCAGCACTATAACAACAAGGCAGTCAAAAATGTGTTTGTGTGTGAAAGTTTAAACTTTTATTATTATATGTGAGTCTAAAATGTGTATTTGTGAAGATTTTCCCCCGCAAAATATAACAAACCGCTTTGATTAAATTCAAATTCCAGATAGCGAATGTTTCTCAACGAAATCAATATTTCCACTCATTTTTCTCCGAGACATTTCACCGAGTATAGTTTGAAAGTAAAAGAGCCTAAGATGTGATCAAAAAAATAAATATACAACTATGTTTATTAGTAAGTACGTTTACCGCAGTTGGTTGTTTTGTTTTTTTTTTTGTGATTTCTTGTTACGGTATGTGCATCTGAAACAATTTGCGACGAGTACTCTCTCCATTCATTTTTACTTAGAGTAACCCTGTGTGTGTAAAATGAATTATATATATAGTAAAATGTTTATTGCGTTAGTCTGTGTTACCACTACTGAGTACACAGCAAAGGACAGCTTAATTCGATATAAAACCAACCATTAAAAACATAGACAATACAATAGACATCAATATTACATTTTTCATAGGATTTTATCTATACTACTAACATCGAAAGTAACTTTAAGTAACTTCGTCTATCTGTGTGTTAAACTTTCACGGCTAAACCACTGAACTGAATTGGATGAGTATTTAGATGGTAAAGGGATGAACTGGACCTTGGAGAAGGATATATGCAACTTTTAACCGAGATATATAGGAGAGTAAGGGTGGGGGTAGCGATCTGATGACGGTAGCCGGAAGCCATTGGATGAGAACTGAACATGGTAGTTATTGAAAGCCTTGGGGAGGTGCATGTCTAGTAGTGGATGTTTTTTACCTGAAGTGCTAGTGATGAATATATATGTCAGAAATTAGTAAATAAAAGTGAGAAAATTGGTAGACCTATCAAATCATTAAAGACAAGGAGTCTTTAATGATTTGATAGGTCTACCATTAAGGTAATATTCTTTCGGAACTGACAAAATAAATAATGTAACTAATCACATAATATACTACATTATATTTTAATTACATTGTTCATAAGTCTTGTATAATTAATAACCGTTATGACGCCTACAAATTAACAAACCAAATTAATCCTTATAAAAAATTTCACAATTTCATATAACGAGGTTGATGTGTATTTTCGTAGACGTCGAGGTTAATTCTTATTGTTTATTCTTTTATTACACAACTGCTCGACAAAACTACATACGTTTAAAAGTCATAAAAACGTTTAAATAGTTAACTAGGTCGATATAGAAACTCCTTACCAACAATCCTTCTTGGTAATGTTATGTAAAAAGTTTAACACTTCTTGTGCAAATCTTGTAATATTATTATCATAGATATCAGTCGCAGAGACAGTGCTAGTATTGTTAAATTGGGCGGCATGACCTACCTACCTCTCCTTTGCCTACTACCAAAGCGACTCTACTCTGCCTGATGGAAAGCATGAGTAGAATCCAAGAGTGGGGGCCATTACACTCGCTGCAAATGCAGACAATGCAAGCCACATTAAGGCGGTCTGGTGAGATGTTTTTCACGCCGCGTTTAAAAACCCAAATATTGTATCCCAATCGAGGAATTCAAAAGATGAGAATGCATTTATCAAATCATGCCAGTAGTAATTCATCATCAGATGATAATCTGTTCATTTGCTCCCTATTTCATAAGAAGAAGATGATAATGGGTGTAGTAAAACGAAATCCATTATTTTTGCATGACTGAAACTGAGTGAGCTAATCACAAAAAATGTGATTTCGTACTAAAAAAGTTTTTTAGTACGAAATCACATCTTTCTAACGTCATTCAGTGGAACTCGTTCGGACTTATGCAACGCGAGATACAGATAACTAATTCCCATCTATTGGAAAATAATGCATTTTTTTTAACTACTCCCATTATTATTCTATGAAAAAGTATATAATATAAAAGTAAGAATTATACAAATGAAAACCAATTTAAAATTGAAGCCTAGTGTCTGGTGTGGCTGTCGGTCCGCTGAAACTCATAAAATGTAAATTTATTATCCCGTTTTACAGTTATATTATAAAATTACTTACATTTTATAAATAAAAATACGGTTCTTTTTGCAATACTTACATTTTCCTAATTGAGTTTTGGTTCATTCATATAAATCGTCTTATTTTACAAAGAGGTATTTTTCTTTTGACCGCTTTGGTGTCAGAATGTCATTTTAGCATTTAATGTTAGTTTACATCATCAAGGCTTACTTAATATTTTTATTTAAGATTTATCATCAATTAAAATGCATAGAAGTACAGGAAACAGTGTAACGATTGCAGTGAAATCACAATGGATTTATTTATAACTTACATTTAATTATTTCGACTTCCAGCAAAATGATTTACTAAAAATATGAATGCCGATATTCACACATATATAATATGTAAGTGATGTAAGTACCTTGCTTTTTGATAAAATAATAGTGGCATGGTAGGCTGAAATAGTTTGTTGTATTTTAACTGTGAAGTAATTAGTATGTCCTTTTATATTTTGAGTAGTCGAAGCTTATATTGTCATATATAGTCATTTAAATAATAAGAAACTGTTTACGTCTTAAGAATTTGTCAGTCTTTATTCTATAACGTTGCCGGTTATAGCTTTTTCATCTACATTGTTCTTCAGTATGCTGTCAATCTGATCAGATAGACTTTAAGAAATCTACTCGGCAACTCAGGTAGTTAATCTAATAAATTCTATTAGTATTTTTTTCATATACAACACTTTGAAAAATGAATCACCGACGTAGCCAATTTGTAGTTAAGCTATAAATATCGCTTTAACACTTTTAAATCTTATGTTCGTGTCACTAGACAGTTTCAAAATCCATTGTTGGTCCTATAATTGCTACAGTTGAGCAACTTGTCGTACACCGTCAAATGTTGCTACCTGCTACCGTTTATGGGCTTAACTCATTTACTTCAAACCACACTGAGGGATAAAAGATGTGTCTGAAGATTGCAGAATATCAAGACCTAAAGCCGTCATAAAAATTAATCGTAGCGCCATCTAGTGAACTCAAATTAAACTACTAACCAAGTCTCCGTCTCCGTTCTCCGAGGCACAAAGGGTTCCCCATCCATAGACTGTTCTAGCTAGGGTTGCTTAACTTTAAAATCTGTTAATCTACTATGTTTCCACTAGCTTCAAAGGTACGTTACTATTAAGTACACAAGCAATAACATACATAAAATACAATTTCACCATGACATTTGATAACAATCTAATAACTATCATTATATAACAGGATCGGAGACTACGACCTCTGTAATACATACCGAGTTGACGCCCATAGCCACTGGGCTATTTTGACTTTTACATGTTATCATAACGTAACCTTCTATTCCAAAAATGGCCGTACCTTTTAATGTATTTAACTGGTTTTGGGTCACGGTATTTTTGCAAAGTTTTTAATCTGTAACTATAAGTTTTGACTTTGGTTTTTAGTTACTAAACATAGTTTAGACGAAACTTTTTATGGTCTAAATAGTTTATGAGGTAATATTGTTGTTGTTTATGGTTAAAGTATTGTTTTTAGAGCTATTATACGATCCATCGAATTAAAATTTAAATATTATTTTGGACAATTTCCATCTTACCATATTGGTTTTTTTTTGTAAATACATACATATTAAACAGAGAAAACACCCGAAACAAATATCTGCGGATCATACAAACATTTGAATCAAACCCGAGATATGAAGCACAGGAGTCGCATACGCTACTACTGCGCCACCAAACATGTTGAATATATTGGATGTTTAAATACTAGGTACTAATCCCGTGTGATTCTTTTGTTGTAATTGTAATATTATACGTCGTTGTCTTTTAAATCATTTGAAACGAATATACCCAATTTAAAACGCACATCAATCATCTATAACATAGTAATAAACATTATTATTATCAATCTATCACAGTTCGCTACCTGGCCTGGCCTCTACAATTGCACGCTACTTGGTTCGATCTTCGGCTTTTCGCATCCAGCTCCTGCCTGCCGTCTAACGCAAATTGTCGCTCCACCTGACCTGTGGACGTCCTACAACAACGGTTAACGGTACAATAACCTCCAACGGTTTTCGGTTCTTCGGCATATATGGCTAGCCCATTGCCCAAATGATCCAGCAGAGAAACAAAAAAATCGACAGAACCCACAGGATTAGTAAGATGAAGTAAGAAACAAACATGTATGTTACGTGTGATACTCGTAAACTATCTAAATATAATCGACTGTCATTGTAAGAGTTTCGAAACCTTACAAAACTCTTTCTATCTCTTGTCTTTGCACTTCACTCTATTCCTTATCTCGTTTAATACAATCTAACACTATTCTCATATATGTCAGCATCCGTCCACCTTGTCTATGGTATGTAAAGAACCTATGCAATCCAATTGTTTAGTTAGCGTGTATTTCATACAGAACGGATGACCGTAAGGTCTTATGTCGTGGTGGTCGAAGGTTAAGTATATATTTGAAAGGAAATATGTTTCTGCAAGTACCGTAGATAATTAGGTTTATTTTTGCGTCGGTGATTAAACTGCAATAGATAATGATAGAGTATGTCCTTGGAGTGATGTTTTTTATTTGTTGTTGATGTGGTAAATGTCATCAACAATAACACAGCATGTTAAGTGTTACGATTTGACAAGTGACAAATACTTCTAATTAATACAAATTTTGAATGTTCTCAATTACGATTCATTTTGTTAAATTAATGAATTGTATTGCAAAGTGAGAAAAAAACTATTTTCATTATAAAGGGACGTCTAAAAGTGAAAAAAGCGGCCAAGTGCGAGTCGGACTCGCCCATGAAGGGTTCCGTATCAGCAAGTAACATCATATAAAAGTTCTTGTAGTTCGTTGTAACTTTCATCGATGTTTTTATACTAGTGTATTGATTGAATGAAAGGTTAATTGCGGTATACGATTTATGACGTATTAAAAAAAAACTACTCACTAGATCTCGTTCAAACCAATTTTCGTTGGTAGTTTGCATGGTAATGTACAACATATATTTTTTTTAGTTTTATCACTCTCTTATTTTAGAAGTTAGAGTGGGTTGGGACACACATTTTTTCACTTTGGAAGTGTCTCTCGCGCAAACTATTCAGTTTAGAAAAAAATGATAATAGAAACCTCAACATCATTTTTGAACACCTATCCATAGATACCCTACACGTATAGGTTTGATGAAAAAATTTTTTTTGAGTTTCAGTTCCAAGTATGGGGGACCCCCAAAATGTATTGTTTTTTTTTCTATTTTTATATAAAAATCTTAATGCGGTTTACAGAATACATCGACTGACCAAATTTCAACAGTATAGCTCTTATAGTTTCGGAAATAATTGGCTGTGACATACGGACGGACAGACAGACAGACAGACTTCACGAATCTATAAGGGTTCCGTTTTTTGCCATTTGGCTACGGAACCCTAAAAATCGGAGAACAAAGATTTTTTAACAATTTGTTGTCAATTAAATCGTCAGTTAATATCCAACTAATATTGAGAGCGGTTCTCTCAAACTAGAAACTTAAACTAAAAAAAATATAGTACTTTACAAGTACTTTACCACGAAAGAGAAAGTCACACAGAAGACCATCCTAATAATGACAGCATTCTTGCTGTCGTATTTCGTTGGTGAGTGTGAGACCGGAGGCCCAATCATGCTGCATCATTCTCCCGCCCTTCGAAGGCCGGGAGAATGGTGCAGAATAATCTAACCATTCTGCCATGGTAAGGGTCACCATGCTATATTGCCTACCCTCACAATAAGCATGGTGACCCCTACTCCTGGATTCTACTCATGCTTTCCATCAGGCAGAGTAGAGTCACTTTGGCAGGCTTAAATATAAAAAAAAAAAAAAGTTTTCATGAAATTTAAGAATTTTTTGTAATATACACACGTATCACGTATGTAAGATACATAAACTCATCTGAATTGTTTTATTTCCACACCAGAGGTACACTACACTGTGTTTTGGTAAAAGTGGCATTGAACATATTAATTACTACTTAATATATGATTTAATTACTCGTAAATTGGTGTTCATATACAGTAGTCATGTACTTTTAGCATGCATACATTTTTTTTTATATTTAAATGAATTAAATAAATTTCATTCATCAATGTGACCAGCAAAAGGCCTAATCTCGTAATAAAAAAAAATACAGACTGGTATATAATTGTCTTTCTCTCTCTTCTTTATTGGTCTCGAGTTTATTCACAATACCATAGAGCAACAAATGCCCGCTAACGGGAGGGGAGTAACCATACATAGCGTCTTTTTTCGATAAAACAGTTTGTCATGCTTTATGGGGGGAAATCATTACCCATCCGCATTTTAGACTCACATTTAAAAATAATCGCCTTTCACTATGAACTCATATATATCTAATTAAACTAAATAACACAAAATTTCACTGACACATACACATTGTGTCATAGCAATGTAATGCTATGGCCATTTGGACTTGTACTTGACATAGGGGAACGCCTGCATTCCCTACTGTGTTGTTCTGTGCCTATGCACATTACTATTAAAATAGGATTTATCAAGCCTAACAGAATCCCTCCCTACCGTAATTAACTATTTACAACATTCGATGAGAACACATATCAATACGTTACATTATGTGATGTACGAAGATAATTTTTTTAATGATATTTGTGATATCAATCGTAAGTATATTGTAAGGATATGCAGTTAAATTGGAACTCAATTCAGACGGAATTTAATGACGAGAATTTGCCTTATAATGTTATTGTAGAATCATAGAATCATAGTAGTTGAACATATTAATTACTACATAATATATGATTAAATTACTCGTAAATTGGTGTTCATATACAGTGGTCATGTACTTTTAGCATGCAAACTATTTTTTTTTACATTTAAATGAATTATAGAAATTTCATTCTTCAATGTGACCAGCAAAAGGCCTAATCTCGTAATTAAAAAAAAATTACAGATCGGTATATAATTGTCCTTCTCTCTCTTCTTTATTGGTCTCGAGTTTATTCACAATACCATAGAGCAACAAATGCCCGCTAACGGGAGGGGAGTAACCATAGCGTCTTTTTTCGATAAAACAGTTTGTCATGCTTTATGGGTGGAAATCATTACCCATCCGCATTTTAGACTCACATTTAAAAATAATCGCCTTTCACTATGAACTCATATATATCTAATTAAACTAAATAACACAAAATTTCACTGACACATACACATTGTGTCATAGCAATGTAATGCTATGGCCATTTGGACTTGTACTTGACATAGGGGAACGCCTGCATTCCTTACCGTGTTGTTCTGTGCCTATGCACATTACTATTAAAATAGGATTTATCAAGCCTAACAGAATCCCTCCCTACCGTAATTAACTATTTACAACATTCGATGAGAACACATATCAATACGTTACATTATGTGATGTACGAAGATAATTTTTTTAATGATATTTGTGATATCAATCGTAAGTATATTGTAAGGATATGCAGTTAAATTGGAACTCAATTCAGACGGAATTTAATGACGAGAATTTGCCTTATAATGTTATTGTAGAATCATAGTCCATTTGTGATCGTGGCGCTTCAAACAGTGCAGAAAAATCAAAAACAAATTCCAGAAAATAAGCATGGTATCTCGTTACTACTTTTAGAAAAACACTGATTTTAAAATCTGTAATTATTTTGAATATCGAAGACGTTTAAATGCCTTTTGAAATTATGAAACGATTGAAATAAAACCAGTAATTACAATAATAACCAATCAATTATAGAAGTAAAACTCAATCAATAGAACGTTGTATATTGATTCAACAATTAGCCCAGTTTTCAAATTGGCGCGTAACATTGGAAATCTTTAAAATGGCGGCACATTGCCCAAGCGCCGGTAATGTGAGCGAAATTGCATTATAATTAGTTTATGCGCGCTTTCTAAATGTTGTTAACCCTACTAAATTTTGCCAACGGAATTATCAGTAGAAGGAATATTATTCTATTTTGTATTTGTATTTACATAACCATACTATAGGTATCAAAGGTTTTATTTTTTGAAACAAATTATGTTTATGTTTATTTCATTACGGTACTGCTGTTATATCTATGGGAATGTATAGGATTAATAAACACAAATAGGTATCTGTCGTATCTGTCTCCTTAAAAACATTCTAAATTCATTTTTTTAATGACATTCTTGTTTTGTTGTAACCTGGCCAGTTTTAATGTAACTATCACCACGTAGGGTTAATAGCCAAGTTGCCTTAGGCGATTGGAAACAATCGCCGAGGGTAAGCAACGAAAATGCGGTCAGGACTTATGCAGGCACCACACTTCGTTATGCGCTATTCGTTATGTGTCTACGCCGTATTCGCCCAAACAACAAACATGCCATCCACACTTCGAACTGGTATGCCAAATAAGCCTCAAATAAGGCAAATATGTGTGTTGTAGATATGTGTCATTGTCATTTTTATGGTGAACGAAACGAATATACTCTCCACACTTCGCCGTATGCGCGCGAATAACCCGCATAACGAATAGCGCATAGCGAAGTGTGGTGCCTGCTTTAGATGGGTGACTGTTTGTGGCATGATATGTTATAAGCGTTTCCGTGATTCCGGTGTTTATCATAAGATAACAGTCGTGAAGCTTAGTTTGAGGCTTTCGGGCGGCTTAAAAACATCCAACGACAAGTTGACGTAGCCACAACGTGTCTTGCGAGTCCTCAACATGCACTCGGTCAGTGTTGAGGAGACCTGAGTCCGGCAATGGGACTTTATGTTGTTGATGATGATGATTGTTTGATAGCTGACAAGGTAGATTTATATTATTGTAATTGGAGGGAATTCACATATATATTATCAATTAGAACTTTACTAATTTATTTACTTTACAGCACACGTTAAATGTGCATAGGCTTAGTAGTTTTTAGGAATAATGTAACTACAATATCGCATTCGATTTTAACTGTAACAATATTGTAAGTAAGAAATTTGTTCTATGTGATTTGAGGTAATATCAAACAGAAATGTGTCTGTCTACTGAACGATATGGTTAGGCATAGTATACCACCGTTTCAATATATAATTTTAACAAAAAGGAACCGACTTCAATGAAAAACTATTCCGAGTACCCAAATCGCGACATTGTGCCTATGATATTTGAGGAGTTCCCTCGATTTCCTTGGGATCCCATGATCAGATCCCGATATGGTGACGATGGGACCACCTGTAAGCTATATCCACAGTTATCGCTGAACATACATAAAAAAAAAAAAAAAGATTCCGACGAATTGAGAACTTCCTCCTTTTTTTTGAAGTCGGTTAAAAATGGTGTCGACATTCATCACTGTCAAATATGTTTATTCATTTTCTTTCAATTTATCTTAAAAAGCTATGGCTAAACTTTCTTTTCTGTATTTTGTTTTGCTTTACTCTATTAGTAAGTTTAAGTCGAGTGTCATGTGCTCACTAATATTGTCAGTAGGAACTCCTTACTATTATGTACAACCGTAGGTGCTGAAGTGATTACAAAAGATGCTCTTATGACCAGTACTTAGGCATAAAATAGGTTGCACATGTCAATGATTGGTAATTTTAATGATCGTAAAGTCAAAATTAAATAGCGCTGAGCAAGTAGCGTGTAATAGGTAGACCACTTACTAGATTTAATACCCTAACACATTGTACACCTCTTTCTTGTCTTTAATTGTCTGTGGTTTTTACTAAAGCATTGTATTCGGAGGCCGTGACCGCATGAGACTTGACTTTTTAGCGTCTATGTACAAAATCAATGGTAGTTGTTTATGGTATTTTTTTACGCGCCAACACAAGGTCTTTGGTGTGAAAAAAATGCGTACATTGGTGTGTTGTTATTAATAGAGGTGGGAATACTGTCTTTGAAAGCGATATGATTTAACATATGTTAAATACTAGCTGTGTTTGCAGTGACTTTTAATTTATAATAATTACTAGGTTTTGCTTTTTAAAAACAATATTTTATTACTAAACTGAACTTAACTTTAACTGAAAAAAACTTGGGAATAAAGGCTCGGAAGATGAGTAGGTACATTATAAAAATGAACGTTATGCAATACACTAATAATTATATTCCATCCATTTTTCTTTTGGACATATCAATTATAAATATTTATGTTTACTTTGTGTTCAGGAAATCCTAAAACAATAAATTTCCGACTCCTTTATTCTTAGTGTTACTTTTTCCTTATAATATTCATGTGTCAATTACTGGCAACATTTGCAAATTAATGTCAAATAAAAACGGTTATTTCGCAAGGCCAGTATCATGATACTTCCAGCCTGCTGCACGTGAGAAGAGGAAGTATGATCTAACAATATTTTGTTTATTTATAACACTTCTTTGTCAATGACTCCATTAGATGAATCATTCACGTTGGTGGATTGCTTAGTGGTAATGCTTCTGCTAATGAGAATTAAACTTAATTTGGAATTATAAAACTTACAAATAGTGGCTTAAAATAAACTTGTATAGTTTGAATATTGCTAAATTTAATAAAAATTTCTTTGATCATACGCTTAATAGTGGTATTTTTTTCTAGTATAGAGAATTATAGCCAATTGGTACAAGATAATAGAGCCACGCTGACTTCAGCTTAAATTACCCTCACACAGAAGATCTACATAAAATTCGTGCTATTGTATATCGTTGGTGCGTGCAAGACCGGAGTTCTAATGATAGAGAAGCATCTCACTAGGCCGCCATAGGATGGGTCGCCTATTCACCATGCCATATTGTATGCACTCACAATAAGATTGATGACCCTTTCTCTTGGATTCTAGAAGCTTTCCGACGCGGTATGCGGAGGGGTAGTGTGGCGGAATCGGTCCAACTAAAACCACATGGTGTACCACTCTATGCCTACAATAGGAGGGATGCCGGGAACTGCTAATATTTAAACATCTGGGAGGAGTCCCAGAGGTCAAAATCTACTCCGGTGGATCATTTTTCACTAGAAGCTAAGCTGATGTTAACAAGAAATTCATTCATATCTACATCAAAATAATAATTACAATAAAGTAGTTGTGTTTAAAACGCTTTTTTATAGAAAAGTGTTTGAACACTTAATTAAGTATGGAACAAGGCGTTTTAAGATCAATTATACAACTCGCCAACCTCAATAGATACATTGCGTATTAAACTTTTGCCTCGAGCATAATGTCAACATAGTATTTGTCAACACAATTAGTAGGGCTCGGTAAAACGGAGTCTTACAACATTACATAATGTCTATTCACTTATTTTTTATCTGTGTTTAGAGAGCATTGGCCTCCTAAAGTATATTGTGTGTCACTAATACATTTTTAAGCTGTGCGCTAGCTTTCTTAATTAGTATGTAAATTTCGTAATACATACATCATTAGCGAAATATTTAATTAATATTTAGTTTATATTGTTCTACGAAGTTCATTTCAAAACTATATTTGCATAATTTAGAAAAATAATTATACTTAATTATATAATATAGCAGACTTGACCCACCCACTTCCAGTGCAATGTCAGATTGTTTAAGAGCGGAATGGTTGACTATCCTTGGGGATATTAGATTTTTGTACAGCAGAGGACGATGATAGGGACGATACGTAATAATTAATTAGATATAACAGCAACTAGGGCTTAGGCTCCATTACTTTTTTTGATAATTGACATGGTCACAATAGTCTCAATAGACACAAGTATATAATTCACGATTTGTTACGTTGTTTACTATCGTATTGTATATAAGCTAATATAATAATATATATAATAATAGTATAGAGCAAAATAAGCTAATTTTGATAATAAAAAAGGAATCGACGATCCCGGTTGTCATATGAACATTTAAGGCAGTCGTTATTTGGGAAGTCAGCGACCTCGTATTAGCTCAATTTTTGAACTCAGTTCGCCAGTATCCTAGTCACTCTGTGGAATAACTGATATTCTAATAAAACTGGTGGAACTAGTAACCGACTCCAAATATTCTTGGAAAATAGACTAGATCTTTAGCGATCTTGAGCGAAATTACATAACCAACTTTGTCACATTGCGGCCATTTTTCTTTTCAATATGAATCATAGAATGAGGAAACCGTCAAAAATAAAAATAAAAATTCCATTTCTTTTGTAATAATTTTTATTCTAACTTTAACTATTTATTTTTCCAGGTAGGCATACATGCATTGTCTCCGAAGCTCTTTCTCATCAGCATTAATTAGCAGGTAAATAAAAAACTACGATGCTGGAATCAAGTTTTTTTGGAGATATTAAATAGCTTTTAGTTTTTTTTTCAAATTTTCAAATTTCACAGTTTAAATTCAAAAAGTACTTAAAGTTCAGTTCCTAGCTTGAAAAGTATGTTTTCTATTAATCGAAGTCAAAAACAAAACAAAAAAGGTGTGTACAAAGACAATGATATTTAAATAATCGTGAACCATACACTATTATTTTTTAATTCACAGACTATTAATATTTTACACATTGTATGATAACAATAGACACATCCAATAAGGAAGTTGTACCACCACTGTGATCCGCATGACTTCACAGATAAATTGCTTTTTGTGATCTGACGACGATTTCAGTGGTAGCCACTATTAATTTAGATTATTATAAACTATTTTTAAGAATTGAAGATTAAACTTCAACTGTAGGCAATTTTTTTTTATTGTTATTTTTTTAGTTTTTAGAATCCCAAACTTTTGAGCTTTGAATCTAAGAAAAATGTATCTTTATTCCTGTGTTATAATAAATCTCTTAGCAGATTCCTCAGCATACTTATTATCACAATTGGATCTATTTATGCAAGAAGGAACCAATCCACACACATGCCAAATCGAAATAATTACTCATACATATACAAAACCTTAGGACATAGGGTCCTTAACTCAATTTTGCCATGTGTGTGGATTGGTTCCTTATTGCGTCAGTAGTTCCAATTTAGTGTATTATTTTAAAACCTAAAGAATATAGATAATTACATAATCTGCCTACCGACAGTAACAGGAACTAAAAGAGCGCAAAAAACCTGCAACATTTGTCATAATTGTTAGCAATATGGCGTATTCTCACGTTATGTCAAAAAGCGGAAATCTACGTATTACATGATATATATATAATATAATAAAATAATATGTCAGAAATAACATTTTTTTATTCTATGATGAGTAAACCGCGATGTTAAAAAAGTAATAAAATATAAGTAGCAGATAAGTTGAAGTTGGCTACAATATTTTATAAAATATATTGATCGCTTGCCTTGTCGGTTTAGTGGTTAGCGTATGCCAATGCCGATCAAAAGGTTTTGTGTACGATTCCCGAGTCGGATCGAAAGTGTTGAGTATTTGTTACAATAAATTCATTATACCAGTATGGAAGTTTGAAAAGCACGAAAGCGAAAAGCACGTTACACTGTTGATCCCAGTTGTCATGAACATCTTTGAAGTTAGTACCCTCAAATATACTGACAACTAAAATAATTCAATTCGCTCTGAGTTGCGGAGGTCCGATGAAAGTCGCTGAATGGACAAATTGGTGTCAACCAGTTGAACTAGTAGTCGACCCCGTATAATTTTGGAAATAATAAAGACTTAGGATTTCAATAATCGGGAAATATCTATTACGATAAAAAAATAGTACTAGTCTTCTGAATTTTCGACATCTTACAGTTTGTAAAATCATCATCATCAGCCCATCTTAGTCCACTGCAGTTTGTATAAAATATACTTAAAAATTTCATGTTCGTAGTTGACAGCCGCGTCCGTATGATTACCGCGAAACGTGATATCCTAAAATATTAAAAGTTTTAAAGCGGCATTTCATAATTCAAGATATCACGCGGTACCGTTATGTAATAAAATGCAGTTTTTGTATAATATTTGGATTTTTTTGAAAGCTCGTTACAAAAATAAAATAAATATTTTATAAGCAAATGCCATTGACAAGAGATTTGTGTATATGTCATTAGGTTAAATTGTCTATGATTTCAGTGAAATATATTTACACAGTACCGTATGAACTACACATAAAACCTTCTTACTCGACTACAGTCAAACCAAATGGAAAATAAGATGTTCGGCAATCTATGTAGGTATATTTATATATTGCGCCTAAACTATTAAATCGAATGTAATTTATGATAGTGTCAATAAATTTGCAATAATGGTTCGGGTAACATGGGCTACATAAATACAATTTTAGTATAATAGTCGGTTGGCAGAAATTTCAAACTTCTTGTTTATTTTTTCATAACCTTCAAAAAACCACTTCGCCAAAGATGGAAGAAACCGTTTATATTATAACTCTCTGGAAATTAAGTAACTCGTTCCCCTTCATAAACTGTTAAGACTCGTGCGGAACAGCCAGCACTTTTGCGTTTCCTTTCATTCATCCACAGTTTATTTCATTATTCATTCATTCACTTTAATACCCATTTCTTTTTTTATTCCGACCCATCGACTAACATTGTTTTCCGCTTCGTTAAAACTGTAACAAAAAACACAATATGACAATTATACCTATCGATATTTACGATTTCATTATAAATATTACAAAAGATTAATACATAGCTAGATAGGCATATATTATGCAAATGATCATAATAAATAATGAAAAATACACTTCAATGTAGATGCTTCTCTGTTTGTCTTTGGTCGACTTCCTATTTAATCACTTTTAAATCTCGTTCCCATTAATTATGTCAAGTTTGTGGATAAAAATAAGAAAAATATTTGTGTTTATTTATTTCTTATCCAGTAGCGATTAGATTACAAATCTATGATTGGTTAAATTGAAGGTTGTACGAGATTTCAATGACCTTTAAATCGACTACTTTTAGGTAACTTTTAGTTATACCGTGAATATTGACTTTCACTTCTTTTAATGCGCTTACAGTAATTATTTTCATTGTCGTTTGTCTTGCCTCTGAACTCTTGGTTTTAAAGGTAAGTCATAAGGCCGTTTTAAGATAAATTAAATGAGTTTTATAAAACGATTTTTTCTTTCTGTTCCTTTAAAAATTACAGTAGGCTATATTATATCCATAGATATAGCCTTTAGTTGTATCGCAGGATTTACTCATGATAATATGACAATTGGTGTAACTCGTTAATCAGGTAATAGAGGGTATCGTAACCTTTAAATAATCAATATATATAAAATTGTTCCGTTACTGACTGACTGAAAGCTGATATTTCGCACTGTGTTCCTTGAGGAGCGTAGGCGAGCACTAAGAGAGGATTTTGGAAAATTCCACCCAAAAGAGTGTGAAAAAGGCAATCAAAGTTATACATCATAATAAAACGTTGGCGAAGATATACGCTTACCGTTATAGAAACAACAACAACTACGTGTTAAAGTCGGGAAAGTCTTAAAATAGCAGTAACGTTGAAGTTTAGCCTCTGGACTGCTAGTCCAAAAGCTTCAGAGTTGATTTCTACTACGTCAAATAATTAAGTGATAAGTTTATTAATTTGTCATCTTTAATCTAGAGGTCAAGGAAAACCATGCAAATTACACAAAAAGAAAAGACTGATATTCCACAAGGACCACACGAAACAATTCCAAATGTAACCAGTACATAGTAGAAAAAAAGCTAATCAATATAATCGTTATTTTAATAATGTAGTAAATTGGTTTATCGAATTTTAAAAATTAAATATATCGATTGTTTATCGATTCTAAAAATAATCAGGTACATTATTAAAGGCATCTGTAGTTACTAAAGTGACCCTGGCCGTTGGCCCGCGCATTCTTTACTGTTAAAATACCGAATCGAATCAACACTGTTTGACCCCCCACTGTTTGAAAGCTCGTTACAAGTTCTATGACCCTTTGATAAAATTCCCAATGAGTTTGCACAAGAAAAGTGTGCCTCCCGTTATGCAATATTTGAGGTGACACAAAATTAATTAAATGCAATTACCATATTTACTTTATTCAGTGCCATTTTGATATTACTTTCTTTGGCGGCACGGCGTACCAGGCAAAGGAAACATTCGCCTGAGTACGCCTTAATTTAAATTTGCTACTTCAAAAAGAAAAATGACAGTAAGAATTTAAGATTTTTACGAAAGTGTTGCCAGAATTTTATTAATATTGTGGTCCGTTATTTTATTTGTGTTCAATAAACGTTATTATTTCAATAGCTTTTTTATTATATTATTTATATCTCTACGATATTATAGTCCATCACTTATAAATTGTGTTAAGAAACAAGCATATCATAACAGAAGTAAGAAGAGAAAAAAAAATTATCCTCATAACTTTAATTATTTCTTTTACTTTAACTGAATGTGTATGTCATCATCAACCCTTAACATCCCACTACTGGGTTCGTGTCTGCTCTCAGGAGAGGGTTAAGGCTATAAGTCCCCACACTGTCCGAGTGCGGCATGGGAACTGGCAAAATAACGCTGTTGCTACGTTGCTGTTGGAAATTTTTAAGTCACCCGAAGGTCTACAACACAACTTCACAACAACCGGGTCCGACTTCAACGTGACCTCTGAATCACGGAAACGCTCTTGGCACCATTCTACTAACGGTCACCCATCCAGGAAATGACCTCGCCATCGTTGTCTACCCTTGGTGATTTTTTTCACTTGGGGCAGCTTAGCTATGAGCGCGATGATAGGTGGGAGACCCATATAGGTACCGTGAAAGCAATCGGAACTTCTAATACAACAAAGGTTTTATTAAATAACAACTTTCATAGGTCAATAAAGAAAGCGACATGAACATGAATCTTTTAGATTCTCCTCACAGAGCGGTAAGGCAACGGAATTTATAATATTTGTTTGTCGGACATTTGTGAAAACACATTCGTGAAAAGAATCCCTAATACTGCATTTGGCAAGAATCACTTTCGTCCAGTTTATTTGTAACTAGTTCCATGTGTTATAGAGAAAGTGCTTTTTATTATTACATTTTCTTTTTGCTGTGATTTGATGTAGGTGACGAAATAAAACTTACTTACTAGAGTCGATTGTGGCGCTAAGTTTATTTTCTACATGTGTATTTTTATTCATTTTTGCACCATGTACAATATATTTTATTTCACGATTTCGAAGGTTTTTATTTATGAGAAATATAACAAAAAAATGTTTTTAATTTGTCTACATTATCACAAAATGATATTTTATTATTATAACACAATAACGAATGAGCTAACTTTTGTTGTGTCTTCTCCATTTGGAATCTTCATATAATGTCTTTTTAACCACAGCTTTAAAATATAAATTAAATCGCGAGTAAAGCCGCGGAGTGAAGTTAGTCTAAGAAAATAGCTAAAGTTACTTCTTGCGGCATCAGTTTTCTGTCAGAGAAAGTCAGAAATTAGCATAAACAAGCAGACATGCAGAGAAAAAAAAACACAAAAACTTGCTTCTTTAATGTTAGTACCGTATATACTTTTGATATGCATTTATAAAACCTGTTCATTTGTTATTACATACAGACACTCCAATTTTATTTCTTTGTATATCTTCTTTGTGTATGGCAACCCTACCCCCTCGTCGAATGCAACATATCGATAAAATCAAATAAAACTATTTATTAAGTGTCGATGATAGAGATGAGATATTAAAACGGAGATATAAGTACCTAATACTATTTACAACATAACTTACTATTTCATTACTATTGAATGATAGCTACTTATTGATTCTTCAACAACAGTTCAGGGGTCATCACCGCCTACCGACGATACATGAGAAAGACATGTTAATGACATCATTCTTTCCATCAGGCAGAGTAGAGGCACTGTGGTATGGTCCAATATATATATATATATACATATATATATATATATATATATATATATATATATATATATATATATATATATATATATATATATATGTATATATATATATATATATATATATATATATATATATATATATATATATATGTATATATATATATATATATATATATATATATATATATATATATATATATATGTATATATAAATACGTACTTTATATATTTATTTAATTAGGTGGCTCAGCGAACTTCGTACCGAACGTACTTTGAAATCCCAGAACTCATTATCCTATCCTTAGAATCTACTTGAACACACACAAAAATTTTCATCAAAATCGGTTCAAAAGCCGTTTAGAATGAGTTTAATTACAACGAAAAGTGGAATTCATTTATATATATAGAGTACATACCACGTAAATCCTGGAATATCAAATAAATTGAAAGTAGAACTACAAATAACACCTGACGGTATCATATATTAAAGTTTCTCAACGAAATATATTAACTTGTCAATATTTGATTATGTACATACTAATTGCGTACGGTAAACCACTATATTGCCTAGTTAATGTTAAAAGCATCAAAGGGTTAAAGGGTCATAACCCCCATCTCTGTGGTAATGTAGATGCATCGGTCACAGGAGTACAGGTTATGTGTAAGACCCCTATTACCCTGAGGTATTTATCGAGATAGGTATTTCAATATTGCGTATTCAGATTCTGATAGATTTATACACACACATTACACGGAGTTATTTATACACAAACTATGATAGTGTATAGCATAGCTTGCATTGAAAAATATAAACGTTCATTACAGGACATACGATTAGGTTTCCTTCAATGTTCGTCATAATATCCGGTCCTGGGAAAATAGTAATATTGCAATATACGTAACATGCAAAGACTAAAAATTTGTAAATAAATGTTAATAATTATGAATTGAAAAAAATAATCATTCAAACAAATGGTATTGCCACATTAAAAAAATACAGTTACTTTTTCTTTCTATCAAAATCTTATCTTATAAATAACCAACTTGCCCGCATGTAAGTCGATTATCGCGGCAAAGAGAACCTAGGTTTAGAGTACATTTATGTCAAATTTCAATAATTGATAAAATGATTTAGCTGTGAAAGTGTAACAGACAGAGAGACATAGTTACTTCCGAATTAATAGTATGAGTATGCATTTTGAATTCAATCAAGGGTTCAAGGATACAAAAAGAAGTACTTCATACTGAGAAAAACTTCGCAGTGAGAAGTTAAAATCTCAGCTTTGGGTTGATTACATACTCGTAAGATTAATTTTAAAGTTAAACCTCGTTAACTATACAGTAATTTATCTTATGCAATTATTCGAACACCCTTTTAACAAACACGTTTTAATACGATATAATATTAATTATCGTATGGTTTTACATGTAACGATTCAACATTGATGTATCGTTAATTATCTTTACATAATTACTACGTCTCGTTGTAGCCATAAATTCACTCTCCGGGATCGCAAACTCCGCTTCCTTAAAAGTTCAATGTCCTGAGTTATTTTTTTTTCTCTCTGAAATAAATAATCGTCAAAGGAAAGTGCGTTTTTAAACCGCCAAAGGTTTTTATCGTTGAGTCCAATTAGCAGAAAATGTCACAGCGGGAACAGAATAAAATTACATAATGCAATTGTGACTTGTTTCATTCCCAATTAAACGAGGATTTTTAAAATAAGGCGGAGTATAACTTCAAATGTGGCAGATTTGAACCTTATTTATAAGTAGGTGTACCCTGCGACGTTTTTCTGTGGTATATTGTGGTCTTTTGATTAAATATGGCGAACAAAAATGACCCAAAAAATCAATTAATGACAATTAAAGTACTTAGTTTGTGTACAGTGTTAAAATATGAGCTCAATCGTTGAATCGGTAGAAAACTCTTTGAAGTGAACAGTACACAAAAGAAATTAATAACATAATTTTATGTTAGCATATTTTAACTAACAACAACTGTGTATATTACAGAGTATTATTTTAACAAAAAGGAACCGACTTCAATGAAAAACTATTCGATTTCCTTGGGATCCCATCATCAGATCCCGATATGGTGACGATGGGACCACCTGTAAGCTACGCCCATTCCAATGCAAAAATAATATTTGAAAACGGTTCATAAAAAAATTGAGAACCTCCTCCTTTTTTTGAAGTCGGTAAAAAAGAAATTGCAGCATAATTTGTAAAATACTAGTCGAAATTTAACGGCTAGTATTTAAATAAAAATATGTAGATTAAACATCTTTCTGAAGGCATTTACATATCTTTTACATCTCTCATGTTCGGTAAGTAAGTTCTTATTACCTTCAAATGGGGCTTGTAGGTGACATAATAGCGCTCTAGGGTTTTAATTAAGGGTAAGTAATTAAAAAAAAAAAACGCTTCTTCTTTTCAAAAAGTTCGCGTACATCCGTACATCTAACCATCATACTGGCAAAGACATCATGCATTCAGCCCAATGACCAAAGAGGTCGCTTTGCTATTCAGCCTTGTCTTCGTGTGAGTATATTAGTCATCAATTTTAAATATCAAATGGCGAAGCTCAATTTCATTCTTGAAAAAAAAAACAAATAAAAAGTTCTTTACTTGTTTCTTTTTAATGAAAAGAGGCGGGAATAGACAACTTTTAATTTAAATATTGTTTTTTTTTGTTTTTTTTTTATAATTACGTGTTAATTAAGAAAAACATGAGTTCTTCAAGTGATGAATATATAAGCTGCACTCCCGATTCAATGAAAATGGTAGCTGAAGATAAAATGTTTTATTCTTATAATGCCGGTTTTTTTCTACTTACCTCACAATCGAGATGTAAAGCAGAATAGTTAGCTCGGGTGTAACGGCCTGGCCACGAGTTTTGGTCTTAGCGAAAAGCGGAGCGCCGTCGGTGAGCGGTGCGTTTTGAACGCCACGAACCCTAGTAGCGGTTAGTTGCAGCGGCGACGATGGACGTATTTAGGTAGTCGAAACGTATTAAAAATCATGGCGTTATAAAAATTATCCCCTGTCTGTTTAGAAACAACATTTCTTTTTTAAATATGATAGAATGAGTGCACGAACTAAATAAAGATCGGTATTTAGATGGTGGATTTAGTGACCTATACGAAGGTCCTACCTATAAGAAGTAACTGATGTTTCCAAGTGTTTTGCTAAGTAGGTACTTACAGAGAGAAAAAACTTTAAAAACTTGTCAACTACTTACATTGCGTATAAGACATACTAGTAGTTTCGTGTGTAGTTATATCTACAGACAAAACTACTGATAAGTAAACTGTTTTGCTAATTAGGTACCTACTGACAGAAAAAAAAAATAACTTTTAAAAGTTGTCAACTATCCACCTACATTACGTAAACATACCAGTAGTTTTGTCAACATATCAGTAGCTTCATTTGATAGGTACCTAGGTTCTATGTTTTTGTGTTATCAATTTAAATTAAACGTAAGTACCATTATATTCCGGAAAACATTGTTTAATTTCTTCCCACAACCTTTTTATATTTATGTTGGGGATATTTTGACATCCATTTAAGCGGTCTATTTAAAATTTCTGTTATAAAAGCCTCGGTATCCATTACCGCCATAAAATCGTCTAAATTTTTTTGTTTTTATTTAACGCCGCTGAGTCCGTCACTCCTGCACCGCTGTCCACGCCGCTCTGTTTCGTGGCGTCGCACATACTATCTTGTGCCTTTGTTAATGCCGCTCTCCATACCACTCGCCGCTGTAGCAATTCGCTCGGCAAAAACCGCTAGCTTTTTCGCTATGAGCGGCGACTCGTGGCGTGCCTCGTACATTTTTATACTTTTGATATTACCGCTTGGCGTTTCGCTCTTAGCTGCCGCTCACAGCGGTAAGGTCGTGAATGGGCCGTAAGCACCAATTGCACCCTCGAGCTCGGGCTGCAATTGATGCCTTATAGCCCTTGGCTACTAATCTACTATTTGTTTCTAAGCTTGCAAGGTAGTCGATTTCAGCACGAACGAGCCGGATTGACCTGAACTACTGAACCTACAGTGAAAATATTCGTACTGTCGTTTCTCGTTGATGAGTAAAAGACCACAGGTCTAATGATTAAGCAGCATATTACTAGGCATGCATAGTGTGAGCAACCATGCAATATAGTCACCACAACTCTTGGATTCTGCTCATCAGTCACTTTAGCAGGCTCATGTGAAGAAAGCTTAGTTTACTTTTATGGGAAAATATTCAAGATACAAGAAAGTAATGTGACTTGTTGAGTATTTTAATACAATTATACGTAACTAACACTTGTGTGAAAACGAGCGGAGGTTTCTTATATAATAATCGTAGATATACGCTATGCGTATCGGGTTTTCTGGCAAATTGCCCTGTAAATGTAAACTTTGTATAGGACTTGTTAATACCATTGAGACATCTAGAAAAGTTTGCATGATTAGACTAATCATCTTTAATAAAGAAAAAAATAAAATAAAATATTCAGTTACATAGACTGCAGTGTGACTTACCGGTAGAAGATGTCACCACGCCAAGTGATGTAGGTTTAAATCCCATATGAAACAGCAGTTTATTTGACCCCCAAATTGTTGTTCTGAGTCTGGGCGATCTTTGCGTCCATCTCATGTATTTTCGTAAAGTCCTCTGTGGAAATATTCCTACTGCGGTAATTATCTTTAAGAAAAGAGGTTTTCGACTTACAACATTGTGCAGACTGCCATAGAGCCTCTTTTCTGGTTTACTAATGTAATATGGTTCTATTTTTAACCGACGAAAAAACGGAGGAAGTTCTCAAGTCGACGCGTATATTTTTTTATGTATGACCACGCATAACTTTTTACAGAGTAGTCCGATTTTGGTAATTCTTTTTTTATTGGAAAGAGTATACCCCGAAGTTGGTCCCTTTTAAATTTTGTCTTTTAAACTAAAACAAAAAAACATGAGAAAATTCAAACTTTCAAAAAAACAAACATGCATTTAGTGTGCTGTAATAAAAAGAACTTAGTTCTCAATTTAAAAGACGCAAATAAATCACTTACTTTTAAATATTCCTAATACTTACGTGTGTTGTTGTATTAAACACAATAGATAATTAAAGCTTTCTTTTCGTCACAATCTCGTAACGCGATTACATAACTGGCATATAATGCTTGAGAATGAGGTACCCTCGTGATGTTAGAACACATTATATTTGATATAAATTTTAATGTGCTACATACATAATGTAATCCCTTACAGACTAATTTTTGAATGGACATATCATCATCTTCATCTTCGTAGCCTTTATTCCTAAGATTATTTGGGGTCGGCTACTATTTCAACCGGTTTTTCAATTTTTCCACGGAGCGACTAGCATCGGACCTCCGCAACCCTAAGGTAGAACTGAAATTCAAAGATTGAAATATTTGTCAGTATATTTGAGGGCACTGACTTCCCAATAACGATTTCAACTATATTTTAAAGGACATAAAATAATACGTCACTTCTATGTCCTATGTTATGTAGGTCGGTTTCCGCACTTAGTCCTTAAGGTGGACCATTGTACGTGAGGGCGGCCATACACTTTGATCTTAGCCAAAAGGCCGAGAAGCGATACTTCACTTATTATAATGTCAAAAGATGTGTCAAAAGTCAAATGTCATTGTAAAACCTTGAAGATTATTTTCATAAAACAGAAAGTAGTAAAAATAAACGGCAAACACATCTATAAGTTCGCAACTTTGGTGAACAAATATAATTTACCATAATTCATTATAATATTACATGTGTGGCAAAATCGTCTGTCTTGTCTCTAAGATGGACGTTTCGTAAAATCGGACATTTTGTTTCATGTTGTAACGATTGTTCGCACGCTCCGTGCAATGACATTTTGTAATAATAAAACACTGTTACTTTTTGTGGGTCTCTAATATTATTTTGAATTTGAATTTTAGCCATCTGAAGTCATTATTTTATCTTGATCGATATTTATCTCTTACTTCGAAAATTTTCACATTAACTAATTTTTATGTTAACGTGATAATTTTTCGGCATGTCCACACTCATTCTCTTTCATATTTTCTTCTCTTTATTTTTTAAATTGTTTATACTTGTTATTGTACACCAATAACAATTTTTGCTAATGGAAAAATTCTTATTTTTTATTTTAGTAGTGTTAGTATTTCGTGACTTCGTAAACTATAAAGTATTTGTTTTGTTATAAATATTACACTCGCACTACAATCGCACACTGCGCAGTAATTTTATTTAAAATATTTTTTTAAATTAACTCATCTGTTATTTAATCGTGTTTTAATTTGTCATAATGACAGCAGCAGCGCCCTTAGTAGCGATTAACTAGTGATGAGACACTGCTTTATTGTATATTACATAATTTTACTGTTTATATTTTTGACAAAGATAATCGATTATAATCGATTCCATTGATTGATCATTCTTAATATAAAGATTATTTAAATGGAACACAGTTTAGTTAATTCAAGGAAACAGTGTCACAGTCTTCTATGATTGCGACCCATAAAAATATTTTCGACGATAGTAAGATGTTTGTACGTCCTGTCTTCGGTTGTTTCATTACTTCTACGCTTTCCAAGGTTTTCATGAGCCTAAAAATTACTGGCTAGTTAACAGCACTGGATTCAAAACAACAATATATGTATATGTAGTATTTATGTCTAACGTATGTCTGTTTATAAAATGTATACGTATGTAAAAAATGTTTAAAATTTGTTATTATATAGTGATAAATAGATAGAAAACTCTTTAATAATAATAATAAATATTTTGGACATCTTACACACAACATCATCTAGTCCCAAAGTAAGCAGAGCTTGTGTTATGGGTACTAAACAACTGATATAAATACATAAACATACTTTTTTTTTTTGTAAATACATACATATTATACATAGAAAAACACCCAGACTCCGAAACAAATATTTGTGGTTCACACAAATATTTGGGTCTGACCAGGGAATCGAACCCGAGACCTCTTGATCAGCAGCCGCATACGCTAACCACTAGACCAACAAGGCAGTCAAGTCAGTCTTTATTGGTACACCGTGTTACAGATTCACAATATCCCTACTAATATTATAAATGCGAAAGTAACTCTGTCTGTCTGTCTGTTACGCTTTCAAGCCTAAACCACTCAACCGATTTTGATGAAATTTAGTATGAAGATAGAACTGGACTTGGGAAATGACATAGGCTACTTTTTACCGCGATAACCGACATACACGCGGGCGGAGCCGCGGGCGAAAGCTAGTAGAACATAAAATGACATATGTAATGTACAAAGGGCGATAGGTATGGATATTTTTTTATATATTTATTATTTCTATTGGAATTAACACATAATAACATGTATTATGAGTATTTGTAGGGTTCAATCAATACTTATTGGATCCATAATGATTTATAATCTGCACCATGACGGAGTATCACCATCCATATCCATCCCGTGGGTGCTGACTAAGGAAACAAGCTACGCAATATAACAAACCCGTAATGTGAAGGAAATCTTGACATAAACTAATAAAAAAAACACCAGCTATTGTTTTTTAAAGATAAAAATGGTCACAAATTATCATAGTATTAAAAAAAATCGATATGAGACTAGTATCGAGTTTCAACTTTAATTAATACCTTTGCTTTGTGCTCTGTTGCAGTTAAAAATCGATGTCAATGATTAAAAATAATCGATTCTAGGGAATTTCAAGGTGGTTTAGTTAATTAATTATAACAAAACATACATATAATAATTACGTAATTATATTTAGAAGGCGGTTTCCTCATTTCTTGCATGTCAACTATGGGATAATACTAAGCAACGATTTATTTTTAGATAAGTTTACGAAATATTATGACACGCGTAACATTTATTGCTTTTAATATATTATACAGTTTTTTCGTTATAATTTACATAAAATTATATTTAAAGTTATAATGACTACAATTAGATATGCTAAAATTCAGACATTGTTTTTTTTTACCTTATTATAATGATTTTTGTATAATATTTTGAGAGAACGCTATTGTGTACATTATGTTTAAATTGTGTATATTGTGTATACTTTAACCCTATGTACATATTACATAACCTGATTTAATGTTTAGACATTCTAGTGTTATGTTAGATGATTTTAAATGTCTGGTAAAGCTTAACATTTGAAAACTCGGAGAGCTTTTCGACTTGTTTTTTAAAGCTCTTATGGTGAAGAATTTAAAATACGGAGACACCATCCCACTTCATTCCGTGGTGGGTATCGTTCGAGGGGTCCAGCAGTGGACTAATAAATTCTGTTGATAGATATTAATTAAAGACATCAAAAAATATCATAGTGTATTTGTATATATAAAATATTAAATGCAAGATATTTAAAATATTTTTACAGATTCAGATATTATACACCTATTATACACCACGCACATATTGAACTCATCGTGGTTGACTTATTTTAATTTAATTAAGAAACATGTGTAAATACACTCAAAACATGGTGTATATATGAACTCACTTTTGATTTAACTTTTGTTACACTAGACTAACTTTTTCATTTTTGACTTTCGTATTTATAAAAGCACTAGTTTTCGCCCGTGGCTCCGTTCGGGTCTATGTCGGTTATCGGGGTAAAAAGTAGCCTATATTCTTTCTCAGGCCTTAAACTCTCTCTCTATAAAATTTAATTTCAATCGGTGCAGTGGTTTTGGAGTTTACCGCTAACAGACAGACGCTAATATGTAGTGATTTTACCCTCTTGATTATAAACTAAAGTTGAGCAACAGTACTGTTTTATTTTCAACTTCAACGTTGCATGATTGAAGTTAACAAAACACAGAACCACTGGCAAAGTTAAACAATGTAAAATATGAATAAAGGAGTAATAGTTTAACAAAAGTTTAAATCGAAATCCTAAGTAAAAATGATAGTATTATGTTAATTTACTGTTTTTAGTCTTTCGCGACTTTTACAAACGAAGTAAATTAACTTAGTTATGGTTTTTTTGCTGAAAATGGGACTTATTTGCGTTAAAACTAAAAAGATTACGATACCTTCTAATTTCCGACGTTTCTAATGAGTTATACCGCTGGTGGTCACGGGTGGGTAGGTTGGTAGTAATAGGTCTCGCTTACAGCTAAAGCTTAGGTAAGTTAATTTACTTCGTTTGTGAAAACTGATACTTAGTATGACTCCGAAGTTAATTACCCTAATCACGGTTCTATTGTTTGATCTACAGCTGATGTCACGCATTTATGTATAAGTATTGACCTCAATGAATCACCAAATCTAAGAGCTCTTAAAGTTTCACTACCGCTCACAGACAATAAGCTACAATCATAAAATGCAATGCATTTTACACTGACACACATAACATAACACAAAAACGCTTAAGTATGTCAAAATACTATTGTTTTCCCATAAAAAAATGGATATTTTCGTAAGTTTATGGTTAAACTGTACCTAGTATGTAATTTACCCAACTCACGAGTAGATAATAAAAAATAAACGTAATTTGTCTATTGTTAGGTGTTCTTTTTTTAAATATTACAGAACAGTGGCACGCTCACTATACTCGTCTTGTTGCACGTTTAAAAAATGCATATTCTGACCATAGAACGTTTAACTAATATTATGGCTATAAAAGAAAAATAAGAATATTGCGAAACTTTATGTCTTGCATTAAATAATAAGACCACTTATTATTTGCAGTGTAACCCAATACACGCGTGCATTGAAATTTGATATAATATTTTTGAGCTCTAAAGCACACTTAATTGGACAAACGGGCTTCGTTTGATTTATTCATTCATAAGAACCATTGTGTGTTTATTTATGATGTTACTTGTTCAGTACTTCATACTTTACAATAAACATTGCGGTGCACCTGCCAAGTTATCCGGGATTGTAACTTTTAAAATGAAAAATATTTTGGAGCTAGCAAGCTATATGATTTATGGTGGGATATGAGATAATATACATACGAATGCTGTAAAGATTTTCTTCTTGTTTATTTATTTTTCTCCATCTACTGTATTTTGATACAGATATATACAGACGTATGATTTTAATTAATACTGATTGAAAAATCAATGATCAGATAATGCGTGTTCTTGAATTTTCGGGTCATCGGTATTACAAAGCTAAAAGTTTAATTCAATAGAGGTTACAGAAAATCTGAAATCATAGATAGCTTTAGCAATCAATTATGACTACTGATGCTTAATTGTTTTATAATGTAAGAAAGTACATAATTTAGAGACTAAAAGCTAGGAGGATGATATAATTTTATTTTCGTTAATAGCTTTTATCACAGATAAACTCATTAATCCGTCCTTCATCTTTAGAATAGAATTTTCTGTTTCAATTTTTATAGTTAAAAAATCAATGATATTATTAAATATGGCTATTCTTATACTAAACAAAACAAGATTTGAAATAAACTTTGGCCACATTTTAATACTTTTTTTATCAAACGAAGAATCAGTGTTCACACTTTATGTATGCAATAAAATAATTAACAGTTCAACTTTTTTTCAAGATTCGCATACATTTTTAAACAAAATTTAGATGTTTAGACCTTCGCAAATTTATTAACTTCAATTAATATTATACTCGTAGTGGTATTTATGTTATTTATGATACAACATGGCGGGTATGTTGCATTGTTCTTATTTTAAACGACACGATATGTAAAATTTACAAATGAAAACATTTTTATAGATACAAGTAGTTTTTTTGATACATCTGAACCGATTATATCTTAGTTTAAAAAAAATCTTTCTACAAGTGTTAGAGGTTAGTACAAATTCAGTTAAAAACATGTTGATGAAAGCGTTTTACGTCAATGAGAACGCAGGATAAGGTCAACGTCCAAAGTCTATAAAACACTATAACTGCCTCGATGGCACAGTGGTAACATATTATGTATTCTGTGGCATATGCGTCTGCTGTGCTTGAGGTTTCAATTCCCGGGTCAGACCAAATGTTTGTTTGATCTGTAAATATTTGTTTAAGAGTTTGGGTCTTTTCTATCATATAATATGTACATATTTATAAAAAAGTATAATTATATAATATGTACTAGTTGTCTAAATGTTCAGTTTAAACTGCCTTAGGTCTATCCGATGGCTATAAGATACTAAAAGAGATTGCACGCGACTTTATTTTGAGTCAAATTTTTGATTCTTCGACTGTAATCATATGGTTTTAAACATGAACATACTTTTTATGACATACTTCTGTTGTCTTTAGATCACAGAAACAAATATGAGATGAATAAATTTTAAAATTGTGCGCAGAAAGCTCAAGGGCAATAATTCAAAAACATTATAGTGATGAAATAGATTACTTAAATTAAATAAAACAGATTTATACCTATTGGTGGCAATTTACATAGTTTACAGAAACACAAACCCGAAATATATAGTATACTTTGTTAGTTGTAATAATTAATGCTGTGAATTTTAACACTATTAATAAGACAACGAACTTTGATATCGTGGACTTGAAAGCATTTTAGTTTTATATATTATTTCCACCTGTCTACCATGGCTTGGCCAGATAATAAAACCAATGCGGAAACGTGGACTGGCCAGAGCTTTATTAATATTTTGCGCCGTCGCGTCTGTTTCTGAGAAAAGACATTGTCCTTTTGAGCCCGTGCGTCGACCTCAGCAAAAACTTTTTGTTTGTTTATGGTTATCGCGGGTAAAAGTAAATTGTTTATCTATGCCTTTTTTTTGCATGATAATTTTAATTATGTGGTTGTATTGTTTTATAATGAATATAATTATATATTACAGAATATTTTACACAATATATAAGTAAGCGAGGATCGAACCAAGTGACGTGCAAATGGAGAGTAGTAGGGGTAGACTTACTAAATAAATATTTATATTTGATAAAATATATTATAAAAGGAAAATCTCAATATGTTAAAGTAGTATCTCTATAGGTACACAGAAATACAAAGGAACCACTTAGCTTATGTTTGATAAAGCAATCAGATAGTCTTAAGGCCGAATGCGCATGCGGTCTTCGTTTACTTCCGATGGTGTGACGTTGCTATGTGTTATACTGATCATCCTTTACTGCACAGAGCCTATTTATATTGATATCTTTGCCAAGTTTAATTGGTAACTTAAAAATGTTAAAATCTTCGATAGAGATTTGAATCATATCTTTGATGTGGTTTAAATTGAGATTTAGTTTTCTACACTATCCAAACTTATAAATTAGGTAGGTATATGGTAAGGCTGGAAAATAACGTTTCTTTGCCTTTAATCACCTGCTATCATTGATATTATACAGCCATGTTCACCACCTTCACTTGATGTTTCCTTCCCGCGTTAAAATAAAGTTGTTTATTAAAAAATGTGTTAATCGCAAAATCTTACGCAAAGAGTAATGTGAGGTAGAAATGTGATGACAACTTACGATAGCCTTTGGAAAATATGCGACACTATCTTAATTTACATCGAGATTGCCAGGCATATTAATATATTTTTTTACGATGCCAGAGATGAATCTGTTTACTGTAACTGTACTCCTCGGTAAACGGTACTTACCTCTATTTATTGTTGCAATTAGTAGTACTGATTGTCTCTTTAGTCCTGCCTTCCCAAGATTATTTGGGGTCAACCAGTTTACCTAAATGTAACCTATTCCTCACAGCGAATGGCATCGGTCCTCTGCAATCCATTCGATGCATAAACTAGTTGTCAGTATATTTGAGGTCATTAACTGCTCAATAACGATTGCTTACATACTCATAACAACCGGGACCGACGGCTTAAGGTGCTCTCCGAGACACGGTTGTGGAACGTCCATACTCTACATTGTTATTAAGAATTTCTGCGTGTCCTCTTCCTTGGCAGTCGCGTGCGCTAACCGTTGGACTAACGAGGCAGTCTTAACTAACGATAGACTAACGATAGTACTCTTTGTAAAATGTACATCATTTTTTTTATATTACTAATCTATCTGAACATACCATTTACTGTTATGTGAAATTGGCCTTTGTGAAATATTACATAATAACGCTGTCAGATTTTGTTTTCTTGATTTTCATCGATTAAGTGACTGTTTTAAGGTCTCCACTTGTGGCTGTTGAGTGGCACGTGTCCACTGTAACCAGTCACTCCTTATAAGAATAAAGAATCTTAGAATAACGTTTTTCTTATTTACTAGCTTTAGCCTGCGGTTCCACCCTCGTGAATGTTGGTTATCACCGTAAAAGTAGCCTTTATCTTCCCTCTCATATTTATGTGCTAAATTTAGCAAGCGTCACAAGCAAAGTTGCTTTTGTTTATAATATTAAGTAGATATAGATCTATTTTTGTAAACCTGAGTATTGTATAATGTTTTTTTTTTCGGTTGTGCTATAATAAGTACATTTAGGATTTTTATGATTTCATTAGTCTCACAAATAAATATTTCTGTTACAGATTCAAAATGGAATCGACGCCATACGTGTCAGCCCACTGGCTGTCTACTTTTGTTCTCCTATGCTCTTTCTTTTCTACACACACGCTCAACACTAAGGTGAGTACTATAGACAATTTCGATAAAACGCTTTGCGAAAGTTTTTTTTAAATATACATTGTTGGCAAAATAATTTAATATTATAAATAACAATAAACTGATTTTTTTTAATTTATTAATAAATATACAAAACTATAGCTCCATTAGTGATTAGGTTCATTACTTAATCGATTGTTGTGTATCTATCATTATATGGTTAGGTAGGTAGGTAGATACATAATCTATTAGTATTGATATAACCGGATTTCTTTCCCTATATACTTAATCGCATATTTAAATAGTATGATAATATTATTAGCTGTCTAATGAGTTGCAAACGTGACTATTTAGCAAAATTTGGTTAACCTTGTCAAAATTTCTAACCAGTTCTTATATTTTTAAGCAAAAATGAGGTTTTACTTGATCATTAACTTCATGAATGTGTTAATGAAACGTTTTATTTTATGGATATAATCTAAAAATAATAAAATTTTACACACCTGTCGGAGCCAAGATTTTATAATAATTGGTTTGATTGGATCCCTGCAATGTCGCCGACATTAGGCTCCACGTGTTTTGTATCCACGGAGACGTGTGTTTGAAGTTTTTTAATTAAAATACAAATCGCACCTCCATAAAGACACAGATATACCTATTACAATGCTAAGAAAATATACGTTTAAATAAACAGTTTTAGTCTGGATTAAACGTGACTGTGAAAAAGCGCGCCTAATATTTTGACATCTGTCAAGTCAAGCGCCATATTGGGTATGTTTTTTAACCGACTTCAAAAAAAAGGAGGAGGTTCTCAATTCGTCGGAATCTTTTTTTTTTTGTTCAAATGTTACTTGTTGATTAAAAGCTGGTCTTATTAGCGTAATATTGATTTTTTTCGGAAGTTATACGGCATTCCAGGCAGTAGCTTGTACATATACATTATTCATGCAGTTACGCCATTGCTTTCACTGGAGCTGAGGTATTAGTTTGTGAGATGTATTGCAAAAGTCGTTGACTGCAAATGTTAGTTTTTGCCAAGGTTTTATGTAAATGGATATCTAATAGAGGCACATTCGTTTTTTTTTATCATAATCACAATTGTGTTTCTATATTGCGATGGTTTTTCTTGACCTCCTGACCTTTAGCAATTGTTTCGTATGTTGATATATTTGCCACATGTTCGCTTGATGAGTAAAAACTGGTTTTTGAAATGTCGCGTCATCATAATATTGAAAAAACAGTATTCAATGTAGGTTCGTAAAGACTATTATTTATTCAGCTCGTTACTAATGCTCCTATGAAAACATTTAGATAATAGATGCGCTTGTATGGCAAGTAATAACAGGTATCGGTAGTTCCAATGATTAATGTACCCATTAATTTTGTGTTAATTTAAATTTCGTGAGATGTTTGGTTGATCCTGTAATATTGCAATTAATTATCATAGCTTAATTGCTTATTTAATCAGCCCTGCCTACTTATATAGACTTCAATATTATTTTAAAATGTTAATACAATCGACGGTTTGTAGATGTTGAAAGTTTAAATGTTTTATCAAAATAGTCTTGTTACCGAAGCGGATTGAGTGCTTAATCATAGCCTACAGAATAGATTAGAATAGAAAACTCTTTATTTGCTCAACATATTACAGATTTACAATACAGTACATAAATCATTAATCGGTAGTGTTCATAATATTAGCGATGCCCTTTTCAAACTGTTAACTATAATTGTGCTGAAGGTAAATGTACATCAGTTACTTCGTTATCTATGAACTACTCATAAAGTATATACAATAAATGCATTCTCAGTTTAAAAAAAACTACGAAATAAAAAATGGGAGTTTAAACATATAATATAGGAGGATATAAAATAGGAGTTTAAAAATATAATATATGTTTATAAAATTCTCTTGTCCCAATGTTAATTGCCATACTCCTCCGAAACAGCTTGATCGTTTCTCATAAAATGTTTTATGTTAATTCAGTAGATCTGAGAATAGAACGTATTTTTTTTATACCCCTAGGAAATAAAGGATGAAACGGACACGAGTGTAAATAATATATGTGCTTTTTGTATATGACATACAGTCGATTATGAACATTTATTGCTTTAAAGTTCGTTTAGGTACAGATGTTACAGCTGCCTTAAATTACATCATATCACAACAAGTTATTACTATTAAGTAAACGTACCAACATAACCATACAATATCAATGCGTTTGTCGGTATAAATTCGTTTCGTAAAACTCCGCCCTGATCGGTGTCGTAAGCAACCGGTCTTGCGTTCGTAATGTGACAGAATGACCGGCTTCCACGGCATACTTACTTTTATTGTGTTACGCATGTATTTGACTTAGTTCTTTAAGGGGACACGTAACCTAATAGCATATGCAGTTTATGCCGGGGCATTCATGTAAAGATTTACAGAGAACTTATTGAAATATATCTTTTGACGTCAAAAGTCAATATTGTTATGGCAACATTCAATTGAAGTTTGACGAAAAAGACTTAGTTCACTTAAGCACTCAGATATAAAAAAAAGAAGCGCCAAACCATAGACTGGCAGCCATTTTGGAATATAAAAGTATATCTGTCAAATTTGAAATTTGACAGAATTTATACATAGGTTTACTTTGGTTGAATAGTCTTACACGGAAGTTAATATTCACGGCTTAAAAAACAAGTATCCATGATTTGAATAGTAAATGTATGCACTATATCATGTCATTAGGCTAGATTCATTGGTCTTAGATATTCCGTGTATTGCATTAACTATACATTCCGCATTCAATGTTTTCTTTGTTTAAAATATTAATTATATATTTCATTGAGAGACACAATGATTCTTCTACCAAGCCTTTATTCCCAAGATTATTTGGGGTCGGCTACTCGTTCAATCGGTTTTAGCAGAATATCAGTTTTTCCACGGTGCGACTGGCATCGGACCTCCGCAACCCTACAGAATAACTAAAATTTAGTGGTTGAACTAGTCGTCAGCATAATTGAGCCATTTGAGCGCACTGTCTTTCCAATAATGATTGCCATAGATGTTCAAGACAAACGTGAATAACTGCTTACCGTGCTCTCCCAGGCACGGCCGTGAATCACAGCCACACTTCCATACTCCGGGCTGAGAATTTCCTGTCAGAAAAACCCAACTGCACTTTTAGCTCGGGATTTGAACCCGAGACCTCTTGAATAGCAGTCGGATACGCTAACCACTAGATCAACGAGGCATTTGGAAATAATGATTATGCATTTATATTTACTTTTATTAGTTGTATTCTAGTTTCATTCGGACTTTGAACTTTGAAATACTTACAATAAATGTTAAATAGAGAAATTAATTAAAAACGCTTTATGACGTTAAACGTATTTAAAAATTCAAGTAATAAATAGGATATTGTAGTAAATTTATAATCTCCGTAGTCCAGAGTCAAATCGAGAATCTGATGAAAATATAAATTATTATTTTTCATTACCGTTTTACATTAATTAAGCAAATTCATGTCACAATATTGTGAACCCGATAAAATCTTAAGATAAATTAATCATTTAGAGTTTCCGCTGGCTTGTTGGCGCTCTGAGTGATTTGTGCTTTTCTGGCGGTTGAATATAGCTTGTTCGGTAATGAGAAAATCATTGCTTAGATAACTACAGAACTATCTGCAAGTGCAAGTTCCGTCAAAATCGGTTAAGCCATTCTAGAGATCAGTTGGAACAAACAGAAACAGACAGGGAAGCAGACGGACGGACAGACAAAAAGAAAATATTTATTTGTGTAAGTACTGTAAATACATAAAAAAATTACATTAAGTTAAAGCTGTTAATTTTAAATGACAAAAAAAGACACTCCAATTTATTTTTTGTATATAGATTTAAATGTCAGAATCTTTACATTAGAATTAGGTTTGCATTGCTGGTTATTTATTTATTTTTGGCAAATTACAGACACAGTTTTTTAATTGCCAGCATTAATAATGTAATTAAATATTTGTTCAATATTTATACATATTTTTAGGTGTAATGTCTTATTATGTGACCTTTCCATTCTGAGCTATTACCTGCACTACTGACATTTCACCCACCCATCCTCACACATTGGAACCAAGGCGTACCACTTTTTTTAATAGTTTTCGACACAACAAGTTCATCTTGACATTTTCCACGATAATTACTGGCAACATTTCATTAAAAAAAAAGTTCAAAGTGCTCCTTGAGTAAATCAATCGGAGAGTTGACGCAGTGACCCAGATCTTTACGAGTTTTTGTCAGATGTATCGTGTCATCCAACATGTCATCCAACTTACCTTATTTGGGTGTGGGAAAGGGTAGAGGTCAGGTCGGCTTCTTTTAGCCATAGCTTGATGTAATATAGCTTACTAACTTTGCTAGCTCAGCCGCGTGTATTTAGGTTATCGCAGAAAAATACTAGCCTATGACCTTCCTCAACAATCCATGTCAAATTTCATTTAAATTTGTGCACGTGTTCAGCCATGATAGCTGACAGACAAACAGAGTTATCTTTCTGCGATAAAACGGTTATATGATATTAAAGGAACTTTTCAATTTGAATTAGTAGTACCGCTTTGATAAGCGCTTTGAGTGAAACAAATAAACTTTTCGGTTTTCTTCTTAGAACAATCTTCTCTTTTAAGAATTCTTCATGGTGTTCTTTCTTTTTACGTTGCTAGACTAAAACTGATGTCGATATTCATTTTTATGTTTTAAAACCTTCAAGATACTATAGAAGCTTCGTCATAAACCTTGAACAGGTAATTAGTTACGGTAACTATTTCATCACTATTGTGAACGCTATAGATATCTCTTGTGAACATGTATGATAAATTAAAAACCTTCTGCTTGTAGAACCCCTGTAGATATTTGTTAAATGGTTTTTCTAGTACAGTTAATTAGCCCGTTTGCAGTTTTTGAATATTAGCATATTACAATTCACTACTTAGTATAGTAGGCCTCGACATTGCACGGGCCTCCGATAAATTTTGAGTTTATCATGTATTTAAACAGACCGACATAAATACATTCATATCAGAGTAAATAGCCTAAAAAATAGTTATTGAAATACAAACTTTATGCTCAATTTACTCACACATATAAGAGCTACGCGATTAAAGGTAAAAGCGTATTTAAGGGTAAAAGTGTATTTTGGAGTCTGGGTATTTAATGCGCTATAATAGGAAGCGAGCCTATTTACTAAACTTCACGGGTGCGTACTAAACTTCCTTGCTGAGAAGAGGTCAATGTCCAACAGTGGACTGTTAAATGCTTTTGATGATGATGATGAATTAAATAACGCAGAAAATAACTGACGCAGGTAATCATCAACTTGATCCCATAAATATTAAATATACTTAAAATCCAGTTGCTATTATGTAATAGTACCGCAAATCTCCGTTTTGCGATCTAAGTCACACAATAAAAAAAGTAAAAAGTCATTTAAATATTGACAGCTGAGAGTCCACAGAATCATTTCAGTTATTTCTCACTATCATATTGAACTTTACAGCCTTTCAATAAAGTCGAAATAGGGTTGGTGAAACCACACACGTAGCATAGGGCGCAGCCATCAAGTTGTTCAGTTGAAGGACAATGGTTTACTTGCGTTTTGTTTTGTAGGAGCACTTACTAAGGCATTATTGAAAGCTTTAGTGTGAGTTATTGTTTCAACATTGACTTCTTGATTCGTATAGGTGGTCTGAGGTTGTGTGGTCTTTGGGGCCGAAATGTATATATAATTGCTAAAATTATTTTATTTGATCGGGGGAAATAGTGAAAGCTATACAATAAGTCGTTATTTGGCACTAATTTGCTACCCATTAAATTAATTGTAATAACTCTGCTTAGTTTGAGACTAGATGGCGTTGAAATGAGCATTGGCTCTGGTTAGCTACGATTCTATGCTTTATTTATATACATATGTCCCGAAAACTTTGATTGTGCGATGTGGGATTATTCACTATGTGTCTTATGTCAGATATAATTGCAGTATTCTTTTACTCGCATATGGTAATCAGTAAATCAGTAATAGCCAGTAAAAAGGATTATTAAATTGAAAAAAAAATATTAATGAGAGGGTTTTGCCACAATAAAATCATTAACTAGCCTGTTGGTCCTCTAGTTAGTCACCGACTGCTGACCTCGAGGTCGTGGGACATAAGCGCAAAATATTTATAAACCAAATTGGATAACATTACAAGCACTTAAAAGCACCTTTGTCATTAATTTTGAAGGTATATATATACATTATTATACATACATATACTCCAGCTGAGCTGTAAGATAAGCTTTAATATGCGTCAGCTTAGCAACTAAACCAAACTATGAAATCACTTATTAATAGGATTTGTGTAGCTTTATATTTATATCATATAATAAGCCTTCAAGATATGAATGGGCATGGGCATGATTGCATTAATAAGAAGTCACTAGACGATGATCCGTGTAATATGTACCTAATGGGTTTTTCATTTGAACTCGAGATCGTTCAATGAACTAAGAAAGATGAAAAAGATTAGAAATGCGTTTAAATCAGTTGGTTGGACTATGTTTTATCTATTTATCATCATCAACAGCCTTTATCAGTCCACTGCTGGACATAGGCTTCTCCCTTAAAAGGAGGTTTTGGCCTACTATACCACGCTGGCCAGACGGATTGGTATAGGGTTTGTTTCAACTTTTCCTTCTCTTGGCAGTGATGTTAGCTGCTTATTTTGTTCCTTTAGTTGCCTCTTACGACACCCATGGAATGAATAGGGGTGGTGACAGTTTGTATTCTTAATCCGTCACCAGACACATACAACACACTCTTAAGAATATTTCTCAAACATATGTCCTACAGGTGTGCCCATTACAGGTACACACTACATTCGATATATGAGATTGCACCTACATTTTATAAGACGCGGCGTCTGTCTATCAGTTTGTTAGCGATAAACTCAAAAGCCACTGATTCAAATTTGCTACACAGATAGTCTGAGCCTAAGACTGAGAGCCTGCGAAAGAGCATAGACTACTTTTTACCGCGATAACCGACCGATACGCGGGCGGAGCTGCGAACGAAAGTTACTTTTAATATATTTTTACACGCAAATGGAGTAGCCCATCTTAATAGTTTGTTTTTACAAAACAGCGTTATTTTTATGTATATAGATAACGTGTAGTAATAAAGACTTATCTCACAGTGATGTATTTTATGGGCCAAATGTATTCCCCAACTTTATTCTAAAACACAAGCCATTTCATTACATTGAATATTCAAATTAATATCAGTGGTTTTTTTTTTTGTACGACATTACTTTTAAGGTTTCCTTAAACTCATTAGCATATTTTAATTTATGGTAGCTGTTACGATTTGTGGTGAGGACCCAGGTGTGCACATTTTATTCAGCAAATTTTTCCTTTATGAATAATTTATATTTGTCAACATTGAGTGAGAAACATGGCAGAGTTTGTAAAAAAAAATATCGGATTGGCTGCTGGTGGATTCCTGTATCAGTTAGTAAGAGGAATATTCGAAGGAGTTCGTTGATCTTATTTCTGATGATAATGGTATCCTGAATTAAATTACACGCTTTTTAAAGCTAACTAGATGAACAATGCTATGCCATTAGAAAAACAAAACAATGTTTATTTTGCCGTTTAGGAGTACATTTAAGATGATAAAATAAATTAGTTCGTAAGTACGTGTTATATAAGTTTTTCCAATAATATATGTAAATATATAATTAATTCTAATAATAATAAAACTTTAATTACTAAGAAATATTAAAAAGGCGTATTGGTCATAAAAGTATAGTATAGCACCAGCTTCATTTAAATAATATTACATACGTTAATTTATTGTAACGTAGAACAACAAAGCACATTGCACACAATGAAATTAATTTGGAATGAGGATAAAAATATGATCAATTCGTTTAATAGTCTAAACTAGGAACTTTTTTTCACGTAAAATAGAATAGCCGTTTAGAAGGAGTTACATGACAAACATGTGTATAAAACGATTATTTTTATTAAGATAGTTATACTTATAATGATGAAAAACCTTTCAAAATGGATTATTTTAGAACTTACTAGCTGATGCCCGCGGCTCCGCTCGCGCCCTAGGAGTATAAAAAATAGATGTTGGCCGATTCTCAGACCTACTGAATATGCATATAAAGTTTCATAAAGATCGGTCAAGCCGTTTCGGAGGAGTATGGCAACGAAAACTGTGACACGAGAATTTTATATATTAGATAAAAATAATTAATTTTAAGTAGATCCTATTAACTAAAACGATTTAATTTAAAACGATACAGTAATGTTATGAATTGTAGATTTATAATTTATGATGATTTATAAGTTAACACTTTGCAATAACAAAAAACTTCATAAAGTCAGCTGACATTACCGTTATTTTCGTCACGGTTCATATTTCAATCTTATTTTATGTTTATTGATTATCCTCTAATATTAATTGGACGTACAGAGAAATATCTTAAATGTGGGTAGTTTTGATTTTCGCTCCGCTATACAGGAAGCATAAATTTAAAATATGATTTTTTAATCACTTTTAAATTACAGACAACCGTGCTATCTTACGGAAATATTCTTAGATGCTGTTTTTTTTATTAATATACAAATTTGCACTTATAATATTTTAGTATAATTACCATAAAATACTGTTAATATATTTGAATATATTTCCTGATCGTTTTGACAATATTATAATCAAGGAGAAATATAACAAAAAAAACTCTGAATAGCGTTATAGATTTAATGTGTCAAAAATGAATATATTACTCAACAATATATGTGAATAAATATTATTAAAAGCATCAATCGGAACTAATATCGGAACTGTTTACATTATTTTTGGATCAATCTGCAACGGTTCTTGCATTGATTTAACCAAATAGAATTTGAAAATAAGTCCCGTTTTATATTATAGAATATCCACAGCCTTTATCAGTCCAGTGCTTGACATAGCTTTTCCTTTAAATTGAGATTTTACCTACCACGCTGTCCAAACGATTTAGTAGAGGGTTTGTTCAAGTTTTCCTTTCTCTTTGTAGTGATTTAGTGATGTTGCGTTGTTTACTCCTTAAACACCCTTTTACTACAGGTACGAGATGATAAAGGATAGATACTGTTCATATTCAGATTCCGTCTCCACGCGTCAAAGAAGAGATATTCGAAATTGTAAAAGAAACACTCTATATATACGAGTATGCTGTGATAGTTTAGTGGACCGTTAGTACCACTGATCATAGACACACACTGTATTTCTATGATCTGTGGTTGGTACTATAAATGTATATGACTCATATTTATATGTCATTTTGAAATGTTCGCTTGTATTGTTGATGTCATAGAATCATCATTACAACAATTTATAGTACATTGACATGTGAACTCTATTGTATAGTTAAGTCATATCATTTAACTATGGAAAAATACTTTATGAGCTAATACTATTACCATACTAATACTAGTACCCAGTAGTCATAATTCAAGTAAGCGATACTTATATATCTATTTTTTTTTTAAATGACTAGTTTTTACCCGCGACGCCGATCGCGTGTGTATCGGTGATTGCGATAGGCAATTTTCTTTTTCAGGCTCTGGACTATCTGTGTACCAATTTTCATCTGAATCGGTTCAGTGGTATTGGGATGAAAGTCAGACAGACAGACAGTTAATTTGGCATTTGTAATATTGAGTAAGGAATAAAATTCTCTGTTCTATGAGTGTCATATCCCGTGGTTATCGTAAAATGCGACTAAGGGACGAAACTACGCCTGCGTATACATACAACATCAAAAAAAGCAGAAAAACTTAAAACAAACTCTATAACCACCTCGAATGGCTAACTATAGTATGCTAAACCTTTCTTCGTAGGAGAGACTATTAAATAAGCTGTTGATGATGATATTAATACATATTATAAAGTAAAATCCTACGCCTTGTCTGTCTTTCTGTTCGCGATAAACTCAAAAACCACTGCACCGATTCAAACGAAATTTTGTACCCAGATAGTCTAACCTGAGAAAGGAATATAGTTATTTTATAAAATGTCAATTCTATCTGTCACATATCTCTCTTTTATTTATCTCTTTGAAGAACAGATACTGTAAATTAACATTGTAATCTATATTCATTTATAAAGTTTTAATTTATGTGCTCTAAAGCTATAAATTTCCAATTAATGACCCAATAATTTAATCGCCAATCTTTTCGTTCCAAATGCTCTTCTAATTATAAACCTCATTATTAGTCTATGGTAAATGTCAAACATAAACGTCATTAGGTTGTTGACCCTACTTGGGGATAATGCGGAGTGTACCGTTAGTGCGGTTTTTGAGAAATAATCCATCAAATATGTATTTGCTTGCCGTAATGAAATTCAAATTTAATGCAAGTAGGTCTGTCTTGTTTGGAAGACTATTGAACTTTGAACTGCTGATGACGAACGGGATCAAAACTAATAGTAAATGTCAGTATTATTGTCATTAGTAATAATGAAAAGGTGGCCATTATAGATATGAGTTAACTTATCTTGAAATCTTTCTGTGAAATGAAGTATTATTATGGAATAATCTGACGTCAAGATATAATAATTTCAACTTTTCTATGATTTTTTTAACACCATTGGTTATTTTATACGTACAAATTATTCCCGTATTGATATCGTTGTACATAATTATGAATGGTTGTCCGTGTGGTGACGGATTAAGAATACAGTGTCACCACCCCTATTCATCCCGCGGGTGTCGTAAAAGCGTCTAAGGGATAAACTACGCAAGACAACATCAATGCAAAGAGAAGGAAAACTAGAAACCAACCCTATACCAACCCGTTTGTCCAGCGTGGTATAGTAAGCCAAAACCTCCTTTCCAAGGAGAGGCCTATGTCCAGCAGTGGACTGTTAAAAGCTGTTGATGATGATGATGATATGAATTGCTGGGAAATATAAATGTGTTTTGGGATGTTTAACACACAGCGTTAATTAGTTTCAAACTAAGTAAAGCTTGTACTATGAAAACCGGATTAACTTGTATAATACTTGAATACTTTTTTTTACTGCCTCGTTGGTCTAGTAGTTAGCGTATGCGACTGCTAATCAAGAGGTCTCGGGTTCAAATCCCGGGTCGGGCCAAAAAGTGTTTTTGGGATTTTCTTAGGAAATTCCTAATAGCTGCCCGGAGTTTGGCAGTTTGGCGGTGATTCACGCCCGTGCCTCGGAGAGCACGTAAAGCCCGTCGGTCCCGGTTGTCATGAACATCTATGGCAATCGTTATTGGGAAGTCAGTGCCCTCAAATATACTAGTTCAATCTTTGAATTTCAGTTCTCCCTTAGGGTTGCGGAGGTCCGATGCCAGTCGCTCCGTGGAAAAACTGAAATTCAGGTAAAACCGGTTGAACTAGTAGCCGACCCCAAATAAACTTGGGAATAATGGCTAGGAGGACTTTTTATTGTAAATACACACATATTATAACATAGACTACTCTGAAACAAATATTTGTATATTATACAAACATTTGGCCTGACTCAGGATTTGAACCCGAGATCTCAAGCACAGCAGTCACATTAACTAACACCGCGCCACCAAGGCAGTAAAAAAATGGAAATTGGAAATGGAAAATTTAAGTGTAAGTTCAATTGTTGTAAGGTCTTCTTGCTGTAAAGTATGCTTGAATAAGTAATTAAGTAATAGGGCCCTCTACGCTTTGAAGGAGTTCCTTCGATTTCTCCAGGATTCTATCATCAGATCCTGATTTTCTTATCATGGGACCACATGGGAGGCACCAGCTTTCAAATAAAAAAAGAACTATCAAAATTGGTTAACCCAATCAAAAGTTCTTAGGTAAAAACGAAATAAAGTCGAATTAAAAAACTCCTTTTTTTTAAGGCTGTTAAAAATATGACTTCATACTTACCTACAAAACTCCTCTGAACTTCTACTATTAAATGGGGGTGCTGCTCTTATTCATTCAAATTCCTAATGATATTAATTGAAAGCCAAGCAAATTAACAATAGCTTATAGTCATTTCAACCAAAGTCTTCTGGGGCTAGAGGGCTTTAAATTAAACAGAAATAATGCATTTTACTAGTACTAATAGTGTCTTTAAATGAAGCAGAAATTCTGTACTTTATAGTAGTAATATACAACAAGTTTAAATAATGTGTGACGATCCCACAGACGATACCTACCGCATATATGCGTGGGAATCGGTTGCAAAACCAATTTCGCAATATGTTACTTGATTAAGTATAACTTGAACGAGATTAGTTTGTGTAATGTCAGTTTAGAAGAACAGTATAATCCTATCCGAACTAACTAGTTAATAAAATACGATTGTAAAGATGTATTGAAGTTTGTTACGTTTTCACGCAAAAACTACTGAAAGTATTTAGATGACTGTAACATCCCTACTAATAATAAAAGCAAAAGTAACTCTGTCTGTTATGCTTTCACGCCTTACCTGCTGAACCTATTTTGATGTATTTTGGTATAGGGATAAATCGAACATTGAGAAATGACATAGGCTTTTTTTTTACCACGGAAACCAACATACACGCGGGCGCAGTGGCGGGCAAAAACTAGTAAGTTATGTATACATACTGATACTGTGAGCGGAGTCGCTATCAAAAACGAATTTACCCATCCTAATATTAAGTCGGTTTGTGTACGCTTCTTAATATGCTTCAGTAGTGTGCCTTGGGAGAGGTCTATGTCTATGTATGTATGAGGAGGAGGGTATTGCAGTGGACTACAACGGGCTGTTGATGATGATGTATACGCTTCACTAACTATAAAGTCCGACACTGATTTAGCTCAAATTTTATCATGATTCACAACAATCTAAGATTTACTTTATCAATCTATATCTTATATTTTTATGTTAGTTTAAAGTAAGCACAGAATACATATGCAGTAAGTAATCAGTGCAAACGTTGTGTTATGAACGAAACGTGCCAGGATAAGTCATAGTAGGGATGGAACAACAAACATTTTTTTTTTATTTACCAAAACCCACCAAGGTTACTCCTGTAACTACCTGATAGAAATCATAGAATCGAGGAGTAGTGGTCAACCTCCTCATAGTGAGTACAGACAACAGACAACCTCATTTTGATGACAGACTGCACGGTTGGCATAGTGGTTTAAGCGGTCACCACGCCGCTTCCTACTGCGCGAAGTGTCGTGAGTTCAAATCCCACGTGGGATAACACTTTGTGTGTTTTACAATTTGTTGTTCTGAGCCTGGGTGTTATTTGTGTCCCTTTCATGTATGTTTTTAAAGTCCCCCGCGACACAGGAATTTATATTCCTAATGCGGACTTCCTATTGTCTTTTTAAATACAAAGAAAAAATATAAATAAATGCAGCATGGTGACCCACACTATGGCGTCTCTGACTTGGACTCATAAACGAAATACGTCGACACGAAAGCTGTAATTTTTAGGTACTATTCTCACACAGAAGACCATTCTATGTGGGGGGTAGTACTACCCAGGTCAAGCCGGCCCATTCGTACTGCAATGAGCGTAGCTCTCATACATATAAAGGAGCAAGAATGATTTAATAATTATAATAATGCAAGTACCCAAATATCGCCTAAATAGGCCTATGTTATAGGCTGATGATGATGATGAAACTAATGGCTATAAAAAAGATGATTATATTAATAAAATTTAACAGGAAATTACACAATGTAATCTTCGATACTGTTTATTGCGAAATTTAAAACAAAATCGAGAACTTTAGAATAGGTAGCCATAAAACAGATAAATAACGGAAACGTGATTTAATCATGTTTAAATAATATTTATGGGATTCAGTTTCATATTAATTAATGACACCTCTATCATCTATCCAGTCATTAACTTTTTAAAAACATATGTTCCACGAAGTATGTTGTCATTCGCATAATGAGATGTACAATAAATTTGTTACAGTCCATGAAATATAGAACAAGTAGTTTTAACTCTATGTCAGTTATCATTAGTGTCATTTTAGATCTCACGAGGTACATTTTAGGTGTGAATTTTTATATTTAGACATAATGTACACTTCATTTATGATAAAATTGGCACTTAAAGAATAAAAATGTAGGTGATTTATACATCAATACATACAAATAAATAAAATTAAAGACTTAGTAATATCAATTAAAGAGTCTATTTAACAGACTTCAAAAAAAAAGAGGAGGTTCTCAACTCGTCGGAATCATTTTTTTTTTTCAGCGATAATTTCATCGTTTATGAACCGATTACAAAAATTATTTGTGTATTGGAATGGGCGTGCGAGCTTACAGGGGCGAGCTTACAGGTGGTCCCATCATCACCATATCGGGATATCATAATGCTATTTATGTATTGAGTATAATTTTTCCTTCCCAGGAATCCCAGGAATCCCTGGAATCCCAGGAATCCAAGGAATCCCAGGAATCCCAGGAATCCCAAGGATCCCAAGGAAATCGAGGGAACTCCTCAAATATCATAGGCACAATTGTCGCGATTTGGGTATTCGGAATAGTATTTATTTGAAGTCGGTTCCTTTTGATAAAATTATACTCAATACATAAATAGCATTAAAAGAAATAAAAAAAAAACTGTCTGTCCGGCACTGACAGACACTGTTTTTCTGGAATGAATGGACCCATTTGGACGGGACTTCCATTGGTAGATTGCTAATGACATAACAAGTAATAGGTTAGCTTTGCTCTGTGGGCTCGCGATTTACAACAATAACTGCAGGTAACACCGCAGGATTCAGCCAGTTCGAAATAAAATGGCTAGTTAAAGTCATTTCATCAGTTTCATTACCATCTGTCACAGAGACCATATTTTAAGAACTATCAGTAGGTAGAATGAAGTGTATGTAAATATGACCGGTTCTGACGTCATATTGACCGCATACATCCGTTACATTAAAATGGAGTGTTAAAAGTTATGGGTCCAATGTAATGGCTTTTCGGAGAAATATTTTGTTTTGCAAGACTTGGAATTCAAGTAAATGGTTGTGTTTTCCGGCTTGTAAAAACATGGGAGATTGTTTGTCGTAGTGTTGACAAGAAATCTAACCGTACAATAATGAATTGTGGACCTGACGGATGTTCTCTAAGAAAGGTTTAAGTATTTTTTGATTAAGGTTTGATACCATAGTGTAGTTGCTAGATTTTTAAGACATAGACACAATCCACTTTGGCGAGTTTTAAAATAAAAAAAATAGATAGCAGATGTCACATATTTACACGGTGTTTATTTATCTTTTCTGTTTGATGATTTTAATTCCTTAATTTCAATTTTTAAGATAATACAAATTAAAATTAACGAACTAAAAAGGTCAAAGGCCAAAATTCATGATACGATATTATTTGCCATTTTGTATGACTAATAACTTTTAATTAAAGGAATAAAAGCTCATTGATTGTGTTACAATAGGTATTGTCTAATAATGAAGGACTAACGATGATATAGAAGGGATTTCATATTTATATATATGTATAGTTATACTTACATTTATCAACAAATAGCAAATCAAATCAAATCAAACCATTTTATTTCAAGTAAACCATACAACGGCACTTTTGAAACGTCAAGTAGTCAGTCAGTAGTCAGTCGTGAAGCTAATCGTCTGTTCCAATTCGTAGATCCTATGAAGAAGAACAGACAAGAAACTCCATGGACACTCTTTTCCAACATTGTTTTTACAATTTTTGGTTACATTGTTTAAGGCATTTTAATAAATGTGAGCACATGTCTTAAATTCCGCTGTTATTTTGCAACCGTAAAATATATACATAAATTATGTAATATAACTATTTAAAGTATATGAAAAGTTTTGCAACACCGCCTTTTTAACATATTACGAATATTCATATAATTTTGCAAACACGAATAGGTCACATCTAATTTTGAAATTTATCGACAGACCATATGGTAACCACTTCATTTTGATATTTACTTTTAGAAAACCAATCAAATTAAACTTTTTAAATTGCATTATCTATGTAAGCTGGTCATAGACTTCACCTTCTATATTCAAGACATTTAAAAAAAGAGCAATGTTCAATTGACACTGACTTATTCAAGATTTTACTTTTATTGTAAAAGGTAGCAACAGTTTTACCAATATTATCGCTTTTATCTTTGTTGAATTTTAAAAAGCTTGGCATTTTTAATGATGCAATTAAATAGTTTCTTTATTTTTATGGTTTTTATTTAAATTATATTACACCTTTCTTATCTAATGATTAATTTAATGATACAGAATACATTTCATTTGAGTTTATCTAGAAAAATATTAAATGGAAAAGATGAAGATGAAATGGATATTTTCGTGAATCTATTACCCAAGTCAATTTAGTAGATGTAAATAACCAATCTGCATTCAATGAATAAACTAACCTAATTTTTAATTTGGATATTAGTACAAGATGCTACATATATACAGAAAAACATATTGGATTTGACTTTGATAGTAGCCAGTCTCAAAGCTCGATATAATTGACTATTTTAACTTTAAATAAATATTTTAACTTTAAGTATGTATTTAACAACATCATTCCATGAATTTATATCCAGATTGCAACACGAGCCAATTGAAAAATATTTAAATAGTCCTAGAAAGAAATGGACTTAGAAACAAAAATAAAACATACATTCTACAAAATTGAATTTTCATTTCATTTCATTAGAGCCTAAAATTCTTCACATCAATCTTTTGTCAAGTCAATTTACGTAAATTAGGTACTTCAAACCCTGACCGGGTCCTACTTCCATTTCCTCGTCTCGGGCTATTGACGCCCTTGTCTAAAGGTCGAGAGATTAGCGCTGATTAATGCTGCCAAGTCATTTGTTACACTGACTTGTCGTTCTCGTGTTGATTGGTTTAGATAAACTTATCGTACACCATCTAAAATTAACAAGCAGTGAACATGAACATATTAGGAACTCTTTACAATATAATTTACTAGCTGTCCATCATACAGTTTCACTTCGGTCTCCCCCTCTCCTAAGCGTCTATAACTTCTATGCAAATACAGTTAGAAATGGAATGGCACAGTGACGTTTAGGTAATTACCAAATAGCATTATTTCTTCTTTTGATAAAATGACCACCAGTCGAATAATATCAGTTATTCCTGCCAATGTCAAGTATTTAACGTTGTCAATTTAAGTCATCTAGTCTTCAAATCGTCGTCGTAATGAATTTAATGAATGAGATGAAATGGGGACCGTCTTCCAGAAAAACAAAAAACGATCAACAAGATAGCATTCGATTTTTATTTATTCTTACTTATATTACTATCAAATACTTAACTGTCATTAAACGTCAAACTTTTTTTTTAAGAATACGGTTCAAGTTGTGGCTTTAGAGGACAAAATGCGGCCATGCAACTCAGTTGTTCAGCAATGTGTTCGCTTGACTATTTAAATAGCCAGGCAATAAACCTACATATTGCAGTATAATACTCTGTCCCAATGGGCATCATTATTCGTAATTGCATTATGACCCTATACAAATACCAATCCAATATTGTAAGTAAGAGGGTTTACTAGTATTATAAGGTCAATATCTTTATTGATCAAATGTCACTCGGAGATTGCTATAAATTTACTAGTGGTTTAGAAATCGAGACGACTAATCTATTCGGACATTAAATAAATGTACTTTAACAGGTTAGCTCTTCTGAAGGTAACTATGTTTTTAAACCTTCGGTACCACTTTAACGAAAGTCCTTAATTTAGGGTACTAGGTTTTCATCTAATTTCTGACAGTCTCCATCTGTTTCTGATACACAACTCGCTGCTAAGGTTAGCACTACTAATCGAGCAACACAATTTGAATAGACCAACCTAAAATGATAGATATCGTGTTGTGTTTCGTTGATGCTTTGATGCAGAAGCATCTCAAACCCATACTACAGCAGTATGAGATGTTGAATTGTCGGCATTCACAATATGTATAGTGACCAGTTCTCCTGCATTCTGCTCATGCTTGCTATCAGTCAAAGTATCTCTATCGCTTACATCATGGAGAGTGTTCTGAAGAGATGTTGCAACTGGTCCCCCCTTCTCCTTTCCTATACAGGACAACACGTGCTGGCTTCGGAAGCCACCGCTTCAGAGTGGTTGACATGTGTTTGCTCCCTTCTATGACCCCGGGTCCTTCAAGCGGGGCGTGAAAAAGCATCTTACTAGGCCGCCATAGTGTGGGTCACCGTGGCCATCACTTCTGGATTCTGTTCGTGCTTTCCATCAGGCAGGGCAGAGTCATTATGGCAGCTAATATAAAAAAAAAAGAAAAAAAAGTAGACTTACTTAGGCAGGCTCCTGTAAAAATAATCTCCCAGAAAAAATGGGAAAAAGGCAGTAAAATAATGATGTGTTAATGAACAGTGCAACTCTATTTAAATCGACAATTTGCCTACCAACATAAAGGTTTCTTTACCGCAAAAAGCGTGACACGAGTTTGCAACTTGTGAGTCAAGGCTTTTTCACCTTTGACTTTTGGGGATAAAATAATTATCATTCGTTCTGACGGCTGGACAGGAAATATATTGAGGATAAGCTGAACGTCTTAATGTTAATTAAACCATTAATACACTGGTCATCCATAAGATCGACTCATCTCACTATAAAAGAATAAAAAATATGTAAATATTATGACGTATGTTTTGATACGGGTAGGCATGTTCTTTTGTTTCTTTTTTAAAGCCTGCCATTTAAAATGGTTGTGTATTATGGTATACATTGTGTTATTTGTATATGACAAACTCTTTTTAACCGACTTCAAAAAAAAGGAGGTGGTTCTCAATTCGTCGGAATCTTTTTTTTTTATGTATGTTCAGCGATAATTTCGTCGTTTATGAACCGATTTCAAAAATTCTTTTTGCATTGGAATGGGCGTAGCTTACAGGTGGTCCGATCGTTACCATATCGGGATCTGATGATGGGTATTCAAGGAAATCGAGGGAACTCATCAAATATCATAGGCACAATTGTCTCGATTTGGGTATTCGGAATAGTTTTTCATTGAAGTCGGTTCCTTTTTGTTAAAATTATTATGACAACAAATTAATATTTGTGTCACCTTAGGTATTAGCAATGAGTATAGTGACAACGACTTTTAGATTCTTCTCCTGATTCTATCAGGCAGTTTACATTCTCTTTGGCAGGCTTTATGTTTAAAATATGTAAGTCCTCATATGTCCTTATATATCTGTAAGTAAGAGACACAAGTGCTTTTCTGACGTTTGAACAGGTGTACCTCTACATATTATTATCAATTCTAAAATCAGAGTCACTCCACTTGATTTTTTTGTATATTAATAGTAATAATTACGTTTATAATAAAATGTTAAGGCGAACCAGCCAGTTTAAATAAATAAACCTGTAGGATATTGTTTGCAGACGTTATTACTGGATAATAATTACTAGCTGACGCAACCACCTCAACGTGAACAAAAGTTTAAGTTTTTTTTTTCATTTTGTGGAAACTACCACAACCCATCAACGCCAACCACAGCCTTTTTGTAGCGGGGTGGTGAGTCGGAATCGAACCGACTAAAACCACACGGTGTGCCCTGCGTCTGGGATGTGAGGAACCGGGAATTGCTGCTGTTATTAAGACATCTTGCAACAAAGGTTATTCACAAATTTTAAAAAATAGACATATGCAGTCCTGAACTTTTATAAAACCTCCAAATTAAAAATAACATTCATACATTATTTTTGTGAAACTTGAACTATATAAAGCAGCACAATCTCTTAAAAGTAAAAAAAAATCCGCCGTTTTTTGCAACATTTATTCCGCTCTTTTTATTCGTAGCGTGATACATAATTTATAGCTTATCTCGACAACTGTGCTATCTAACACTGAAAGAATTTTTAAATTGGACCAGTTCTTCTTGAGATTACTGCGTTCAACCAAACCAATAAATAAAACTCTTCAGCTTTATATATTATTATAGATAAACATCATTCATTTTGGGTTATCATGCGACAATTCTTTAAAGATATCATGTCAAGCGTACCAAATAAACTTGCTTGCAAATATGAAATAAAATATCTGCAGTAAACATGTTGATTCATTTGAAGTAATTGAACACATTGAATTAGCTTTTTACGATGATAATAACTTCTATAAGTGTTGTAATAATGTACCTATATGTACAATAGAGGTCATTCAATCATAGAAAGGTTATTCACCCAAACTAACACGTCTTCCTGCTCACACTAGCTTCACACTTTTGTTATTTCACCATATTTGTTTCTCTAGTAACATCTCGAAAACATAAAAGACTAGGTTTTGCCCGCGGCGCCAAGAATGTGTATGTTGTCTTTTGCTGTAAAGAAAAGGTTATGTCCTACTTCAAGAATCAAAGTTTCTCCATGCCAAATCTCACTGTATTAATGTTATCTTCTGTAAAATGTAGCGGATTACACATATACCTACGAACATGATTGAGGATAATAAAACACATTTTTAAAGCAATAAACACTGGCCGTGGTCACGGCTCTGAATAGTGAGTCAGCATGTGGTGCAATGTGGTCACGTAACGAGTAACGTTTATGCTTAAATAATGACTTATGGTCTTTGAAACGTTTAAGAGTCTTCTATTCTGGTCTCTTTAGAAGTTGCTTCTAATAACGAGTGCTCATTTGACGATTGCAATTTCAATTCTTTATAACACATAAGTATTGTTTTAATTTAGAAGTTTAATATCGCACAGCGCGCGGTAAGCATATCTACACTAATATATACAGCTAAAAAGTTTGTTTGGTTGTGTGGTTGAACGCGCTAATCTTAGGAACTACTGGCCCTATTTGAAAAACATTCCTCACCTATGAAGAATATTTCAAAATCGGGTTTTTTTTCCTCTGGAGAGCTTCAACTGCGTAAATGGTTAAAGTTTCGCAAAAAATCATGTATGATAGAATTGTTCCCCTTTAAAAGCTCAAAATAAAGTCCACGGCAGCATACTCGTATGTATAAATATTTCAGACATTTTATAAACAACGCCATCTAGTCCCAAACTAAGCAGAGCTTGTATTATGGGTACTAGACAACTGATATAAATACATAAACATATCTTTTTGCTAATACTTACATGTTATACATAGAAAACACCCAAACTCCGAAACAAATATTTGCGTGTCACACAAACATTTAGTCCGACTCGGGAATCGAACCTGAGACCTCTTAATCAGCAGTAGTATACGCTAACCACTTGACCAAAGAGGTAATATATTTTAAGGTTCGCTCACTATAATCTTAATATGGGAAAAAAATTGCTTTCGCGGTATAACATCACGCCACGGGTAATGAACACGCAGTCGGGGCTGCGTATGTCAGCTAGTAAACTTACAAAGCAATCTAACTATAGCAACACTATTACTAGCACAAGGCGTTGAATGCTAAAATACATTAGCCTGAAAATGTTTAATAATTATGCACCTTTGGTTTATATTTTTTTCAACTATATCGAATAATATGAATATTTCTCAAAGCAAAAATTTTCACAAAATCACAGGTAATTAGGTTTATCTTCGTGAAAATAACATCCATACTAATGTTATAAACGGGACAGTTTGTATGTATGTTTGTTGCTCTTTCACGCAAAAACTACTGAACGGATTTTGATGAAACTTAACAATAATATAGCTTATATATCAAAATAACACATAGGCTACTTTTTATGGCAATAATCGAATGCGGGCGAAACCTACTTTAGAATAAATTATGGAGATTATACCAATGATATCTGTCAAATTGGATGTTGCCAATCAAAATGGAATCGATTAACAAAAGTGTATCGTATTTCATTATCTATTTTTAAATAGTCTAAGAGATTATAAGCGTTTAATTTGAATGATATTTTTCTTATGAATAAAATGTAGTTTGCATTTGGTTTGTTACATATGAGAGTAAAACGAAAAGTTCTGTAATAGCCAAACATCCTAGACAGCCGCTTGATGACAATGGTGCATAGAATATTTGTCATTGATAGAATGCTATTTTCTCAAAAACTGAAAGTCGAGTGTGTCCCAAATATCAAAGGTGCCAATTTGTCTTACAAATTGGTCGTACGAGGCAAAGACTTTCTTGGAAGTCTGTTTACTTATACAATACTAATTACAAAAACAATTAAGTTGTACTAAACAGTTAGTAATTAGTTTTGACTGTCTCAATAGCGCAGTGGTAGCATATGCGACTGTTGCGCTTAAGGTCTTGGGTTCGAGTTCCGGGTCAGACCAATTTTTTGTGTGATACGCATATATTTGTTTCGGAGTTTGTGTGTTTTCTATGTATAATACGTATGTATAAATGTATGTTTATGTATTTACATCAGTTGTCTAGTACCCATAATATAATCTTTGCTTAGTTTGGGACTTGTGTATTTATAAAATGTCCGAATTGTATTTATTAATATCTCACAATTAAAATTAGTGAACGAAAACGTCACATTTTATGTATTCTAATCCAGGCAAATTTTATACACTCAATTTGTCTAATACCTACCCAACTAAAAGTTCACCTCAATGTGATGACATATGGAAGTCTGTCAGTGACCGCATCATGACATATTCACTTTAAAATAAAAATTTGCAATCAACTACTACCTGCTGGTTTTGACCTCGATGAACCTAAAGACCTGTTTCAATACCCAGAAGACAGACAAACATGACGCATGTGTCAATAATTAAAGTAATAAAAAGAAAAAAAACTAGCGTTTGACAGTGACTGCGAGCTATATATTAATACTAGTTGACCCAGCGAACTTCGTACCGCCCAACTTTAAAATTCCAGAACTTGATCGCAGCGCCACCTACCGGGTCCAATTGCGAATCTAAACCATTCCCAGATCCCCTTGAACACACACAAAAAATTTCATAAAAATCGGTCCAGTCGCTTGAGAGAAGTTCAGTGACATACACACTCACAGAAGAATTATATATATAAAGATCTGTGCTGTCCTTGAATATGTACTAAGAGAAGAAATGAAAGGAAATTTGTATGTACTAGTTCTTGTCTAACCCAAGGCTAATCTCGGAAACGGTTAAACCGAATGCTATTAGACTTTCACTGGTAATACCTGGAAATAATGCGAAGTTATTTAGGCATACTTTATTTATAAAATTATGTTGCGATATATTGTAGGACGCCAACAGGCGAGGTGAAGTGAAGAACAGCGTAAGATGGCTGGCAGGAGCTGGATGCGAGAAGCCCAAAATCGATCAGAGTGGTGTGCAATGGGAGAGGTCTTTGTCCAGCAGTGGACTGTGATAGGCTGATGATGATGATGATGATGATTGAAATATAAAAGACTAGCAGTACAATATTAAGTCATGATAATAAAATACACACTTATTTTTTCTAATATTATCTGACACTTTGTAGATGACCGACACTTTTGAATGATTTTTTTGCCTGCATCTCAATAAGTACGTTGAAACAGTGACGTCATATCATATCACTTAGTATAATATTATCGACTAGCTGATTTTTCTTTTTTTTTTTAGTTTTACTCGCGGTTATTGCTGTAAATCGCGAGTAACGCCGCGGAGAGGAGTTAGTCTAAAAATAAAAGTAACTGTTTATTTCATCAGTGATCTGTCAGTAAAAGTGCCGTCGAAATCGGTCCAGCCGTTCATGAGATTACCCGTACCAAAAAGACACCAGACAAAATTATTTAAAACAGCGTTTTTAATTTGAGTACGTATATACTTTTATATCACGAGTGTTGTCGTTTTAGCTTGATGATCTGAAGGCAGTGCTGCCTCGGTCCAGCCTACCCATTCCTGCTGAAATGAGGATCTCTACTACCTTGAGTCTAGGAAGGAATAAGGCTAGGAAGAAGAAGAATATACTTTTACTATATACATTTATAGGCTGACCGTTTATCTGAGTCCTCGCCCGCGCGGTAACGGGGGCGCGGGGGTATGACAAAGGGGACTGAGACAGGTGCGGGCGGCGGGGGTGCTTAGTGAGATACACACGAGGTGTCGGCCTATAGTAAAAACGGGTCATTGATATTACATACACTTTAATTATATTTATTTGTATTAATATAGAGAAACAGAATATTGATTTAAACTTACAAAATTGTATTTATTTGTACTAAATTAAATTACTTATTGCTTGGAATATGTAGGAATGCCACTTTCAATTTCACGAGTCTCTTGCAACCCATTGTAGGTGAATGGTTAGAAACTTTCACGAAACTGTCTAGACATTACTTACAAAAATTTTTAGCCAATAGAACGATCGATGCGTGGACGCATAGCTTGTTTACAAATATAATTTACTGTACTCTATACTTTATCTTCCTAGCCTTTATTCCCGAGTTTATTTGGAGTCGGCTACTAGTTCAACCGGTTTTACCTGAATATCAGTTTTTCCACGGAGCGACTGGCATCGGATCTCCGCAACCCTAAGGGAGAACTGAAATTCGAACATTGATCTAGTTGTAGTATATTTGAGGGTACTAACTTCCCAATAACGATTACCATAGATGTTCATGACAACCGGGACCGACGGCTTTCCGTGCTCTCCGAGGCACGGGCGTGAATCACCGCCAAACTTCCAAACTCCGGGCTGCTATTAGGAATTTCCTTAGAAAAACCTTAAAACACTTTGACCCGGATTTGAACCCGAGACCTCTTGAGCAGTCGCATACGCTAACCACTACCCAACCATACTCTATACTAAATCTATACAAAAAGATAAAATTGGAATGTCTGTTTGTAATAACAAATGAACCGTTATTTACTAAATGCATATGAAAGTATATAACGATACTAACATCAAAAAAAGCAATTTTGAAATTTTTTGTCTGTCTGTCTGTTTGTTCCGGGTAATCTCTGGAATAGCTGAATGATTTTAAAGGGACTTTCACTGGCAGGAGGCTGATGCCCTAAGGAGTAACTTAGGCTTTTTTTTACACTAGCTTTGCTCCACAGTGTTCATCAATCATCAACAGCCTCTAACAGTCCACTGCTGGACATAGGCCTCCCCTTAGAAAGGAGGTTTTGGCCTACTATACCACGTTGGCCAGACGGATTGGTATAGGGTTGGTTTCAAGTTTTCCTTCTCTTTGCAATGATGTTATCTTTCGTAGTTTATCCCTTACTCGCCTTTTACGACACCTGTGGAATGAATAGGGGTGGTGACACTCTGTATTCTTAATAAGTCACCACACGGACAGTGTTACTTGTGGTTTACAACAATAAACACGGGACCCAGCTAGTATTATATATATACGGGACTGACATCAATAAGGCAATTTAAAGAACTTTGGTCTGCTTGTCTGTTTGCTCCTGCTAATCTCTGGAACGGCTGCATCGATTTTGATGGAACTCTTACTGATAGAAATCTGATGACCCAAGGAGTTAATTAGGCTGTTCTTTTATAGACCAGCTTCTTTACTCGCGATTTACGAATATAATTTAGAGTACTAAAGGGCCACCGCAGACTAGCTACTTTTAGCATCGGCGATCGGCAACTAGTCGCTTTTTAGAAGCTAAATACGGCGACCGAACGCTCCACACCGCACACTTAAAAACGCCAAACGCGGCGATCTAGTCGCTTTTTAGAAGCGCGACACAGCAGCTGAACGCTACTCTCCGCACTATTTTGGATGCCGGTAGCATCGACTTGGCATCTGAGCAGTCGCTAAAACGCGCGTTTCCGATACCGCGATCGAACGCAGGAAGTCGCTAACACGCGATGCAGCATCGATGCAGACGCCAAATCGCCGATCGCCGATGCTAAAAGTAGCTAGTCTGCGGTGGCCCAAATAAATACTACGACATCGAAATGTTCTATACAGCCAACGTTGACGTTTGAAGTCAACTAGTTTCCGACTTTTCCGTTGTATTTGTCATTTAATAACTACCTTTTGATGTGTCATCATCTTCAAAAATTTCCTGTTTTCCCATATTTATGTATGGTCGGCATGTTTGGTAAGACTACAAAGGGCTTTGGTTGTTTACCTTGACCGGTTTTTTTTAATTCAGTCCTGCTGAAGTAACAACTCTGCTTGATCCAACAACCCATAACGTCCCACTGCTGGAGGATTAAGGCCATAAGTTGCCACGCTGGCCGAGTGCGGGTTGGGGACTGGCATGACACGTAGTCTTGCAGTTGGATGTTAAACCGCCCGCAGGCGTCCAACTAAGCTTCACGACTGTTATCTTATTATACCTATATATTATATATATATATAGATAGCTGAAGAATAAGAGTAACAAGTGCGCTTTTAAATGTTGTTCAATATTGAGCTATTCACCTCAAAGTGATAGCGAAAAGACGAGGCTTATTCATAAAGTCGAGTCAGACTTTGAAATAAGGAAATAGTACTTCAAAATCTACCCCAAATCTTCATATTCTTATCAATGATCACAATGAAACCACTTATACACATACGAGCAAAATTACATAACTCATGCTGAATAAAAATGCGAACGCACGCATCGGCAATTAAGATCGACACATAAAACTCGGACATGCCGCGTTTGTCTTTCAATTATAGCCTCTACAGTTTTCGCAATAAGGTCGTGTTTTTGCTATGAATAATGTATACCAGCTCAAAATTACTACATTACCACGTGATACTTATACAATGACAAAACGTTTTTATCCAGTCCAAGATCAACTTTGAAGGCTTTTTTGGGTTAATAAAGCAGTTTTCGTAACTATTGTGGTGATTGCAGCGGAGTTACGTGGTACTGGGTGCTAATTGGTAGTCAATTTCCGCTTGTAAAGTGGTTATATTAGATCTATGATGAGAGAGCGTTGTCGGCATCTCAGTGCAGTTGGAAGTTTCTCTTTAAATTTCTCGTCTTGCATTTTAGTAACGGCTATATACGAAAGAGGATACTAAGACATGTTTTTGCAACCTAGAATTCTTGAAACCGAATTTACGGGAAGAAGAGTTATGCTATTCTATCGAACATTTTCGAATTGCTAACTAACTGTTAAGCTGATGATGGTTTTGTATATGTATCATCATCATCATCAGCCTATTGCAGTCCACTGCTAGACATAGGCCTCTCCCATCACATACACTCTGATCGATTTTGGGCTTCTCGCATCCAGCTCCAGCCAGCCATCTAACGCAAGTCGTCACTCCACCTCGCCTGTGGGCAGTATTAGCAGATATGTATATAATATACATATATATATCCGCTAATACTGAGAATTTTTAATACAAATATCTTTAAGTAACATTATAAGTATAGTAATAAGGTACAATAGCAAACTCAATAAAGCTTAAAATATTTATAAAATAAAAGTTAATTACATTCAGTATACAAATAAAATTACTTTTAATATAGGTACTACCATTCACAAGTTAACTTATGTTACCTTATACAAATTACAAACTAAAAATATTCTGACAATCATCTGTAATCCTACCGCTATCTAACTAGGAAGCCATCGTGAAGGTTATAATTCTTATGATATGTCAAACAACCATAAACAATTAATATATAGTATTAATAATGCTGTCAACATAATCTGCTGCTATCACCGATCGGATATTGTGTATCGATAGTCGTGAATCAATACTCGTGCATATCGAGTGATGGTCACTTTGTCGTTACTTCCGAGAGCTTAAGTTATTTTTTTATTGTTTTTATTCTAACACAATTGTTATTAAACACGTAGACAAATTTAGAAGAACGTATACCGGGATAGTACTTGATATATTTTTTTTGGGTTATGATCTTTTTGTATATGTTATGAGGAGGGATTAGGAAAATGTGGCGAAGAAAATGTTCATAAATTTTGGAAATTGAAGGTTACATGGCAAGAGGAAGACCAAAGAAAAGGTGGATGGATTGTGTGAAAGAAGATAAGCATAGGAAGGGAGATAACAGTGAAATGACGAGTGATAGAGTAGAATGGAAGGATAAAACATACTTTTTGTGTAACTTTTTGGTCTCTTGCGCAACATTGAGTGTTTCGAAAATCGAAACAAACCAAAATCACTTAATGGCAGTTACTGCATCCAAAGCCTATGCGGCTGCAAGTGCTATATTTAATTTGACGGTTGGTATAGTGGTTTAAGCGGTCGCCACGCCGCTTTCTACTGCGCCAAGTGTCGTGGGTTCAAATCCCACGTGGGACAACCTTTGTGTGATGCACAAATTGTTGTATTGAGTCTGGTTGTTTTTTTTTTGGTCCGTTTTATGTATGTTTGTAAAGTCTCCCGTGAAACAGTATTTATATTCCTAATGCTGGAGTTTTATGTAAAGATATATGACTATTTATTTTGAGATTTTTAGTACATATTTGAAATTTTAAAGACAGTTTTCTTAACACTTCTGTAGGTAATTGTAAAGTAAAATAAACAAAGAGGATCAATATACCTTGATTAGCACATGGACGATTTTGGAACTGTAATATGATTCCGATACGACATTGCCACATTTGCGAAGGTCGACCTGTGTTTCGAGGACATTGGCGGCAATTAGCTTTTTGCGAATAAATAAACTTATTTATATGTATGTCTCATACCCTGAGTGCAAATGTGTCTAAAGATTTATTTGTATAGTATTATTTCTTATTTTATGTCATTATCAGCTGTGGTTTTGGCCGTCGAGCCAACCGTCGTGTAGACATTCGACTGCACGGTTGGGCTAGCCGTTTAAGCGGTCGCGACGCCTCTTTCTACTCAACCAAGGGTCGTGGGTTCAAATCCCACTCGGGACAATACTTTGTGAGATCCAGAAGTTGTCCTGAGTCTGGGTGTTCTTTGTGTACGTATGTATTAAGTAATACGTCATGTATTTTTCTAAAGTCCCCCGCGAAACAGAATGTATATTCCTTCTTTCCTATAATCCTAATTCGGAATATGTTTTTTTGGTATATTTTTTTGGTTTTAACTATTTGTACTTATCAATTATCCGTATGTTGATAGATGCGGGCTATGGAGTATTACTACCCCTTTAATCCTGTGGGTATGGTACTAATACAGAAAACTTTGAGGGACAAGAAGATAGTAAAGAATAGGAAAACTTCACAAAAAACCTTTATAGTAACCTGTCCATCCAGCTTGTGTGTAGATATAGTAAACTAAATCTTCCTTTTTTACATGAAAGCCTGGTTCTAACCTGTCTGATAGAAAACATAACTAACATCACCATACCCGTTGCAGACAATGCAGGATGGTTATCATACTATGGAGGCCTATTTTTTTTTATTTTTTTTTACACATTGTCATCTAGTCCCAAACTAAGCAGAGCTTGTATTATGAGTACTAAACAACTGATATAAATACATAAACATACGTTTTTTTTAAATACATTACATATTGAACATAGAAAAACACTCGACTCAGAAATAAATATTTATGGATCACACAAATATTTGGTATGGCCCGGGAATCGAACCCGAGACCTCTTGATCCGCAGCCGCATAGGCTAACCACTAGACCAACAAGGCAGTGCAGGTCTCTTACTAAACAAGAAAAGGGGGCACAATGCTCTCATTTTTGGTCTCCTTTCTAAGGACAGGTCTTATCCAGCAGTGGAATATAAATAGCTGTTGATGTATGATTTGATGTATTTATTCACTTAAAAACCATGTCCGAAGACCGATATAGTTTTACACACTTATTAATGTAAACATATATACAGTTTTATTGATTAAAATGTTGCATCCAAGAGCAATTTTCTCTACGCGTATGTGTAAATAGAAACATCCTGTGTTGACTAAACTAACTACTTTCATCGAGTTATAAAACACAGGACGTCTATGACTGCACCTCAACCATAATTGTTACCTGCAGCGGTTTATCGATAGATTTCACTTCGACACATCAATCTTTAAAGTGTTTTTTTTTTAATAAACATCAATCGGCACAGCATTATGTCACATGGTGTCTGTATGTGTGTGTTGTACATTGTGTATTTCCACTTACTCTTTTCTATCCTTCTGTTGATATCAACGTCATGTTAACTTTTATATATAACACATATAAAAAGACTCTGACACGAAAGTGTCACGAAAATTATATAATAGGCTAGCCTTCGGCTATATACGATTATCGAGGTGAGAAATCCTTTCTCAGGCTTAAGACTATCTGGGTACCAAATTTCATTTAAATTGGTGCATAGGTTTTTGAGTTTATCGCGAACAGACAGACGCGGCGGAGGACTTTATTTTATAATATGTAGTGATGTATCCTTGTACAAAATCTATATATTGTAGAACTAAATTAACATTTTAAATAGTTTAAAAAAAAACTAGGTTAATAGAATTAAATGACTTCGTCAAATGTTCCATCGTCCCCATTAAACAACTAAATCAAATATAATTTATTAGCGTACCTAACATTCAATTTCCTAACTGTATGTTCTCCATTATATTATATTCTAAGAATAATGTTTTAATAAATTAAAATTGTTTCGTATTGAGAATAAATTAGGGTGACATCGATATACTTGTTTTATTTTACGAGGTTTGTATAAACCTACAATTGTACTCAGTAGATATTGAATATTCCTAAGATCACAAGTATTCTCTAAATTGTTATTATAGATACTTAATCACAGCACTTGAAGTAAGAGACTTAACACACTTGAGTATATAAAAATATCAATATTAGTGCAATATTTTAGACTAAAATGTTTATTTTAATCTTTAAGGATATAAACGTAATCTCAAGTAATTTATTCTAACGCAGTGTGGAAGTCTCATAAAGTTGATTGTGTTTTTCTAATCAATTATTTTATATACACTATAAATGTCGAAGCAATATGCAGAATACACAATAAAATATATATTTCTGATGCGTTTACATTAGTATTACACACGTTTTGTGTTAGCACTCTGTCTTGTCCTTCTGTAATAATCTATCAGATATTATTCTTCTTTTTTTTTAAATAAGCTGTAAGACTAGAGTAAAACTATAGTATATATAATAATTAAAGAATTATGTGAAAGAAGACGCAATTGAATAATATATTGCGAAAGTGTCGCACTAATCGCATATTCAATTTCGATAAAAATTACGAGCCAACGAGCTTAAGTATCCCTTCCATTTTTTTATATATATTTTAAATATACTTTATGTTTTCAAATGGGTATTCATTTATTTATTTTCCTGTCTTCTATGAATCTTTGTGAAAGATTGATGAATAGAGAACCTGGGAATTAGGCATTGAACGTTACATAAAAACGGCTAACGGAACATTTGAAATGATCTTAGATGACTTACACATACTTACTAGACTACACGAATGTACCAGTGGTTGAAGTAGTCGTCCCGTTTCTTTCTGCTGCAATTAATGTTGAGGGTTCAAACCCTGCATGAAATAGTACTTACTCGTAGCTACAATTTTTTTTTCTGTCTATGTTTAGAAAGTCAAAACATGTATAATGTATATTCCTAGTACCGGGAGTTTTTATTTTAAAAATAATACAAAAATATTTACTGTAAACCTCTGGAAAAAACAACAATTTGTATTATGTAGAGTATTTGACTGCCTTGTTGGTCTAGTGGTTAGCGTATGCGGCTGCTGATCATGAAATCTCGGATTCGATTCCCAGGTCGGACCAAATGTTTGTGTGATCCGCAAATATTTGTTTCGGAGTCTGGGCCTTTGGTATGTATATTAAGTATGTATTTACAAAAAAAGGTATGTTTATGTATTTATATCAGTTGTCTAATACCCATAATACAAGCTCTGCTTACTTTTGGACTAGATGGTGTTGTGTGTAAGATGTACGAAATATTTATTTATTTACAAGTACTAATATTACGAGTTACGACTGATTCGGATTCATCCAAAAGTTCGCCGGAGCCTCCCAAATGATGGGTTTATTCTCATGTATTACGTACCATTAAGTATACGGTGTTAGGTCACCACCTTCTAAATATCAATGTATATAAATCAAATCAAATTTACAACCCAACAAACGAACAAATTTACCTCCTTAACTTCTACAGGTTTGTAAAAAATATATTAATCGATAATGTCCAACCGGATTATGGCTGACCCTTTCCAGCATATGAGAACCTTTACCCAGGTAGGTTAAAGACCCTAAGATCATATTTTTGTGCTTATCTGGTTTTACTTTTACACTTTGTGCTCTAAGTGTTAAATCGTGACAATAAAGGTGCAAAGACATGTATGTTATAAATGAAACTATACCTATACCTATGTTGCACTTTTATCAAATTGAATGGGTTAATTAATACTAGTGGTCGACAACCATAATTAATTTGAATAATAAGTGGCAACATTATTGTAGTTCTATTGTCAAAGATTCTTCTTCTTCTTAGCCTTTATTGCCAAGTTTATTTGGGGTCGGCTACTAGTTCAACAGATTTCAGTTTTTCCACGGAACGACTGGCATCGGACCTCCGCAACCCTAAGATTGAACTAGTTGTCAGTATATTAGAGGGCACTGACTTCCCAATAACGATTGCTATGGATGTTCATGACAACCGAGACCGGTGGCTTTACGTGCTCTCCGAGGCACGGGCGTGAATCACCGCCAAACTTCCAAACTCCGGGCTGCTTTTATGAATATCCTGAGAAAAACCCAAAAACTGAACTTGAACCCGAGATCTCTTGATTAGCAGTCGCATACGCTAACCACTAGACCAACGAGGCAGTTCTATTGTCAAAGATTATAACTTCTATAATCACGGATTTCACCAAAGCTACGCTACAATGTCAATTTGACTAAATTAATAGTCTCTTTGCGTGTGTGCGTCAAATACATGGTGGTATGTGTAACGTGTTATTTATTGATTTAATGTATTTTTTATTCATATTTAAAAAAATATATTCCTTCACTCCTCCTTCACATAAACTATAAGTGTTCGGAATTTCATACTCCTCGGGTAAGGGTACAAAGATTTTGCTTGACGTATAACATGTAGGCGATTAGAATCGTTTCTCCAATAGTAAACGGCGATTGACGGAAGATGATGGAGTTTTTTTTTTTATTTAGTGTGTTGCTATAACTCAACATATGTTTTTTTTTTTTTTTTTTTTTTTTTCATTTATTTATTTAAAACATTTCTTTTACATTTGCATCTTCTCAGCCCTAATCACAAAAACCCATCAGGGGTTTATCGGTGACTAGTAAGTCGCCGCTCATTAGTTATATATCGGCTAAGTATTACTACTTCTATCTACCCTCCCCAACAAGAATTTTTATTTATTTATTTATTCAGTTAGGGAACACAAACAGTAGTATATAAAATGTACATAGGGTTGTTATTAAAAAAACTAAACTTAGTAAATATACTACCCACTACGTTTTCCACAGATTACTTATTGGGGTTCAAGGTATATGTTTTTGAATTATGATTACTAATCTTTGGTGTCCTATCATAGCATTAAGACAAAGCGAAGGAAATCTGATAAAAGTGGTGAGATGGACTTCTAACATAATAAAATAATCAAGCAAGTATATTTTCTACATTAACGGTCGTTGGTTATGAAAGCTGACCGCGGCATGTGGGTCGCGGTTTGATTTCCAGTAGGAAGTAATTGCACACAATTATGAAATTCTGCTTCTATCCCACGAGTGCACTGCGGTTATACATATGCATGGTTTCAAATTTAAAGTATTCTTGAGAATTACTTAGGTTAATTATAATGATAACTATTAAAATTCAAATTTAATTAAAAGTAAAAAAATTGTTTTTGTTTTTTTTTTATTTTAAAAAAAAGACGACTCCCGTATTAGAATTATACATCCGGTGTTGCGGGGAACTTTACAAGTATACATGAAACGGGGGCAAAAAACACCCAGACTTAGAAAATCAATTTATGGATCACACAAAGTGTTGCCCAATGAGGGATTTAAACCCACAAAGTATTTTTTTCCAATGGTAATAACTTTTAAAATTTGGGTTCAATTACCACATATATAAGTATTAATGATATAGAGTAAACCTTGAATTGTCTTGTATTTGGGATAGGTTGCCTGTCTACTAGTGACCGTGACTACAACCTGTTAAAAACTATCCAGTTATTTCAGAGACATTTCAGAGAAAAACAAAACTCGTTCATTATGAACCAGGTTTACCTGAATAATTTAAAACAATCCAACATCTTTTCTTCTAATTATTTATCTTTGTAAGATGACCCTAACAACAATTTTTAGTCACCTTTACTTTTTTATAACATATTAATACCGATACTTCTCATATCAACACGAGTTTGCCTTTTGAATGATCATAATATCTAAACACATAAACAGACTTCCTGTATATAAAATAATAGAAACTGGTTACTTTAACGATGCAAGGATTTTGCTATAAATATTATAAAACAAATACTCGAACTTTAAAACTTAGTTCATGTTTTACGAACAACTCGATTATATTCGCCGTTACCCCTCGCAATCACCCCCTCTGCTATTTATCCCACGAGGGTAATGATGATCTGCGATTGATTATATTTTATTATCGGCATCATCATCTGCTTATTGATGTCCACTGTTAAACATGCGTCATTCCAATTGCACGCCTCTTTGATTCATTTTTGACATCTTGCATCCAGCTCCTGCCAGCCATCTTGTCGTATCGTCACTAAAACCCTGGGCGTTTGTTACACTATGTTTGCCGAGGTGCGGTCCCCACTTTCTTACACCCCAGCGGTTATAAGCTCTGTAGCTAACATCGCCAGTCCACTTCCACTCTAGCTTGCTAATGCGTTTGGCCATGTCGATGACCTTACTTTTCTGCAGGATCACCTTATTCCGAAATATAATAATATGAAACTTTTTTGCCTTGATGCCTGGCGGAAAGCAAGAGTAGAATCCAGGAGTGGGGATCCTCATTATAAGGGTAGGTAATACAGCGTGAAGCAGAATGATTGGGCCTACGGTCTCACACTCACCAACGAAATGCGACGGCAAGAATGCTGTCATTATTAGGATGCTCTTCTGTGTGAGGGTAGTATTTCCCGGTCGAGCAGGCCCATTCGTGCTGACATCAACTTGGCTCTACTACCTACTGTGTTACAATAATATATCTTTCATCATGAAGAACATCAGTCAAAGATGTCATGACTAGAAAGAGAGGCAATTATTACCAGACGCGTGTGGAGGAAAAAGACAGTGATTCGGTCATAAATTATTTCACTTATGACTTCCTACCAGCCGTAGACGTACAACTTGGCCCCAAAAATTATATAGTATGAAGCTCAGAACAATCAACCATTATTTGTACAGTTATATAATTGATATGGCATCGCATCGTGCGAAGATACGTTACGTAATACGTGCTTGTATGTGGAACTCACAAAGTAGGTTTTCCACTGAACGGTGCACATCGGATCGGATTTTTCAAAATTTAAACGATATTAATTCGTGTACTCTGTAATTAAAGTCTTCTACAACACTCAATCGTATGTAAACATGGTAATATAGATTTTATAAACTGTGTATAAGGTTGAATGTCGTTTAAAGATTGTAATTCGATTCGTTCCGATACGAGCCATTCAGTGCGAATCATCCTTACGTCGTGTGATTTGTTTGTTCTGGTTCATGATAATTGCGAGGTAGCAACATTATTTTGGTATTAAAGATTTCCACTAACATGGGAACGTAAATAATAATGATTATCTATGTATGTACTTTCTAACGCATGCGCGCTTTTTTCGACGTTGCGGTTCATTGCGTAATATTAGGCGTAGAGGCATATTTTTAAATCAGTTTATTTTTAAGAAAAAAAGTGTAGGATTTCTGCTAGCCAAATCTTGCTCCTCTGTTAATGTCAACTATGTGTTAAAATTCATTTTGATTTGTGAAGTTTTATTTTTATTCTATGAAGCCAACGCTACGTTCACCTCATTAGTATTTAAAGCTCTTGTTAAATAAATAATAATCAATTTTAACTACAAGATTTCTGATATGATATTTTTAAATAATATTACAAAATTGTATACATAAGATAACGCTCAAGTTAAAGCAAAGCAAATAAGTTTTTACTACTTTGGAAGGAAACTCAAACACTTTAACGCACATTCGTGAATATTTTTCGAATAATTCTTAAAAAATAATCTATGCAATAGACTTGTAATTATGATAAACTTTATCATAATTACACTCTCACTTAACTAATATCTCTATTTTAATTATATACCAAAGAGCATAAAAAAACTCAACGTTTATTCGTGTCAATGGCAAAAGTAAAATTTGGCGCGCATATTTTTTACACTTCGCTTGGCATTACGACCGTGCAGTCTGTGCCTCTGTTTGCTTCAGTCTCGAATACTGTCAATTTTGCAATGAAAATCACAAAAAAAGCTTAGCGAGGATTAGTTATCTATGTTTTGTATTTGTGATATCGTATTACGTCAAATATACCTCTTATAACAGGTCTGAGTTTGTAACAGATGTTTATAAGCCTCACTGTATTGTCTATGTAAATACATATTATAACAAGAATATTAATAAATAAAGTTATACACCGTTCTGTGGTAAAATCTTTTATATCATGCACTGAATATTAAACTTGACCTTCGAAACCTCAGCGGAAATTAAATAACACAAACCATAAAACTTCCTACTTCCGTTCCACGTAAAATTGTCAATAACTTTCTTTTATCGTAATCTCACACAATGGATATCGAGAGTCGTGACCTTATCACACCGTAAAAATCTTGTACATGGACAACCTTGTCTAACCACCATGCAAACTTTACCAGAGATAATTAAATTTAATTAAAAAGTAAAAATCCTAAGGTCTAATAGATTAAAACGTCCCATAGACAATATGTTTGGTACACCAATGTTAATTAAAATTCGATGCACGTATTGTCTCAACAATCGCGTTCAATGTCACGTTCGTGAATACAATTTGACATAAACGCCATATCTTATTGTTGGAATTTAGAATTTAAATTAATACTTAAAGTGTCGTCTTTCAATTGTCGTGGATTGATTATGAAAGGTTTTTGATCACGCGGTTCTATTTGTGTTACTAGGTAAAGGGCAGACGCGCTAAGTACACTGATCTATTATTTATAATACCGCGAAAACACTGCTTTTGATAACAAATTAAATCGAAATGTCGTAACAAAGATTTATCATGGTGGTTAACATTGCAAACAGTTTTTTTCGTTACATTTAAAGATATTAAATGATTCGATACTGTTCAATCAGTAATCGATTTGATTCGAATCGCTTTGACAGTTTATCGATGTTGTAACTTTTAAGCGTTTTGCTTTCATAATAATTACAATTGTGTGATTGTAGTTTGGGATTATATTGTTTGGTTTTGATCTTGGGTAAATAACTTTTTTTTAGTCGCGTGGTTACAAGTTTTCTCAGTATCTTTAATGCGAATATAATAATCTTTAAGACTGGCATAAACACAAACAACACACAATTACTATAACGATTTCGTGCAAAAAATTAGTAATATGTAGTTTCAAACGTATATAATATTTAGTTACAAAATACAATAAGTATACTCGTTTTCATGCCTAACTAGCTATTACCCGTTGCTTCGTACACGAGATTATTTTTTCGCATTTGTAATTTTAAAATTATGAATTTCTATATTTTGATGTGAAACATCTATAGGCGCACGTAAAATAGATTTCTGGCCTGGCGACTGGCGACGCGTCGCCGCGGCACGCTATACGATGGTATATATATACAGTCAGTATATAATTATGTCGTGTGTACACACTACTGCATATAGACTACTATTTTAATAATTAGTAATATTTTATTTTATCATTATGACATATTTAGTTCCTATTACAATATGTTCTTTTCTGCATATTACTTTTACAAAATAATGGCGATGTTTCACATCTGCCAGGCGTCCCGTGACGGCTCACTTTTTTTTTTGATGTAGCTTCCTGTTGGTAAATCTATTTATATAATTTTCACGTATCACAATATTAGATGCCATACTCTTCCGAAACAGCTTGATTGATTCCTAGGTAATAAAAGATGAAACGGATGTACCAAATTTTTTTTTTAAATCCATCAGGTAGAATCGTCGCTTTGAAATATATTTTTTAAAATGCTCACCTCTTTATTAATTCCTAAAAACACTTAAATTATAATTATAAAATCGTAACATACCTACATTTACTCGAAAAAATACTTTGATTTCAATACGGATTATACTGGAACATTGTATGCTCATACATGGCTTATACTGACTTCACATACTGAAGTATATTATATAAAATTAATTCAGTGCAACCTGTATAAAACGATCGTTTTGAGGGTAAATATAATACCTCAAATTTCTTAAACAGGAACGATTTTAAGAAATAAATATTTGCCCACTACAAAGAAATGTATCCCACACATGTTCACATGTTGATGATAATATTACCTTTAGGGTCAAGTAAAATGAAGGTGGAATCGTACGCCTTTGCCTTAAAAAAAAGTATAAAAGTGAATGTATTTTAAAAATGGAAAACGAGTCTGATATATATATTTGAACATATTTTATGCAAGGGACGGCTTCAATGTTTTGTTCTTGCATACATTTTAGGGTTAGTATACCCAAAAAGGTTCAATATCAAAGCTCGGTTTTGTGAAATTATTAAGCACATACGAAGTACCCGATGTTACACGGTCGTAATATCTTTCGTAAAGATGTTTTATTCATAGTCGACTGCGGCATAGCGAAGAAGAAAGGTTAAAATTATGGCGGTCTATATTATATATTTATAGGTTCATGTAATGGTTACTATATTTTTAGTAGACTCTCTTTAAGGACTCGTTTAAACTAAGACTCAACATGCAGAAATATAATTTTTGCTTACTCTCATTATCGACGTTTGCTTGTGACGTCACAAAACTATAATAAGTGATGAGAGTCGTGTGATGATTGTAACCAATCAGCTGTTCCCGAACTTAATATAAATTATTAGATTAAAACAACATAGAACACAAACAAGGTGATTGAAAAAAAACAATCAAAGCACTATGAAAGTTAGTTACGAATCAAGTATACCATAATTAGCGCCGAAATTCAAAATTCGAATCACACCGACGACATTGTAGCTTAATGTATTTTTTTAAATATCTGTACTCGACGACTTCAACTTGCGTATTAATAATTTTAACAAAAAGGAACCAACTTCAATGAAAAACTACCCAAATCACGACAATTTTGCCTATGATATTTGAGGAGTTCCCTCGATTTCCGCGGGATCCCATCATCAGATCTCGATATGGTGACGATGGGACCACCTGTAAGCTACGCCCATTCCAATGCAAAAAGAATTTTGCATTGGAATTTGCGCTGAACATAAATAAAAAAAAAAAAACTCCGACGAATTGAGAACCTCCTCCTTTTTTTTGAAGTCGGTTAAAAAGAAATAGCTAGTTAACAGCCTTATATTCCAATACCATAAAATTATGGTTTTTAATTCAAGATAATAAATTAAAAATAACATACTATTATCTGATTTGAGCGTAATAACGGTTTGTTATTGATTTTGTAATTGTACATCAATGGCGTAATGAGATATCGAAAAAGAAAGATGAGTGCTATCGGTTAATGATAGAAACTATCACGATTTGTTACTACATATCTGATATTAATGTCTTCTAAAGGTTAGTAGATCAATGGATACATAAAATATAATAAGAAATCATCATTGATTTCACTGGAGTTTAATTTGAAGAGGATACTTGGTTCGTAAGGTACATGTCGCATTGACAGCGAGTAGCGGGTGATTTGTTATATTTATTACTATAAATAAATAAATATTTTTCGGACATCTTACACACAACGTCATCTAGTCCCAAATTAAGCATAGCTTGTGTTATGGGTACTAAACAACTGATATAAATACATAAACATACTTTTTTTTTTGTAAATACATACATATTATACATAGAAAAACACCCAGACTCCGAAACAAATATTTGTGGATCACACAAATATTTGTGGTCCGACCAGGGAATCGAACCCGAGACCTATCGATCAGCAGCCGCATACGCCAACCACTAGACCATCAAGGCAGTCGACTATCTGACTATAAGACTATAAGATATAAGACTATCTGAGTCTCGCGGCGTTACCCGCGGTTATTGTTGTAAGCCGCGAGTAACGCCGCGGAGCCAAACTAATAAAAAAATGCATAAGTTACTCCTTAGGTCATTAGCTTTTTGTCAGTGAAAGTCCCGTCAATATCGGTCCAGTCGTTTCAAAGATTACCTGAAACAAACAGTTAATAATGGCATTTTTGTTGTGACTACGTAATCTTGCCGTTGGCTGTTTTTATGCCGCCCGAAGTCCAACTAAGCTTTACGACTGTTATCTTATGATAACAACCGGGACCGACTCCATAACGTAGTAAAATTGGTCGTGTCAGTTAGTATATACTTATATGATACAATGACATGACATTGTCGCTGTGGTAAATAATTACAAACCATAAATTAAAGAATTACGTTTTTTTATTTTTCTTTTGCCTGCCTAAATCATTTTTCTAAGGTGAGACCGGTGTACATTTGGGGACTCATTAATGGCTAATGGTGATTATGAAGCTGCATAAGTTTATATGACATTTGAACTGTACTGCTAATTTAAAAGAATTGTCATTGCCCTGGTTCCATAAACAGGGCGTCAAAATGCATCTCCACCAGAATGCATAGTCCACGTTTGCATTGAGAATTCTGTTCATGCTTTCCATCAGACAGAGCAGAGATACATTGAAAGCTAAATATTCAAAGAAATTGTCTTTTATGCCAACTATAGTATATGCAGCACCCATTTACGCGAGATATTTAATCAAGATAAGACGTGTTGTGTAAGATATTTATTGCCAGCTGGAAAAACCCTTTTAATGTTTATATTATTTTTTGTTTCAGGTAAACATCATTATATTTACACCTACAGCGCGAAGTTCCTTTATAATTGCGTGAGAATTATTTTTTAAAACTTTTTTATTTATATATGTATGTATATTATAACTAAGAAGTTCGTATACGTAAACCGATGATGCTTTTCCTATATATGTATCCTATTAATATTACAAATACGAAAGTTTGTTAGGATGTTTGTTACTCTTACACTGTAAACAGCTGAAATGATTTGGATGAAATGTAGCGCAGAGATAAATTATAGTCTATAGTCACACATAAGAATAAATTTTATTTTGAAAAATATGGTATTAAAATTTCAGAGTTATATTGTTGTAGTGAAATCTATCTAAGACAAGAAAATTCTAGAAGCCCTAGATCATTATCAAATTCTGTGCAACGAGTGTGCATTTGTTTTATCGATATTCAATATTCTATCGATTCTTTTCCCCTTCGTTACAATAGACAATGAGTGGAATTTCTTATCAACGTCTCATAGTATTCGATACTAAAAGTGAAACTCAATTGTTAACCGACTTCAAAAAAAAGGAGGAGGTTCTCAATTCATCGGAATCTTTTTTTTTTTTTTTTTTTTTTTTTTTTTATGTATGTTCAGCGATAATTTCGTCATTTATGAACCGATTTCAAAAATTATTTTTGCATTGGAATGGGCGTAGCCTACAGGTGGTCCCATCGTCACCATATCGGGATCAGATGATGGGATCCCAAGGAAATCGAGGGAACTCCTCAAATATCATAGGCACAATGTCGCGATTTGGGTACTCGGAATAGTTTTTCATTGAAGTCGGTTCCTTTTTGTTAAAATTATTTTACAATTACAAATTAGGTACGGTTGACATTTTAATGACCGAATTCTTGTATAAACCCAAACTGGTCAGAAATATTATGAATATACTCATAGCTTACAGATATTTTAGTTATTCCTTCAAATAAATATTTTATTCTTGAACCTACCGCATCATATTTCTACATCGCCTGAAGGTTGACTGGGAGAGAATGTCTTAAGGTATTAAGTCCGCTTTTGAACAACATGTGCAGTAAGTTTTCAAATAATATGAATAAATAAATGACATCATTTTAAAACTGCTTTTATGCTGATTAGAATTCTCTGTTGTATATTTAATAAATGGCAGAGATTTTTTAAAAGTGCTTTAAATTAAAAAATATGAATAAAGAACCACATGAGAAGTCAAAATATTATTACATCTGGCACGTAGAGTATACATTTTGAGTTTTCATAGTAAAAAAGTGTGAAAAATTACAGGCTTAGTCATAATTGTCAGTAAAATAAAAATATAATACATATTTATATTTACCTTTGTGGAATGTTATAACTTTATTAGGATTTGAGTCAAAGTAATGCCCGGTATGAAGTAACCCGACCTTACGAGACATTTAATTTACAATTTACGGTGTAAGAGTCAAACATATCATAAGTTAATAATACCTAACTGTATTTATCAGCGTATTACAAAGTCACGATTCATAAATAGTTTTACTGAGTGAAAGATTTCCAAGCCATTGTTATGATGTCGTGACGTAACGAAAATTTGTCGATTGACGCAAACTGAGCGAGCATCGGAAGCGGGAAGGAAATATATAGTGTCGTTTTTTGTGTTATTTAATATTGTAAGATTATAATGATGGATTCCCACTCGGGAGAAAACTTTGTGTGATGAGTACGACTACTTATTTTATGTCTGGTTATGATTTACTTATGATATGTATGTGTTTGGAATATTATATATTTAGATATATATTGTGTGGTGTGGTGACGGATGTACGTGTGGTGACGAATTAATAATACAGAGTGTCACCACCCCTATTCATCCCACGCGGGTGACGTAAAAGGCGACTAAGGGACAAACTACGCAAGACAACATCAATGCAAAAAGAAGGAAAACTTGAAACCAACCCTATACCAACCCGTCTGGCCAGCGTGGTATAGTAGGCCAAAACCTCCTTTCTAAGGAGAGGCCTATGTTCAGCAGTGGACTGTTATAGGCTGTTGATGAGATATATATTAAGTGTTCCTCAATGTTTGAGGAAAAAGGAAAATATCACTAACTACATTTTGGACATCTCTTACACAACGTCATCTAGTACCAAACTCAGCAGCTATGGGTACTAGACAACTGATATAAATACATATATATCCTTATTTTGTAAATAGATACATAGAAAACACCCAAACTCCGAAACAAATATTTGCAAATCATACAAACATTTGGTCCGACCCGCGAATCGAACCCGAGACCTCTTGATCGGCTGCCACATACGCGAACAACTAGACCAACAAGGGTTATCTAACTCTTCCGTAATTAACGAGACGTTGGTGAAAACCGTCACAAGCCGCTCAGAATAATTTGATTTGTATTTGAAAACATAAGCAATTAAAAGTGCAAACAATATTCATTCTTTCATACATTTGTTTTTTTTTAATGGACAAAGAAAAAATTAGAAAATGCTAAAATGAAACATATTGTATTTACATGCGATTGCGTGGTTATTTTGTCTTCCCGATGTGAACTGATATTGAAGGTTTCTATTGATTGTGATTCATTTCAAAGGTATTTATTGATCCTTCGAAATTTACTGAATCGTTGTCCGGTTCGATATAATTACTAGATATTCAGATTTCCAAAAAACACTAATGCCTAAAGAAAATCGGAATAGGCAACGAGAGAAAACCTCGTCAATTTTAATGAAAGTTATAGACTTTGACTTAATTACTACAAAGTAATAAAATTTTATTATATTTATGTACTAACTATTACTTATGGCTTTTTGTGCCTCGATTATTGTAGTAAAGAGTGGCCTATGTTTAAGGCTACAAAGTGACAAAGTGAATCTACTCTGCCTGATGGAAAGCATGAGTAGAATCCAAGAGCTTTTTTACTATTTAAGCAGGGTGAATGATGCAGCATGATTGATCCTGCGGTCTCACACTCACCAACGAAGGACGACATCACAAATGCTGTCATTTTATGCAGGCACCACACTTCGTTATGCGCTATTCGTTATGCGGGTTATTCGCGCGCATATGGCGAAGTGTGGAGAGTATATTTGTTTCGTTCACCATAAAAATGACAATGATGCCTTATTTGATGCTTATTTGGCATACCAGTTCGAAGTGTGGATGGCATGTTTGTTGTTTGCGCGCATAACTAATATTTGGGCGAATACGGCGTAGACACATAACGAATAGCGCATAACGAAGTGTGGTGCCTGCATTAGGTTCATCTTCTGTAGTACTGCTCCGATCGACCCGGCTTCTTCGTGCTGAAATCACGTGGCACTACTACCTATTACCTTAATTGTCACCATCCTCGTTGTGAGTACTGTCAGTGAAACAGCCAGACAAACAGAGTTACTTTCAAACATGATATTAGTATGTATTAATGTATAACATATGTCAAAGTGAAAACTAACAATACAATAACCGTTTTCTCATAATACTGCAGGCTTAATTTTCTAATGTTATGACGCATGTTTCGTAATGTATCTATATAACAACCTCGAATTTATTGTCATGGGAAACACAGATGAAATGTTCCCGGCATTGTGTCTTTGTTTTAGAAATATTATGTTTTAAATATGAGGAAGTGACGATATAAATTGGTGTTAAAATTGCTTATGAGCTGACTGTTTGGTTGTTGAACGTGTAATTGCATAAAAAGTATATCTAGTACCGATGTGTCCGCATGTGGAATGTGTTTTAAGAAGCCGCATGCTGATTAAGGAGCTGACGAGGTCTGTTGTTTCTCTTGAAGACATCGCTTTGAGGTTGTATCGAGACAAAGATATAGAAAATGAAATGTGTTATAAGTAAAGCATGACCGAATATAAATGGGGTTTTAATATAACTACCTATTGTATGCTAGCTGCTGCTAACATTCATCCGATGTCCGATGTATTTATTTATTTTTTACATAACATTTTTATTTAGTAGTCAGTTATATATGTATTAACCGACTCCAGAAAAAAGAAGGAGGTTTTCAATTCGTCGGAATCTTTTTTTTTTGTTTTGTATGTTCAGCGATTCTGCATTCGATTTGGCATACCGTGCAGGTGATCCCATCGTCACCATGTCGGGATCTGGTGATGGAATGGAATGGAATCTTCAGGAAATCGAGGGCAACTCTTAAAATTTATAGTGAAATACTATGTGTTTTAGGTATTTTATAAAACTAATCAAGTATTTGCGTCTTGTAGTCAATATATTAATGCTGATGAGCTGATGATGGAAGGTACAACTCTTTAGCGTTAATTTCGACATTTATGAACGGATTTCTAAAATCCTTTTTGCATTGGATTTGGCATAGTTCACAGGTCATCCCATCGTCACACTGTCGGGATCTGGTGATCTCAAGGAAATCGAGGGAACTCTTCAAATATCGTAGGCACAATTATCGCGATTTGGGTACTCGGAATAGTTTGTCTTTGAAGTCGGTTTTTTTTTGTTAAAATTATTTAGAAATATGAGTGTCTGTAATGTCTACCTGTTTAACGCCAAAATGTTTGGCTCTTCGCAATCAAGTATCGTAATAATAAAATTAAAACGGGTTGTTTTAATTTTATTATTACGATATATACGTTACTAACTCACCCGATATAAGACCTATAGCAAGAAATACTCGCGCAACATTCACGCAACCCGTTTCTGATGTAAGTGGTATTTCCCACTTCCGAGCTTCACTTGCGCATTGAATGACAAACAGTCACAGGAATATCAAAGTTCTAAATTATTTATTTTTACGTTGAAAGAATCGTGATCTGATTGGGTTATGGTTGTACATAACTCGTACATAGGTTTTAATTTGACGTATTTTAAGTAAATAATTTCATTCTCATTACTAAAATATTCTTATCCATTCACGTATCAACATGAACTGATAGTCCTATTGAATGTACTGCGTCTTTATGAAATACATTTCTATCGGATTCAAACTCATCTAAAACGAACACAGGTATCTTCTTTTTATCTATGACAAGGAAAACTCAAGAACAGTGATTACATTGATTTGAAAATTCCACCAGAGGCTAATAACGCTCCGATTCTCCCTCCTGGTTAGATGCGACACCTATCGTGAAATGAAAGGCATACTGTTATGTCTGTAACTACAATTATTTTGTTTAAAACTTCCCATATCTCGAAGTTCACGGCAAGCTATTGGTCCCGGCAACCATGAACATAAATGAAAATTGTCATTGGGAAGTTAGTGTCCTCAAATATGACAACTAGTTTAAAGTCCGAATTCAGTTCACCGTCAAGTTTGATGTTGAAAGAAGTTTAATGGGAAAAATGATATTCTGGTAACACCGGTTGAATCAGTAGCCGACCCCAAATTGTATTTGAAATACTAAAGACAAGGAGGTAGAGAGATTAGTTTGTAATACTTGCAAATTCATATTATTTTAACAACCAACTAAACAGTTGAAAGTTAAATGAAATCGAAAGTAGAAAGATACAACTAAGATAAAAATAACTAACAACTCAATTAAAAAAATGTATATACATGTTTGCAGTCCGTTAACAAATGAATTAATTTTGGCGAAAGAATGTGTACAGTTTAAACATCTAAGATGGTTTACATCTGAATATTTTTATTGTAAAACTAGCTGATGCCTGCAGCTCCGCTCAAGGGGTATAAATAGTAGTTTATGTCCTATTCTCAAAACCAATGACTAAACACACTTATAAGAATCGATCAAGCCGTTTCAGAGGAGTATTTATAATTTTAACAAAAAGGAACCGACTTCAATGAAAAACTATTCCGATTACCCACATCGCGACAATTGTGCCTATGGTATTTGAGGAGTTCCCTCGATTTCCTTGAGATTCCATTATCAGATCTCAATATGGTGACAATGGGACCACCTGTAAGCTACGCCCATTCCAATGCAAAAAGAATTTTTGAATTCGGTTCATAAACGACGAAATTTTCGCTGAACATACATAAAAAAAAAAAAGATTCCGACGAATTGAGAACCTCCTCCTTTTTTTTGAAGTCGGTTAAAAATAGCATTAAGACACGAGAATTTTATATACACAGATTTAGTGTTAAAGCATCCGTATATCTTGACAAAACCACGAACTATTTTTTCAAAATTATAATGTAAACCTAGTTAAATTAAGTTTCTATTCAATTACATCGTTAAAAAGGAAGTCGGTTTATTCGTATAAGACATCCTATTTTCTTAATTTAAGCGGAAAATCGGGAACATCAAAGATTTTCGTGCAATGACAGGGGCGGGTCATAATATTATATAAATTATTATTATATAAGATATTAGATATTTCTAACAAAACTTCTATTTTTCAAGTCTATTACAAATTTAACAATAAGAAAATACATTTATTAAAGCAGCAGCAGTATTGTGAGAAGCAGAAAGAATATACTTGTAGCATTTTCTTATCTATATTTTTCAAAATGAGTAATAAAGATAAAAATAAAGGTTTTACTGAAGCTAAATAACAGTTTTTTACAGTAAATTTGCGGTAAAAATTACTTTTTGGTCTTTGGAGGTCCCAAAGTAAAAAATGTCAGTAATTTTTTCAAATCATAATTCAAGTTTTAATAAAATTCTTAGAATTAAATGAAATCACCGTCAAACCATAATTCATGAGTCATTTAATTACATTCAAAATTCTAGAATTATCCAAAAGAAAAATAAGTTTTATTTATAAAAATCCCGTACTATGAATATTGCTATATCGTGGGAGACTACATACTTCATCATCTTCGTAGCCTTTAATTCCTAAATTTATTTGGGGTCGGCTACTAGTTCAACCGGTTTTACCCGAATTTCAGTTTTTCCACGGAGTGACTGGCATCGGACCTCCGCAACCCTAAGGGAGAACTGAAATTCGAAGATTGGACTACTTGTCAGTATGTTTGAGGGCACTGACTTTCCAATAACGATTGCCATAGACGTTCATGACAACCGGGACCGACGGCGTTACGTGCTCTCCGCGGCACGGGCGTGAATCACCACCAAACTTCAAAACTCCGGGCTGTTATTAGGAATTTTATAAAAAAAACCTAAAATCACTTTTTGGCCTGAGCCGGAATTTGAACCCGAGACCTCTTGATTTACAGTCACATTCGCTAACCACTAGACCAACGAGGCAGTTTACACACTTAAGCACATGAAATTAACACAATGAATACCAAAACTCACAACAGCATTGTGTGGATCACACTAAGTATTGAGATTGAACCCACAACGCAAAGCATTGTTTTTACCTCTGGCTTGAAATCCATTAGATTTTTTTTTAAACAGTCTTTAAAATTTGTTAGTCATTTACATATAACTTTATACCTTTCGTAAGAAATCATTGCCTCACTAACTAATACAATTTATTCGTCACCAATTTATTTGACATTTAACAACAAAAACAGATACTATTAATATTCACGAATCTGAAAAAAGTCATCTCAATTTACATGTTTTATTATATTTTTTATCACATCACAATACGTGTGATATCTCTTTCAATTTGTTTTCTTTGTACCATATTTTTATAATAGCTGTAAACCGGTTATACCGAACAATATCTGTGATATATAAAAGTCAAGTTTAAGTAATATTTATTCAAACTTAACTGTCATGTTTTGATTTTTAAATATGAACCTAGTATCTTATATATTAAACTTGCATGAAAACAAAAGTGTCGCGTTAAGTATATACCGGGTGAATTTTTGAGACGGGACAGTAAGGGTAGGTACCTTAACCGTTATAGTTACATGAAAACGCTTTTAGGAGACTATCCTTAATTTTTTAAGATATTCTGAACTGCATTTACAGATCTTGGAAAAAATGTACAGCCAGCAAGAAAATTGTCATTTTAAACAAAAACTTTTTTTGATGCCAATCGATCCTGTTTTTATAAGGATCAAAAGTCTCTACTGGACCGACTGAGGTTTGAGTACTAAAAATGTCAGAAATCGCAAAAAAACTTTTCCCATACATTTGTACGGAAATAAATCATTTTAATATGTATTTTAGACAGAGACAACAGACACCTGCCCTTACTGTCCCGTCTCAAAAATTCACCCTGTATAGCCTATATCAGTTCCATCGTATCCTGAACATGCTTACTAGCTTAACATAATTGACATGAATTTGAACAGAGCTTTTGCATCATTACTATTTGGTTGCGTTAGAATTTTATGAAACATTTCTACATCGGCTCCATTCCACTTCACTCGGTCACTAAACTATTTCCACTAGACCCATATATATTTTTAACTCATATCAAGTGCTTTATTAACCAGACCTTACCTTATCTGCAAGTTTTTGGAAACAATAAAGTATGCGTAAACGTTCTACTATAAATTAAGTGATAAAATTCTATACTAAATAAATAATAATAAATAAATACATATTTGGGACATCCTACACACAACGTCATCTAGTCCCAAACTAAGCAGATCTTATATTAAGGGTACTAAACAACTGATATAAATACATAAATATACTTTTGTAAATAAATACATATTATACATAAAAAAACACCCAGGCTCCGAAACAAATATTTGGTCTGACCCGGGAATCGAACCCGAGACCTCTTGATCAGCAGCCGCATACGCTAACCACTAGATCAACAAGGCAGTCAATCATACTTAATGTATGGATTCGTGTTATCCATATATGGCTATTAAGGCTATGAGTTATTTTACCATACATAAGAATGATCCTCTCAAAGAAAACCACTGACAGTTTATTGTGACTTATTATACAATTTACCAATAAATTTCTATTGCAAGACTTGGTTGGGAAACTGCCGTGTCCCCATCAACTTTAATATTTCTACGAAAGCTTTATAGTAGCAGCAATAAAATATATATTTTTAGTATCGGATAATTAAAGTTTAGTCTAGGTTTATTCAATACTTAATCATTAGATGTTAATCAAATATCGATGTTTGAAAAGGTCAAACATTATCATAATTATATTTGTTTGCATATGTTTCTTTGTCTCAAAATAGTGATTAAATCAAGTCTTTTATTTCATTTTATTTATGTACATTTAAATTAGCAGATGTTAGTTTAAGTAGGAAATTATTAGTTAATAATAATTATGCTGTTTTCCATAAATTATTCTAAAAAAGATTTTTATTCTTCTATTGTATTTAATATTACAAAAAGTTTTACGATCACTTAAAATGTTGTGTTTTATAAATATTTACTAGTCTATATTAAAAGAACGACTGAAATTAAATACAAAATTAGCAAATTATGATAATAATGCAGAATAATCTAACCAGGCTGCCATGGTAAGGGTCACCATGCTACATTGTATACCCTCACAGTAAGCATACCCCTACTGGATTCTACTCATGCTTTCCATCAGGCAGAGTAGAGTCACTTTGGCAGGCTTAAATATAAAAAAAAAAATTTTTTTACATGTTTGTAGATGGCGCTTGGCATCCACTATACTTATCAAACTTAAAAAAAAAACAGTTTTTGCAGTACTTAAGCGTTTGCTTTTCTGAAATTCGAAAAAAAAAACACAAATATTATCGTGTGTGTGTGTGTATAATGTTTTGTTGTAGTCACTGTTTGTTTAATCATAGCATCAGTTGTCTTAGTTTACCGCGAAATGTAGTGTCAAATGTCATGTATTTTTTTTTATTTATTAAAGTGTCGAAATGAGCAGACGAGTCTACTTTAGTGACTACCATACGCTATAAGCACTCATCAGCGCTCATACATATTTTTATTATAATATCAGTACCTTTTTAAATAATTAAAATGTAAGATAGCAATGTGAATAATACTATTTAGCTATTCCTAGTCTTAACAACTTGTTACCAGAAGCGACAAAGTATGAAAAATATTAATTATCAAATATAATCATAATAAATTAATTATTCATAGTTATAAATGTATGTAAATTTAAATACGATTTTTGTATAAATAAATAAAATGTGTGATATGTTTGGCAGTATTGTGATAAGTTTTTTAAAACTAGTTTTTTTTGTAAATTAGACACAGCTGTCAAAATAAAATGTTTTATGACACCGTGCCCTCTTATTGCGTACATCATCAACAGCCTTTAACAGTCCACTGCTGGACATAGGCCTCTCCTTTGAAAGGAAGTTTTGGCCTACTATACCACGCTGGCCAGACGGGTTGGTAAAGGGTTTGTTTCAAGTTTTCCTTCTCTTGGCAGGATGTTAGCTGCTTATTTTGTTCCTTTAGTCGCCTCTTACGACACCCATGGAATGAATAGGGGTGGTGACACTTTGTATTCTTAATCCGTCACCACACGGACAGTTATTTTATTGCGTACACATTTTAGATAAGAAATCGAAGGTTATATTGGCGTACAAATACTTCTAACGCCCGAGTATACGAGTATCTCATACTTGCTTAAATGAACCAGCAATGTAAAACAAAAAGTGTTGATAGTATTAAACACAATCAGCAATTTTATCAATCTTATAATTAACATAATAAATGTTAAAGATGTTCCGCCGTTATTAACGTAGTTTTCGGCGCAAAAGATAGTTTGCCGCCTTTGCTGTATTTGAGCATGGAGATTTGAATAAATAAATAGTTTTAACAAACCGAATTAATAAGAAATTGAAATGGGTGTTACTTGTGTTCGTTTCATGTATGTTTGTAAAGGCCCCGGGACTCGGGGTTTGTTCCCCTTGAAAGATGTCTTAAAAGAATGAAAGTCTATCCAGAGGCAATCCGAAGTTGAACTGGTCAATCAAATTTTGTAAGCCCCTGTGATGCAAAACTGAAATTCAAATTTTTGTTATTTAAATTTAGAATTCGTTTCTTTTTTAATATGTTGAAAGTCTTTGAAATCTTTAAAATCTGAATTAACACGACTTTTGTATCGATAATCGAAAGTGTAAGGGAACCTTAACGAATTATATTTTTAAATCCGTTATGGTTGATCGTACGAATGATATTTTTAATTAAAAATCTTAACATAAAATATGAAAGCAAATGTAAATTCGTTTACAGCGACCCTAATCTGAATTTATCATTCATAAAATATTATATTCTCTTTGATTGGGAAAATAAAAACAAAGTATAATGTTATAATTAAAAATCAAATTCGATAACTTTTATACAAGACGTTTAATTGTATGGATTATTTCAATTATATTTAATATCTTATTTTATGATTGGTTAATTAAGAAACTTTTTTGTGGAAAAGTTTTTGATAAATAATTCTTCCATTTTTTCGAAACCCTGACAATTTTGTTACGTCGGTCCGTCTGTCTTCAGTTCCACACTATTTTCTTCTACAATTTTTTCAGTTTGTCAATATCTTGTTTCAAATTATTTAAATTGAGTCCGTATTCTATAGTTCTTAAAATAGTTTCAACTCTATGTCAGTCATCACAAGTATCATTTTAGAATTTACTAGGTACGTTTTACGTGTGAATTTATATACTTATTTACTATTTATTGCACTTCATTTGTGATAATACTGGCACGTAAGAAATGTAAATATAGGTGATATAATCTGTCGCAGTGGTCAAGCTATAATTTAAACGCTGTAGTACTGAGTATTAACACAATACTTTTTTTCGGACATCCGACTAAGTACCAAACTAAGCAGTAGTTATGTGTACTATGATGACCACTAGACGACTGATATAAATAGATATCTAAACTCTTTTTTAGTAAATATCATATCATACACAGAAAATACCCAAAGTATTTGCAGGTCATGCAAATCCGTCCGTGTGGTGACGGATTAAGAATACAAAGTGTCACCACCCCTATTCATTCCATGAGTGTCGTAAGAGGCCACTAAAGGAACAAAATAAGCAGCTAACATCACTGCCAAGAGAAGGAAAACTTGAAACAAACCCTTTACCAACCCATCTGGCCAGCGTGGTATAGTAGGCCAAGCCCTCCTTTCAAAGGAGAGGCCTATGTCCAGTAGTGGACAGTTACAGGCTGTTTATGATGATGATGATACAAATTTTTAGTCCGACCCAGGAATCGTACCAGAGACCTCAATCACAGCAGTCGCATACTCTACAACTGCGCCACCGAGGCAGTCAAATTATTTTATTTTTATGTTAGTAATTATTAAAAAAACTGAATTTAATTAACAAAAATGAGTTCGTGATAAGCGTGATGTTTTTGCAGTGATGACATGTAACAAATTAGGGTACCTTAAATAGTCTACCTACCCAAAAATATTTACAAACTTGAGCTCAGCGAATAACTCTCCATTATTATTAAAAGAGGAGGAGATACCTAATTTGTACATATTTTTTTATTCTTTACAAATTTTATCCCGTGATTCCGCCAGCACGTATTATTAAAATACTATATATATATAGTTAATATATGTAGTAAATATATATAGTTTGCTGCGAAAATCGGCTATATAAGCCATCTCCGGGCGCATCAGCGCCAAGCCTTATAAGGGGTCGAAGTGGTCGCCATGGCCGAAATCGGTCGGATTGATTGTTGTTGTTGTTGTTGTGTTGTTGTTATATGTTGTTGTTATATATATATATACATAATAGTACTATTATTATTTTATATATTATTATTATATTTATATGTGTAATTTCATGAATGATTTTCACAAATTATACCAAGTACCGATTCATATTTATACTATAATTTTTCTAACCCAAATCTCTATTTTTTACTTCCTTTTAAAAATCTTCTCCGTAAACCAAACCACATCCAAACTAATTACAGCAAAACAAAGAAAAAACGAATGGGATGGTGACGTCAGGCATTACATACGGTTGCGCGCGCGCAGTGAAAATGAAAGTGCTATCTGTCGAGAACGAAAGTAACCAAGTGTGGCCGCCTGCGCTTGGGCTACATAAAGATTACGTGGCGATCTGACCTCCTTGTTTTAGCCCCAATATGGGTTTAAAAAGCAGTTAAAGGTAATTTGAATATCCGCATACTATTCTAAATTTTTACTGACAACCACTTTAAGGAATAGCAACCTTTTTGCATAATAAACTATTTGGAATCTAATAGGCAACACAATAAACTATTAATCCTAGATACTTTTGCATCATATACATAGTTATAAGTTCATAATGACAGTTTTTAATAGGAAAAAGGGAACAAAACTAGATACAATTTCATATAACGAAATAAAAAACAAAAAATGTAAAAACTATGGTTCTAAATTTAAATATAAAACGCTACGAGGTTAAGGGAACTTCAATATTTCCTACATGTTAAAAAAATATAGTTTTAAAAAACTAAACAAACACGCTTTTAAACTAAAAAGTAGAAAATAATTTTAATGTAACAAAGCGTGGGGCGACGTTATTGAAATATTTTCAGAAAGCACCCCACGCTTTGTTACATTAAAATTATTTTCTACTTTTTAGTTTAAAAGCGTGTTTGTTTAGTTTTTTAAAACTATATTTTTTTTCTAGACTAAAAAAAAATTTATACTTTTTTTTTTGTTTTTTTTTTTCAAATTATTGTATTGTCATCGGTCCTCGATAAATCTACAAAGTTTGAACGAAATGTGGCCGTTTAAAGTCGGTCAAAATCGCCCCGTAAAGGAGTCGTTTACAAACATACAAACAAACATACAAACATACAGGTGAAGCTAATATAAAGCGTGTAAAAAGATCTTAATTGTGAACTGGTTAGTAAGAAACTTTCAAGAATAATAAATAAAAAAGTAAAGTATGTGTGACACTTTTGCATTACATTTACACCCACCGATAATCGTACTTAATTTAGCTATATATAAAGTTCATCATCATAATCATCAGCCTATCGCAGTCCACTGTTTTACTTAGGCCTCTCTAATTGTACTCCACTGGGATCGATTCTCGATTTCTCGCATCCAGCCATAAAGTTCAATGCTAAGCAAACATGTAGGTATATTCTTATCGCTCAAAGAGTTACACTATATGCTCTTCCTCCATCTCAATCACCTTTAGCACTTACTATTTTCACAGTTATAAACGATTTCTTCATAATAACAACATTGTTAGTAGTTCAATTTTCAATTCAAATGCTTCTACAATAAGGAAATTAAGAAATACAATCATATTTACGTTTAACTAACCTACTCTTTCCGTACATAACCGTGTTAAAGTTAACGATTTATTAATTCTAATTCACACGCGATCTCAAACATTATTTTGTAACAACACATAATAATAATTGGCAATTGTTTTCGGAAACTACTTATAATTAAAACTACATGGTTCCTTCCGGAACCAATATGGCGGCTTATTTCGGACTAACAAGGCGGAATGTCGCGCGACCTTGGTGCGATTAAAAAAGCAGGAACTAAATGTATGAAAGATCACTTTGATTAGTTCAACAGTCTTTTTATAATCTGTGTTCATTATTATGAATTGATAAGAAACGGACTCTATCAGGATTTAAACATTGTTTAAAGTGTTTCATATCCGCAAATGTGTCCTAGCAATTAATTTTAAATGTAATTGTTTCAAGTGTTTTATTGTTAGTGGTTATTTAATTAATTTCCGGGTATTTTGGAAGTTATTGCAGCTATGTATTATTGCATCGCGATTTGATTATTTTAATAAGATATTGTATTAAAATGAGGACTGACCTCTAAAGAAACATGTTTCAACGCAATTGTAATTTAGATAAATAATTTAATTATTGTTAAAATTCTAGTTTAGACTATATTCTTACTTTTAAATGTGCTGTAATTAATACATACATACTTGTTTCAAAAATTGTTCAGTGATGAAGAATAATTTTTTATACTTTACGCAAGAATAAAGATTTATTGATAGATGTATTCAATATTTTAAGGATTATCAGCTGTCCCAAGTTCAACATTATCTAATTCATATTTCGTTACTTATTTGGAGTTTAATTAAAATTATTTAAAGACAATATTTTTGGAAATAATATCAAAAACTTAGGTAAGATTAGGACATCCTATTACTATTAAAAATATACACAGATATAAAAGTAAATATTGTAAGTGTAATAATTGAATTTTTATCTACTTCCCGAATATAAATATATAAATAAATATTTCAGACATCTTACACACAACTTCATCTAGTCCCAAATTAAGCACAGCTTGTATTATGGGTACTATATAACTGATATAAATACATAGACATACTTTTTTTGTAAATAAATAAATATACATAGAAAACACAATTATTTGGTTCGACCCGGGAATCGAACCCGAGACCTCTTGACCACTAGACCAACAAGGCAGACAAAAATAATGTAAACATAATGTAAACTGTAATTTAGAAAAAACAGATTTACTGAATACTATAAACAAAACTACTATATATATTGGGAAAACAAACCAGAATGTCATCACAACACTTATCCCTAATTAGTTTTCCAAACTCAGAAAGGTAACTATTCTAATATACAGGGTGAATTTTTGGACCGACTGAGGTTTGAGTACTAGAAATGTCAGAAATCGCAAAAAACTTTTCCCATACATTTGTACGGTAATAGATCATTTTAATATGTATTTTAGACTTACTGTCCCGTCTCAAAAATTCACCCTGTATATATACGCAGCTATTTTATATAACTACTAGTTGACCCAGCAAACTTCGTACCGCCCAACTTTAAAATTCCAGAACTTGATCGCAGCGCCACCTACCGGGTCCAATTGCAAATCTAAACCATTCCCAGATCCCCTTGAACACACACAAAAAATTTCATCAAAATCGGTCCAGTCGTTTGAGAGAAGTTCAGTGACATACACACTCACACAAGAATTATATATATAAAGATTGTAACATAAAGTCATTCAGTTCATAAGAAAGTGTCCATTCATGCTGGTCAAATAAGTGTCAAATAAGGTTTGACGTAAAGTGTGGCGCGTGAAACTTTTTACCGACTTTCTATTGTTTATAGTTATTTAATATGTTATGTGGAGTAAGTGTTATGTTAGAGATGTTAAACTTGTGTTGTAACGTAATGTGTTCACTGTAGTATGTTATTTACTAATATAAGATAGCATCGGTAGCGCAATGATTGCGCTACTGATTTGTGTTGCGGGGGACTTTACAAACATACATGAAACGAACACAAAAAACAACCAGACTCAGAACAACAATATGTGTATCACACATAGTGTTGTCCCAGGTGTGATTTGAACCCACGACATTTGGCGCAGTAAAAGCGGCGTGGCAACCATTTAAACCACTAGACTAACCGGGCAGTGCGATTTAAACATGTACTAGGTGTGACATGTACGTAGGGTCAGGTGAACTTAAACCTCGTTCATAAAACAGCTAATCTTCTGCTTCTTCTTCCTAGCCTTATTCCCAATATTATTTCGAAATAAGGCTAGGAAAAAGGCTAGCTAATAAAGATTTGAAATATAGCAGCGATCAAGCCAGCGATACATCCTCACACAACCAACAATGTTTCATATTTCATAATCCTAACGCACCATTTCCTTGCAATAAGTAGCGCTACAGTTTTTCACACGCGGTTTAATTTCAGTGTCCGTTTCATTGGTTGGCCTTCTTGCTTCGGTTTAGATTGAGAAATAGGCTCGCAATCAATTGCTATATAGTTGCTTTTATTACATTTCGTAAATGAAAGGAATTGTAACAAAGAGTTTGCATAGAAAGTTGATAGTTGTTGTTCAATGTCAAAATTAATCTTTAGACGAAATTGTCATAAACTAGATTTAAGTTTAGACTTTAAATTAGAGTTTGCGGAATTCAGTTTTAAATTTTTTTTCTTATTGTCTGTAGTTACTGCGTGCTTTTTTAAATTATTTTTTTTGTCTGTCTGCCTGTATGATGGGACTTTCACTGGTATATAACAAATAATAAAAGAAGTAGCTTGGGCTACTTTTATTTTGCGGCTTTGCCCCGTGGTGTTGCCTGCACTTGTTTTCTTATGTTCAACAACAACCACGGGGCTCAACTAGTATAACATGATGTTGGTGCTTTACTTCAATTGTGAATTTAAATCCTATATTACTTAGAAAGTACTTTCCATTTACTTCTTTATATAAGTACCCGGGTCGAACAAAATCTTTGAATGATTATTTTTTTCGGAGCTTGTGTGTATGTATGTATAATATGTTTGTATTTACAAAAAAAAGTATCATCATCATCTGCTGGAGGAGCTGGCACCAGCCTATCGCAGTCCATAGCTGGACATAGGCCATTACACACCACTATAATCGATTTTGGCTTCTCGCATCCAGCTCCAAAGTATGACAGGTGATGTCATACTAATAATATTTGAACATCTGAAACACAACATCAGTTAGTAAGCTCAAACTAAGCAGAGCTTGTATTATGGGTACTAGATAACTGAAATAAAATTAATACATACATTTTATTAACGTCATTCATTATACTGCTTGTGGAACAATCAATGAGTTCTATCGGTAATAAGTGTAAACTGACGTAATGGGTTGATAATATGGAACTGGTATACTTGTCTTAAAAGGTAATAAATAATGCTTTACATTATAAGAGACCATGAGATGATAAAACTGAACCAATGACCCCATAACCTATTTAACAACAATTGACCGCTATCCTAAGATAATCGTTCACAAAATCGATTAGGATGCGATTATCTATATTACGATGCGAGTGGAAAGCTGGCTGACATTCATGCTGTGGCCGCGACGCTCAACCTTGCTCCAGTAACTGACACAATGTTGCAACCAACCGGTGGGAAAATGTACTCTATCGTTCGCTGTTACGATGCCCATGGGTATGACGCTCACTGGAATCAGCAGTACGTTAACGAATCATCTTATTAGTAACTATTTGAAGGCTCAAAATGTTACATGCTTGACTAGAAACGAGATTTTTTTCCCACTAGATTTATTAGGTTTTGGGTAAAATACAACGCTTTAATAAATGTGGGTCGTTTTTCTATACTACCAATGTCTTTAATTACTGCTGTCGTAGCTAGGAAAATATTTGGGTGCAGAATTGCGATTAGACTGCAACATAACAATTAGGTAGATAGGCAGGGGGAGCCGAGGCTTCCCCCAGGATTGCGTCCTAGATGGGGGGGACCTGAAATAACATGATACGAAGCCTCGATGTATTTTTGGTGGAAACATAATATACTCTTAGCTCCTGGTCCCCGAGTAGCCGCTGGTCTGAGGGGATTTTTCCACTTCATCAACAACGTGAGAATAAAAACATCTCCGGCTCAGCAATCAGGGTCACCAACCACTGTACTAGCAGACCATTCAAATGTTTACCACCATTAATATCGCTACAGATTTCAATACAAAGCTACACGATCATCTCAATAAGAGCCTTAAGGCAGTATTCAACAGGCAATGTATTCGCACTAAAACACTTGGATTCAATAGAATAATGCATTCCCTCAATATTTCAATTGTAGGTCTCAAGTCAGTTTCCCTTTCATTGTGTTTGTTCCATTGTTCTTAGGTCATTGTTTGTGCGTTTTTGCGTCGAATTCATACATCTACATACAAATGATTCACATACAATGTAATACATTATGTTAAATTACAATGTGTATAACATAAGGCGATGATAGTGCAGGTTTACATATATATCTACAATATTTATATTAGTTAGAAAATCATCCATCATCCTTAGGCAGTAGAGCCACGCTGATTTCAGCACGAAAAGGCCGGCTCAACCGCGGAAGTACTGCCCTCACACAGAAGACTATCCTAATAATAACAGCATTCTTGCTGTATTTCGTTCTCGGCGTCATATAACTGCATCATTCTCCGAACCTCCAGAGGCCATGATGCAGACACATCTTACCAAGCCGCTATGATATGGGTCACCATACTATATTCCCTACCCTACTCCTGGATTCCACTCATGCTTTCCATCAGGCAGAGTAGAGTCACTTTGGTAGGCCTAAACATAAAAATCTACAGTCCCTAAGCCTACACTGCTGGACATAACAAACATTCAGAACAAAAACATTAACTAAAAACTAATTTCAAAAGAAAAGATTCATCAAACTAGGCATAGTTGCATCATCATCAAAAACTCATTACACAAAATTGCAAAGACACGCTCAGTTCATCACACAATCAACCTAATATGCACCGACCAACCTCGCAATCGATATAAGCAATTCCGAATAATTCGATTAATTAATACATCATTAAATCGATTCCGCTGTCGGAGCCACCACGTTTAGAAAGCACATAACAATAGACTATTTTCTACATTCAAATTTATCTCTTATGTAACTGTAATTGTTGTTAATTTTGAATGAATCAGTGTCAGAGATAACATCTATGATAAAAAGTATTCCAAAGAGGATTTTGACGAATGAGTGTGTTATAATGGTTGTTGGTGTCAGAATAATAATATCTATAGAAGAGAAACATGATACTTCTAAATATATATAAAGGTGCGTACACATTATTGCGTTGCATAATAGGCCGTGATTAATTCTTGAGATTCATAAATTAGTCGATGTTTTGACTGTAATAAATTGCCAGTACTTATAAAAGCCATCAATCAATAGTAGTATTTAGATTACATTTTGATGTGTAATGTATTTTCTCTGGCTTTTATGAATTCAAAGCTGAGAATAAACTTGACCGTCAGATGTAGTACTAAATGGTCAGAAAAGTTTTGAACCTCAACGTGACTATAGCAGAACTTGTTCATAAAACTAGTAGATATAGTTGTGCAAATTGCATTGTGCATCACTGGCAGAAGTCTTTGTTCAAGGAGACTATGTTAGAAAAATGTCATATGAAAAGTATATGGTGTCATTTAAAATATTATTTAGAAAGGAGTTTTTTTCCTGCAGGGGTACCTTTAAACCTCTTAAAAAAAGTTTTAAAAAACTAAACAAACACGCTTTTAAACTAAAAATAGAAAATAATTATAATGTAAAGAACGTGGGGCGACGTTATTGATATATTTTCAGAAAGCACCCCACGCTTTGTTACATTAAAATTATTTTCTAACTTTTACTTTAAGAGCGTGTATGTTTAGTTTCTTAAATCAATTTTTTTATAAAAATACTACAAAAGACTAATTTCTTTAAACATATTGTTTCGTTTTTTTCTTCAAATTATTGTATTGTTATCGGTCGTCGATAAACCTACAAAGTTTCAACGAAATCTGGCCGTTTAAAGTGGGTCAAAATCGCACCCAAAGGAGTCGGTTACGAACATACAAGCAAACAAACATACAGGTGAATCTAATAAAATTCTTAATCCATAGTCGTCACTAATCACTTAATTGTGAATACGAACTGAGTATGAATATATTCAGTTATGGATTGAGTTTAGCTCATCTATAGATTTTCAGTTACAGTATTCAGAGTCATATTTATCATTAATAATCAATTACTCATTACATACCTACTTCAATTATTAATATTCAAATTTCTTGTAATGTCAAAGAAATGTAATCGTATAATTTCACATGTCTAGTGATTTTTTAAAGAGCTATTTTGGGCATACGCTGGTACTGAGAAAGTATAGCCGAAAAGGTATAACAATCTAAAATGAATTCCTACCTTTTTCAACTTGCCACTATATTCTTTTTCGAACAATACACTTATCCAAGATAGAAGTGTGGCGTATTTCAATGTACCTACAATGTATGTAAATATTTTAATTGTAGCTCACCACTGTATTAACAATGTAGATATTAATCATAAACTCAAGGCGAAATGGCTGGTGTCAACGACCAGCTAGCTTAATTTTGTATACAAATTAACTGATAAAAGATAGATATATGACGAATAATATTTTAATTCATGTACCTATAAAACAAAACTAAGACTGCATAGGTAGAGAATTAGTGCTTAAGGTCTCGAGTTCGATTCTGGGGTAGTAACAAATGTTTGTATGAACTGCGATTTCTACAGATATGTATTTCCCAAAAAAATGAGTATTTAGATTAACTGTCTCATACAAGCAGTACAAGCTCTGTTTAGATTGAGACTAAACGGAGTTATTATTATATATAGTACTATCTGATGCCGGCGGGTCCGCTCGCGTCTTAGTGTTATGAAGAATAAATGTTCACCGATTCTCAGACCTACCCGATGCATACAATATTTCATTCAAATCGGTCCAGCCGTGTAGGAGAAGTAACTAACACGAGAATTTTATATGTAAGAGATATATAGGATACTTGCTGAATTCCGCAGTGTTACCCGCGGTTATTGTTGTAAATCACGAGTAACGCCGTGGAGCGAAGTTAGTCTTAAAATAATAAGCCCAAGTTACTCCTTATATCATCAGCTTTCTGCCAGAGGACAGACAGACAGATGGACAGACAGATAAACAAATTAAAAATTGTATTGTATGTCGGTTATCGCAGTAAAATGTATCCTATGTATTTTCCCAAGGTTACGTCTATATCTAGGCTTAAATTCATCAAAATAGGTTTAGCGATTTAGGCGTGAAAACGTAACAGACAGACAGAGTTACTTTCGCATTTATAATATTAGTATATAGTAGATAGATTTAATGGTAATCATCTGTTACTGCTTGACATAGGCCTCTCTCATTACATAGTCCGTGTATTTAATTTAATGGCCAGGAAGGATATTACGAACGATTAAGATAGTTGCGCGGTACTTTCGTGCGGCGTGGCGACAGTTCGTGCGGCCATTAACTTCCTTTAGGCACTCATTTCATTTTTGCAATTGAATTACAACTAAGGTTTATAATTATTTTGTTACACTTAGTGGGGTTTTAGAGTTACAGAAATATTTATGTATATTTATTAGGAGTCTGATTGTAATGGTCGTTGATAATAATTTTTAATTAGACTGTATGATGATCTAAATTGAAAAATATAAACATCATAATAAAATCTATGGATAAATCTAAAGTAACCTGTTTAATAATCCCTGTGGTTATCTGATTTTTTATAATTTGCTCAAAAACTCGTCAATATAGCTTTTCAAACAAAACTATTTTTTCATGATAATAAAGTATTAAATAAACAAAAATTAAAGCATGTTTTTTTAATCTAGTTTTACGTAATTATCTTAATGACTGTTCATAATTACAGTTACTTTATTAAAACCGAACGCGTTGATGTCTTTTTTGTGACAAAAGTATGAGAAACATTTTAATGTAACTTTGTTTTGCAAATGTTTTCTTGATAAAAATGTATGTACGATGACAGTACATACCTAGGAGTGCAGTAGTTTTTGACTCTGTACTTAGTATTCAAGTGAAACAGTGTCCTGTAGTTAACGTAAGCCCTATTTGCAATCAATGATATTATACTAATACGCAAAGTGCGTTTAGTGCAGTGATCGCTATTGCATACCCGTAATAAAATGTATGTTATTCTATCGTATGTTTAAAGTGCAAAGTTATCAAAGCATGTATGAATTTGTTCACAGTGTTAAAAAAAACTTTCTTTTCTTTTCTTCATTCTACGTCGCAGAGTACTATATAAATTTACATGAAACGGACCTAAACAACACCCAGACTCTGAACAACAGTTTTTGGATCACACAGTGTTCTACCATGTGGTATTTGAACCCACAACACTTGGCACAGTGCAAAAGCGACGTGGCGACCGCTTAAACCAGTCAACCAGCAGTCAAAAGAGAGAGAAAATAGATGTCATATTATTCGATTAATAACGGTTGGCTTCTACATGAAGTGGAAATCAAACCGTATACAATATGTATCAAGAATAGTCACTAGTCATACGTCCTTCGTAATACCAACATAAAGAACAAACACTCCACGACCTTGCCGGCCGCGTCCGAACGTAGCATCGGCAAACAAATCTCTGTGTAACGTCAGCAAATACAACCTTAAGTGAATGAATAATGGTAGTGAATGCGTTGACTTTTGATGTCTTAGATATTTTTTACATATACTTTTACATTATTCTTCATGTCCCCTATCAAGGAAAAATTGTCTTTTGTAGTATTGCTGGACCAACGTGATCTCTGAACATTCAAGAGTAAGATATATAATTATAATTGAGAGCACACCGATAGAATAAGATTAATAAAAAATGTAACTAGTTTAAGAAAATATACAATAAAGTGATAAGAGTATCGTTATTTCCCCCATAAGTAGTAAGTAAGCAAACAAAGGTAAGTTAGTAACAGAATAGGTTCTGTAAGTGGGAGTCATCCACGTAAAGAAAGAAAGTGGAAGAACGAAAGAAAGACCTAGTATGCGGCATAAAAGTGCGAGAGGCATATAAGATGGAACAGGTGTGATAAAGAGCATTAGATCGATAAGGGCGCCAATCATGTTGGCGGTTAGTCTGGTAATTTAAAAAGAAAAAAACCTTCAAGAGAGTTCCACCTGTTACCATTGTAGTGAAGACTCAGCTCAGCATACGCGGGTGGTTTATTTCGCCTGCACGACACAAAGTCGGGTCCTCACTGCAGCCATTACAGGAGATCATCGGAGGATTCAGGACAGGACAACAATGAATTGCTGTTGTAGGCGTTTTTGTTCATTGTTATTTAGGAACCTAAGCCTAAACCTTAGACTAATCCTGAATCGTGATATGAAAGCTATCACGCCGATTCAGAAGTGTTTAACTTCAAAACATCAATCGTTAAGCTACAGCCCACCAGGCTTGTTAAGACAATCCTCGCCTTTTAATAGGTACTGTTTAAAATACATACACACTGTTTAAAAAAAAAACTCCTAATTATTATAACGTAAGCTACAACATAATATGTACTTAATTTCTCTTTTGTTAACGCATATTATTATCTCCCTAATACAAAAAAAAAAACCGCTTAAACTAATGATGCCTTTTGACCTAGAAGACATTTATGTGTTTTTTTTATTCGACGAAAGCTCACGCGCTGTTTACATAAGCCTCAGAGTGCTTTCTACCACGACCTTGCAGTTCAGGCCATGCCGTGACTGATTATCGAGAATGGTTCAGTATTTCGAAACAGTTTGTAAATGCCCTTACTTGGATTGCAATGGAATTTCAACCTTGTAACTGCTCAAATAATGTTCAAAATCTGCCAATTGATAACTGAGATTTTCCAGATAATGGGAATTGGACTTTGAATTCAGAACGTTAAGGTGAAATTTTGTTTTAATTGTATTCTGGAAGTGAATGTCTACAGGCGGCTTATGAAGAAAAATGGTTTGACTTTTCGTATTGCAATTTTGCTGTAATTAAATATGTAACAAATTTGCGTTGCGTTCGTAACAATGGACAGTGTGCGGTTGCGAATAAGATATTATTGATGAAGTTCTCATATTAAACATATGTTAATAGCACAATCACTCTCTTTTAAATGCGTCATTTTATTCCAACATTATTCATTTCATTTCCTTGTTTACATATACTACTTATTTGTGTATGATAAATCCAGGTTGAAATTGCACAAAACTTGTTTTGTTTTGTGTTCGTTTTAATATGCATTCTTAATTCTGTTCACGGTAAAGAAATATTTGTAACCAATGTTCGAAGCAGTCCACTGCTGGACATAGGCCTCTCCTTAGAAAGGAGGTATTGGCCTACTATACCACGCTGGCCAGACGGGTTGGTATAGGCTTGGTTTCAAGTTTTCCTTCTCTTTTCCTGTGCCTATGTAATGTCGGTCGATATGCTTGTTATATTTTTCCAATGCTAAATATGTAATTTGTAAGAAGTCTCACATATGTAAATCGTATCATCATAATCATGAGCCTATTGCATTCCACTGCTTTACATAAACCTTTCTCATTGCAATCTAATCTGATCGATTTCGGGCTTCTAATATTTAGTTCGTGCCAGCCATGTTGCACAAGTCGTTACTCCACCTGTAGTTTGAATAACAATAATTAAATTTGACTTTAGGAAGCTGATCTGGTAACTAAACTAGAAAGTTGACAGAGGCAACCGTATTTAGGACTCATATGGTTGTTTTTGAACTGCCTCGTTGGTTTAGTGGATAGCGTATGCAACTGCTAATCAAGAGGTCTCCGGCTCAAATCCCGGGTCGGGCCAAAAAGTGTTTTTGGGTTTTTCTTAGGAAATTCCTAATAGCAGCCCGGAGTTTGGAAGTTTGGCGGTGAGTCACGCCCGTGCCTCGGAGAGCATGTAAAGCCGTCGGTCCCGGTTGTCATGAACATCTATGGCAATCGTTATTGGGAAGTCAGTGCCCTCAAATTTACTGATAACTAGTTCAACCTTCGAATTTTAGTTCTCCCTTAGGGTTGCGGTGGTCCGATACTAGTGGCTCCGTGGAAAAACTGATATTCAGGTAAGGCCGGTTGAACTAGTAGCCGACCCCAAATAATATTGGGAATAAAGCTAGGAAGAATATGGTTGTTTTTGATAACCCTAGTGATACAGGAACTAGTGTTTTTTACTTCTTTGTTCGCTTTTGCCATTAATGTGTATGTAGTTATTTTATTTATCCAGTTTTTTTTTACTTGTGTAACATTCGTCTGATTAACGTTTTTGGAATTTAGGTAAACTTAAAAAAACAACTTTAACGAGCTGTACTGAAGGAACATGTTTCTTTCTTATTATGATACGTAATATTAAGTTAATATTTTGAGGTAAGAAGTGGGATAACAATTATAAATTCAAGATAAAGATTGATTTATTGCGCACTTTTGCCTGCAGAATTTGCTATCTGTATTTAAAAAAATAAGTACATAGTAATGTACAAAATGGCTTTCCGTTCTCTAACAATATTTTAAACTACACAAAATATATTAATGCGGTTTTAGATTCCAGAAAAAGGTTTATTTGTATTTATACATACAATTTTTTAATTATATTGAAAAAAGACCTGAGCTCCGTGTTATAAAGTCCTTATTACTTTAATCCAGCTTGACATAAGACATGTGACAGATTTACTGTCACACTATTTCATAACATCATATAAATTAACTTATTCTAATATGCCAAAAATGGACACAGACATTACAAGTTATTTCTCAAACCAATTGAATGTCACCTCTAATAAAATACATTATATAATAAACTAGCAGAGTCCCGTGGTGTTACCCGCGGTTATTGTAGTGAATCGCGAGTAACGCCGCGAAGCGATGCTAGTTTAATTTTTTGCTTAAGTTACTCCTTACGTCATCATCTATGCTAGTGAAATTCCCATTAAAATGGATCTAGAGTTTCAAAGATTAGTCGGCACAAACAGACAGACAGACTTTTTAGATATAAGTACTTTTTATACTTTCATATACATATATTAAGTCAAAAACTGTTTATTCAATATTACTAAGAGACAATTTAATTTTATTTGTTTGTATGTATAGATTAACTGTATATTTTATTACGTCATTGATAACGGGTATATGAAATAACTTATTGAATATCTAATCCGGCTTTTTATGTAATAATTGGAGCAGTAAGCCGAGGCCGACTGGTTGAAATAATTGCACATTGCTTCAATAGATGTCGCCTACGCAGCGATCTTCGGATTCCACTTAAAACATTCGAATGACGGAATCCTCTTTCTTTGAATTGTCTACTGCCTCGTTGGTCTTGAGGCGCATGCGACTGCTGAACGAGAGGTCTCGGGTTCAAATCCCGGGTCGTGTTAAAATTGTTGTTGGGTTTTGCTTATAGGAAATTCTTAATAACATCCCGTATTATGGAAGTTTTACGGTGATTCACTCACTCGAAGAGCACGTTAAGCTATTGGCCCCGGTGGTCATGAACATCCACGGCAATCGTTATTGGGAAGTCAGTGCCTTCAAATATACCGACAACAAGTTAAACCTTCGAATTTCAGTTCTCCGAAAAGAGGTCCGATGCCAATCACTCCATGGAAAAAATGATATTCAGATAAAACCGGTTGAACTAGTAGTCAACCCCAAATAATGTTAGGAATAAAGGTTAGGAAGAGGAATTGTCTTTCTTTCATCATTATCTTTTCATAACTAGGTAGTTATGCTTTGAACTTAACAGGTTTTAAAATTAAAGGCCCTGTCAGAGTCGTAATAAAAATTAAAATCAAAAAGCTTTTATTTCAAGTAGACCTTTTCAGGCATTGCCGAAACGTTACATTACCGCCTCTAGTTGCTCGATTACAAAATATCATTCCTATGGCGAAGAACCGGCAAGAGACTCGCATGTTCGTCCTTCTTCACAAATAAGTTCGTTCATGGTGGCTCCCCCATAACCTATACCATGCCTTAACTATAGCCACTAAACTGTGCAATATTTGTGCAATTATTTTTCTATGTATAATATGTATGTATTTACAATAAAAAGTATGTTTATGTATTTATATCAGTTGTCTGGTACCCATAATACAAGCTCTGCTTAGTTTGGGACTAGATGGCGTTGTGTGTGAGGCGTCCGAATTATTTCTTTTTTTTATATTGATATTTTTTTGGAAAGTTAGACATTGTAATTTTATTTTTAAAATGTGTCTCTATTATTATTATTTATATGATTAAGATATTGAAATACTTTTTTCTCATATAATAACTATTATATATGAAGCCGGATGAATATCACATTTGTGCCTAACAATGCAAATGAAACTGCGGGGAACTGCTGGTGTATTATAAAGAGCATAAATAATATACCTTTAAGCTATAATCCTCAGACAATACCGCCAATAAAACAACCTTAAAGTCACGTGCGAAAAATCGATATAATGAAGGCACATACACACAATAACAACTCTCGTATCACATCCGTATTGGCAGCATTTCGTTTGAATGTCAACTTGCCAACTCGAAAACCTTGGCAGAGGTCAATAGTACTCACGTTACTGAGTCTTTCTCGGCATATCTCCTTATTTAAAAACATTATTGACTTATATGTTTTTCGATATCCCTACTGATAAAATCTAGTTTATTTTATTTTCACTTCTCAACTGAAAATCATAAGCAATTGTAAACACGTTCAGGTGTTTATAGGTATACAGTACTTTATATCTAAAGCACCCTTTGATAGTTTTTGGTGAAACCATGGCAAAATAATAGTAGTAATTTGATATTTCTCACAGTAGAGCACATAGTTATAATACCTAGACGAATGATAAATAAATATAAACACATAATTGTTCCACAAAATCCATTTCTTAATACATGAATATTATACAATAATAATAATAAGAAGCCCAAATGGGCATATGCATTACACTGTCATGAATGTGTATGTGTGTGTGAAATTTTGAATATTTTGTTTCAATTCTTAGGTGACAGGCAATTGTTTTTGTATGCGATTTTAAAATGTGTATGTGTAAAGATTTTCCCCCCTAAAAATATATAATATATAATTATAATATATATTAGTATTTTATATCGCGTATTTTGAATAATCGTTCCAATGTATCAATCTATGTATGTTGGTTTTAATGTATCTGTATAAGTGTACATATATATGTAAGTATATATACACGTATATACGTATGACGCAATTGTCTAAAAGTGTGATATATGATTACCTAACTGTGAAGACTTGTTAGCAACTTGAACATATGTGTTAAGACTATAAACTTTAGCCAGAAAGTAAAAAAAAAACGTGTTTTAAGGAGTGTTGGTCTTTTTTGTGTATTTAAACCGGCCGAAGTGACTCTACTCTATCTGATGGAAGGCATAAGTTGAATCCACAGCAGCATATTGACATGGCGGCCTAATATTTCCGCATCTTTGGGCCTCCGGTCTCACACTCACTAACGAAACAGGACAACACGTATTCTAGCATGTTAAGTTTGGCTTCTGTGTAAGAAATATTTATTTATAAATATTTATCTAGTGTAGGTATAGACACGGATTAAGAATACAGATTGTCACCACCCCTATTCATCCCAGGCGGGTGTCATAAAAGGCGACTAAGGAATAAACTACGCAAGACAACATCAATGCAAAGAGAAGGAAAACTTGAACCCAACCATATACCAACCCGTCTGGCCAACGTGGTATAATAGGCCAATACCTCCTTTTCAAGGAGAGGCCTATGTCCAGCAGTGGACTTTTAAAGGTTGTTGTTGATGATGATGATTTATAGACAAACTACACCCAAATACAGAAATAAAATAACATGTTCATCACACAATTTTTTTTCTACGTAGGAACCAAACCTGTAACTTATCAATCAGATCATGTTTAAAGATACATGTTGATCAAATCAAATCAATTTAAACCATGTTTATTTTAAAAAAACTAATACAACGGCACTTTTGGACAAGTAGTCAGTCGTGAAGCTAATTGTCTGTTCCAATTCGTAGATCCTATGGAGAAGAACAGACAAGAAACTCTATGGACACTCGTTTCCAACATAGTTTTGAAAATTTTTGGTTACATTGTTTTAGGTATTTATGGCTGATTGAAAAAAAAAACATTAATCTGGGTCAGGGTTGCTCTAAAATTAATAATGTGGTCGAATATTAGTCTATTTATAAAACAATTTTATTTTAGTTTATTAGCGGTAACCCGAGGGCTTTATTATTATGTTTTGTACAAAATGACTGTCATACAGTAGTTGTAAACAGACTTTCAAATTACTTCGTCAAGGTACGAGTTGTAATTTTGTAAAACAGTTAATAAGATATATTTAAACTTAAATGTAAAAATCATAATGGTTGTATAACGTGATTATATATATAGTATAACCTCAGATTTATACATTTCTTGAGAATTTGAGTTTCTTTCACAGTTGAGGTCTATGTCTAGTAGTGGTAGTGTGCGTCTTTTGGCTAAAATTTTAGCTCAGTTGACAATTTATTTTCATAAACTATAATTAATAAATAAATGTCTATTGATATCTTTATTTATCAATTATGATTTTTAATATCTTTATGACCAGTTTTTACCATCATCATCAGCCTATCGCAGTCCACTGCTGGACATATGGCTCACTGCTGAGCTCGGGTCTCCTCTCAGGAGAGGGTTAAGGCCATACGTGACCACGATGGTTGGTTGTGGGTTGGGGACTCGCAAGACACGTTGTGGTTACGTAACTATTTCAAATCAGCTAAGGCCACTCGGCTATGAGCGCTTGATGATGATATATTATATATATAGAATGAATGAATGAATGAATGATAAATTATATTATACTCTGTTCTTTTAATGTCATCATCGAGGAAGCTTTCGTTGATGGTGTCATATATATAGATATTCACTGTTTTAACGTAGTAGGTTTATGCCGTTCTTGCATAGATTAACCTTAACCATTCCAAATACGAGTATGATGTACTTCCGTAGACTCCGAAAAAAGAAAACAAATAATTTCCTTTAGGTACTTATCTATTATTAAAAATTTTTTTTGAATTGATTATGAATGTGTCATTCAAAATAAATGTAGTTTCCTTAATCATAAAACTTCATGATATCCCTCCTAAAGAATTATCGAATTGAACAGCAGAATTATCCTTGATTGGGATCCCTGATAACAGGTTCACATCGACAAATTTGGATGTGGTGCCTCCATAATTATAGCATCGAGAAATGCAGACATTATTTATCCGAAAGAACTAATCATTTATTCATAATGTTTCATATTTCATTGACTTATTTTAAGGTTAACCCAAGTCATTGATCCTTGACTACATATATACATATAAATAAAATTAGTGTATCTGTATGTAATGTCAAATGAACAGTGTTTTACTAAATGCATATCAAAATATACATGGTACTAAAGTCAAAAAGGTATTTAAATTTTTTGTCTGTCTGTCTGTTTGTTCCGGTGAATTCCTGGAACGGTTTTAGCGATTTTGACGGTACTTCATCTGGCAGAAAGCTGTTGTGCTTACAGATTACTAAGTTCCGTACACCTATTCTTATATCTCTCCCATTTCTCTTTACTATTTTAAACAGATTATAACAATTATATTATCTTGTTACAGATTCACGAGCACATGACCCCAGATGAGCTCCGAAACGTATTCCACGTTGAACACCATTCAATGGTGCCGGAATACCATCTGGTACAACTAACCCACCACTTAGCCAGGCGGCATATCCCCGCAAACCACAACGCCAACTCCCACACGGGCCAATCAAACAAAATACCCCACGAAAAGATATCAAAAGACCATCGATGGAAAACCGGAACCAGTCCACCATCTTTGCTGAATGACGAAATGTTCGTCAAAGCAAAAGAAGATATCAAAGATGTTGATATCATAGGAGATTTAAATAAAACAGTGAGTGTAGTCTTTGATGTGTCTAAATCCAGTGAAACAAGTGACAGTGGCAGTGAATTCAGTGACATGGAGAAGTTAGTCGACGGTCAGGAGTTAGATGTGCACAAAATAGATCTTGAAGCGTTCGGGAGGCAGTTGAAATTGGTGCTTAAGAAGCAAGAGGGATTAGTGAAGAAGGAAGGTTTAAGAATGTGGAGGGCGCATCAGAATGAAACGCAACCACATGGGGTAGACTATGAGGAATTGGAATCGGTGAGTAAATCTATCTTAACAACCGCTTTTTATGTTCTTATACATGATGAAGACACTTTGGATAGACCTCTGAAAGCATACATCTTGTGAATGTGTAAATAACTTCGGTGCTCAAGATATTTTAGAGTGTTCTGTTCATTATAATGAATGATTATGTAAGTTATACTGTTTTCTAGGTCTGCAAAAGTTCATGTAGGAAGTCGTACATTTAGTATGTCATCGAGGTTTGACAATGTTCAGTCATTAGAGACATTGTTTTTAACTACGTGGTACACGCGATTCTATAATTCAAAATTAAGCAGAGCCTGTTTTGCGACAACATTAGTACAAGTTATAACTAAATATACTAGACCACTATTATAGATAAAACCAAGACATTGAACAGGTGACAGCGCATATCACATAGTTCCCTTTGTTAATTTTTTTTTTTTTGGACATCTTACACACAACATCATTTAGTCCCAAAGTAAGCAGCAGAGCCTGTGTTATGGGTACTAAACAACTGATATAAATACATAAACATACATTTTTTTATAAATACATACATATTATACATAGAAAAACACCCAGACTCCGAAACAAATTTTTGTGGTTCACACAAATATTTGGTCTGACTAGGGAATCGAACCCGAGACCTCTTGATCAGCAGCCGCATACGCTAACCACTAGACCAACAAGGCAGTCGAATGTATGTTTGAAATCATGTACATTTGCTTTATGATGTCGCTCATAAATTTAGGTCCTACGTATATACTCGTAGTGTATATTAATGCAATTGACTTAAAATAACAAATGAAAGAGACAAACAGATGTAATTTAAGCACAGGAGAAGGAGATACAATGTTTGTTTTATTTGTATCGAACTGAAAGTGTTTTCTTATCGATACAGATTCCCAAGATAGTAACCTTACGCTGAATATGGAAATCAATCGAGTGAAAAGCGAAAATCAAATCGATATCGGTCGGAAACACTTAACAATGCCGAGAAGTGACAATTCTAATTACAGCTTTACGACACTAAGAGATTGATCGACCTAGGGCTGTCACCATCTATACCAAGCTATCTTATGACCACGGGTCCTCCCACACGTATTTCGGATATAGTCTATGATTCTCACAAATAATGATTATATCTATGGGTGAAAGAATTTTCAAAATAAATTCTGTCCATCCAGAGATTACCCTCAGACAATCTCACAAACTTTATCTCTTTATAATGTTAACTGGTTGATTATATTCCAAAACCTACTGTTCAGTAGAGACACGAAATTTTAAAGGAATCGATCAAGCTGTTTCGGTAAGTATGGCAGCATGACATGAAAATTTTATATATATAGATATAGGTTGTCAAGCTACAACTAAGATATACTTTCTACTGGTTATAATTGACAATTTAAATGTTGCAAAAACGAAGAAAATTCACTTCTTTATAGAGAAGAAGATATAGCAAGTTGATTAATAAAGAGATAAAATTAAAGTTATCAAATATAATATATTACTTAATTCGTTCAAGATCTGACAAATGATTTGGGTTTATATTGGATATTTATGGGCAAAAAAAAGGACCAACACTGAGAAGTATAATGTGTCTTAGGGTCTTTGATATTCAAAATACCGGTAATTTATTTTTTTCTGTAAGTAAATCTTATGCAGATATTTTTACATGCCGGTCTATAACTATTACTGGGAGTGAATACCAAAACAAACCACAGAGGTGTTATTTTTTAAGTTCGTCTTCATTCAACAAACACAAAGAGTTTTTAGTATTTTCACCAACTATAATTAAACCGTCGCCTTATTAGGAATAACGTAGGCAGTCTCTAAATTTGTAAAGAAATCTAAGCCCTTAAGTTGATCCCTAAAGATGGGTGAAAACGAAAAGATCACTAAGGGTTACTATCTGTCCCTAAATCTCAACTGAAATATAGGAGACCTTCGTGAAAAGATTCCAGTTGCTCAAATAGGGGACGTGTTTGAAGAAACTATAGGGATAGGTTTAATAATAATTATACTAATATATATTTAAAGATAATATTAATGTTATACTACTTTAAATTATTATTTCTTTGTCCCTTTTCTAAAACACCAGGCACTTATATATATATACACAATACTTTTCTTCAAATGCTTTTCTCTCCATCCCACGGTTGCCTGTGAGAGATTGCCTCTGAGATAGATAAGGCCGCTACTTGTACTTCTTTAGTGTTAAATGAGACTTATAATTCTCTGGTGTACAATAACGACATATATTATTCATTATTATTAATCGATCATCAATCGTGCCAACCCTATTGAATGAGCCAATTGTTCTTACATGCAGATGACACAAAAAAACATCCACCTGTTTCTATGAGACGGTGAAAGCTGTTCCCACGAAAGTCTTATCTAACCGCATTGTCGCATCTCAATCAACACAGCAACTAGAACATTCAGGGGTTGCGGCAAAACCTACGCGAAACAATAACAGAAAATATTTCTAACACTCAAGATGATATCTCTTTAATTACCAAAATATGTAAAATACTTTTTTTGTAATATCATAACATTATACATATTACCACATACAACAGCTATTTTAACTCAATATGTTTGTGTTAAGTAATTTTGTCTAGATTTTTATGAAGGTTCTGAAAACTGTGACAAACTTTGATTCATTACGAAATGTAGTCAAAAAGTAGGCAATAATTTATTTAGGTAAACTTATCTCTTTGTAAATAAATAAATATAAATATTTTTTTCGGACATCTACCACAGAACATCATTTAGTCCTTGTATTTTAGAACTTGTATTATTGGTACTAGATAACTGATATAAATATATAACATACTTTGTAAATTGTATATAGAAAAATAAAAATATTATGTACTTCTAATTTCATACTGTTTAATAAGTTCAAGTACTTTTAAAATAATACTTGTCTTGCTCTTTTACTGAACCATAGGTGTCAATTCTCACTCAATTTAACTTGATTTTAACCATTTTATTCATCATCATCAGCCTATCGCAGTCCACTGCTGGACATAGGCCACTCCCATTGCACGCCACTCTGATCGATTTTGGGATTCTCGCATCCAGCTCCTAAACCATTTTATTAAAAAAAAAAAAAATTATCACCGAAAGTATTTGTAATAATGTAACAAAACATAAAATACGCGCTAATATGTAGAAAACAATTATAAGGAAATTTTAGAGTCAAAACTATATTGGGTACAAACAGACAAAAAGTATGTAAACTTGAGAGGAGAAGTGACTATATCTCATCCAGGTCGTTCTGAATAAAACATACATATTATATTCAGTACTAGCTGACCCGGCAGACTTAGCACTGCCACAACCGATAAATAGAAGGCCTAAGCTTTGGTTTAAAATAAACTTAAAACAATCAAAAGGAATCCATAATTAATAAAAGAAATGCAATTCATTTTTATACATTCACCTTTTAAACCTTCTCTGGACTTCCACAAATAATTTAAGATCAAAATTAGCCAAATCGGTCCGGCCGTTCTCGAGTTTTAGCGAGACTAACGAACAGCAATTCATTTTTATATATATAATAATATATAATAGACATATAGATTATAAATATCTCTAAGATTATTTACACAAAACCTGGCAGTCTAACGTTTTATATTCAAATGAATACTAGACCGCTCCCTTTACATAACTAATACAATCATTACCGAATAAATTATTAGTACACAACAAAGCAATAAACGTATTTTATATGTCTTAAAAACAGTTCATTTACTGACTAAATTAATTTCAATATACATTTGTTTAATTTTCATACTTTGTGTAGAACAAAACTAAAGCTTTACCCTAAATGCCCACTTTACCCTATCTGTCCTTAAACGATCCTTTACTCTACTCTGCCTGATGGAAAGCATGAGTAGAATCTAGGAGTAGGGGTCACCACCCTCATTGTGAGGGTAGGCAATGTAGCATGGTGACCCGTACCACGGCGGCCTGGTCAGTTGTTCCTGATACATTCTCTCAAAATGATGCAGAATAATTGGTCCACCGGCCACTAACGAAATAAAACGGCAAAAATGTCATTATTAGGATGGTCTTCTGTGTGAGGGTATTACTGCCCCGTTCGAGCCGACCCATTCGTACTGAAATCAGCGTGGCTCTACTACCTACCAAAATTATATTAATGTGTTGCCTCACAGAAAGCTACATTCCACTCCATGTGCCTTCCCTTAACTTACTAGGTAGTAGTAGTAGTAGTAGTAGTAGTAGTAGCCCTTCGAAGGCCGGGAGAATGATGCAGAATAATCAAACCAGGCTGCCATGGTAGGGGTCACCATGCTACATTGTCTACCCTCACAATAAGCATGGTGACCCCTACTCCTGGATTCTACTCACATAAAAAAAATACTGTACTCACACACGTTTTACGCACGATTATCTTATCTAGGCAGAACCTGATCTATGCTAATCATACTCCTGATAATCATGTTTTATGTTCTTAAATACATATGTACATATTATAGACAAAATACACCTAGACACAGAAGAAATGATCATACTCATAACACAGATATAACGTCCTAGAGATTTAATTTATAATAATTTCCTTTAACAATAAAGATAAATATACATGAACAATGAACCTAAAAACTAAAAACCTTAAAAATTATAATAAAACTAGAATATATTATTATAAGGAGTCCCTTTAGGCAAGGTTCCGAAGATACTGGCAGCGTTCCCCCTTTGAATAGCTATACTAATTCTTTGTCCGAGGTAGCTGCCAGCTCTTCGGTCCCCTGTGACGTCGACTAACCTTCTTGATATTTCTTTAAAAAGCGCTATAGCGCTGGGACCCCACGGGCCAAGGGTCTCGACACCGAATGGGACAAAATCATATTCGGAGCCTAGACCCTTGTATTTGCATGCTTTAGCTTTTTCAGCCGCTTCACAAGCCGCACCAGCTCTGTTGTTGGTTCCATGTAGATGGGAAGGGGCCAGCGTGTCTGAACAGGTGGCATCCCATACCAGCACCCGACCCATCTTCCATGGAATCAAGCTCATACCGTCTGGTCTCTTGCCATCGTCTCTTGCAATACAGTGGCAAGGGACCGGCGTATGATATTGTTAAGTGCGGAATGTCTCGAGAAGCGACCTGCACTTTTTTGGCATGACAGTCCGTGATGTCCTAGCTTGTCGACATCGCTGCCACAGGGACATTTATGAGGAGCGCAGACCGGAACCCCAAGCCGTAGACAGGTTGCGATTCGGAGCGTGTCAGGCTCAAGGAATGTTCCTGTATTTGACGAAGGGTACGCGTGAAGCCAGTAGCCGGCCTCATGCGCACCCACGGCCAAAAGCCTAGCACGCGCCGAACCTGTACTACAGCTCAAAAGATTATCAAAAGTCAATTTACAATTTATGTCGTCCCAGCTCCTCTGTGAATTTGGAGAAACTGGAAAACTTTGACCTGGGCATGCAATTAAGAAAGCGTTTCTAGCTTCTTTCAAGCCAGCAATCTCAAAGTTTGAAGGGGATGTCCTTAAAATTGTACTTATGAGATTTGCTGAACTATGAACAGAAGATAGGAAGGCTGGTAAAGCAACACTGGAAATTTTGCGAATCCCTAAACCGCCATAACGGATGGGTAGGGATGCTTGGGTCCAAGATTGCTCGTTTAGCTGCATATTTAGAATTGATTCTAAGCTAATTTTGATTAAGACGTCGATTTGTGTTAAAAGATCTGGGTGGTTCCAAAAGGAGCAGCAACGGAGCACATACGTAAATTTTGGGACGAAAAGACAGAATTTTAAGATACAAAGTGCATAATGTGGACTAATTTCAAGGAGACTAATTTATATAGATCAATATCTAAGTAATATACTAAACTTGAATAATGATAATTGTATGCCATCAATTGAGATTTTTTAGTATATACTTTGCTTAATTTTCATACTATATTAAACCAGTTTTATTAGCTTCCTGTATGTTTGTTTGTAACCAATTTTTGAAAATCGTGTTTTTTAGTTGTTTAACCATATTTGTTTCGAATTATAGAAGTAAAAAATATCCCATGGATTTTTTCCCTGATATACATTTCCCTGATTGTCATATTGTCCCCTATAATAGTATTAATGGTTATAACTATCTTTGATATTGAAATTGCAGCTCTAAGACACGTTAGTTATAAAGTCATAGTTGAAATATGTTAATCAAAGCAAACAGAAGCCCAAAATGGCGGTCGAAATAGCTAGTAAAACTAGTCCATACTATATTTATCGTATATTTTTGTTTGCCTTGATCATTTAAAGTGATCTAGGTTTAAATATAAATTCCTAGACCAAGGTTAGGATTCGTGATTGTTATTTAGGTCGTTTGAAGTTTGTTTTGATTATTAAGTGTAATAAATTGAACTACTAGGCTCTGATGAGATTAGTGAATAACGAAGAACGAGATTAGTAGTTTAGGCACTACAATGGAACATACAAACATACATTTCTATTCTGTCAAAACTATTACACTTCCTTTTAGCTTCACCGTAGTGAAATAGTCTATTTAGGCTTCATTCGTCAGAAGGTCCAAAGTCCTACTACCATTATCAAGTTCAAGAAATAAATCTAGTTTTAACACTAAGCTTCATGTATATTAGGTATAATTCAATAATAGGCTGAATCATTAAACCATTGTATTCTCATATGTATTACCCATAATATAATGATAAAGATAGTTTAAAAACTATAATCACTTTAAAAACTAAATGGAATTGGCCACATTCAGTGAGACACACAAGTGACCATAATTAATTTGAATTATAAGTGGCAACATTATTAAGGTCCAATTGTCCAAGATCATAAATATTAGCATTCTGCAATTCTTCACATAAACTATAAGTGGGCGAAATTTCATACTCCTCCATCCGCATAGTTTTCGTAAAAGGGGGTACAAAGTTTTTGCTTCATGCTTTCAGTATTGAAAAGCTAAATTTTAAAGACGAAGAAAAACTACGCCAGAGAAGAAAGAGTAGAAACTAGAATAAATAAATTAAAGTTTGTATAGTTTTAAGACATATCACATAACGTACGATTGTTCTTTAAATAGGATGAGATATTATTTTAATAATTTAAAGATTTACACATCACACACACACATGTCCGAGTGGTGACGGATTAAGAATACAGAGTATCACCACCCCTATTCATCCCACGGGTCGTAAAAGGCGATTAAGGAATAAACTACGCAAGACAACATCAATGCAAAGAGAAGTAAAACTTGAAAGCAACCCTATACCAAACCGTCTGGCCAGCATAGTATAGTAGGCCAATACCTCCTTTCTAAGGGGAGGCCTATGTCCAGCAGTGGACTTTTAAAGGCTGTTGATGATGACGTTTCTTAGGTAGTAGTCTTAGGTAAAACTAGGTCTTTATAACCATCTTTTATTTAACCCAGCTTTGCCAACTATTTATAATCAACCTTCAACGGAGCTTCGAAATTGACCATTTCTTAGCTAAACCCAACAGAGTTCAATTGTTTATCAATGAAGTCTCTTTTATTAGTGATAAATAATTTTAACAAAAAGGAACCGACTTCAATGAAAAACTATTCCGAGTACCCAAATTGCGACATTGTGCCTATGATATTTGAGGAGTTCCCTCGATTTCCTTGGTATCCGCTCATCAGATCCCGATATGGTGACGATGGGACCACCTGTAAGCTACGCCCATTCCAATGCAAAAAGAATTTTTGAAATCGGTTCATAAACGACGAAATTATCGCTGAACATACATAAAAAAAAAAAAAAAAAAAAAAAAGATTCCGACGAATTGAGAACCTCCTCCTTTTTTTTGAAGTCGGTTAAAAATGTAAATTTAAATGGCGTAGTGATTAATAACACGAATTATAATAAAATAAACATATAAAGAGCTCGGAGGTGTTTATGGGCCTTGTACGGCGCCATATTGTTTTAATAATAATAGAAAAAATATAAAATTAAGAAAATGTATCGAATGGCTATCAAATCTTATACATAAAAACTATATTATATAATATTTATAATATTCATTGATGAATATTGTAATAAGTAGGCATTTATTTGTAAAGTTATTTTACATAAATGTTGAAAATACATATGGATGTATTCTTGAGATGAAATCGATTCACGAGCCGATTAACTTATGAATTTGGAAATTATGGTTACAATTGCAGTTTCAAAAGCTTTTATTAGCTTTCAATCATCCTATCACCGTCCACTACTGAACGAAGGTCTCCTTTGGATTTATTTACAAGTAACTTTTGCTCAACAAAATATAGCTAACAAGACTTGCGTAATTTATTTACCTATAATCTGAGTCAGGATCCTCAGATTCGCCCTCAGGATTGCGGAGGTACAACCGGTTGAACTACTAGTCGACCCCTAAATTATATTGGTAACACAGATCATAGAAACTCTATGATCTGTGATTGGTATAATATAAACGCTAAGTAAAAGATCTGAGTCACTACTCTCCCAACTCAATCTTTTGCATTATTAAAAGAATTACTAAATTAGTAAATAAATTTTATCCAGTGTTTTTATGTCTGATACATTGTGCAAGTTTTTCAGGTGGTTCACTGACTTCAGTTCTCAAACAAACATCTCATTTTATCATCAGAAGTGTGTGTATATTTGCGAACGTTTGTATATTCATGTACTTATTTAACTTAAGGCCCGCGACACCGAGCGTCAGAATTTGTGATTGAACACCCACATACATATTTTACATGCACACAGACGCATCGCGCACTGTCGCATACATACCGTAGCAAGCAATCACCGACTTTCGGTTTTTTGCTTATGTTAAATATCCATCAACTGTTCGCCTTTGTAGAACGTATTTTAATGTCTTACAACGCACGCAATGTATCTTGCCATAACGTAAAGCCCGTAGGATTCATTCAGTACAGAAAGTCCTAATACTTTCTGTATACCAATCGAATGGTCAAAGATTATAAAATAATTTTACACAGTATAAAATAAATTCGCTCGCGTGCATTGTCTGTCAACTCAGATCGTTTTAAATACGCAAGGTATTTAAATACGGTTTTCATCATAATTAAGGTTACCTTTTAAAGAAGATTTATTAATGTTATTTTATTATTTTAAAGGAACACATAAATAAAGCCAATATTGACAAAAGTTTACGAGTTACATAAATTAGGAATAACCTACAGTAATACTTTTTTAATTATACTTTTTTAATATTTCTTTATTATTTTATTTGTGAATAATAATTTCAAAGTAATTTGGAACAATGTAATATTAATCCTTATCATAATAAATACTGTAGACATTTAAAACAATTTTATTCTACATGAAATATATAGAATAAAATTGTTTATTACACAATATTATTTAAATAAATATTTTATAATACGTCAGAGCGTTCATCCAGGTCGCACCCGTAATTGGCCGTAATCTTACACTCTGACTCTCAGTGTAAGATTTTATTATGTCAATAATGTGTGATTAACGATACGTGGTCTTATAGGCATTTAAAAAATATTTAAAATTTGACAAATTATACCCTCCTTTAAAACCAATCTATCCATTGCTGCAAACATCATGAAAATCGGTGCAGTAGTTTTTAAGTTACGTTAAGTTTTGAGATTAATAGACAGGTTGAAGAGGCAGAAGACTGTGTTTTTTTTTTAAATATATTTAATGCAAACGACTTATTTACGCAATAATGTTACTAAAATAAATGTGAAAGTAACTCTGTCTGTCTGTTTGTCTGTTACCTTTTCACGCCTAAAACGCTGAACCGATTTTGATCAATTTCAGTATAGAGATATATGGGACCTCGAGAAAGGACGTGGCTACTTTTTACCACGAAAATCGACACACTTGCGGGCGGAGCCTTGGGCAAAAGCTAGTAAAACATAAATACGACTAGCGGTTTATATGTACATACGTATAAAAGTGAAATACTAATCATCCAAGACCAAACCATTGAGTAGTATTACTTTCCATCATCAGCTGAACATCTTGAAAGATACGACTAAAGGTAACACACATATACGAAAGTAACTCTGTCTGTCTGTCTGTTACGCTTTCTTGCCTGAACCGAACGCCTGAAACCACTGAACCGATTTTGATGAAATTTGGTATGAAGATAGAACTGAACTTGGGAAAGGACATAGGGTACTTTTTATCGCGAAAATAAAGGTAGAAGGGTTTGAAATAGGGGACGAAAGTTTGTGTCGAAGTTCCTTATTATCAAACATAAAATCAGGTAAGATTGTTTAATCTACCCTTACCATGTCGTGTGATATCAACGAATTCCACGCGGGCGAAGCCGCGGGCAGAAAGCTAGTTTATAATAAATAGCAATAAATAAATATTTCAGACGAATGACACAGAATATCATCTACCAAATATTCGTGTGATCCGCAAATATTTATTTCGCAGTTTATAATACATAAACATACTTTTTTGTTATAAATACATACATATTATACATAGAAAACACCCAAACTCCGAAACAAATATTTACAGATCATACAAACATTTGGTCCGACCCGGGAATCGAACCCTAGACCTCTTGGTTAGCAGTTGCATACGCTGACCACAAGACCAACAAGGCACTATGATATATTACAATAATAAATAAACAACTATTTCGAACATCTTACACACGACATCATCCAGTCCCAAACTAAGCTGAGCTTATATTATTGATTCGACAACTGATATAAATACATAAACATACTTTTTTTGTTGCTTACCTATAGAATACACCCAGACCCCGAAATAAATATTTGCGGATCACACAAATATTTGGTCCTACACGGGAATCGAACCTGAATCCTTACTCAAGCAAAGTAGTCGCATGCGCTACTACTGCCCTCATCATTATGAAATGATGGCTACCAGCTCAGATATTGCGTCTAGAATAGCATTACAAAATAAAAAAATATATAATAACTATTTATAACGTGCTTATAAAATTTTAGGGTTTCCCTATAAACTAACACTGAAAACAGCCAACACCTAAAAAAAAAAATTTTGTGGATCTCATAAACATTTGGTCCGACCCGTGAATCGAACCCGAGGCCTCAATCGCATATGCTACCACAGCGCCACCGAGGCAGTCATATAAAATGAATTTTAAAAATCGGTCCACAATTGACAGAGTAATCAATGAATGTACAATAAAAAAAATCATTTAGTTAAACATAAATAATACTCCTTTTTTGAAGTTGGTTAATAATAATTTAAAATATAAAGATTGGTGTGTCTATTCTCAGACCTACCAAATATTATCAAAAGTTACACACAGTCACGTCGTCGTATGTAAACAATCAAATCTCTGTGTGCGTGACAGTGCGTGTGGAGCTAAAAACGAGCGTGCGCTCGCCTTGAATATTCGGAGAACACTGAATTTTTGGATCGCGTGAACTCTGTTTTATTGCAAATTATTTCTCCATACTAAAATGTATGGAACTTTTGCCGCTAAAAATTAATGATGTTTATGATTAAATTATGACTTTCTGGTGAGAATTAATAGAAACCTTAAATGGTTAATCTCTTTTTTGTACTTTTTTCTTGCAACTAATAAAATATTTATTTCAAATAAAGCAACATAATACTAGATTGATTCCAAACAGAAAAGGTCGATTTCGGTGATTTTAGTCACTGTTGATGATTTTTTTCTCGAAAATAAATAATCGTATTAGTAATTTTACTCGGTTTCTCCATAGATTGCTTTATTAAGGAACTGAAATATTTTTTTTACTATCAAATAATGAATAAATTTGTTTCTCTTGTCATAACCGTAAGTGCTTTTTCGAGCAGTTATGAAAACGATCCCCTTAAGGTACGTTTTCATAAACAGAACTTATTGAAGAAGGTAAAGTTTGTTAAGTTATATTTTTTTATATTATACTACAAAAATAAAGTGCCGAAATTGAACTGTTTTTAGGGTTCCGTAGCCAATTTAAATTACAAGTTCTGGCCTTGAAAGTTACCTTATTACATGATGATGACTATTTGAATATTACTCTCCTTTGCTAATTATTTTTTTTTACAACATTTGTAGTGAGAGATATGCATACACAAATTTTGAGTTTTTTTTAGTTCTTTGTCTTTACCAGCTCTAATACTCATAGATTACCTCTGTTATTTTATATCTCTGCCAGTCGACCTAAGAAAGGGGAGGAAAACTATCGTTCATAAACAACCTAGTAAATACAAATGAAAGTAAGAAATGCAAAAAAAAACAGATAGACCTAACAACTATTTATACAATTTTTTTTTACCCAAGCACCGTGTAAACTTGAAATATATTTAGTTTAGTTATTATGGTGTTCCATATGCTCTAATATATATATATTGTTTATGTATATAAGAGGGCCTCATTAACATCTCTATAAAACTATATTTTATAGGTTTATTTTAAAAATTGATTGTATAATTTGACTTAATTCTAATATAAATTTATATAAAAAGCGATAAATTCCGAGATATTAATAAATAAATATGGAGAGTTGTTACATAAATTACAAGAACGATGACAGTAATCTTAAACCGTGAGCTAATATGTGAGCCGACCATATAATTTCAATTTTAAAAAAATAACTTGGGTATACTTACAGATATTTCTTACCGATGATACTAGTTAGCGTCAGTTTCAGTGCTATAGTAAGCTTCTCTCAAAGAAGAGGTGTGTTTACTTATAACTAATTTACATAATAACTAACTAGATTTCGCCCGCGGATAAGCCCTCGGCAGGGCTGTAGCTAGAGTCGAATATAAGGTAGGGCAACATAGGTTACAGGTTGGGCAGAAATAAAAAAAATAGGTAGGATGAGGACTTTTTAAGGTAGGGCATTGCGATTTTAAGGTAGGGCATTGCCCCACAATGCCCCCCCCCCCCCCCCCCCTAGCTACGGCTATAAGCCCTCGTCTATGTTGGTTATCTTGGAAAATAGTAAACTATGTCCTTTCTCTGTCTTTAGAATATCTGGGTACGAAATTTCATTTTAAATCGGTGCAGAGGTTTTTCAGTCGCGAACAGACAGACAGATGCGGCCGAGAACTTTGTCATATAATATAACATTTAGTGATTCTTCTCACGTTTTGAATAGGCTGCATCACGGTAAGTGCATATAGTTTTTGTATGCTTACGTTAAATATATTTATATTTTATTATCTCAATGTTAAGTAACTAAATGACTACCTCGTTGGTCCAGTGGTTAGCGTATGCGACTGCTGATCTAGAGGTCTCGGGTTCGATTCCCGGATTGGACCAAATGTTTGTGTGATCCGCAAATATTTGTTTCGGAGTTTGGGTGTTTTCTATGTATAATATGTATGTATTTACAAAAAAAAAAAAGTATGTTTATGTATTGATATCAGTTGTCTAGTTACCCATAATACAAGCTCTGCTTAGTTTGGGGACTAGATGGCGTTGTGTGTAAAAATGTCCGAAATATTTATATTATATTATATTATATTATATTATAAATATACTCTTAAAAGAAACTCATAAGTTATGAAATAAATTGAAAGAATTTTGCTACTTTATCATCTAAATTATCATCGTATTTTTGTAAACATCTAAATTTGGCGATGGTGCTTTGTCACGGAATAAAAGCGGCCATTTTATTACAACAAGACGACAAGATGTAGATATTTAAATAACAAATGAGTTCCAAAACCGCTTCTTTGAATTTTGACCAGATTACAGAAGTGGACATAACTTTTCCATATTGGTTAGAACGCGTAATATTAGTCATGAATGATATTATGTTTCGTCACAACATTACAAATCTTGCCAAGAGCTGAAATCCTACTAATATTATAAATGCGAAAGTAACTCTGTCTGTCTGTTACGCTTTCACGCCTAAACGACTGATATTTTGATGAAATTTAGTATGAAGATAGAACTGAACTTGGAAAAGGACATAGGCTACTTTTACCGCGATAACCGATATCCGATAGTTAAGTAATTTCTTAAATGTTTTAATGTTTGTTTTTTTACCTATAACGTGGAAAATAAGATTTGATGATTATCAGTTTCTGTAACTGTATCAACAAATAACGCTTTGTTGTCTTTGTAAGAATCTATTACTCCGTGCTTGACAATCCTGTTGCAGTAATTTTAGAGAAACTTGTGATAATATGCTCTAATATTTTAAATGATTCATGTTTTTTATTCGAATAGTATTTGAATCGCGATAGAGAAAAGTTTATATTGTTTACTGTTTTTCTTGCCTTGCCATTTAAATGAAGAATACAATACACTGCCTTTTTGGTCTAGTCTAGTGGTTAGCGTATGCGACTGCTAATCAAGAGGTCTCGAGTTCGTCTCCCGCGGCGGACTAAATATTTATGTGATCCACAAATATTTATTTTGAAGTCTGAGTGTTTTCTATGTATAATATGGATGAATTTACAATAAAAAAGTATGTTTATGTATTTATATCAATGTTTATGTATAAAACAAGCTCGGCTTAGTTTGAAACTAGATGATGTTGTGTGTAAGATGTCCCAAATATTTAAAAAACAATACAGGACATTATGGGTTGTTGATGTTCCGACAATGTTTGTTTGGTTTTACTTTATTGAAAAACCCGTACTTACGTCATGCAAACGCATTATATAGCGATAGTAAAACTAAAAACTCTTTTGTGCTATTGTTAAGTTTATGCTACTACTTATATTGTAAAACCATTAAAACTTTTAGTCCGATTTTATTATACTTAAAATATTCATTTAAACTTAAGATAAAATGGCGTTTTAATTGTGGTTTCTATAAATCTAGAAGACAATGTAGCAAAGTGTCGTTTAACAGTCCACTGCTGAACATAGCCTAGGAGAGCCTTAGAAAGGAGGTTTAGGCCTTTTTGCGAGGAATGCTTTTGGCACCTTACCCTTCGTGGGGTAAGCGGAGGGCATGTGTGTGACTCCCGGGCAACCAGTTTACCTACTAAATCCCGCGGTGGCCTACCTCGGCAGTCGGAAGGAACACCAAGATTGCATCAGCGACTTCTGGTGTACCCTACCGTACCCCTTTACAGTGGTACATCTCGGAGTGACTGTACTCGCCCTCGTTGTAGGATGCTGCTGCCTGCTGAAGAGGCGGAACATCAACGCGCTTTAGATGACACTCCCGGTCGCACCGGGGTGTCACCTGTCTCGGGCCGTTTGCAGCGGTCACATCTCCTCAGGATGTGACCGCAGCGACCCTTAGGCGATGATAGGAGGTTTTGACCCACTATCACAACATAACATATGCATGATGTGATTTAAAGTCGTCTTTTCTCTAGGAACCTAAACTTCTCCATCAGAAAAGATAATGTTAATAGACAACACACTTGGATAATATCTGTTTATTTTAACGTTAATAAAAAAAAAGTCATTAAAAAAATCTTCTTAAAACAACGTATTTACTCTAATCAACATGTAAACAAAAGTTATCGTCTATTGCCACCTTTCTAAAATGTCAAAACTGTCACATTCAGTGACGTCACTAACATAGTCATTTTACGCATGAACAGTGTCAAATTGTGCGAAGTTGCGGTTAAAGTATTTAGTGTGGAACAAAGTATGAACCACAATAATTATTATCTACTTCAATGAGTGGAAATTATAGATCATTGTGCCATGTTCAACGGTTCATTATTAACTAAACCTGCAATACACGTAAATTTATTTTTACACTTAAATATATTAAGGACTATCTTTCACCCGCGAATGAGCCTGCGTCTTTGTCGGTTATCGCGGTAAAATGCTTAAGTGCTTTCTCAGGCTTTAGACACTCTGGGTACAAAATTTTATTTGAATCGGTGCCGGGGTTTTTGAGTTTTTCGCTGTTCGCGATAAACTTGCGACTTTGATAGACAGACTGACGCGGTGGAGGATTTTATTTTATAATTTGTATTTTAATATAAAGTGATATAAACTACTTGACATGATCTGTACAGAGCGTATAAGGATGTCAGTTCAGGGCTAAAACTGTGTGTCAGAATCTTAAAAAATTGCGTTTTAGCATCTCAGCCTGCCTCAGACGAGAATGATGAATGATGGAAATAATTTGACTGCCTTGTTGGTCTAGTGGTTAGCGTATACGGCTGCTGATCAAGAGGTTCGGGTTCGATTCCCGGGTCCGACCGATATTTGGGTGATACACAAATATTTGTTTTGGAGTCTGGGTGTTTGTATTTATAAAAAAAGTATGGTTATGGATTTATATCGGTTGTTAAGAACCCATAATACAAGCTATGCTTAGTTTGGGACTAGATGATGTTGTGAAGTTTAGATGTTCGAAATATTTAGTATTATTATTATTTATTATTTTATTAACCCTATTCTCCCACTTCTGAGTTCGGTTCTCCTCTAAGAAAATGATTTAATAGATATACTGTTCAAGAATTGTTTCGGAGAATCACTATTTCTGTCGGTTTTCATTTGCTTAAAGTATAAACATTTACAAATATTGAAGCCTCATAAAGAGTTCATTACGCATCCATTATTTATTTTATTATTTTATCAGATAAGCCTCTACCCGCATCAAAATTTAATTATCAGTAGGTATAATAAAAATGACAGCGTGCACTAATTGACAATCTTTTGGCGCCTTAATAAATGACAAGACTGACAAAGGCAATTAATTTGAGCAATGGACACAAGCTACAAATCCTAATTAAAGATGTTTACGGATTAATTTTTTCCCCTTTGTTTTAAATACAAAAGATATTTTTTTCGTCGCTCATCACGTTTTGATTTACGTGGCGTTTTACTACGGAAAACGACAAACACGTGAGTAAAAATGATTAGCATTTTTAAGGGTTCTTCAACCTGTTGTTGTTGCTTAAAATAAGTTGAGAAAGATTATTATTCAGTCTTAAAAAAGTTTTATAAAATATATTCGATGATACAGTTTCTAGTTTGTTTTTTATATTCATAATTATTTGGGGACGGCTACAATTTCAACTGATTTTACCCGAATCCACGGAGCGACTGGCATCAGACCTCAACCTTCAATCTTCGAATTGAATTCGTAGATTGAATTCGTTTTCAATATATTGTAGGACCCTGACTCCCCAATAACAATTCCCATAAATGATCATGACAATGGCGACGGACGCGCACCCTAACTTCCATACTCAGGAATTTCTTGTTCGAAAAATCCAACAAAACTTTTGGCCCGGGAATCAAACCCAAAACCTCTTGATCAAGAATCGCATGCAATTAGATTTTATGAAAACAAACAGTTAAAAGTTAAACAAATAAGTTAACTGCAAGATGGAAATAGATACATTCTTTTAAAGTATTTTTTCGCATAGTCCTAAAGGAAAATGTACTAATATTTTGTTATGGTTTTCCAACGGACCTCGAGTAATTCATCAATTATCGTCAACAACCTATAACGTTCCACTTCTGGGCAAGGGTCTCCTATCAGGAGCGGGTTAAGGCCATATGTCCCCGCGTTGGCCGAGTGCGGGTTGGGAACTGGCAGGACACGTTGCAGTCTTGCCGTTGGGTGCTTTAAGCCTTCAACTAAGCTTTACGACTGTTATGATAACAACCGGGACCGACTGCTTAACGTGACATCCGAGTCACGGATACGCTCATAATATATCAGGTATGATGTTTGTGGTAACAACCAGTCACCAATCTAGGTACTGATCGCAGCGTTGTTGTTACCCATGACTCTCGGCCATGAGTCTGTATAAAAACAAACAGTAATGAAGTATTTCCCTAACATTCACGTAATTCATAGAATAATAACGTGACTGCAACATCATGACAAACGCATAATCATTATATTTAAAAAATGTTTATACGACCGTCGTGACAAGATATACATCGTAAACGTAAGATGCACCGCGGAAGTATATAGTTCTACTAGCTGCGCCCCGCGGCATTACTTGCTGGTTTAAAAATAATTCCTAAAATTAAAGTCAGTTAGGCTACTTTTTACTGGTAACATCAGGTATTTGTCAGTGAAAATTACGTTAAAGCCAAAATCGTTAAGCCATTCCGTAGATACATCAACAGCCTTTATCAGTCCACTGCTGGACATATGCCCCTCTTTAGAAAGGAGGTTTTGGCCTACTATACCACGCTGGCCAGACGGGTTGGTAAAGGGTTGGTTGCAAGTTTTCCTTCTCTTGGCACTGATGTTTAGCTTCTTATTTTGTTGCTTTAGTCGCCTCTTACGACACCCATGGAATGAATATGGGTGGTGACACTTTGTATTCTTAATCCGTCACCACACGTAGATTAGCTGGGACAAACTCACCGACAGACAAACTGATATTTTTTTTAATGTAGGTACCGTACCGTACATGTGAATTTTGAGAAATGATGATATTTTTAATTACAAACAGACAAATCTATTTGTCTCTATAGATTAATATTGTTATTATGTATATTTAAATTAACTTTGTTATTTACATTTATAATGTGCACTATTCATACACGTTTTTACAAATTTACCAGTTGATGTCCGCGACTCCGCTCGCATTCTAGGGGTATGAAAAATAGATATGATGTTAGTCCAAATTTCGGAGGAGTTTAATTATAAGTCTAAAAAAATTAACTACTAATTTTGACTAATTTTGACAGGTCTTTCACTGACAAACAGCTAATGACACAAGGAGTTACATGACATTGGCTATACTTTGTCCATTCGTTTATTGTCTTTTTGACAGGTCACGCCTATAAATTACCCTTATTTTTTTTCGTAAAAATGCACTACAGTAATGTCGTACTTTATAGACGGGTAGGGAAGTGGGCAGTGTGCATAACTAAAAACAACATATGATACAGTTCTTGAAATTCGATGAATCGATTAAACGATTAAAATAATCTATCATATTATTATGATCAAAATAATTTGAGTTCATGTAAGTATTGTTTCTGCAAATTTAATGAAATTAAAAGGGAATAAAATAGTATGACTTCAAGATTGATTATTTGCAAGGAAATAAGTCGAAATTTTGGAATTTAAGTTCGAACTTAGAGTAAAGAACAATAACTCGGTGCATTAATTAATTATTTTTTGGACCACTGACCTAAAATGTAACTATGCACGTGTTAGTAAAATTTATCTTTGAAACGCGTGGTTATTAAAGTTTAAATCCAGAGTTATGAGCAAATACATTTGAAAAATCACATAATACTTACTAAACCGACCTTCAAGTGACTGTGTTAGTAAGTTTTCTTTGTTCTGGGCTAATTATATATCATAATAGTGCAATAGTGTTTACACTACTGACATAAAGAATATTATATCGATTGATTTTGATTTCAAATCGAATCGGTGACGTGTGAGGGCGTCACTATTTTCGAAATTTTTTGAACTGTCAAAAAGATAATAAAGGAATGGACAGAGTATAATTCTTTTTATACTAGCTTCGCTTTAGGGCCTAATTGAAAACCAGCGTCAGGCTTCATCTGGCATTTGCTAAACTTGGTCATGTTCTGACACGTTCACAAGGAAATCATCGCTCGGTTGTTTATTTCAAAGTGTACCTATGAGATTAATATGTCTTATCGTGTATGTATCAAATTAAATATTATTTTCTTTCTTTCTTTCTTTCTTTCTTTACTTCTGGCAATTTATAACAATAACCGCGAGTAACTGCGGCACTTAGGTAGTCGTTATATACATATGTTGAGAAAAACACATTACTTTAATTTATTAAAACCTAAACTAAAGCTTTAAACTCATAAAGGGTCTTAAAATAACCTACGTGGTTTGAAAATGACGTTAGGTATATATTTTATTGACGAAAGACAATAAGGGTTTTTCCTTAGGGCTGTTTTTTTAGTAGAATGTCATCGAACCAATCGTACGATGACGCACTTATCTCAGTACTTAAAAGATGAACCGAGTTGGAACTAAGTATGCTTTCAATTTATTTGATTTATGCACAAACTTGACTCTACTCTGGCTGATGATGAATCCAAAAGTAGGGGTCAATATCCTCATTGTGAATACAGACAATGTAACGTGGTGACCCACACTTTGGCGGTTTAAAGAGAATCTTCTGCAACTTTAGGCCTCCGGTCTTGCACTCAACACGAATGCCTCTCACTGCCTCGGTGGCGCAGTGGGAGTGTGTATGCTTGAGGTCTCGGGTTTGATTCCCGGGTCGTACCAAATGTTTATGTGATCCGCAAATATTAGTTTCGGAGTTTGGGTTTTTTCTATGAATAATTTGTTTGTATTAAAAAAAAGGTATGTTTATATATTTATATCAGTTGTCTAGTACCCATAATACAAGCTCTGTTAAGTTTGGGACTAGATGGCGTTGTGTATAACATGTCCAAATTTTTTATTATTTTTCGGTTGATCTTCTGTACGAGGGAAGTACCGCCCTTATTGAGCCAGCTCATTACATACTACCTATAAATACATTTTTTTTTTTATATAAGTCTTGCATGTTATATGGTACCTACGTTTGAATAATTAAATGAAAATCTAATGAAAAGGCATTTGATCAACAACACAACAACAAACAAGGTAGTTAATTTATAATTTTAACAAAAAGGAACCGACTTCAATGAAAAACTATTTCGAGTACCCAAATCGTGACAATTGTGCCTATGATTTTTGAGGAGTTCCCTCCACTTCCTTGGGATCCCAAAATAAGATCTCGATATGGTGATGATGGTACCACCTGTAAGGTACGCCCATTCCAATGCAAAAAGAATTTTTGAAATCGGTTCCTAAACGACGAAATTATCGCTGAACATACATAAAAAAAAAGAAAAAAAAAGATTCCGACGAATTGAAAACCTCCTCCTTTTTTTTGAAGTCGGTTAAAAAGTACATAAATATGTTACTTGCATCACAGAATACATAAATGTACCAGCATGCATCAAAAAATTAATTTTTAACCTTTTTCAATGTTTTCTGTCCGGCAAAAAAAAAAAGGTAACGACTAGGCCGATTTTAAGTTTCTAGACTAGCTTCGCCCCGCAGCGTTACTGCCGGCTACACAATAACCGATAGAAACACCGCGGAGCTCCGCAATTTAAAAAAACAAATTACAGTATTATACTGTGAAATATGCAACACCACGAACTTTGGATTTTATTTCCTATTTAAACATATATATGTATAGGTATATCTTCCGATATATGATCAATCATTTATCATTCTCATCTCCTATCGAACACTCCGATCAAAGTACAAATATAAATAAATAATGATCAAACCTAGGATTATAATCTTAGCGTATTATTAATACCTTTTGCCTCGAACTTGGGATTCCCATATTAAATGATATTTGCCTTCAGTCTTCCGCTATATGTTTATAATAAATAAACAAACAAGCTAGGCAAAGACAATGATGGTACGATGTGACTAATAGTGTTGACCTTTTTCTGATTAACATGTACAACATCTGGATTTCCATATAGTACCTGATCGGACCGAGGCTCAGTAATAACGCGTAATACTGTCAGTAGGAAAATGTAACTATGCCAATATTTCAACCCAAATGGGCATTATGCATTACACTCCTGGGATACAGAATGTGTTTATGTGGGTCTTTGTGCAGTGACAGGCGGTTGCTTTTGTATGTGAGTCTAAAATTTGTATGTGTGAAGATTTCCCCTAATAACTAATATTATAAACGCGAAAGTTTGTGAGTATGTATGTTTGTTGCTCTTTCACGCAAAAACTACTGAACGGATTTGGATGAATCTTCACCATAATATAGCTTATATATCAGAATCGGGATAGACGGGCGAAAGCCAGGTGATTTTAAAAATACATAAATCGTAGATGTCAATGTTTATCTCCTGTCAAAACTTCACAGGTTGCTATGCATAACAAACTTGCATAGCAACCATAATGATAGTTTGTAAATGGCTAATTGAATAATTTTAACAAAAAGCAACCGACTTCAATGAAAAACTATTCCGAGTACGCAAATGGCAACATTGTGCCTATGACATTTGAGAAGTTCCCTCGATTTCCTTGGGATCCCATAATTAGATCTCGATATGGTGACGATGGGACCACCTGTAAGCTACGCCCATTCTAATGCAAAAATAATTTTTGAAATCGGTTCATAAACGACGAAATTATCGCTGACATACATAAAAAAAAAAGAAAGATTCCGAGGAATTGAGAACCTCCTCCTTTTTTTGAAGTCGGTTAAAAAGAAGATTGAACTAGTTGTCAGTATATTTGAGGGCACTGACTTCCCAATAACGATTGCCATATATGTTCATGACAACCGGGACCGACGGCTTTAATCCGTCACCATACGTATCAATTTCTTTTCCCAGTCGAAAATTTACCCTATTTTTGAACATGTCTAAACAATCGTATGTTGTCTTTCGCAAAAGCCTTTATCAATGTAGTGCACTACACTACACAGACAGAATTCTACTAAAACAATGGACTCTTATGACTATGAGTTAGTACGTAATTATGTCGAGAAACATGACACGCCCAAATATGTCGGGGCATTCAAATCACGACACAGACCGTTCCCATGATGTATCACGTGCGACATTCAGAGTTTTGTAGTAAAAGATTAATTTTTTACTGTAAAATACGCTATTAGTTGAATAATTTTATACTTTATGGTATGCCATGTAGATTTAGAACTTAGATGTTCATCTGTTTTTTATTTAACAGCATTATATCTCAAATATATATGTAATAAATATTTATACATATATATTTATATATGTATAAATATTAATATATAACCTAACCTAACCTACTCTTATGTAACACATTTTACTGTTCCACAATGTAAATCTATCTATAAGTATCTATATTAAAAATGAATCCCAATTTCCCTTGGTCACGCCATCACGCGTGAACGGCTGGACCGATTTCCGTAATTCTTTTTTTATAATATACCTTGAAGTGCGAGGATGATTCTAACGGAGAGAAAAAAATCATCATCAAAACAATTCAGTGAATGACGTTGAATCGACTGTTAGACGGTACGAAATTCGCAGGGTCAGGTAGTAAGTAATAAATACATATTTCGGACATCTGACACACAACGCTATCTAGTTCCAAACTTAGCAGAGCTTGACTATGGGTACAATACAACTGATATAAATACATAAATACTTTTTTTAGTAAATAAATACATATTATAAGAAAGCACCCAAACTCCGAAACAAATATTTGCAGATCATACAAATTCGACAAATTCGATATGCCCTTTCATTTGGTTCGACTCGAGAATAGAACCCGAGACCTCATTATATTTGATTAATTTATGAGGATCTTTTAATGCAATATTTACCATATCAAGTTTATTTTTATTTCATTTTACGTTTTATTGCGCTTTGGTATTGAAACGGATATTTTTACATTATTAACATATTCTATTTGCTTTTCTCTGCTTACGTCACTGCTTACTTACTAACCTAACCTTACCTGGAACTATATTAATATTCTTTACTAGCATTTGCTCGCGGCTCCGCATGCTTTTACAGCACGTATACTAGTGGTTCATTCATCCACTTATCCCAAAGACACACACACACACACACACACCCATACACACGCACGTACACACAACCATGCATGTATAAATATGTATAAGTTTCACTATGTTTGTTATGGAAGAGTGGGATCTCCTTACACTAGCAACCCTAGCTTAAAAGGAAGTTCCCAACACTAAATTGTTATATGCTAACTTATGTGTAATAAATAAATAAATAAAAAATGTGTGAAAACTTAACAGACAGACAGACAGACTTACTTTCGCATTTATAATATTAATAGTAGGGATAAGCGCGAGAAACTTTATCCAAGATCTTTACAAATAAATAAAATTAAAGTGCCTGCATGTAATTAACACCTTAATTCAATTTTTAAATTTTTTGTCTGTATGTCTGTTTGTGCCGGGTAATATCTGGATCCTGGACCTGGACCGATTTTGACAGGACTTTCACTGGTAGAAAATTGATGACATAAGGAGTAACTAAGGATTTTTTTTTTCACCAGCTCGTTCCACGGCGTTACTGGCGATTTACAATAAAAACGCGTTTAACACTGCTGGACTCAGCTAGTTGTAAATAAATAAGGTTGAAGTAAATACTTAAAACTTGCTGTTCTATATATCTATAGTTCTATGTGTCTTTGAAATGTTTCTCACAATATAAGTAGCAGTTTTAATGGGAACAAAATGACTAACTGAAATTTAAATGTGGATGTTTAATTAAGTGATAGCAACATGAAATATATCTTATTTGTTTTGTGTCTGGTGTTTTAAAGTTTTTAAGTTAAATAGAAATATGAATTTATTTAAGAAACAACACTGATCATCTCTATATATATATATATATACTAGCTGACCCGTGCCCACTTCGTTGGGCATAACTTAAATATAAAAGTTAGACATATGCTGTCGTTGACTTTTTTGTAGGCATTTTCAAGCTCCACATCTTTTCTCTAGAACTCAAAAATATATCTATTGATGAAAGAATTTTTAAAATCGGTTCAGTAGATCCCGAGATTACCCCTTACAATTTGACAAACACACAAACTTTACTTCTTTATAATATTAGTATATGTATATATAAAATTCTCGTGTCACAATTTTAGTGGCCATACTCCTCCGAAACGGCTTGATGGATACTTAAAAATTTAATCAGTAGGTCTGAGAATAGGACATAAACTTTTTTCTATACCCATAGGTAATAAAGGATGAAACAGATGCTAGAGAAAAACTTAGTGTACACTTCAACGACTCAAAAACCTCTGTACCAATTTAACTTAGACACGATACACAAACCACTTCAAAGATTGTTTTTTTATCTACTGTTTGTATTGCGTCAATTTTGTTTCTCATCATCATCATCAACAGCCTTTAAGAGTGCACTGCTGGACATAGGCTTCTCCTTAGAAAGGAGGTTTTGGCCTACTATAAAACGCTGGCCAGACGGGTTGCTATAGAGTTGGTTTCAAGTTTTCCTTCTCTTTGCATTGATGTTGTCTTGCGTAGTTTATCCCTTAGTCGCCTTTTACGACACCCGCGGGATGAATAGGACTGGTGAGTGGTGACTTTGTATTCTTAATCCGTCACCACACAGACATTTGTTTCTCATTTCTTATAAACATAATTGCTTGAACGAAAATACGTGGCGCAGTACTTACAGCGACTCTGATATACAAATATACATGTTTATGGTCGAAACTCCTCTAAAATGTTTGAACCGTTTTTTTGGTATATTTCATAGGAGTAAGAAAAGGCCGTAAAGATTTCATCTTGCTACCTCCATCCTCTGTTTTTTTTTAAATATGGCAGACTAACGTTTGCTAAACCGACTAGTTACTACTAGGTTATTATTATTTTGAACCGTTAGGGGTAGAGATGCTAGGTTCATGGGGTCCAAGCGCTGGTTCTATATTTAAACAATTAGTTAAGCAACTGATCGATGCTTCGCGAAACCAAAGGGCTGGCTTTTTTTCTAGCACAGAGAGCATTGCATTCTATGTGGCAACGCTGCCAGTCTTTTGGGAAGTAAGCGATGATGCGAGGGAATTTTTTGACTTGTATGTAAATATTCTTTATGTTAATATTGTTGTTATTATATTTTTTAACTAGTTACTTATAAAAAAAATGTATTTTGTCTACAGGAAAATGAGGAGGACGTCGGCGATCTGTACCAGGATGAGGAAAACGGTGCCGCGCTGCTCATTAGAAGACATCCGAAACATGGAAGACTTGTTGTGGTAAGTTACTCAGGATCTAATCTCTTTATAATCATTCCTCATTTACTGAGGATCGTGACTATCCAACAAGTCGGTTGTGGTGGTTGTCTTTCTCCATCTGATGCTGTCTGTCAGCTGATGGAATCTGATCATTTTTATTTGTGAATCGGGTCTAATCCGGATTACCTATGAAATTTTCTGAGTTTTGTCGGTCGGTTAAAGATTTATGGAGTAGTACTCTAAGATCTCCAAAAAGTATAATTTATATTTTAAGAAATAAGTATACGATGTGAGTGTGAGTGTCCGGATTTTGAACTCTTTAACTCCGGGAATTTGCGATTTTAGTTCTGGTTTCCAACTTTTAGGGAAGGCAGCCCTTTTAAAGTGCAAATTGATAAGAACAATTTTAACCAAAGTCTACTATGAGATAATCTTACTGCATAAAAATACATATTTTACACAAAAGGGCCTTAACACGATTGCTGGCTCAAAATCACCAAGGTTGCGAATTTCAAAATCGGTTTTATGACAAAAAAAATTGCAAGCTATAATGATGACTATTAGTTTATACTGTTGCATAATTTGTATATTTTTAAACCTTGACAGGGCAGCGCACAGAATTCTTTATTTTTTTAGTAACATTGCTTAGTAGTAAATATCTTACAGAAAATCATCAATTCGGGAACGTTTTTCTAAGTTTCATAAAATCCACAAAAACCAAACAAAGCACATAATTTAAGCTTTGTTTAATAACTTGGGTATATTATGTGTCTATATTAAATAAGCAATAATGAAAACAATACATTCAAAATTTTCTACAAGCAAAACAAGTCAAAAAATTAAAGAAGTTGCTCTTATTGCGCATACAATTTAAGAAATTTCAAAATATTTAAAACTTTTATAATCGAATGAACGTTACATGTACAGAATAAAAGTTCTGTTATGTAATAAATATATATATATATTGAAATACCTCCATTTATGTGTATTTTATTGAAATATTGTAATGTTCCCGGAAATGATCAACCGTTACCGGAATGACAAAAATGTTCTCGAAATTATGATATTGGTATAACTAGGTAGAAGTAAGGAAATATTTAAATTATAAACAACGGTTTAAATAACTAAGTAATTATTTATATTGCCTCATTGTTCACACTTAAGAAAAACTACTCTTACTATTAATACATTTTTAAATTCAGTTTTAACATCTTCATAAATCAGTCTAGTTAAACTTCTATTACTCATATTATATCTTTTATAAGTTTTAATCAGTTTTTACAATTTGAGTCTTTTGACCTTAAATCACAGTCTACTTCACTAAACTTCTACACATAATACAAAAAATATATAAGTATGTAAAGTAAGAAAATCAACAATAAATTCTGTCACGAACAACAAGTACACTAAAAAAATATTAAAAATACAAAACAAAACTTATTATTTTTCGTAAACATCCATATCATTATCAAAATAATAATATTCTTGACTTTTTTCTTTCTTCAGCATTGGTGTTGGAATAATACTGATTATTTGCTCAAAATCAATATATGATATATCCTTTGGTTCCAGCTTAAATTTTCTAATATTGTTACACACAGATCTCAAAAAGGTTACTAAGATTTCGCCATCATCGTCATCGACACATGTCTGGCAGATAGCAACATACCTGAAGCAAACATTTGGCTTCTCAGTAGGAACTTTAACAAGCAAGAATGTCCCAGGGATATGAGATTTGGATGTATATTTTCTTTGCCATAAGACGTATTTGCTGCAACATCAATCTGTTTATCTTTAATCTGCTGACGACGAGATATTGTCTCTAAATATTCATTGTCCAAGGAAGATGAGCTGTATACAGATTTATAAATGCTTGCTCTATTTTTAAATCTCAAATCGTTATCTGTCATCATAGGCTCTTTGTCAACAGGAGATTCAATTGCAGGCATAAACACTTCCTCAGGTTGAACTGCATGACTCATATTACAAAGGCTAGAAAGCTTCGATAGTTTTAGCTCTTTATGAAAATATTCGTATCGATATAATTGTATTAAAACGTCTAGTACTTTTTGCCAGTACACTTTTGTGATGTCCATTATACCTGGAATAGCATCCAAAGATTTTGGAACGCGTTTTTTTTCCTCAAAAGCTTCTCTCGTTCGGTCATATCAGTAATTTTCTTCACTTTATTCTCTGCCTTTTTTTTCTATAATATTCTCTGTCCTTAGCCCGTTTAATTTCTTTCTGCTCTTCAGTCATCTTATCCAAAAACTTTCTTTTTCTTTTACACTATCCTTTTTAGCTTTTTTTGAGATTGTTTTTTATTTTTTTCTTTATCAGGATTATCCATTATGCTGTAATTATAAAGAAACAAAATTATAAAATAATTACACTAAAAAATTGTAAATGATTTGCCCTTAGAAATAATAATCATCATTCCGAGAACGCAACAGTCATTTCGAGAACGTGCCATCATGTCCGGGAACGTTTCCGAAATGACCGTTCACGAAATGACGATTTCACATAAGCGCGCGCTTTGTTTCGACGGCGGCCATCCAAAATGCGATCTGGGTTTATCAATAGGAAAATATTTGAGGTTACTTTGTTATTTCGTGTCGTAAAAAAAAATTCTTTAATAATTAAATGTAATAATTGCGTTCACGAATTGACGGACCATTGATGTACGCTCTACGAATAATAAATTGAAAGGTACTTACCATTTAGATATATTTTATTTGACGATAAATACTCTGACAGCCTGCTTTGTTATTGTTCTCTTCCTCGACTGACGTTAGACACCAAATGGCTGCGTTCACTTAAAATTATTTTTGATCGATTATCGATACGTTCACTGAAATGACTTGTGCGGTATCGGACAAAATATATTGAAATTTTTTATAGTTAAAAATAAATAATCTTTTAGTATCCTTTCTAAAACTAAATTTTGTATAAAAAATACGGTGTATTAAGTAATGAAATGTGTTAATTACCTTACATTTTTATATTATATTTTGAACTTGTTGCTGAAGATTGTACATTAGGACGCGTTCCCGAAATGATTTTCCATGCATGTGTTAGTTATGCTTGTTAATTGCTTACTTTAAATATTTAAAGTAAGCAATTAACAAGCATAAATCAATATTTATATATAATATTTAGTTACATTAACATAACCCTAACACATGTATATTGGTTTTATTTAAAATTTACTTTATTAATTAGTTATATTGTTTGATGTACACACAAAACAGGTTAGTTGAAGTAATTTATGAATTTTTTTTTCTCAATTAAGTTAAGATTTAAGACATTAAATTGCTAGCAAAGCCAATTCTGCACCTTGGTGATTTTGAGCCTGCTAAGCTATGCGTGTCAAGAATGAATGAATTATAACAGCTCTGTCGCTGTCGTAACATTTGGCGTCATTAGCATAAAACGTCACATTTTAGACAGGATGTGACATGTCTGAATTTCGAACACGTGCCAATGTCAGTGAGCGACTAGCCATAAACAAGATTAGGAACGTGACCAGTTGTTCGTAATTAAGAGAAAAATATCTTAACTTTTTTGATACCTAAGTTTTATTGATTAAATAGATTCTACTAAAATTAAAATGGCAATCTAGTTTGTAGCTAACTGAGTTTTGATAAACCTGCTTTAAACTTTTTAAGCACTTGACTGCTTTTGTCTGCTGTCCTTCAGGCCTTGGGTTCCACTCCTAGGTCTTATTAAATGTATGTATGACCTACAAATATGTGTTTCCGAGTTTGGGTGTTTTTATATGTATTTACAAAAAAACATTTTCGTATTATGAATATGTCATTCCTGGCGACCACATTAATTAGGTTTAATCTGATGACCGCTACAAGAATTAGGCATTTTTCCTTAAAGGAGCACTGGTGCAATAAGCTTCAGATAAGGATTACGGTCCCCCATTAATGAGGTTTATGTAAATTATTTTCCTAGGATGTTATAAAATATCCAATCTGTTGACTAGAATAAGCATCAAATCATGCAATTTAGCTTTTACTTCTATCAAAAGTGTACATCTAGCGTGCTATACTGTGTGACCATAGACACAATGGCGTTACAAATAAGACTAAGGTCGATTGCCCAACAGCCAGCGCCGACGTTCTATGTAGGTGTCAATAAAACGAGGTTTTATATGGCCATTTACGCTTGAGAGGTAGGCAAGTAGTGTTTTATAAACGCATTGCGACTGTAAGGATTGATAGGCTAAAACCATAATAGTTACCATAAAGTTCGTGTATTATTTTAATGTTTCAACTATATAATTTATTACTAATGAATTATTTCTGAGCCCCAGAGCCTCACCGGTTTAAGATTTGGGTGCCTTATTATAAAATATTCCTAGTTAAGTTAGTTTTCTATATTCATGTATGTATACGATATCTTCTTTATATATTTCAAATATTTACCTCAGAAACTCAATAATTATCAACAATGTATCGGTCGTAAAGTTATGAATATGATATCCAAGTATTCCTTGTGAGCTATGCAATTAAATGGCCACAATAATATACCCTTTTTACAATGTACACTTAATTTTAATAACCTCCTAGCTGTGTCCCGAAGTGTTACCCGCGATTGCAAATCTCGAGTAACGACGCGGAATGAAGCTAGACTAAAAATAGCCTAAGTTACTCCTTGGGTTAGCAGTTTTCCGCCAATGACAGTACCATCACACAGACAGAATACAAATAGAGATAAAAAAAAATATTTTTTTTGTGTACCTACTACATAAGTTACGTATTTGCTTTCATATGTATATAATAAAAAGCTGTTAATTTGATATTACATACAGAGTACAGACCCTTCAATTTAATATATATGTAAAGATGAATAAAACAAAGTATAAAAACATAGTAGAAATGTCAAGTAACAAGCATTTTCCCGCCAAACACTTTTTTTTTATCTAACGTTCATGTTGACATATTAGATAAGGGCAAAAATAACTATTGTCTATAGATACTAATTCATTGTATATTGTTCAACAGGAGGGTTCTATTGGACATGACTTAGTGATAAGGCCCATACCGGACTCGATGACCACAGCTGCGCAAGACGACGAAATGTTCATGGACCCCTCCAGCATGGGTGACATGGTCTCTATAGACACAGGACTGCCTCTTGGTAAGTTTATTAGCACAAAAAGTGACTTTTGATTTATCTGTTGCATACTGGTTCGATAAACATTTTTTTTTAATTATTTCCTTATAAATGAGGATCGCGGAAGAGGTTCCTTTTAAATCATACAGTAAGACGCACAAAGCCTGAATATTTACTTTGTTATTTAACTTGATACTAAGAACAGTCCTATCAACCTTCCCGGTAGTGACAGGAACCGAGACTATGTGTATTATGAACACACTTGAGTACATTATTCTGTACCTGACTAAATTATCACTTTCAATCACCATTTCTTGCTATGTGCCTAAGTAGTACCTATTTATAAATGTCTTCGTTGCTTAGATTTTTTCAGTTGGCCAGTACTAGTGGTAACTGCTAATTTCCTCATTTCCTAAATCAATATAACGTTAATATTAAAGTAACATTTGTACTTATAGTTAGTAGTAAGTACATTTTTACACTATTCATAAATCAGTAGAGCCTACAATCGTAATTTTGACCTTCAATAGATTTTGGTTTTCCTTACTTGGCTAACGCAGCAATAAAAACATAAATTAATTTTTTTTATTAAAATCTTTCTATATTTGTACATGCACAAATATTTACTGATTAGCATAGGAATAATATGTTGCTCTGATTTAATATGAATTTAAGGTCTTACGCCATATTATTGAACAGTAGAATAATTCACAATATTAATAATAAAAAATATATTATTGGATGCATTCATTTATAAACTTTAAATACACAACGTAGAGAAACTTTTAAACTTAACAATCATACTTTTCGAAACATTCGTAATGTCAGAGATAATTAAGAATGCTAGATGTAGGCCTATGTTTCTGTTGTAAGTATATTAATTAAATACTGTTTTGACATTTCAGTAAAGAGAAAAAGTGAAGATCAGAATACATTACAGCGCGCCTTGAACGGAGCTCAGCATGTAATTATCAAAAGAGAACCCACAGAGCATGACCACCTAAGCGATTACGGTAAGCATCTATCTACTGACTATGAGGGCGCGACCATCGCCTTAAACACTCCGTAATACCAGGCCTTCATAGTTACCTAAACGGTCATACCCTTGCGAAGATCATTTTCCACTTACATGATTCATACTGTCAAGATTTGGTGTAGACAGGAATTGAAAACTGAATACATAGAAATGGAAAATTTCATAGGAAATTGTATCAAAAGTCAAAGATAAATCTCGCATATGAAATGTACTAGGGGTCGTTTCTGAATTTTAAAAAGATTTTCAGAAACTCAGAATATTATGTAGGTAACGATTTAATTTCTCCCACTCTGAAGGATTGGGTTGCCACTTATTTTTTATTAGTTATAAAACGTTATATTCCTAAGTATACCTGTGGCGTAACATAATATGATATAATTTTGACCTCACGGACGAGTATAATTTATTCTGTAAATTGTTCTTAAACTAACGTTTGTTTTATGATTATAAAAATGTTCTAAGTTGTTTTAGGTATCAAAATATTTTAATTTTCATATTATGTGTGATTTTTTTTTACATATTTCGTAACACTGAAGAGGACCTATATAAATCAAGTTGAACTCTAAAACAAATTTTGTCTTTTTTTACCGAAATGTTGCCATGTTTATTTATAACCCGGTTTCGCACAGCTTGTGTTTTTGCCATATTACTTAACAAAATATTCCAAGATGTTTTACAATTATTAAAATATAATTTATGTCAACAATAGCGTCAACGCTAACAATATTGAACGGTTATTTATTATCTATGATCCATTCGACACGTGTCTGCGATATCGACTAGTCACAGTAGTCACGTGCATTCGCACCTACCAATTACATTATCTCTGCTAATCGATTATGATAATTATACAAGTTTTCGAATACATACCAACACGTCTCTCTTTTATAGTTTTCTTTCTTGAATGGACTCCTAGTGGTGTTTCTGTTAAATTTAAAAACCGATTTCGTTATTGCCTACTGTATGGGTAGTAGGTACTATCTTAAGTTTTAATCTATAAAGAATGTGTCAAAAACCTAGATATGCATTTAATTACCGAAATTTATTATTCGACTACCTAACGTACTATGACATGACAGATAGTAACATGCATATTATCAAAATTATTGGCAGGATTGCTAGAACTAGTTTTAATCTACGACTTCGTACGAGTTAATTTGCTAATTATTTTTTTCTAATACAAAATGAAGTTCACGTAATATATAATTGTATCTAAACCCTCTGCCAAATGATCATCCACATAAACGGCTGAGCTGCAGCCATTCTTTCTTGATCCAGTTGAAAACTTAAATTGATCTAAACTATCATTTATAAAACAACTCCTTATTAACCTAATAAATATTTAGAATATAACTTAGTGAGAAACTAAAACTTAATATAACTATAAATTACACCACCATACATAAGATTTTAAAAATTATTTAATAAATAATGTTGATAGTCGATTTCGGCTGTTAAACGATTAATTTAATCGAGTAGGTCAGAGGTCATGATATAACTGTAAGAATTAGTCGTAAATTGTATAATATATGTAATGACATATCATTTCTTAATATATTTAAATATTGCATGATATTAAATTCTGTTAAAACAATGGTAATCTTATGTATAAGGACACAGGGCTTTCAACTTTGAACTATGTCACCTCAAAGCCTTGAGTTAGTTTTTTATTAAGTAATAATTGGGACATTGATTCAGAAATTGTGTCAAATTAAAAACAATTTTTCACATTTCAAGAAAGATATAAATCAAATATTTATGGTAAAAAAAAATGTTGATACTAACTGAAATTTGTTAACCCTTAACTCTCTCCTGATAGGAGACCCAAGCCCGGACATTAAGGGTTGTTGATGATGATTATTCAAAAGTTTTATAACTGAATTTTTTTATGTCAACTAACTACCTAAAGATTTTGCTAAATTTCTAATCCAAATTTTTTAATTATACTTTACGACAGCAACATAAGAAAACATTGCAAGAAAGATTAAAACAGCCAAGATAGTAATCAAACATAAGTTTGTGAAGAATTTTTTTTTTAATGATCCAAAAAAGCTTACAAAGTCCCCACGACACAGGACATTTACTTAGAGCGCAAATTGTCTTTATTTTAAAAATAGGTACTTATACACAAGTGTCTTACGAGTACTTGCCAAAATTAATAGGCCAATAAATAAATAAATAATAAATAAAATAGCTTTATTTATTCCACAAATTATTACAATTTCATTAATAGTTAATATAATTTAATTATTAAAATTTAAAATGAGACAGTTGAAATCATTTAATATAATATAAAATAAATAAATATTTTTTTTTTTTCATACTTAACTTGTGGACCCCCTCAGGGTAAAAGCCTCCTCCAAAGAGTTCCATGATTCCCTATTTTTGGCGGTGGTCATCCAGTCCCTTCCTCCACAGGCTATTGGTCCGGACCAATAGGCCAATACAGTTCCATTAATTATTATTTATACATAAGCCTTTTGTCAATAGCCCCTAAAAAGTAGGGGTGAAGTCTTACAATATTTAAATCTGTCTGTTTGTCATTGGTCTGTCAGTTGAACTCAGTTGATCAGCTGTCTGTTATGTCCACGTGACTAGCTGATATTGACAATACGTTACGTACTTAGGTATACCCAGTCATGACACCCTGCGGTACCTAATAGAGATTCAATAATGAATTGAGATAAGATCAACACGAAACAGGTTACAGAATGTCAGATAGGTTAACCATAATATTTTATTATTAGAAGTTTTGTGATGATTGTCAAGTACCTGTGTAGGTATACTTACCTGTTTATTGAGATTTATACCTCAATGTTCAGTCAAGAGTTATATTTGTTTATTTATTACTAGCTTTTGCACGCGGCTTAGCTCCTGTATGTATGTCGGTTACCGCGGTAAATGGTAGTCTATATCCTTCTTTACGGTGAAAATGTAACAGACAAATATTTACTTTCGATTATTTATTATTAAGAAGAATATAAATGTTTAATAATAAATTACCTCACACATATCATACAAGGCAGCCTGATCCCAAACTAAGTAGAGCCTGTACACAACAAACTGTACAACAGATTGCTGATAAATATGCCTACGTGTGTTTCTAAAATGAATATCATAGATCGAGAAAAGGACTCTGAATATTTAGAGGACACTGGCCAAAGTATATGTTATCAATATTTAAAAGGATATCATACCCTTAAAGATAACACACAGCTAATAAAGTTACAAGTATTTTTTCTTGAAGATTATGTTTTATCCACTCTAATATAATCAAACTATTATGAAGTACGCAAATTAAACAAACTTTTCTTGATTAATTTATTCAAACATTAGCTGAATTAAAATTACAAATTTTCGGATTTGAATAAATTATAATTACTTTATATATAAAATAAAAGCTTAACGTATTGTGTTTTCTGTTTAAAATCTAGTTTTTCTTACAAGAAACGGTATTGCGTCTTGTGACCGGGGTCGTAAGGTCAGAGTATAACGTACGTCATAATTTATTTTAATTTGACGATAAGAAAAAGTTTATTATAGTAATTCGACGGGTCTTGAATAATCTATAATCAGGAAAAACCGATTGTGGTTTCTTTATATATTTAGGTATGTACACAGGTGCACGACAAGTTAGTAATGAATGGTTTAGTCGATTTTATTCGGATGAATTTTTACTATATAAATAGCATCGATTAAGAATCGATTACTAAAATTACTACATATTAGCAATAATTATGTTTTTAATAAAACGAAATAATTATATATAAAAATGTAACACAGAGATATTTTAATAATGATTATTTATTTATTCAAATTTAAATCGGCAGTGCTCTATTAGTACCTACTATATTCCTATAAATATAAGTTATCTGCTAAACTTATACTGTAGAAATATATATATCATGAGTGGTTTCATAAAACTATAATAGTAATGAACTGTATATTTTTAAACTAAAAGCAAACTGCTTCTGATGAAAGAACTAGGTACAGCGTTTTTATAATGTTTAGGTCGTTTATGTCGTGTCTATTGTTTTAATGTTTTTGAAGCTGTCTCATTCTTTTTTACGGATTTAAATTACGGACTTAAATTACTAAGTACTTTTGAATATTCTACATAGTTGTCGAATGACATCAACAAAGATATATTCCTAATAACATTTGGGTCGGCTACTAGTTCAAACGGTCTAAAAATGAGTTTTTCCACGAAGCGACTGGCATCGGACCTCATCAGCGTGTAGGTAGGTAGGTAAATATCCTCTAAATAGTAGCCTATGTCATGTGTTACTCTGATATATAAGCTATATTACTGTAAAGTTTCATCCAAATCCGTTCAGTACCTTTCGCGTGAAAGAGCAACAAACATACATACACACCTAACAAACTCGCGTTTGTAAAATTAGTAGGATTACTTTTGATTCAGAAAAAAATAACTTAATGCCTTATAAAGGATAAAAATAATACGTCTTTACTCAAGAGTCTTATTTTAATCCTTTCTACATCGAGATTATATTAAACCTTATATTGTATTGTACGATTATATTGTACGTAGTACATAATATCTCGATGTCCTTTCTATACGTTGACATTTTTAGGTTGGTATGTTTAAAATATTATGCTAGATATAAAAATAAAATAAATTACCCAGGAATCCCTAGCAGTTATTCCATGGTTTTAACATTTGAAATTCGTTATTTGTCACGTGTAAACGATGGGGAATGTCATATTTTGAATGCGCATTGTGATTTTAATTTTGAAGCGGATCTAGAATCACAATCCAAAAAAAACAATTAAATAAGACAATGACCGTTGTATTTATACTTTTAATATGTTATTCATTTTTTTAAATGGGTAGGTAGATAGACACATCCACACGAACGACTCTGGTATTTCTAGTGTATTTTATTAAAAAACTAGCCAAATCCTGTGGTTTTGAGACTTATGTTAGGTAAGTACCTACCGGCGTCGGTGGTTGCCGGACGCCGCCTAAGAGAGGCACCCTGGACTTCTCCTCCTCCTAAACGGAGAAGCGCGGAGAGGGCACACTGTGTGGTTTTTAGTCGGTTCAAGTCCGACACACCACCCCGCCGTATCCCCGGTGGGGTGACGGTCCATGATGATTTTCCACACAAAAATAAAAAAAAAGGTAAGTATAAATACCTACCTATATAATATAAATACATATTTACTAAACCCCGAAATAGGCATTAGTCATGTCGATCGCAAATAAAAACAAAAATAAGTACTTAACTATCTGTAATTTGAAAATTTATGTAGATAGGTGTTATTTATGAGACAAAACATATATTTATTGAATTGAATACTTTTTAAATGACTTTATAATGTCACCCATTGCGTCATGATGAACAGGCACTAGGTATTTCTTGTGAATTATAACTGAGTCATAGATTGATGAACTGAGCGAAATATTGGAAATATGGCTGCTTGTTACTCAAATATGCGATAAGGAACCATTAATTTATTACTGGCGATTTTTACCAGTTACCTATCGATCTCATATAATTATAGGAAACAATCAGAATACGCGGGGGAATAGGGGGAGGGGCCCCCTCGTTTAATATTTATCACGTAAGAATAAAAAAGCTTTTTATATCTTTTGCTGGATTTGATGTATATTTTCAAAAGTAACAATTTTTAGCAGTTTTCTGTTCGATGGAATAACCTGGATATATTATAATCACCACTCTTAACTTTGCTTATTTTGTGATCTTACGTAAGTACTAAGTATTAAGATTCCCTCCCACCCCCTTATGAGAAAAAATAAGATACGGTCTACCCCTCCACCCCTAACTCTAGAACTATTCCAATATATTTGTCAGCAGTCTGCCACAGTTAAGACTTTGACAAAATCGATACTAACACCCGTGAAAAGCAAAAGCTAATAGATATATTTTTTCGTTTGTAGCATTCATGGAGCCCGATCACCTCGGCAAGCGCTTCAGAAGAAAACGCTCAACAGAGGCGCACTCCAGGCAGAAGCGGGAAGCACCTTACGTCATATATCCAGAAATTCTTGTCATCGTTGATTACGATGGCTACAGGTATATAGTGGTACTTTTTAGGGTTTCGTAGCCAAATGGCAAAATCCTTCCTTCCTTACAGTGCCTCTCCATTAATGGAGGTTGGCCGTCAGCTCTGCATATTCCTTTCTGTTCTTAGCCAGACGAAACAGTTCTTCTACGCTGGCGATCCCAGTCCATTCTCTGATGTTTCTGAGCCACGATTTTCTTCGTCTTCCGACGTAAAATACGGAACCCTTATAGATTCGTCATGTCTGTCTGTCTGTCTGTCCGTCCGTATGTCACAGCCACTTTTTTCCGAAACCATAACAACTATACTGTTGAAACTTGGTAGATGTAATCTGTGAACCGCATTTAGATTTTCACATAAAAATAGAAAAAAACAACACGTTTTGGGGGTCCCCATACTTGGAGCTGAAACTCGAAAAAATTTTTTTCATCAAACCCATACGTGTGGGGTATCTATGGATAGGTCTTTAAAAATAATGTTGAGGTTTCTAATTTCATTTTTTTCTAAACTGAATGGTTTGCGCGAGAGACACTTCCAAAGTGGAAAAATGTGTGTCCCTCCCCCTCCCCCCTTAAACTTCTAAACTAAGAGAGTGATAAAACCAAAAAAAAATATGTTGTACATTACCATGTAAACTACCACCGAAAATTAGTTTGAACGAGATCTAGTGAGTATTTTTTTTAATACGTCACAAATCGTAAACCGCAATTTACCTTTCATTCAATCAATATACTATTAATAAAACATTGATCAAAGTCACAACGAACTACAAGAACTTTTATATGATGTTACTTGCTGCTGCGGAACCCTTCATGGGCGAGTCCGACTCGCACTTGGCAGCTTTATTATATTTAGGCCTATCCAAGTCACTCCACACAAGTGTGAGTTCTGTACTGCGTTGTCTGCATTCACAGTGAGTATGGTGACCATTTATCTTGGATTCTACTCATGCTTTCTATCAGGCAGAGTAGAGGCACGACTGGCATCGGACCTCCGCAACCCTAAGGGAGAACTGAAATTCGAAGATTGAACTAGTTGTCAGTATATTTGAGGGCACTGACTTCCCAATAACGATTGCCATAGATGTTCATACTTTGGTACTCGCATATGATAAATAAAAATCCAACGAGCTCTCACAAAACTCATATTAACCCATCTACGTATTAAACGTATTTTACCTCACCTAATAGACCGCCGTATAATGAGACGCTTATGCGTCATTATGCCTCCGGTCTCCCGCTCAACGAAACAGGACTGCAAGAATGGTGCCATTTTTAATCGACTAAATAGTGTGTGTGATTCGTCAGATTTTTTTTTTTTAGTTCAGCGATAATTTCGTCATTTATGAACAGATTTCATAGATTGTTCTTTTGTGAGAGAGTAGTACCGCCACAGTAGAAATGGCCCATATGTGCCAAAGATAACCCCTCGCATCGTAATAGAGATAGGTAGGTACTAAACATTTTTTTTTTATATTAACAGGTTACATGGAGGTGACAATGTGCAGATCAAACGATACTTCGTGTCATTCTGGAATGGAGTTGATCTTCGATACAAACTGCTCAAGGGGCCCAGAATACGGATATCTATTGCGGGTATCATTATATCTAGGGTAAGTAGTTTTCAGACCAAATTCATTCTTAACTCCAACAGAATATGGTTGATATTTGGTTGTCATAACATAGACATTTTTTGTGTAAATATAAGGGACTTGAAAAGGAAGCTTTATTCCTGTATTAATAAAAACTACCTACTTATTTTTATTACTCCACTAAATTGGGAAAAAAGCTGTTTAAATACTATAAACTAGGCATGCTATGTATCACAGAAACAATGAATATAGCGTACATAGACGCGCAGACCTTAAGGATTTCGTGTGCCTATTCCAAGTGGGGTCTCTTTCCCCCAGTTTAGTTCGTAGTTGGCGGCGCTGTCGTCTTAATTCACTCATTCACTCAATCTAACTCACGCCTCAAAATACAGAACTATTGTTTATATAATAATTATTGACCTAGCCTAGTCAAACTATTGTTGTTATATATCACAGGCTTTCTGCATACAAAATCGGTCCAGTCATTCCAGCGATTATCTGGGACAAGAAAGACACAGACAGACAAAAAAAAACTTTTTTTTTTAAGTTGTAGGTAGGTTGTATTTACTTTTTTTTTATTTAAAATTAGAAACAGACAATCAATCAATCTTATTTATTTGTAAGGATTATTTAATATTTACATAGCTATTGTTTCCAGTAATTAACAAGTTGTTAGCTTAAAATTGACCATTTCATCAGTTTCAATACATAGTTCTTCCAGGAATGTCTTCTTGGATTTTGGGTAGCCCTCCAGAATAGCTTCAAGCATATCATTGCAAGTTCTTTTGCGTTTCCTGAAATAAATACCTCTAGAAATACATAGCATCATAAACAACTACAATCATTTTTAAAGGGACACTATTATAAATTACTTTTGTATGATTTATTAATCATTTACCTAAGTTTGAAAATAATAATCCATGAGAACTATCAAAATATTAATCTATAATCATAAGTTTATCTAAAAAAGAACTATTTTTTTTCTAGAAAGATTAAAAATTAATACAGAGATTTTTACAAGTTTAATAATAATTTATTAGCCTGCCTATACATTAGTTTGTTTATACCTGCCGGCCTTACATTCTCATAATTATTACCTTTTTTATTCTTCATTCCTTTTGCTGGTCAAAGGAGGTTGATAATTAAATTACTTATATAATTACCTATATTCTCTTAATAATTTATCATGCTCATCAAGTAAAATTTTCTTTTCTTCAGCACTTATCACTTCTGTCGAGTTTCTTAACAATTCTAATTTCTCTTCGTAGCTTTTTGTTTTCTTTTTTATCTCCTCTATTTGTACCTTTGCTGTTTCAGTTGTTGGTGTAGATGTAAGGATTTTTAAATTCCCTTCTGCAGCTTTTAAAGTAATACACTTTTCTGACAATTCTTCTGTGATGTTTTTTATTTTTGTGTCATAATCTAAAAAAAAGATAAATATTAAAAATATATTGATGCTAAATGACTAAACATTTGCAATATAAAAAAACTAAATATGTTTTTACATTCAATTTTTGGTCGGTGTATGTTATTGGAGTTTACTAATAATAATTAAAGTAACAAACCTTCTGCATCACTGTCATCTGCAACGTTACTTAACTGTATAGCGGCATAAACTTTTTGTTTTCCATACAATTTACACTTTATTTTTCCCGATTCACTCAAAGTATCTAAAGTTTTCTGTATTACACCTTTAGTAAAAGCTCCACGTAAATTAACCGTCACATCTGCACATGAGTATGGCCTATTAGTATCTACTAAGTACTTTAAAACAGCTTCAGAAGCCATAATAATATTCTATTTAATCACACAGCAGGTAAATCTTTTTAAAATCCCGCCATTGTTTTGACGCAATGCAACCCGCCAACCGCCAACATACCTATTTGATTTTTTTTCATATCTGGAACATAGTTTTTTAGTTATTTGTCATTATATTATTAATAAAATAAAAAATAAACATACATTAAGATTCATATTAATGTATGTTTATCTATCTATATAAAGCTATCACATTAAAGTCGTGTAAATAGATTTCTTCTTACTAGGTAGATAGTATATTTACCTACCATAATATTAGAACTGATTAGAACTTAACGTTAAATATTTGAACAAACTGTTAATGTTTATCAAAATATCATCATCATGATGATCCAAACACTAGGTATATGTTAATGTGGAGTGTGGACACTATGATGAGAAAGCTTGATTTGGCTCCGTCATGGAATCAATTTGTATAAATTTAGAACACCTGCAATATTAAAGAGATCAATGGTAGTTAATTGATTGCTATGGTATATAATTATTATTAAAATACCTACTATTGAGAAGAAACACAAGCAACGTAACAGAACCAGTTTTGTTACTAACTTGCGAAATTTGTAAATCTGATTGTTCAAGGTTAGGAAAGTTACCAAAGCTACAAGACTGTGACCTTTATACCTCAGTCACACTAGTCTTACTCTTAGGGACCCGTATTGTTTAGATTTTAATAATATGTTTTACCTATAAATTTATGTCTAGGTGTACAATTTAATAGATTGAATTTATTTTCTGGTTTGGTTTGATGAACTTCCATTTCTATCATTAATCAATCGTCTCAGTGAGTCATAAGTAATAAAATTGTAATGTAATTTCTAAGAAGCAGAAAGTTTTGCTTGGCGGTTTTGCTAGCGTAATAGTAGTTTTTTCCAAATTAAAAAGATATCGTTTTATTTTTTGTTTTAGGGTCGAGATGCTACTCCATACCTAGAAAGAAATAGGGTTGGGCGCGATGCCATTGACTCCGCAGCAGCGCTCACTGACATGGGCAAGTATCTCTTCAGAGAACGACGACTGCCTGTATACGATATTGCCGTTGCCATTACTAAGTGAGTAAATAATTTTATAAATACTATTATTTATTGTTACCAAAATTGATGATGTTATATCTTATTTGTCTATGAAATTATGTTTCAGTCACAATATATTTTTATGTGTAAAAAGTAAAGTAATAATAATACGAAATCTAATTATTATTTCAATTAAGTAAAATAAAATTTATTTAGGAATATTAGAATACGGATTCAAATGTAAACAAGTATATATACCTACTTTATGTAAAGTATACGTTACAAAACAAACTTTACGATTAAATTTATTCGATTTTAGATTTCAAAGTGACAAAATCATAATAAAATGTTGCATTTACAATCGCCGGCCATGAACCTATTATTTCAAAATTTCTTAGAAGTCTTAAATTTATTATAATATATTGTGTCAACGTAAACTTAAAAACTTTAGAAGCTTGGACGCAGCATTATTAATTTTCTTTTTTTTGTCTACGCCACGATAATGAAGTCAAATTAAAATGGTAAGTGTAGTCAAGCTTCACTAGCTTTTAGGTGTGGGTCGTTACGTGAGTAGTTTCAAGACGTCACTAGTTTCGAGAATGCGTGATTTTCATATCTAGTTTTTGTTAGTTACTCCGACCGCTATTATTTCTATGTAATATTATTACTTGCCTCAAGGCTCAGCTAAGATTTTACACTTTTATTAATAAAACATTTAAATGAAATTACTATCCATTGCTCTGAGCCTATAAATATATGGTTACTTTATTCGATTGTAAAACTGTTATGATTTAAAATCAGTATTTTCTTTTGCCGGCCGGCACTTGTATTTTCAGGACTATTCCTATATCTGGTAACTGAAACTCTACTCATTCGATTGTCTAACCTGTCTAATGGCTGTCTAAAAAATTGCAGTGGGTCAGCTAGTCTATATTATTATTATAAAGACAAAAGATTTTATTGTTTGTTTATCTTATGAGTTTAAAATTATATAATTTATGCATCAGACTACAATTGATTGTCAAGACTCTTCAACTTGAAACTTTACTTGAATTACATCTCAAATAGTTGAGTATTTATCAAGTTGCTCATAAATAGTGTGGTAACGAAAATCACTAGTTTTTATTTTGCAAGTATTTTATCAGTTACGTTATTTTCTAAAACTAGTGACGTGAAAAAACTCCCACACCTTTAATTTAGCGCCATTATTGAATAAAATGATGATGTATTATTTTAGTTTGTAAGTCAAGTTAAGGTGACGGTCAAGACTTTATTTTGAAGACGCCAAAACTAATTTGACCAACAGGTACGACATGTGCCGTCGACGCAAGGGTGGTCGCTGTACAAAAGGCACCGCTGGTAAATTAAATTTTAAAACCACGTTCTTATAGGATGGTGTTGACAATCGGCGCGGCATTAACAGAGGCTTACAAGTGAAATAATAATTTGGCTTCATTATTTTTTATTTATGAGGTAAAGGATTTTGGTAATGGCGCTGAATATGTCTTACAAGAATATTACACTGTTAGTCGCTTGCACAAGATGATGTTCTCTTGGTTTTTTCTTGAAATGAAACAAAGCCAGGATATAAGGACTCAACGATATTAGAATTATGTAGAAGGACGGGGTGTTATATAGCATCTTATTGAGTTTTATTCTTTCCATACAATTTCAGACTAGACATGTGCAGAAGACAATATCCGAACGATGCGTGCAATAGAGGGACAGCAGGTAGGCGTGTTACAGAGATCTTATGTTTTCAAAAAGCACGCCTTTTTCATCAAAGTCCCTCACCTGTTTGTTCACTTATATTCACAATGGAATCCACCATAATCCACTTGATTTTACCTTTACCTAAATCCGTGATGTCATATTCGCACCTTGTGAATAATATTCTGTCTTTACTGCATTTATTTCTTCTAGATAGTCTGTAAATCTTTGTAAAATAAGCATCAATTAGATGATGTTGTAAATATATCTTTATTTTCTTCGATATTTGTATGTAGCCTTCACCAATATTATATCAAATTATTTGTACATCTTTACGATCTAGGTACTATTGATTCTTCAGCAATACTAGTAATAGCGTTTATATTCTTATTATTTTATTATTTTTTAGATGCTATCTATCAGAGTTCATCACCATATAAAACGGCCTAAGAGTACGTAAAATAATAAAGTTATAAATTAGGCATGGAACTGCTTTTTTGATCCCTTCTCGTATTGCATTATGACGTGAAGAGTAATATGTTGGAAAAAAAAGCTAATGCATCTATTTATCGATAGCTTACAATATCTAATTTGCTTCACTACAAATTCTGTCAAACTTATGTTTGATATATTTACTAATAATTATCGAATATATTCTAATATCTTCTATTTTATCTATTGATATATTTTATTTATCTAATACTCTTAAAATTTAATAAGCATGTACAGATATATATGGTGTAACTAAATATAAAGGGAATTTTAATATAAACGCATGTATATATTTGTAAATAGTTACTTAATTCATTGATATCATAACGTAACGAAACTATTTATAAATATAAGTAGAATAGTATTTGCTTTTGCATGTTGGCGTTTGAATGTGCATGCTTTGTATAAATATTTATCAATTGAACCTTGCTCACTGTAAGTACCTACTTACTTCTTATTTTATATCTTATTAGTATCTACATTATGTCATACCTCAAATCATGGATCAACATGTTGTAAGTAGTATCATAATTAATTTACCTGTTTCCCTCCAAAACTCCTTAGTCCTATGACCGAACTCATTTTTTTACACGTATGGCGTGAGTTCATTTCCCAACTCTCGATGTATAAGTTCGATCATTTGAATTATCTTTTTCTCACTCTTACACTTTACAATTAAATGAAAACAAATATAATACAAAATTCATAAAAAAAAGTATAATATAATAGATAATCTATCAGTTTGCAATACAAATTTAAACGAAATAAGAATAATTTCACACATAATTTAAAATGTTAAGGGTTCGCGTACGTCGGCGGCGCTTGTGTCGTGAATAAAAGATTAGAAAAAGTAAACTCAGTTGCCATCATTGAAGACACGGGTGGTTTCTCCGGAATAATTGTTGCTGCTCATGAAGTCGGACATTTGTAAGTATTTAATCGATACGTACCCTGATTCTTATTTTTTATTTATTAAAAAGTAGCAAGAACTTAGCGGCCAACAAGTAGGTGTACTTATTACTACCAGATGACTTCAACTCGATTTCCATAAACAAAAGCCTACAAATTGATAGATACTATTTTGAAAAAAAATCTGACGCCCACCATGGGACTTATCTATGCTGGAATAATGACTTTAATATATCACACCCATACATGAATTTAACTGAAGAAAATACAATTTCATATAGTTTAAAGTGTGATTTCCTGTTAATGTGATGTTTTAGTTAAACTTGTTATTTTTCTATTTTAGATTAGGGGCTGTTCACGACGGTAGCCCCCCTCCATCGTACTTAGGTGGTCCAGGCGCAGAGAAGTGTCGTTGGGAGGATGGTTTCATCATGTCCGACTTAAGACACACAGAGAAGGGCTTTAGATGGTCACCTTGCAGTGTTCAGAGTTTCCATCACTTTTTGAAGTAAGTCTATTGTTCTCCAAGGTACGTTTTCTTTCTAAATTACTGATAGAATTTACTTAATACTCTGGCTACTAAGCGTGCGTGAAAAGGAATCATACACTATCGAGTAATCTGTCTCCTCTGAACCTCTTAAGATAGTAGGTTTACCCTCTACTTCTAGTAGCTCTTATCGTATATTTGTCACATTATTTTCAGCAAAAATGATAGCTATAGTCTTTACTCTTTATTTTGCAGTGGAGACACAGCGACATGTTTATATAACTCGCCACATGAAGACGACTCGTTACCACGCGTGTTGCCAGGACGACTGCTTACATTAGATGCACAATGTCGAAAAGACAGAGGCACGAGGTAAAAATAAATAGTTATCCAAATACCTACTAATAGTGATGTAGTCTTGATTTTGTAGCTATTTATATTATTTCTAAAAACTATTTATTTTAAATGGTTATTAAGTCATTACACGCTTTAAAATGATAATAATAATAGAAAATGTTGGATTAGAGATTTTTATCTCTCTTAATTTTTTCAGCGCATGTTTCAAAGATGAGCGCGTTTGCGCTCAGTTGTTTTGCTTCGATGCCGCGAGCGGATATTGCGTAGCTTACAGACCCGCCGCTGAGGGATCCCCTTGTGGAGACGGACAGGTAGTAAAACATGCTTTATTATTTTGCGATAACAGTTTATCCAGAATTCTTTATTAATTTTTCAATTATTTTGAACTTATTAATTTGCAGTTTACTAACTTCTACAAACAGTAAGTAAATAAACAGTGGTAATATGATGTACGAAAATAAATACTACTTACACAGCTTAGGCTATCTTTGGCTCAATTGTATAGGCATTTATTGAAGTTCTTTTACTATGACTGTGCATACAATCTTAATAATCGTATTCTAATTCTAAATATTCTAAAATATTATATGTATTTCCAGTACTGTATAAATGGCCGGTGTATAACAGAACACGAGAATATAATACCAGATTATTCACAACACACACCGAGCTACATACGTCCAGAAACGAGTCCGTTCTACGGGAACATCACTAGGTGTGTATTAGATATATCACATGTCTAAAATCACGTATTTCCAGCTCTAGCAGTACTAAGACTAAGTTGAGAAAGAGAGAGGAAATTTTTTTTTATGATATATGATATTGCCTGTGTAATTAATATTAGTTTATAATATAACAATTTCGTATAGTACAAGGATATTAATATTAATAAATTGCTAATAATATTTATTAATCGTCAATAAGTTACAAATTAATTTAAGTTTTTTTTTTGTAAATATTGAATAAGTATTTCCCTTTTTGTTGCGATGAGGTGAAATTTATTAATGTATGGTGATTCTGCACATGCAGTTAGCACTGATGAACTATTTCACAATACTGACGCTGAAGTGGGCGCCAAACATGTTCTCACTTCTGTCAGTGTGGCACATACAATGGGCACACTAGACTAATTTTAAATATATTTTCCAACACATAGTAACGATGGAACAACACAGGCTTACGTGGCTAGCACAACGACGCCATATCCAGTCAAAAAGACCACAGCATACACAACTACATCAAAAACAACAACAACAACAACAACTACTACTACTACTACAACTACTACAGAGAACCCATTCTTCGCTTTTACAAGAAAATATCAGTTTAAAACAGAACCATCTACTAAGCCTAGTACTACATCTACAAGTTCCACTACAAAGGTCACACATCCGCCGCCAGTTAACAAATACTCAATCACATCAACAAGAAGTCCTTACGATTTCAAAGATTTCACAACGAGACCCACCAACACCACGGACAAAAAAAGAGGGTTCTATTCAAAAGAAGACTTTGATAGCTTTTTCCGAAGGTCTACTACTAAAAGCCCGTATCAAGACAAAGGCATGAAGCCACTGTTTAAGATAGGGACATATTACTCACAACCAAAGGCACAGGATAACTCTATAAGGCCAGACGCAAATTCTCAGCAAGTTCAAATAGAACCAGCGAGGTTAGTTTTCTCGTATCACAGAAACTTAACGAGCGGAGCGAATACTCGACAGTAGTTTAATTATTGGTAAGAATGGACGAAGATCATTCTATCATGTTTTGCACCGATCTTCTCACATAGTCATACATGACCACATCTGGAGATGCCACCTTTTTTTAATATCATTTTAAATGAAACAGAATTGTATATACCCTTCTAACATTTAAAATAATCTAAACAGTCCAGTGTTGGCCGTAGGCTTCTCCCAATGTGCGCCATAGCACCCGGTCCTCCGCTTTCTGCATCCAGCCTATCTTATCTTTTACATAAATGTTGTAATTAGAATTTATTGTGTTTATACCGTTTTTTAGAATATGTATTATACGAGTTTCTTGTCCAGAACAATACATATAAGCGAATAAAAAAAAGAGTTTATATTTATTAAGCCTTATTAAACAGGTGGCAACTCTGATCACTTTATTTTATAGAAATGTAAATGTCATTAAAGGCTCAATTGAATTTGACATTATTGGGCCAAAAATCGAAAAATATTGGAAATCAGATGATGTCATATATTCTTTCGGAGTCAGATTATAAATTGAAAAAGAAATCGTTACTTAAAATTTTTTTTTAGTTGTTGATCTCTGACGTTTCATAGACCATTTGGCAATGAAGAAAACATCTATACATTAAAACCATAAATCTTATCAAATTCTCACATTCCGATTCACAAGCCAAACATTTTAAAATCCTTTACCTAGCACATCGATATTTTAAATCTATACACATACAATTCATAACTACTACTATCTAGTTCAAATGATCAACTCATCAACTGTGTCAGGTACCACATATTTACGTTTCGACGATCTTTGAAACCTATCTGATGAGGTGATCTGGGGTCAGATTGCATTCTACCATGTATATACTTTACATACCTATACATTTTTTCGAGTTTATGTGCTCTATTAATATTCTGAATCTTATTTCATCAGCAAAAATCTACCTACTTTTCTGCCGACTGTTGGTATATTAGATAATATTACTAAACTGTGATTTGAAATGTAACTGTTTAATTATCTTATTAAGTGTGTTATATGTACATACATTCATGTTTCATGTACCTACCTATTCTATTCTTTTGCACCTACATGCATTGTCATTTTTTTTATTTTGGTGGTACGAAATTTATTATGTATCTGTGGTTTATCTGATATGTCTTTTGAATCCTTACAAATTAAAAAAAACCAATCATTTCCAAGATAGTTTAAATTTCGTACTGAACCATAAAAGCTTTTTTTCAACAATAATGTAATGTGTTTTTGTTTCCAGCAGCCGCCATTAATTATTAGTGTGGGCCGAGCCTTGAAGACTGTCATAGCTGGAGAACGCGACTTCCCAAGATGACCCTTCGAGTCCACGTTTGGGTCAAGTGACCCTTCGTAGGCCTCGCATGCGTCAAATACATAGGGCAGTCCCGATCCAGTTTCTATATTACAGATTGTGAAGCGCACTACCCGTATCGAACAATTTATAATCTGTGTATTAAATAATTTTGTAATTTTTTTATCACCCAATGTTATTAAAATACTCGAACTATCATAGAATATTTTTATAAGTCACTGTAATAAAAGCAAGCAGATACGATTTTTGCTTGGTTTTATTCTGAATATCACAATAATTTTATTGGGAAATACGGGAGTGTGCGATTGTGTGTGCAAATAAATGCGTTAGAAGACAATGCTTTACAAAAGTGTCGAGCGCAGTTCTGTGAGTGATATTATAATGTGATTGTGTTACTATTAATGAACTTATAAGTACACTAGGTATTAAATGTTTAAGCTGTTTAGTCGATTTTGGAGAGACCGATATCGATTCGGATAACGAATAAAATACTCTTGTATCGACTTACGGTTGTAAAATATCAACAATGTTACATAAAAGAAACTGCCACGAAGTGCCTTTTATACAGTAATTAATAAGAAATGTTAAAGTAAGATTTATTTTTTATTTTTGTTTTAAAGCTGACTTCAAGAGCGACTGGTTCGCGGTCTTCTGAATTTAGGTTTACTCTATTTTTAGGTAATTTTACTCTTTTGCCGAAACTTTAATTGGTTTCTTGTTCTATATAAACATTTATTTGTTATTATTTAAGCTGTTTTACTGTCTAAAATTATTTATGAAATATTAAAACTTTAATAGTTACCAATAGAATTTAAAAAATCTTAAAAAATATAATTTGGTGTAATACACATTTCTTTAGAAAAACACAATATAACAGCAATATTACTTGCCGTTAATATAATTATTTATTGTATCTTATTTTTATATATAAAACCACTATATTTTTCCTCTAAAACTGTATAAATTTTAAGAAAAAATATAGAAATTTATGAAATACGAAACACTGTGTCTTATTTTACGATAATCGCGTTTACCTAGAGTGTAAAGGTGAGTAACGAGCAAGTATTGTTATAATTTTAACAAAAAGGAACCGACTTCAATGAAAAACTATTACCCTCGATTTACTTGGGATCCCATTATCAGATCCCGATATGGTGACGATGGGACCACCTGTAAGCTACGCACATTCCAATGCATTCAATCAAACCGATTGAATGCATTGGAATGTGAGAATTTTTGAAATCGGTTCATAAACGACGAAATTATCGCTGAACATACAAAAAAAAAAGATTCCGACGAATTGAAAATCTCCTTTTTTTTTAAGTCAGTTAAAAAGTTATAAACTGTGTCCATCAATCACCAACAACGTATAATGTCATCAGTCTTTCTCCTGAGAGGAGCCTGCTGAGCTCGATGTTCTCAAGAGAGGGTTAAGGTCATGCGTCCCCACGCTGGCTAAGTGGCGCGCGCGTTGGAGACTGGCAAGACATCGTGGTTACGTAATCTTGACGTTGGATGCTTATAAGCCGTCTGGAAGCCTTCAACTAAGCTTCACGACTGTTATCCTATGATAACAACTGGGACTAGCTACATAACGTGACCTCCGAGTCACGGAGACGGTCATGGTATCACGCCACTATCGGTCACACATCCAAGTCCGAAGTTGCTTACAGTCCTTGCTTACCCTCGGTGGTTGTTTTTAATCACCTATGGCAACTGGGATGACTGCCTCTGACTGTGTAGCTTCTTTATTAGAATAACATAAATATAATAATATATAACGTGTAAAAAGACGACTTCAGAAAACTCAGCATCCCAAAACCTATTTAAAAGAAAGCTCTAAAAAAGTAGCCGGAGAAAACTAGTGGAGGATGTGTCAAGATTTTTATTCATTTTGGTAGCCAGCAATGTATTACGCGCCATTCCAGTAGCTACGTGAATGCCTCTTTTACTTATGTATAGGTAGCGTCATTTATGAGCGCTCGCTTTACCTGCGCAGAACGCATTCTTAGGTATGTTTGGTAACAGGGTTGAGGTGGGGAGGCAGGGAAGCATGCGTCGAGCTTGCACTCGCACGCGATTGGACAGTTAGAGCTGCTTTAACTCCCGCGCATAGCACTCGTTGGTCGAATGCGGAAAGTACAATCACGTTAATATTAGTTATCGTTCGCGTCAATTTATTGAATTGTAAATAAATTAAAAATGCCAAAGAGTCAAGTATTAAAAAGTTCAGATAGTGAGTATGAGTATGAAGATAGCGAAAACTCTGAAGTCGATGTAGAGCCTTCTTGTTCATATTCAGCTTCTCATGAAGACCCAATGGAAGGAATATCACCTCTTCCTGATGACTTCGCCTGACGCTGACGCGTACTAACTCAAGTAGGTCGTAAGTTAATTGTTGGTACCCTTAGGCCAGCGCTACACTATACATGTTATTGCATATTAATTACAAATAGTGGGCACACTTCGCGGAAGATCGGTGGCTCCGCTGCGGACGATCGGTCGTGTGATGAGGGTGTCCGCTATTTGTAATTAATATACAATAACATGTATTGGCGTTCCACCGCGGAACATATTTTGTATATACATAATAAACATAGAAAACACACAAACTCCGAAATAATATTCATAGATCATACAAACATTTGGACCGACTTGGGTATCGAAACCGAGAAGATTCGATTTACTTTACTAAAAAAAAACAACCTATTTGGACCAAAAAACCCAACTGTTATGACCACGGTTTGGACATTGCAGTTCATTGTATCACCACACCGTATACGACAAAATAGGGAAGACCCTTAGCGTCCTAAGGCTACCACCAATAACTCAATTTGGTTATCCCAATTTAGTTCATGTCACCCAGTCTTTTCAAACAAATCTTAGTCGAAATGATGAAAGATTTTAAAGTATGATAAATAAAATAAACCGTTTTCCCGACACCATTTATTTATCATCATTCAGTCTTACTACATATAAATTATTATGTATAAATCAACACTATTAGTTCATGAACAAATAACAGAAGATAAATTGTGAAACTAATTCATTAAGTAGGTATCAAAATATACAAAAACTATATTACAACATCTAGACTTATAGATATGTCAGAAGACAGAAAATTAAAAAGGTACCACGTACATATTTATTAAGTTATTTAACTTAGGTGATAAAAATAAAAATTATTGAGTTACCTAACATGTAACAGTGTTAGGGTACATTATGAAAAATAAAATAAATTGTCTATGGTGTACAAGGTACAATTACGTATGGTAAAAGTATAAAAATTACTCGAATATTAAGTAGTGAAATTACGTAATATATACTGCATGTGTGTATGTTTGTTGTATATAAATTAATTACATTGAGACTTTGCGAATGAAAATTATAGTTTATACTTAATGCAATCCCCTTAGTAAAACAAAATAACCAGATATAAAAAATCTTAAAACTCTTGGGCTACCGTTGTACGTTGGCGTCACCAACATATAATTTAAAAAAAACTTTTTTATAAATCTATGTGTTCCAAAACTGTATAAAGTTACGGTTACAGATAGTTTTGATTGTTAGTGTTGCCAACCTATTATCTGTGGTAGCCCTCCTTATCCAATTTTCGTGGACATAGCTTTTGTGCCAACATTTTTCATTGCAAGTTTAACTAACATACCAACGGAAAGACAGAATACAAGTCCTGCTGGCATGAATTTTCTGCTGTTGTAATACCTGTAACGAAATAAAACAGTTTTGTAAACAATTTGATTGAGCTTGTGCAGAAATTACATAATGCGCAAATGTCTCATATACCTATGCATTAATCAAAAAACAAAAATCGTTTTTAGTAACATTTGGAATAACATTATTCTCTTTACGGAAAGACCATTAATTAATAGGTGTAGTAAAAAGAAATCCATGATATTTGCATGAAATTGAAAGCTGAAACTGAGGCTATTCATAAAATCGTCAGAAAAATTTGTTAGTAAGAAATCTCATCTTTCTAACACACTATTCAGTGGCATCCGATCGGAATTATACATCACGAATGTCGTATAGATAACTAAAGCCATCTATTGAAAAAGTAATGACTCTTTTTACTGCACCCATTTTTTAGGGTTCCGTAGCCAAATGGCAAAAAACGGAACCCTTATAGATTCGTCAAGTCTGTCTGTCTGTCTGTCCGTCCGTATGTCACAGCCAAATATTTCCGAAACTATAAGAACTATACTGTTGAAATTTGGTCAGTCGATGTATTCTGTGAACCGCATTAAGATTTTTACCTAAAAATAGAAAAAAACAATACATTTTGGGGGTCCCCATACTTAGAACTGAAACTCAAAAATTTTTTTTTCATCATACCTATGCGTGTGAGGTATCTATGGATAGGTCTTCAAAAATGATGTTGAGGTTTCTAATATAGTTTTTTTCTAAACTGAATAGTTTGCGCGTGAGACACTTCCAAAGTAGAAAAATGTGTCCCCCCCCCCTCTAACTTCTAAAATAAGAGAGTCATAAAACTAAAAAAAATATATGTTGTACATTACCATGCAAACTACCAAAGAAAATTGGTTTCAACGAGATCTAGTGAGTAGTTTTTTTTTAATACGTCATAAATCGTAACACGCAATTTACCTTTCATCCAATCAATACACTAGTATAAAAACATCGATGAAAGTTACAACGAACTACGAGAACTTTTATATGATATTACTTGCCGATACGGAACCCTTCATGGGCGAGTTCAGCGATTAGCTGGAATAGCTTCGGACAAAAATCTTATTATGCTTTTTTGATATATATACTGTATATACTTTGCTATGCATTTAATAAAAACCTATTTATTGACATTACAAACACACTCAAATTTTATTTATTTGTATGGATTAATATCTCTTTAACGATTGAAAATAAACATTTACAGGACACTTCTTAGATAGTGTCTTACTGTGTCATAACTGATTAAACAGTAACGATATTTACTCATATACTTAAGCTTAAAACCTTGAGTTGAACAATAATAATGTATGTGTAAATTTATTTTTACCTATATCCCATTAAACCACCAAGAGCTGAAGTGGTTCCTAACATAAGTGTGTAGTTAGATGGATCTTGAGTCAATTGATATGCACCAACACCTGAAAAATAACAAACGATTTTACTTTTAATAAGGTTTACGGAGGTAAAATGGGCGAATATGATAAAACTCACACTAGGTTATTAGTTACACTTTTTACTTTCGCATCGAATTTTTCACGAATGGCAACATGATGACAATGGCAATGACATAACCTTACACTAAGCACCTCTGTAGGTTAGTCCAGATGTGCAGAATGATTTAGGATGTGCCAGAGTGGCACATCCTGTGGTTCAAATCGGTTCAATTCTGACACACCACCCCGCCACAAGCCCCAGTTCGATGATGACCCGAGGGAGATTCAACACGTTAAAAAAAAGGGCCCACTACTATACTTTGTCCATTTTTTTTGTAGTACTACAGTAATGTCGTACTTTATAGACGGGTAGGGAAGTGGGCAGTGTGCATAGCTAAAAACAACATAAAACAGTTCTTGAAATACGATAAATCGATTAAACGATTAAACTATCATATTATTATGATCAAAATAATTTGACTTCATGTAAGTATTGTTTCTGTAAATTTAATTAAAATAAAGAGGATATTAAAATAGTATGACTTCAAGATTGATTATTTGCAAGGAGTTAAGTCAAAATTTTGGAATTTAAGTTCAAACTTGGAATTAAGAACATTAACTCTGTGCATTAATTTATTTATTTTTGGACCACTTACATAAAATGTAACTATGCATGTGTTAGTGAAATTTAACTTTGAAACGCGTGGTTAATAACGTTTATACCCAGAGTTATGAGAAAATACATTTGATAAATCACATAATTCTTACTAAACCGACCTTCAAGTGACTGTGTTAGGAAGTTTTCTTTGATCTGGGCCAATTATATATCGTAATAGTGCACATTTTATTTTTTTACAATATATCGATTGATTTTGATTTCAAATCGAATCGGTGACGTGTGAGGGCGTCACTTATTTCAAAATTTGTTGAACTGTCAAAAAGATAATAAAGGAATGGACAGAGTATAGTGTATTTATATATAGGTGTTTTGTATTCTCCCCAGATTATTTTTTTAAAATTACTGAGTGCAGAAATGGCTGACTTACCAAGAATTGATCCAAATATGAGTCCAGCTCCCAAAGATGGTATAGAACCTGAAAAAACATCATAATGTCATTTATTATAGTAAAAAGCTTATAAATAGAGCATAAGAAACTTGAGCAATTATATTGACATCCTTATCTTTCAGTCTGTTCAGTAGTTTAGGTATGATGGAATATGCATCAACTGTCAAAACTATTACCCTTTGTTTAGTTTCTGCCACAGTTGTGCAAAAAGGTTCTAAAGGTACCGTTTTGTAATATTATAATTAGGTTGCCTTTTTGGTCTAGTGGTTAGTGTATATGGCTGCTGATCATGAAGTCTCGGGTTCTATTCCCGGGACGGAGCAAATATTAGTGTGATCAACAAATATTTGTTTCCGAGTCTGGGTGTTTTCTATTTATAATACATAATATGTATGTATATATTTACAAAAGAAAAAGTATGTTTAAGTATTTATATCAGTTGTTTAGTACCTATAATACAAGCTCCGCTTAGTTTGGGACTAGGTGATGTTGTGTGTAAGATGTCCGAAATATTTATTTATTTAATTAACACCATTTAATATGTGAAGCTAGTTCCACCAATGTGCCATCAGTTAACCATATAAAATTAAATAAATAAAATTCTCTACTAAATATCTTTCTTTCTCTCTCTCAATTTAAGGGTCAGGCTCTTGTTATTGCAGAGAGAGGAATGCTCTATTTTCTATGATCTGTTTGACTTATGACAATCTGTAGAGAGTAGACTTGTGTAACTCAGGAGTGATTCGTTCCACTGAACTGCTCATTTGCAGTGAACGAATTGAACTCGTTCAACTCTGTGGAGTATTTCAACTCACCCACTCATCGCTCCCGCTCTGATTCAATACGAATTTACGAAACCGAGTTCTTGTGATTTCTTTGTTGTTGCATTCACCCACACTGCCTACTGTATAGCGCTTTCTTTTTCTATATATGTTCGTCATTTTATAAACAAATATTTTAGTCTTTATTTGTTGTACGAGAGCGTTTATTTTAGAATAGCAATCCTTATTTTTATTCAATATTGCAATTTTGTTGCCGTTAAGTAGTTTGTTTGTGAACTGAACTTCAAAAGGATTCCGAAACTAAACTTGCGCATTATAGTAATATTGTTTTTTACTAACAGGTAATTACGTCAATCGTAATTAGTATTTGAAATTATTATATGTTGTAAGTATAAGTTTGAAATAGTATAGGTAGATATTGTCACATTTAAAGTGAAATCTGTAAGATATTATTTATATTTGTCACTTTAATTGTCGACTGACAAAACATCCAACAACAAGACTAAGTAGACACCACATGAGGCTTAGGACTCTAAGCCTGAAGAAAGTATGAAGGGAAATTGAAATATCCAAATCAATAAACTATAAACATTTACTCTCGTTCACAGTTCATGAACAATGCAACTCACTGAGTCACTTAGCTAAATCACTCACTGAGTCATAGAGTTAAATGAGTTGCTGCAACTCACAGAATCACAGAGCGAAATGAACTGCTGAGTGATTTAGATGAACTAGTTTATTTTACTGAACGAGATTTGGTGAGTTGAATCTTTAATGTGAACTGTGTTGCCCAAGTCTAGTAGAGAGGCCACAACTCTCACTTCCTCTTTATACTTGAGACTCAGAACAAGATAATTTTTTTTTGGTTCCAATAATATAATCAAAGATGGTATGAAAGTCCTGTAACATGAATCTTTACTCTAGTGATTTTTGGTTAAATTTCTGAGCAAGACTATGCATTCCGACACTCTCATTTTTTTTTCTTATGACAGACGGCAGGTTACCTGAGAGAAAATGACAGATGTCCTAAACATTTATACTAATACTAGGTGATGTCAGTTCCCATCCTAGGCGGAAAATAGATATCAGCAGATTCTCTGCCCTACCCAAAATGTTTTTTTATAATACTGGCACTAGAAATATATATTAAGTCGCAGATACATACATATACATATGTAGTTAGTTAAAAATGTTTATAATAATTTATAATAAAATATATGGAATTTTATTTAAGAATAAATATAGAACAATTAGTTTAGAAGAAGGAAATCTAATCATCATCATCATCATCTGCTTAACACAGTCACAGATTTATTGAATACCAATTGAAATCTAATGATTGATGTATATTGTTTAAGCTAAGTGGCACCTATTCAAACATTAATAGCTTTCTGTTATGAATCTGTATTCTTTGTTTGATATTTTTTCTGAAGGAGATGTATGGTTTAAAATGGTTATTAGAAGAAACAGTTAAAATTGACAATAGTTAATAATATACTTATTTTCATAAACATCATGAAAGTATTTTTTTTATATTCAATTATTTATTAAATTAATTAGAATTTTGCCAACCAGACCTTAATATGCAATGCCACCAGTAGGAAGTCTATTAATTTAAATTGATAGGGTTCATACATTTAAGAGTTTTATGTAAAACGGAAAAAGCTTTTAAAATTCTTGTAGGTCTTGATTAGTCACTTGATATTTCAAAATTTAATAATTCTTGTAGTAAAAACTTGCATTGTCATTTTTAGAAGAACTTAATTTCGGGCTCAAATATAACTGAACTCGTCATAAAAACAATATCAGGGATTATCTTCTATTAAAAATTATAATCTAGAAGTTTAGAACACGATAACATACGACAGGAGACGACGCATAAAAAACTAACCTGCTTTTGCATAACCCATGATCCCACCAGCGGCTACCGTGGCTGCATAAGCAAAACCCAAAATATCGACACCCATTGTTATTGAAAACAAATTCTAAATTAATGTTATAACAAAATCTTATTCGAATATTATTTAATACAGTACAGAAATAACACACTGCTACCGCTATCAGCTGGATTGAGAGAAGTTTCAGAAATTGCCAGAAATAAAAAAAAACTCTGATAAAGTTTTTGTGTCAAGAAAAATCCTATTGTGTGTCAATAAGAATTGAAAGTAGAATTTTATAAAAGGCGGGCTTGAGTTAAGTTATTAGGTAGGTGACTTTCCCGGCAAGAAGCACTTCCTATGAAAATTAAGAGGAGCTGAGAAAGTGAGTACTGAGTAGGTAAGAGGTCTCCGCTGTATTCTTTTTGTAATTTTGTGTTCCATAGGATCCAAAACAATAACAAATTAATAGGTAGATAAAAACTGATTTTAGATTTCTCTGGCCATAGTAACCCTCTGAGAGACCTCTGAATGAATCAAAAAATTCTTCCGTCTTATAAATCTTTATTTTCATTTCAACTGTCAATGTCAGTTACTTTTGGCATTTAGATCCTGATAGAATAATTGTGCAATATTATGAAAATTATGTAAAATTCTAGTATTGTCGAATCATCCATGCATGCCTGTTTAACGGCAGCTTTCATAAATAGCCTACAAAATGTTGTCACTTCCATCCTAAAAGCCGTTTCGTCACTACTCGCAATAAGTCATATAAATAAATAGTTTTCCAGTTGATTGTGTATAAAAATTATGATTAGCGGTGTACAAGGCCAGTATTCACTATTCAGTCAGTACCAGATGCCGATACTAAACGGTTGTCCGTTCCGTGCATAAAATATTACATTAAACTGCTTTTTGTGCGTGATACCCACCGGTATAGCCTTGACTTTGAGTGCGAGTCTTCAAATCTAATTCATACAGAAAAAGTTAATGTGGTTGGCCACAATGTTGAAGAGCGCATCTAAGGTGACGATAAACACCGGCAATGTGCTAAATCTTATCGATATCAAGAAAAAGGCTGGACAAAATGTTACAGAAGAGGTTAGTTATGTCTGTTTCATAGACTGTTTTTTTTTTTCGAGTTGATGTCGGTGTCCTTCACGATAACTATGAGTAGGTGGTAATTCTGAGTATATTCTATAACTAAACTGTGTGATAAAGATTAAAACAAACTCTTATTTAATTTGGCTATAAAGTACCTGATGTAATTTTGTGTAAAATTTCATATGTGGGTAATTAGTTAAGAATATATAACTGATCTTTTTTTGGATTCATATTGTGATGCTCTTAAACTTTTTTATTCATATCTTGCAATCGGTTGGATAACCATTAGCTGATTTTTTTGTGGGAATTCATATATGCAAAGGTTCATTCTTCCAGTGAAGAATCTGCCTTCCTAATGTCATTTTACTAATGAAACTAGAATCTTATAGAAATCTCATTGGAGGATACAGGAAGTTAAATAGTTTTTTTTTGCATTAGGACCATATCATACATTTACTGCTTGAATTTTTTATTTATTAAACTAGTAGTCCTTCAAAATAGGTTGGTTGTCTACATGAGCCTATTGTCAGCTGTTATGATCCTAAATATAAAAAAAAAACATTTAGTATAAACAAAAATATTTAAGCTAAACTTTTTGTGGACTAGACAGCTGATATAAATACATACATATAAAACTTTCTTTTTTATAAATATATATAGGTACATATTATACATAGGAAACACCCAAACTCTGAAACAAATATTTGCACCTCTTGATCAGCACAGCCGCGTACACTAACCACTAAACTGACAAGGCAAATAGGTCTGGTCATTCCAGAGATTAGCTGGAACAAACTGAAAAAATATTAAATAAAAATTCAGTAAAAACCTGTGATATTTTTAATTACAATCAGATTAAAATTTTATTTTTTTGTATAAAAATTAAATACCTTTAAGTACTACACACATAGTAACACTTGCACATACTATACCAATATTTAGAGTTGTATTAACTACAAATATTTAGCTTGAATGTGATTTTTTATTAAGAAAACCGTCCATACAGTTTTCTACTTTGCTTTTTTTGCTCTATCAATATTGAAATAAAATACTATAACATGAAAAGCCGTTGATCTGGATAGGTATGTACGCACATGTACAACACATATATAGAACCATATCCTATATTTAACAAAAGGCTACATCTACATTGCTGCAAATTATAAAAGAATAATATTTTTACATATTGAAGTTGCAGCAGACCGTTAACTATCTTAACTGTCTATAAATACCAGCTAATTTGCAAGTAATGCTACAGAGTGAAGTTAGTCAACAAAAAAGCTTAAGTTATTCCTTATGTCATCACCTTTCTGCCAGTGAAATTACCATCAAAATCGGTTCAGCTGTTCCAGAGATTACCTAGAACAAACGGACGGACAAAATTCATATAAATTGCTTTTTTGATGTATTTAAATTATATATACTTTGAAAAGCATTTAGTGAAATACAGTTAATTTTATATTACAAACAGACACCACAATTTTATTTATTTGTATAGATAACATTTACATTTAAGTAGGTTCAAAATAGTTCAAATAGTAATCTCCAAGAAAAGCCAATAATAAATATTGCCAGTAGCAAAAACTAAAAATATTTATTACATAACCTCATTACCTGTCTCGACGAAATTAGCACGTACAACGTTCCATATGATGTAGTTGGCATATAGAATACAACATGTCAATTTTTTTCTACTCTTCCATTTTCGTAAATTTGACAATTTATTTAAAAGTGCGGCTTACATGATCACTTTCTGTGACAGATCTGAATTGAATATTTAAAATTTATAAAATGTTTTAAATCTATATAGTATGTATTACAAAAGATGGTTAACTTGTCTATAAGTCTAAAAATCACAATATACCTACAACTTCTACTACTGGCTTTATGGCCATGGCATATTTACCAGATGGCTTTTATTTGGCACTAGCTAACCCACGCTGCCTTGTCTGCGTCTTTTATGGCCCGTAGCGTGATGTTATTATACAGCGGAAACCAATTTGTTTAGCAAAAAACAGGTTATTGAGAGCTAACCATAAAAGATCGAAATATGCTGTATCGGACTTCTTTTTAGAATGTTTAAAGGGGAACAATTCTTTCAAATATTGATTTTGTGAAACTTTAACCATTTACGCCGCGCACGCAATGGAAGCTCTCAAACTGAATAATTTTCTCCCTTTTTTAAAATCATTTTTCGTTAATACTTAGCCTCGTACATACCTAGCCTTTTGGTCGTACCGCAATATATAACCTATAGCCTTCCTCGATAACTGGGCTATCAATACTGAAAGAATTTTTTCATATCGGACCTGTACTTTCTGAGATTAGCGTGTCCAAACAAACAAACATTCAGCTTCTTATTAGGTAAACATAGATCTGTAGGTCAACATATGTTTTTAAAGATGGCGTCGGTCATTACCGACACCATCGGCTTAGATTTTTTGATGACGATGAAATGAAAAGTAAAAGAAAAACCATGACAATTATGTCACCTGTTTATGTAAAAGTCGACAAAGTTACAAAATTTAAAAAACGTATTTTGCATTACAACTTACGTTGATAATTAAACGGATACGTCGTCGCATAAAATATTTTGTAAATAAAACATGTTTAATTTAGCACGTGACGCTTCAGTAGACATTTTCCTTATCTCGCTATAGCAGATAAGTAAAATGTTAATCAACGCCAAATAAGTTTTAGGTATATTATATACACGAAAATTAAGCAAATTATTCAAATTACTATCCATACGTCATTTTCATTCTACGTTTGTACTATACTAACATACTGTATTACCTGAGGCCCGGGGTGTTATCCGCGGTTATTGATATGGTAACCAGGGGGGTGTCACTCCGCAGTTTAAGTATAGTCGACCGGCTGCCTGCCCGGGCAGGCATGCCGGTCGACTAGACATCGTCAGAACAGATAAGAGTTACACGATAGAAAGAGACGCAATTGTAGGTGATTCGGCGCTGTGCGATCTGAATTGAACTTAATCTTTAGACACCGAGGGTCCCTATTTCGTAAATTTATTTTTCGGAGTGAGCCTTCTGTACTAGTACTATTATGTATTCTGTGTAGTAACGCCGTGGACCTTATATAATCAGCTTTCTGCTAGTGAAAGTCCCGTCAAAATCGGTCCAACCGTTCCATTAGCCAAAACAAATAGGATTTTTTTTTAAATTGCTTTTTTGATTTAATAATCATGCCCTCAGTAAAAAATTGTTCAATTGAAATTACAAACTGACATTCCTATTTTGTTTATTTGTATAGATTTACTAACAGTACTGCCTCGTTGGTCTAGTGGTTAGCGTATGCGACTGCTAATTAAGAGGTCTCGGGTTCAAATCCCGGGTCGGGCCAAAAAGTGTTTTTGGGTTATTCTTAGGAAATTCCTAATAGCAGCCCCGAGTTTGGAAGTTTGGCGGTGATTCACGCCCGTGCCTCGGAGAGCACGTAAAGCCGTCGGTCCCGGTTGTCATGAACATCTATGGCAATCGTTATTGTGAAGTCAGTGCCCTTAAATATACTGAAAACTAGTTCAATCTTCGAATTTCAATTCTCCCTTGGGGTTGCGGAGGTCCGACGCCAGTCGCTCCGTGGAAAAACTGAAATTCAGGTAAAACCGGTGAACTAGTTGCCGACCCCAAATAAACTTGGGAATAAAGGCTAGGAAGATGTATAGATTTACTAACCGTACCTACTTCAGGGATCCTGTTTGAGAGTGACTTGCATTTTTGTTTCATTTCTTATTTATTAGTCACTTGTTAACCAAGCAAGAGTCGTAACAGTGATGTACAATATTCACGTGGATAGTGCAAATATAATATCATGATTCACGATGACCGTAGCAAGTATGTCTTTTTCCTGCTTCGTATGTCATGTGTTTTATGTGATCTTTGAATGAGGTAGGCAGAAAAACAATAGGTAATAATAGACGAATATATAATTCCTTTGATGGGTATTAAATATTACTTTACCAGACCAAAATTACCCACGATTCATTACGTAAGAGTTACATGCGTTTCGTCCATCTAAGGATTTCGGAATGTAATCAAAAGCTTGACATCAAAAGCTAAGTTGCATTCTACAAACGTACCCTAAATGTTATTACAAAACTAACAAAAGTATAGGAATTTCGTCTCTCATTAATAAGTCACGTGTTCAAAATAAAATATTTGCCATAATACAAGGAATGTATACTTTGACGATTGTAGAAAGAAAATCGTTGTGAAACAATTGTCAAGGGGGTAGGACAGTGCGAAAAGGCTACAGCTCTTGTTTACTAACACCTACTGGTCAAGGTTCAGGGTGTGGTCTAGTTAACACAAATACCTACCTATACCAATGACCGACCGAAGCCGAGGCCGATTAAATGGATATCGCTATAACCGAAGTTCGTAAAACTGTTTAAGATTGGCTTGAATATGACTTCCCTAGTCATATCCCTCATTCGTCCGTCGTTTTTTTTTGCGACTTTGTTTAGGGAGGAACTGTCTGTAAAACCATCAAGAATATTTTGAGGCACATGTTGTATTTGCCTTGGGTTTTTGGCCGAAGGTGGCCAAGCCGAGGTTTCGGTCGGACACTAATTACGAGTATATACACACAATACGTAGACGTGGTATCATGGGAAGAAACTTCTCTAGATGTTCTTATCTCTTTGTATAAGGTTTTTACTTTCATTGCGGTATCAGATACGATAATTAGATACGAAAATGACTTCATACACTATAGTTGAGTACTACCTACTTTAAATACGAACTGTTGATGTTAAAACGCTGCTGTGAGAAACGATAAGTTTGTTTTTAGTCATAACAGCAACATCACTCGATCAGACAACAAGCAGCTACTCAGATACTATCAATGAGGTTTTGTATCATTCAATTAACGTTGTGTATACAACAGATATATCTTTTATTCAAATTGGCCATTCAAATCGCAGTTGGTATATCAATAGTTTGGTACAAAAATCTACACTGCTACCCTTATTCTATAGATAGATAGATAGATAACTCTTTATTTGCACACAAAATTACAGGGTTACAAAAAAAAAAGAACACAATGATCAAATATAGAGTGTACAAAGGGCGGCCTTATTGCTAAAAGCAATTTCTTCCAGGCAACCTATTATAAGGTTCATCTGGTTAGGGGTATTTTCGAATAATAAAAAAATCGTTCATCGTTAGTAACTAACAGAAGGAAACTATTGAGGACGCACGAAGGAAGGAAACCGGAGTTGAGATTTCACAGAACGAGGGACGTAATTTTGGCCCCCCGTCCCTCCCCCACATTGACATCAATCAATGCAACCCCTTTTCCCTTTAATTTTGGCGACGGAATTGCATTTGTGACGTTCTTAGATACCTACCCACCACTGTTAGTTCAGGAGAATTTAATTTATCTTTGCCAACTTCGATCACAATGATCGAAGTTTGCCAATGTAATATTTGGGTATATGATTTTAACTTGGCCTCTCTTAACAAGCTTCTCTTGGCTGCTTTCATACTAAGAATACTATTAATAGCTTTCAGAGAGCATCAAACTGACCCTGTCCGAATGGAGCTCCGTTCAGAACGGTCTACCAATCCAAAATGGAGTTCCCGAGAATTCGCCTAAAACCTCCCAGCAGCACTCGGATTATATGGTAGTGTCTACTTCGACAGCCCCCAGTACCCATACGGAAACCTTGGTGAATATAACCAGGCCTCACGATGACGTTCACATCAAAATGGCGGAAGAGGAACGTAAGAATTTGAAAATTGGTGTGAAAATATTCATAAACGAACACAGTACGTCGGCGCTGACGGAGTGTTTACAAAATGGTAAGTGATTTGTTTAATAAATTTTTGTGGTGTTCATTTTAAGTTACTTTAAACTAAAAACTTCATTAATCAGTCAAAGAACTTCAGTAAACATTGTTTTATAAAAGGCTAGCTTTCGTGTGTGCCAGTTATCGCGGTGAAAACTAGCTTTACTTCTGGGTGGATTGGCAACTCACTTGTGATTTGCAAGTGAATTGCAGATCGTCCTCTAAACTTAGGAAGATAACCTAAACAACATAAGTACATTATATTATCTAAATGAATTTTTAATCAAAATAATGTCAATTCGCTAACAATAAAATTGATAAAGCTGATTCGGCAAAGAAATCACGAGAGTAATCGGTAATCATACTAATCATGTAATAATGATATATCGTTAGTATCATGAGGGGGCCATAATCGAGCCAATGGTCCGATTATGTAACATAAAAATGACTGCCACTGATTATTACTGTTAACAAAAACTATTTGTTATTGAACTAATTAAAAATTAGTTGATTAAATCACTTTAAAACCTTTTTTTCGATTATTATGTTTTTCACGCACTTAGGATCTGACCATTATCAACTCTGTTGTTGTATTAATAAAAACATTCATAATGAAAAAAAATGTTTTCTTTAGATCCATCACGGCTCTCGCCAATGGATCCTCATTGAATGAACACACTGACAGAGATAAACTTCGCCTTAGAGGTTGTGTAATTGTATTCTTAATAACAAATTCGTGTTCGGTTTAATCGTATTACTCCGTAAATATGTACATACATATAAATACATATAATATACATACTCCCATGGTAGTTGAACCACACTTTCGAGATTGCAGCACAAAGGGGCTGGCTCGATGGGTCAGCATGAAAGCATTTTATATCAAAACAGACACATAAAGACTATTATTATTGATCCTTCGTAAGTCGCATTACTCAATATTTAGGTTCTGACGTCATGAGCGGTCAAACGCCATGAAGGCCATCGCACCGTACAACTTTAACGGCTAATGACGTCATGATCCCAAGTTTAAGATTGTAGTACCTGTACTCTTGTAAGACAGGTTCCTGACATTCTGCAATCCAATATCATTTACTAGTGCACCTAGTTAACATACGCATCTGCGTCATAATGACCATTTCTTCAAAACCAGTTCACCTTAAAGCACAGATAAGTTGTAGCGAGTTTTTTTTTCAACTTACAAAGTGTAACAATAATGTCATTCATTCTTTTTGTCAAACAATTTGCGTAATTTAAGCTCTTGAAATGAATAGGTTGCCCCCGTTTTTGTAATTTCATTGATATTCCGATCCTAAAAGAATATCGTTTGTGGTTGTAGCGTCATGATATACTCGTATAGCCTTCTTCCATAACTGCGCTATCTAACACTGAATATATGTATAGACTTCGCTACTTCTTGTTACAAGTGCTAACGAAACGTCAACTCCCTGCACGTTTTTTATATTTTATATTTAAAATTCTACATACTCCTCCAAAACGGCTTTACCGATCTTTATGAAATTTTATATGCATATTCAGTAGGTCTGACAATCGGCCAACATCTATTATTCATACTACTAGGGCGCGAGCGGAGCCGCGGGCATCAGCTAGTATTATATATTTAAGTCTACTAAAGTTACTTTAGGAATGATTACACATAGGCCACACCTTAGAGGTTGTGTAATTGTATTTTAATAACAAATTCGTGTTCCGTTTAATAGTATTACTCTGTATTTGGTATTGAAAAGCACAAGTTGAATCCAGGACCACACTGGAGCCAACTTCATTGTGACTGCATACAATGCAGCATGGTGATCCATACCATGGCACCTTAGTAAGATGATTGGGCCTCAGTTCTTACACTCACTAACGAAAGACGACGAATGTTGTCATTTTAGGTTCGTCTTCTGTGTGTGTGTGTCAATTAACTACGAGTACTATATCAAAATTAAATCGTCTCGTTTAAACAGATGTCAGTTTCATAAATAATACCTATCTCAGAATGACTTGACATAAAACGTAAACGTTGCTCGTAATTTATCCTTGAACAATTTATTCTATTTCGTGTTTACACAGGTCAAGATCTTGCGTTAAAAAACGATTGTGCGGCAAAAACAGAAACTTCAGCGCATGCAGACTAGTTAATATTATGGCCTTGCGAGGCATTGGACTAAACCAGTTAATTAAAAACTTGTTGCTATTATTTTCGATTTGCAAGATCTAAAAAGCATTGACAATGCTGCATTACATTAGGGCTGCCATTTCTAAAATTTGAATATCAGTCCCCCTTCCCAAGTTGCAACATGTTTTTCGTATTCTATATTCCATTCTATTCTCTATTATATTGTTTGTTTGGCTAACGTTTTATTTTGATGACGTGACTGATTGACATTAGCCAAATGAAACAAGAGAATAGAAATAGAATGGAATATAGAACAGAAAACGATAAACGTATTGCAACTTGGCTAGGGGGCTGGACAGATAGTGTAAATTCCTCGGATTATAGAGTTCAAAACCCGGACACGTCACGTCACGGACAGTTTAAATATATTTCATACAAGACATAAATTATACTTTTTTGGAGGGATATAAAAGACTATTAATCTTTAACCGACAGACTAAAAAGATAAAAATGTCAATTGAGTCCGGATTTGACCGGGATTACAAATTTAAAACCCCGTGCAGATGCTCCCGGACGGTCTCTAAACTAGGACAAATCCGGAAAAACCCGGACGAATGGCAACCCTATATTATGTTAACTTCACACAGAATTTTTAAAATAATTATTAGTTTGTTATTGTATTGACCATAGAAAATTATAATTACTTATGGTATTGTCTTACTGAATTTTAAGAAACTACTTAACGAGAATGGGAATTTATAATATTAACTAAGTATTGACTATATTACCCGTTTGACTGCCTTGTTGGTCTAGCGGTTAGCAAGGCTTACAAAAAAATATGAAATGTATTTATATCAGTTGTCTAGTATTTACAAAAAAACATGTAAAATAAGCTCTGCTTAGTTTGGAACTAGATGGCGTTGTTTGTGTGTACGATGTTCGAAATATTTATTTATTATCAAAAAGATAACCGATAAACTATTTCAATATCGCTAAAAATTCCAAAACTGCTGAGATACAGTTTCAAGGCTCTTATGAAGTATTATTTATGAGTGTCGCGTCTTAATAAAAAAAAACTTTTGGCGCCAATAGTTTATTCCTTGTGGCGAGACGCCTAATTTCAATACACACATCTGCTCTTTACTCGCGCATAGTAAATATGTAAAACGATTCGTTATAAAATTAGACACATGTACATATATATGAAGCATGTATATATTTTAGTTTGTGTGTAAGAATAACATTTAATACACTGGTTAACAGCAAAGTATTCTGTAACATTTTGTTGTATAATATAGAGACAACTCCTTATGTATAGTAATAAACAAGGCAAGCTTGATGACGCACTGTCAATCCAATATCTGTATGGTAGGTTCTTTGATAAATAGATAAAGTAGAGATAAATATACTTGTCGATATAATTTTAGATTACCAGCGTGACTAGCACTCTTTGACTTTCTACACAAAGAATGAACTTTCATGACGTCATCATGATGATGAATTGTAATATAATAAACTATATTCAATAATGATTGCCACAAATGTCCATTACAATCGAATTCAACGGCTTAAACTGAACTTCCATACTCCATAAATGCTGTTATTGAAAATTGAAAATTGAAATTAATTCCAACAACTCTTAAAACCCCACCCGGCAATCGAACCTGAGATCTCTACGGCAATCGCATACGCTAACCGCTAGACCAACAACATTCATGGGTAAGTAGACAAATCCGTCGTTGCTTTGCTTGTATTAATCTTTAGCCAACGAGGTGTTACAGATGTGTCTGTGTATCTATCGGTGTGAAGCATCGTAGCTCACGAACAAAAACAAAATCGGTCCATCGCGATTTTTTGATTTTCTGTTTGGTCAAATTTCGTCGATTTTCTGTTTCTGAATGCTCTTAGCCATGTGTGATGATAAACGATTCAGTTAAAAGATATGTCGAGTATAAATTGAGATAAAATTGCAAAAATGCCCAAACGCGGTGAACGCGCCTAGCGGGCCACGGCTCAACGGTTGGTGTTGGGGTGTTGTATATACGCTAATCGACGCAAGAATTTCTATATCGTGATTCAGGATTAGTATTTACTCTGTATAATTAGTTACTTCGTGGTTTAGTACATAGAAGAACTCTTCGCATATATTACTAAGAAAATGACAAACGGAGGCACTTTTACGTACATAACTTATCTTTCGTATGTTTCACAGATTACAAGCAGCAAATCAAATTCTCTGCATGACTTTCATGTTTCAATGTTGAGTATTGCTTTAAAATATACCGTAAAAAATGTACACACGGAAATATGTGGTCATTTATCATGTTCACATATCCTTGTTAATTGATTACTAGTATTTTGATCATGTTGACGCGCTTTATATATGACTGACTTTGAGAGCCTGTACATCAGATCCACGTCTAATTCTTCTTCAGGCGAAAATGGACTTTATTTACTAAGTAATAAAATATTATATTCCTTAACATGAAAGTTCATAGGTATGTCTTCAATGTTCATAATTAGCTATTATAAACTCTATTTACCAGTCTAATCAACACTTTATTTCCTTAGAATTAGCAAAGTAAATGAGAGTGCGATTAATTGACATAGGAATTAACGTTGCTTCACAATCATTGCTAACTACTAAGACTAATAAAATTGTAAGTCTTAGTTTATGAATACCTAGCTGCGCCCCGCGGTGTTACCCGCATATACCATTATGGTTGCTATGCAAGTGTGTTATGCATAGCAACTTGTGAAGTTTGACAGGAGATAGTGATACATTTTGACATCTACGATTTATGTATTTTTATAATCACCTAGTGTTCGCCCGTGTATCTCGATTATTGCAGTAAAACGTAGCCTATGTGTTATTCTGATATATAAGCTATATTACTGTAAGGTTTCATCCAAATCCGTTCAGTAGTTTTTGCGTGAAAGAGGAACAAACATACACATACATACTCACACTCTTTCGCGTTTATAATATTAGTAGGATTTAGGGTTTTTCACATGTTAATTTTTCTTAAATCGCTAAACTGTAAATTAAAAAATTAAATACTCGGTATATTACAAGTGAGGAGTGTCTTATCACCTATATTTTCGATCTGATAAAACATAATGATAACTCGCTCATTAGCTGATATGGCTCGGGGACGATTGTTCCTTACATATTGCTGATGTTTAGTTAAAGTAATAGCTTGTTTCTCCGTGTGGTGAACTATTAAAAATATGGAGTCTCAACACACTTATTCATTCCATGGGTGACCTAAGAGCCGACTAAAGACGAAAACGACGTAAAAAAACATCACTGAAAAGAGAAGGAAATCTTGAAAGAATTCCTACACCACTCCGTCTGGTCCCCGTAGACCAAAACCTTCTTTCTACAGAACTTACAGCCGTGAACTGTTAAATACTGTTGATGATGTTCATTTTCAATTGGCAAAAATGCATTTAAAACCTCATTGCTATCATGACTAACGTTGTTTTCTTCTGACGTTCATTGAGGTAAAGCGCTATAATAGGTAAAACTAATGAATTTTATTACTTAAAACTTGTGGAGGAACAGGTGGATTGAGTTCCTCTAACACAAAGGTAGTATCCTCGGACTAAGCGAGGTGATCATGCCTGGTGGGCCAGTGCCAGTAACAACTTTCTTGGCTTAATGAACAGCCTTTAAAAGCTTCTGGTCTCTACGTAGAAAGAAGATAATATCTTACTGTACCACTTTGTCTGGCTGAAATATATGGCTTCTTTCTCGTTGCAGTTTTTGTTTCCTATGTAGTTCGTCCCTTAGTCGGCCTTTCAACCATGGAATGAATAGGAACATAATAAAAGAAAAAGTAGATAAAAGATATGAATAATACGAATGTATTTAGAAGTCAACATTCAAGCAGCTCATATTCGCATACATGCAACTCCTACTCACTGTTCTTGGGAGACCCAAGCCCTTTGGCCTAAGAGAATGTTATTCTAAACACTATTAACGTACTAAGGTATAATAGACCAGTGCTTTTAATGTTTGAAAACAAAATAAATTATAGTAGGATGAAACCCATTGTAAAAGGAGAAGAATAGTACAAAAGTTAAAGGAAAAATAAATTACGGGCGATCTGAGGTCGGGAAGGGGGAGAGGGGGGACCTTAATTTTTATTTTAAAAAATTCAAAAAACAAGTTTTTGGTTTTTTATTTTTATCTTTTACAAATAAAATTATTTTTTAACGAAATTTTGTGATAAAATTTTGAATTTTTCACATAAAATTTGAGGTTATCTGAAAAAAGTGTAAATGCAAAAGATGTAGATCTTTTTATTACCTACAACTTTGCCATTTAACTTTTTTCCATAGGACTTGTAGTTTTGCCGGAAATCGAGATAAGCCATTTTTTTCCCTAATCCCCCCCCCTCTCCCCCTTCCCGACCTCAGATCGCCCGTAATTTATTTTTCCTTTAATTTTTGTACTATTCTCCTCCTTTTACAATGGGTTTCATCCTACTATAATTTATGTTCACTTTTTGTTATTTTAAGAGGTTTCTACCCTGGTCTATAACAAGTTCATATGATTATATTTATTAATGATTTTCCTGTTCATTCAGGATATTGACCGATGATAGGTTTTGTCTAGGCGGTGATTCTTCCTTAATGAACTAGCACACGGCCTTTGATGACCATGGTTTTTATAAAAAAAAAAAACTGCCAGTATCAGGGGCACTTTTGCGTCAGGAACAATGCAGGGCAGGTTATTGTAAATGGCGCGAATTGTGTAAATTAAAATAAGTTGTATGTCTTGTAAATGAATTATTGATGTAATTTAAATTAATAATATTTTAATAAAATAATAATAATAATTTAAAAAAGTACTTCACTGCTTTATGACGAACCTAGAAAATACTATCCGGCCATTATTAGGAATATATTGTCTTTAAGCGCACTGTAGAGTGAAGCATAAATACATACCTTGTACATAAACTGCCAAAATCACTTCTTTGCATTTTGGTTTGGCCGTAGTTGAAAATGAGCGCATTTTACAGTAATTTGATGGAACGTGTAACTTCTGACTTAACCGTAACTCATATAGCGCATGCTTCTCTGGTTTCTTTACACGCAGCTCTGCCCAAGAAAATACAAGAAGAATAAAATAGATTAAATGTTTATTGGTTTCAGTATTACAGATTTGTAAAACAAATACACATGCCGTCGCCTTCTAGCTATAAAGTCCGACTTGTAAAAATGTCTGAAAAGATTTACTTGCAGAAATAAATATCATTTATCACAAAAACTATAATACCGAAAGCAAAAGGTCCAAGCCTCAGCTAATGATTGGATTTCACATGGATTACCAAGCGCTGGTTTTCAGCTTAAACCTTTGAATCCCGTTTACACGAAGTTTTGAACGTTTTGAAGAAAGATATTTTCAAAGATTGTACTAGAAAAAATTACCATTACTCTCTTTTTATTGCGATCTTGAAGTCGAACAGTTAACAAGCGAAAAGAAATCTAAATATTCTAGTATTTCTAAAAGAAGTGGATTTTAATTTGAACTATTATTCTCTTTGCAGTGTTCACGGCTCTACAAACAGAGAACATTGACAACGTGATATTGGCGTACAACCCTGACAACGTGAACAGCAGACACACCAGAAACGACGACGAAAATGTGAAGAACACGTCACACAGTACCAAAGCTTCACCCATTTCTCTCGGTAGTAATAGTATGTACTACGCCTTTAATTAGTATTCCACTGGATGAACGATAGAGAGTATTTTCCCTTTATAAAATCAGAATGGACTTTTGGAAGAGGTTTAACAGTGATATTATTTTTATTTCTAGTGCATATTTCGAGCACAGATGGAGAAGCAGATAACGATGCTGATGCTCGCAAATGTGAAGCAATTCTCCCTGGTATTAAAGTGCTGTGGGCTGTGCTAGAAGATTATGTAAAAGAAGGTGAGAATATCAAACATCCTATTTACTACACATGCTATTTTAGGAATACATCACATTTATCTTAGAAAAATATATCATTGGATCAGTCCAGTAAGGATATTGTAAGGAAGATCTGGAAGATCTATAAAGAAATCTTCTGTATAGTATTTGTGGTAAATATAATGGGTGTAGTAAAAAGAGATCCATTATTTTTCCAAAAGATGGATTTAGTTGTATGTATCTCGCGTTCTATAAGTCCGATCTGGTTCCACTGAATGGCGTTAGAAAGATAACATTTCGTATTAAAAAACTTTTCTGCAGTTTTGTGATTACTTGATTTAGATTCAGCCTTCAGTTTCTTACAAAAATATTTTTTTTTACGACATCTAATATTAATACTCTATTCGATGCATGACAATGCTAAAATCCTTCAAAGGCTTTTGACTTAGTAAATAAGTTTAAAGTGTAAGGTAAGCTAGATAGATATTTATAGATAATAAAATAATATTTATAGATAAGATAAGAAAATAGATAAATATGCATAATAAACAGCGTCTATCTTATAAAAAGAGTTGTTGTAGATTGTACAAGTTTATCATTATTATGTCTAAATCAGATATTATCTACAGAAAAAAAACGAATCCCCCAGGGTACGATGTTGGGACCAGTATCGTTTTACTACTAATAATAATAGTTGATTCATGAAAGATTACAAAGAAAAATATGTAAACTTAGTATACATCAAAAACTTGGTGTAGAAATTATCATTAGTCAGAGGTATTTAGTTGCAATCTGCATAAATTTTATGTATCTCTGCCTCTTAAACTAGGAAAACCCGTATCTTAAGAGACAGTGTTAGTCATGGATGTCTTTCATACAACATACGTACAAATACAGTGCAATAATCAGAAAGGTGCTTCTTATCACATTAATATTTTATTTTAGTTTAACAAGTTAAGTAATGTAAAAATGTTGCCAGGTCGCGTCCAGCAACTGGGCGTGGCGGACGTGGGCGGTGGCTGCTTGCGCAAGTTGCACGCGTGGGCTCGCGTGAGACCGTCCATTGCACAAATCAACCTCGCCTCGTGCTGCGTCGTACCACCTTCACTACACACCTTCTGTCGTGCTAATGACGTGCAGCTGCTTACCCACGCTGACCCTCCTGGTATGTCCACCACGTTTAATGGTTCGTTTCTGGTAAATAATGTTTAGCAATAAAGATTTTTAAAATCTGTCATGTTACGTCAATCGGTGATCGCCGTCAATGGCGGAAATGAGATTCCACAATATTAAACCCAATATATAATAAGCAAATAAATAAACAATGAACAAAATAAAGTTGACATTATATGTAACCATACCGTAATTGATCGATTTGCTATTTGTTAAATTGGAAATTAAGCATTGTGAGCATCAACTTAGGAGAACGGGACGGTAACGATGTTGTAATTATCACATTCTTGGATTCTACTCATGTTTTCCATCAGAAAGTGTTGTCACTTTGGTAGGCTTAAATTATTATTTATATATAAAGATCGAGAGAAGTTACGATGTACGGCCACGTCTATTTATATTTACCCCCTTATTTATCGTTAACGACTTTAGAAATTGCATTTATATTTAGTTCACTCTTATTATAAGGGCCTAGTGTGTGTTTGTTTCTTATCAATTCCATCGTCACGTAAACCGCATTCAGCGTTATTTTTTCCCCGTACTGAAATCCTCACCAATCGCTACGCTGAAAGTTTTTACTGATGAGAGTAGGCACACGTGACATAAACTCACACGAGTCCCTCTTATTCCCCCGGGACAGGGCCTGGCGCCGATTCGGGAAGGACCTGAAATAATATGGTCCGGGTCCTCCCGGAGTAGGGCGTCAGAGGTCGATCGTCGGGGTGTTTTTGAGTGGAAACACCACATACTCCTGGCTCCTGTTTCCCCGAGTAGCCGGAGATCCGAAGTGATTTTCCCACCCCGAGAACAAAAAACCAAAAAGCTCCTCTTAGTGTGAATTAGTCTGACAAAAACCCTTTAAAAGTATGTGTTAAAAGTGACATTCATTTAAATATGAGTGTGAATGTACGAGTATTTCCATGTTATATTTATTTAATTACAGATCTATTATCACAAGCTGCGTTGAAAACATTATCAGAAGCGGGAGTGGGGTGTAATAATCTGGATTGGTGCGCCCGTTACCAAGTTCACATAAAGTGCAGGGGAGTCCTCGCACTTAAAGGCTACGTTTGCAAGGCTACGATCGCACCCAAACTCGATAAGAAATAAGCTATACACTAATGTGAACATGTAACACGCATTTTAATTTAAGTAAATTATTATTTTACGAATTGTACTTATTCATGTTTAATTAAAGTTCAAATTTGAATGTAGTGTTTTAAATATATTTAAAAGAGGTTGATAGATGGATTCTAGAGGGTATATTTTAAAAAGAATTAACAAATCTCTTTACGCACAAAAACGAGAAATGGAACGTTAAGACCCTATATATTGCAAAATAATATTTACATATATTGGCATGTATGATTAGACCAGCGGAACAAGACATAAAAGCAGTAATGTACAGTGATATATCCAAGTATACCCTCAAATTTTTGTTAGATAATTCTATAAGGTGCTAAGTGTTAATCTATATGAATTATTTTTATTGGAATGAAATGCTAAGTGCTAGTGATAAAGTGTCTAATATACTATTCTGAACTTTTCTGCCAAATTTAGATTTCACAAGTTTTAAATAGGAAATGAATATGTCGGCAAATTGTATCTGTTAAATAGTATTATATCGCAGATAATTACAACTTTATCAAGTACTGTTGAGACTGACCTTTAAAGTTATCAGTTAAAAATTATCTGGAATTAAAAAAGGTTATGCTTATAAATAGTACGAGATACATTCTAAAATATTTTTAAGGTTAGATTTATACATAACGTTATGTGATATAGTTTACTTAAATTTAAACCTTATGTTAATGTACTTATGCATTCTTTATATTTGTCAGCTTATTTATAAAATATCGGTTCATATTGTGCACAGGTTTACAAGGTGCCCACTCATAAAATAACCCCATAACAACTGGAATAAGTTCCTTTTCAAATATGTTTTGGTATATATATTCATTTATATATTTTATTATTGAATATTTCACAAGCTGTTGACTCAATTTTGGTTATTACTTGGCAACACTATATAAAAAAATATCTGTTATCTATAGATCTTTAATATTATAGAAAATTATTTAATTAAGCTTGAAATTGCGTACACTGCAATAGGTTGTGTTGTAAAATTTGGTATTGCGATAAAGAGTTTAATTGTTAGTAGAATTTTAAGGTTGGCTAAAAATATTAAAAATTCATAATGATAGAAATATTATATTTGTATAAAATACATAATAAAAAATAATATAATAAAAAATAATAAAATACTGTTCTTTTAGACGCAAAGAGCAATCTGAATTAGATTCTTGAAGTGAAATAGATTTAATAATTTAATAGAGCTTGTCCCAGTGTTTAATATTGCACGATTTGCATAGTGGTCTAAACTGAGTGGTGTGGGTTCAAATTTTCAATTCCCGGAACAACACTATGTTATACACGAATTGTTGTTCTGAACCTGGGTGTTCTTTGTATCCTTTTCATGTATGTTTATAAGGATTAATTCCCATGTAGATAAGAAAAAAAACTGCCAAACGGTACTATTCAGGTATTCTTATATTGCAACACTTAAAATATATTTTAGGTTAAAATAAAATGAACTATTGTGAGTGCTATACCCCTAAAAATCTAATTTTTATTTGACATATTTACCCATAAACTATGTATACCACATACCTCCGTGAAATCACTGATATTTGGATCAAATTAGGTTGTTGGTGATGTTATATGCCACATCCTCGTATGTTTTCTTCTATCAAATGCAACTTAAAGTCAGATCAGAAATTATTATAATGCGTTTCATACGTTCAGTAGAAGTATCTACTAACCATGACTAAAATAATAATATTGGCATCAGTTTTCTTAAATTTACAAGATTACGTAGACTTTACGGATATTAAATCTCAATTTTATCTGTCAAAAAAGTTCAATTTGACATACGATTTCCCGCGTAAATTTGACATTACTAAAGTTTTAATTTTTTCTATGTACCGTGATGGTTAATAACTTTTTATTATGTATTTTAAATACATACATATACAAATGCACAATTTTAGTTACCGTTTATGAAGATGTGCACGAAGATAATAACATCTATATTTAATATAATTGCATAAAATAGTGTTGTCATATATAGAAACCAACATCGAATGCATTTATAAAGAAAGTTATAACCAGTAACCCTCTAATAGGTGCTATTTGTATTGTGAAATTGCCGAATGTACAATACTATGTGTTCCCAAAATAGAAATAAAGGTGTAACATTCCTATTAATAATTTAGAAAACTGAGTGATTGTAATTTAAAATGGCGGCACATGTTAAGGAAGATATACACCGAGCAGTTCATACCGCAGACATTCAATTGTATATATCGCATTTAAAGTTCAAACCTTCGCGTTCTGACTGCCCTCCGGGGCTTCGTAATCGTAATATATGCTTTAAGTACTACGTATACGGTATAAAATCATATAAAGATTGTAAAATTCGCACTGCTTGTGTTCGGTAGAAATGGCTGGAACTGCAAAAACAGTTTTATTATAGCTAAATTTGAGAACGTTAAGCCTGTCTTCTTTTTAAGGCAATTATAAAAGCTTATTTAACATTAGTTGTACTATAAATTCGTTGTAATTTTTGTGTACTTATATTAAGACATTCTAAGTAAAAAGGGTATAGATTCGAATTAACAGCAAATATTAATTTAAAATATAATCTTTCGGGGAATTCTAATTATATAGATATATTTTCTTGTTTTAAATATAAAAAACTACACTACAGCCAATGGTTATTTAATAGGTTTTTTTCTGTTAATTAACACATAAATGTACACATGAAAATGTAGTTTAGTTTTCTAAACGTGTAAAAAGTATTACCACATTTAAACAGAACGATTTGACAAAATGAAATTCTCACATACTTTTGTCTACAAGCATACCCATCTTACTATACTTATGTACAATCGCGCACTTAAATTTAAATATATTATAATTTAAATCAATAAGTTTTGAAATATCGCAATAGTTGCGGAGTTCACTCGAGTTAAAAGCTCGAGGTAATTGAGCCAAGCTCGAGTTAATCAACGATCACATTCTAAAACAAATCGAAAAATTAATCGGCTACAAATCATACTAAACAAAACGTAGGTGCCTAGAACCTAAAATATGAAACCTAAACATGCGAAAAAGTGTAGAAATGGTTAACAGGTTCAAAAATGTAAAAGTAATTTAAGATCAAAACAAATTCTCTATCAAATAAAGTATTTATTGAATTCTCGAGTGTTTTATTTTCAATGCTGATTTTCATTTTTACGTTAACCAGTCCGATAATATTCAAAATAGATTTTTCTTGCATTTTGGTCGACGACGATTAATTTGCGAAATGTAAAGTTACGAGTTCTGGCCCTAACTGAAGAAACCAACCATAAACTAGTGGCATTTACATTATCATAGCTTTTATTATTCACGATGTTATTTGAGGTCTGTTACTAGTTCAACGGGTTTCAACAAAATGTCAGATTTTTCCACGAATCAACTGACATCGGATCTCTACAAATCTGAGGGTGAATTGAATTCGTAGGTTGAACTAGATGTCAGTATATTTTTGGAGGCGGAAGTGCTCGCCGACGTTTATCGGCGAGTGGCTAACTACCGGGCGGAGAGTGGTGGAGTTGGACCTCCGCCCGAGGACGTGCGCGAGTGGCGCGAAGCCGCTCACCGAGCCACGATGGATCGCTGGTCGGTCCGGCTGGAGACTCCACGTGCTGGCTTCGCCACCGTAGAGGCGCTTGAGCCGGTCATCGGCGAATGGGCAGTGCGGCAGCACGGGACCCTTACCTTCCGACTGACGCAGGTTCTTTCCGGGCATGGTTGCTTCGGAAAGTACCTGCACTCGGTCGCCAGGAGGGTATTGAGTCCTGCCTGCCACCACTGCGACTGCAGTGAGGATTCGGCTCATCACACGCTGGCGGTCTGCCCCGCATGGGAGACGCAGCGCCGGGTCCTCACTGCAGTCATCGGAGGGGATCTCTCGCTGCCGGCCGTCGTTCGTTCCATGGTCGGCAGCGAGAGCGCATTCACCGCGGTCGCAACCTTCTGCGAGGACGTAATCACGCAGAAGGAGGCGGCGGAGAAGGCCCGGGAGGACGACATCCAATCGGACCAGATTCGCCGCCGGCGACTCGGGCGGCAGAAGCGCGAACATCTGCGCCTCATGCCGCCTTGAGTGTGGCCGCGGGTGGACGGGACGGGTTTTCCCTCCACCCGCATTATGTGGCCAGCCGCGAGGGGGCGGCGTCGGTGTGTGCCGGACGCCGCCTAAGAGAGGGTCGTCAAATAGAGACGGTGCCCGCACCAGGAGCGGGCAGGCGCTGGAGAAGTTCAGAAGGAGATCCCACCCTGGACTTCTCCCCCTCCTAAACGGAGAAGCGCGGAGAGGGCAGTGTGCCCTCTCCGCGCTTCTCCGTTTGTTTTTTAGTCGGTTCAAGTCCGACACACCACCCCGCCGTAACCCCCGGTGGGGTGACGGTCCATGATGATTTTTCACACATTAAAAAAAAAAAAAAAAAAGATGTCAGTATATCAAAATAATAATGATTGTTAATCATTATTATAATTGAATATGTATTTGTTTGGCAAAACATTTTAATCTCATGATATTATCGACGCCCTCGGGGAATAAAATAGTTTTTTTATTTTATTTGATGCCTACCAATGTGACTCCACTCTGCCTGATGGTAAGCATAAATAGAATCCAAGAATTATAGATAAAGTAAGTTTACAGGACGAAAAAAACTTATTTTGTTATTGCTCATACAGTAACTGGCGTATATTATCATATGTTAAACCAATTATATATCATATGATTTATTCAATATTTTATTCTTAAGTGGCTATAGAAAAAATAAAATTTAGTGTACCTATACTTTTCAAGTTATTACGAAAAATATATAATACTGATTTTATATTTAGGTGTATCCTAAGTAACGGCATATAACCAATTTATTCTCGTAAAGTTGTATATAATGAAAACCATAACCGTATACCTATTACGATATTTATCTACAGTACTTTCATGAATGAAGTGTAATTGTAATGAACCAATACGATTTTGTTCTTGTAAAAGTTACCACTGTCGTTTTTCGTATAGCTATATAACAACTTTCTTTTGTATAAAGAGTTATCAATTTATTTACGCGAATAAAATGATAACTTTATAATTTTCCTCATATAACGCCTTACCGATTAATCGAGGCATATGTTCGTTCCGTAGTGAACAACTACGATGTTTTTTATGGTTATATTTGTTACATTACTTCCGGAGAATAAAGTTAAAAACTGTTATAACTGGACGAGATTTAAAAAAAAAACAGTAGGTGTAGACCCTCAGATACCGAAAATACAAAAACATTAAAAATGCAGTAACACATTGATATATAAAAACCCTAGATGCACAGTCTCAAACAAAAGTCGCATACGAAACTGTCCCACTTAGTCATTGATGTATAAAAATATCAATGTGGGTAGTTTTAGTTAAGCTATAAACACATCTTTTGCACATTCAACCTTACGCGCATTGTTTAAAGTTTTTATTACAAAGTAGCGTACAATGACCAATCAAATTTTATGACCGAAGCTAGCCGGCAGGACAGGACATGGAGTGAAGAGGAATATTTGTATATTTTTTTTATTATAATACATTGAGTTAGTATTTTAAGAGTTAGTTAAATTGTTGTTTTTAGACTTTCGCGACTTTTACACATACTCATGTTTTTACTGTAAACGGGACTTATTCGCGATAATATTATATAATATATAAGGTATCAGTATAATATTATATATAAGGTATCGTAACCTTTATAATATTATCGCGAATAAGTCCCGTTTACAGTAAAAACATGAGTATAGTTAAATTGTGTTCTAAGCCCTTAATTACACTTAGCGTAAATATGTTTTTGGGTAGGACATGTGTACATCAATGAAACAAATATTAACTCTTAAAATCATTTATTTCATTTTTTCATATCATATCAGTGACATCCTGTAAAAAATAATTATATTATTTGAATGTAGGTACGAAATTATTTGATAAATTCATTATTTTTCTGGCTAACGACTACTTACCGTTATACTAGGAACAGCCGTTTTAAGAAGACGTTTTATGCCTTTAGCAGTGACATTCATATCTTCGTCCAGAAAATGTTCAGAACAAACGACGCATGCACTATTTGGCTTAAAAAAATTGTATGTCGCGAACCCATAAGTTGTCCCCTAATTAATCGATATAATAGGTAATATAATATTTACGAACTTTAATAATAACACCGTTTGGACGACCTCTTTTATTTTGAAATTCGATTAATAACTATAATAATATTATTATATATTTTGTAACGTATACATACTTATTAAAAACTAAATACAAAAAAGTTCAAATTAAATAAACTTATATATAAAAATTAAACACAATAAAAAAAAATCGACTCCATTAAATTCAGAACAGGGTCGTTTGGATTATGCGACTAAAATAAAAGGTTGTGTAATAGTCGTTCTTACACTGAAAAAGCGGCCATTGAAATTTGTCGTATTATACTTGGACCGTTAAGTGAAGTTTTTAGACAAATTAAATCAAAATCACATATTGCTTCCGATATTTAGTCATAAAAACAACAAAAACAAATTAACAAACTCTTTTACTCACCGAAAATACGATATCCCATCCTTTTTTAACGTTCTTGACGTAATATTTTTACAATTCCGCATCGAACACTTAGGCATTTTTAACGAGCGCACAGAGACGCGAGCGACGCGAGACTATTTGAAATATGAGCATCATTTTCAATAGTGCGCTTATTTTATGAGGACGGTTTTGCGACGCTGAGTGTGTATCTAGGGTTTTTTAATACATCAATGCAGTAACAGCACATTACCATTTTATTCTCTGGGGGCGTTGATATATGAATATCAATGAAAAATATTGCAAAATCGAAGCGTTTTATTCTTCGCGGCAGTCGAATTCAATGCTTTAAGATAACAACATAACTACCAAAATCTAAAAAACGTCCATGTTTTAAGAAACATGAAAAATGTAATAACAGCATTTTTTTTTTTAATAATGTCGTTATAATTTATGGAAGGTTCTAACAGGGAGAAAATGCTAAAATGGTGAATATAAATAGTAAAAACAATACTTTTCTTTATGATTTATTCGAGTACACAAAAACATCCTGTCCGAGTTTGACGGGACTTTCTCTAGCAGATAGTTGATTGAACAATGATTTTTTTTTCAATCTGCAATCGCTGACGCCTCTATTCTCTTGTTTGATTGGTTAATTTTTGTTTTGTTTGATAACGAGACTGAGTGACATTAGCCAATCAAACAAAAGTATAGAGACGTCAGTCTCAGTGATTCTAGTTGCACTCCCGTACCTACACCATCGTCTCTGGCAATGAGACTCTCTCAGTCTAGAATTTAATTTTTTTAAAGACAATGTTCTTACTTGGTTTAAGCTTGGTATAATACTAATTTGTATAATTCGCAAATGATTATCTGGTATACAAATGTTGTAAATTGGAATTCTATCTGTTACTCTCTAACGGCTTAATCGCTGTATAAATTTCAATTAAATTTATTATGGAAATACTTTTAATCTTGAGGAAGGACAGAGGCTTCTCTTTACCAAGATAATCGACATCAAGGGAAAGAGCTAGCCGATTATAATATTCTATGAACTTCCAAGACTTACATTCATGAAACGGACTTCAGAACACATAGATCTAGAATAATTACTTGTGAATCACAAAAGTGTTGTCCCAAATGGGAATCGAATGGAAGAACATTCGGAGCAGTAAGTAGGAAGATGCGAGGTGGAGGTATGAATAACTACACCCTCAGCGCAATAAAGATGAGTTCCAAATTTTCATTACAAGGTCCCATATACTTACATCTTAACGTCATATGATTTATTTCAAGCGATTTCACAATTATTGTGTAACGTTATTTCAAGAGGCTTTCAGCTTATTTTGTGTTCTTACGGGTATTAAGGCTATTAGAGCGGAAATGATTTGCGAAACTTGCGTTTCATTGAGAGGTGTGTCGCCTGTAGGGCTACCATTATATACAATGGTACAGGACATTCCTCTAATTATACCTTTTAAAAGTGGGAAGCCATATTTATTTATACTTAGGTAATATGATATAATATTATAGATTCGAAAGTATCTCTGTCTGTTTGTTTGTTAGGCTTTCATGAACTGAGTTTTGTCCTGTAAAACAGTTTCTGAATCTCGATGATTGACTATAATAATTAGATATGTCATTAAAAAGGAGTCGTTATATAAATATGTATCCATTTTATTTATTTGTATAGATAAATGGTTACTCTAGTGTACGCGACCATGCGACTCAAGCAAATTTGAAATGCTTGCCAAACGTTGCTTTTTGGCACTTCATTGTCTTAATGGAATTAGAAATTCGTTGTCATTAGTTCCAGGTTTATATAAATTATGTACTAGCTGTGACGTAATATAGTTTTGATACATGCGTTATGAAGTATCAATATAAAATGACCCGTGAACTTATTGCAGTACTAACTTTTGCCCGCGTTTCTGCCCGTGTTCATGTCAGTTTATCGCGACAAAAAGTAGCCCATATCCTTCTCCAAGGTACAATTTATATCTGTACCAAAAATCATCCAAATCGGTTTACTTATTTAGCTGCAAATACGTAACAGACAGGTACTTTCGAATTTATATTAATACTAGCAGCCCGGCCCGACTTTGCACGGGTAGATATAGGTAATTAAAAAACATTTTAAACTTGACAAATTTTATACTTAAACTTCCCTCGAGAATCAATTTATCCATTGCTGAAAATCGGAAAAATGAAAATCTTTTACTAGTAAGTATAATGTGTAGTGTAATATAGATCGCACACGTCATGTTTCCAATTTCGACTCGCCTGACTAATATATTTTGAAGAACTGCATAAACAAAGGAACATCATTTGTCTGAAGTCAGAAGAGGAAGTGAATAGCTTAGCGATGAAGAATAATTTGGAAAATGATTCTGACTTCACATCACATACAGGGCTTTCGGACATTTAAAAATGTACTTTTTTTTATATATATAACGCGTGCAAAGTACTATGCCTGATGGGAAGCATTAGTAAAATCCACAAGTGGGGGTCGCCATACTCGCTGCAAATGCAAGCAGTATGGCGAACCACATTAAGGCGGTTTGTGAGAGTGAGATGCTTTTTCACGCCCCGCTTAAAGGACCCGGGATCATAGTAGGAAGGAAATATGAGACAGAATTAAAACATATACTTAATAGTTAACTTACATTTAATAGCCTGTTAAGTATAAATCTTAAATGACTCAGTAGCACCGGCCACTAAGAAATAAATTCACAACTATGTTAATATAAGCAGACCACCCTAGCATTGTGCATTAAAATATAATTTATATTCACAGCGAACGGCCATAGCAGACGAAATCAAGCGAATAACTTTATAATTGTGCATTAAAATAAAAAGGGGTTAGCAGGAAACAGGATATTGCCTTCCGTGGCGACCCTACGATCCGGCGACGGGTTTTTAACACGATAAGTTGATAGCAATGTAAGATAGTTAAAATAAGATGTTACTTTATTTGCTTGTTGTTTTAAAACTACTGGTAACGTGAGCCTGTTAATTATCGTCTTCAATGTCGGTACAGATAGTTAGGGTCCTGTAGGAGACTTTCATCTGATCATCTTCTTAGCCTTTATTCCCAAATTTATGGGGTCGGCTACTAGTTCAACCGGTTTTACCTGAATATCAGTTTTTCCACGGAGACCTCCTGAAGACTGAACTGGAAGACTGAACTAGTTGTCAGTATATTTGAGGGCACGTACTTCCCAATAAGTTCATGACAACCGGGACCGACGGCTTTACGTGCTCTCCGAGACACGGGCGTGAATCACCGCCAAACTTCCAAACTCCGGGTTCTATTAGGAATTTCCTAAGAAAATCCCAAAAACACTTTGTTTTTGGGATTTTCTTACGAAATTCCCGACCGGGGATTAGAACCCGAGACCTCTTGATTAGCAGTCGCATACGCTAACCACTAGACCAACGAGGCAGTTCAGACTTTCATCTGTAGATATAATAATAATATATGTTTCGTATTTCTAACAGACAACGCTTTACTAGTATACACTGCTTTTTAAGTAGGTAAATAAATAAATAAGTATTTCTGTTTTCTTACACACAATGTCATCTAGTCCCAATCTAAGTAGTGCTTGTGTAATAGTCATTGGACAACTGATATCTAATATATAAAATTCTCGTGTCACAGTTTTCGTTCCCATACTCCTCCGAAACGGCTTGACCGATCTTTATGAAACTTTATATGCATATTCAGTAGGTCTGAGAATCGGCCAACATCTATTTTTGATACCTCTAAAACGCGAGCGGAGCCGCGGGCATCAGCTAGTAAATACATAAACATACTTTTTTTTGTAAATACGAACATATTATACACAGAAAACACCCAAATTCCGAAACAAACATTTGCGGATCACACAAACATTTGGTCCGACCCGGGAACCGAACCCGAGACTTCAAGCACAGCAGATACATACGCTGCCACTGCACCACCGAGGCAGACAGATATGTTTGTAAGAGGAGTATAAAACATATTGCTTCAAGTTTTAATTAATATTTTGTTATAATTACTCGAAGCACTCGGATTTCACAATACCTACCTATCAAAGAAAGAAAGTCCAGACTAAAGGTTCTCTGTCAAACAACCAGGATCATGCCTATTGGAAATTCTGAGTCGCTCTGTGTTGAATGCAATAATGAAGGAGAAGCTAATACTGGAGTACCCCTTTTTTTTTTTTTTTTTTTAATGTGTGAAAAATCATCATGGACCGTCACCCCACCGGGGTCCGGGGGTTACGGCGGGGTGGTGTGTCGGACTTGAACCGACTAAAAAACACACAGTGTGCCCTCTCCGCGCTTCTCCGTTTAGGAGGAGGAGAAGTCCAGGGTGGGATCTCCTTCTGAACTTCTCCAGCGCCTGCCCGCTCCTGATGCGGGCACCGTCTCGGATGACGACCCTCTCTTAGGCGGCGTCCGGCACACACCGACGCCGCCCCCTCGCGGCTGGCCACATAGTGCGGGTGGAGGGAAAACCCGTCCCGTCCACCCGCGGCCACACTCAAGGCGGCATGAGGCGCAGATGTTCGCACCTCCGCCGCCCGAGTCGCCGGCGGCGAATCTGGTCCGATTGGATGTCGTCCTCCCGGACCTTCTCCGCCGCCTCCTTCTGCGTGATTACGTCCTCGCAGAAGGTTGCGACCGCGGTGAATGCGCTCTCGCTGCCGACCATGGAATGAACGACGGCCGGCAGCGAGAGATCCCCTCCGATGACTGCAGTGAGGACCCGGCGCTGCGTCTCCCATGCGGGGCAGACCGCCAGCGTGTGATGAGCCGAATCCTCACTGCAGTCGCAGTGGTGGCAGGCGGGACTCAATTCCCTCCCGGCGACCGAGTGCAGGTACTTTCCGAAGCAACCATGCCCGGAAAGAACCTGCGTCAGTCGGAAGGTAAGGGTCCCGTGCTGCCGCACTGCCCATTCGCCGATGACCGGCCGAAGCGCCTCTACGGTGGCGAAGCCAGCACGTGGAGTCTCCAGCCGGACCGACCAGCGATCCATCGTGGCTCGGTGAGCGGCTTCGCGCCACTCGCGCACGTCCTCATACTGGAGTACCCCGCTTCAACCTATGTCTACAGCGGGTTTGATTAGCTTGTTCATACAAGTACATAAAGACAGGTAGACCCTATTCTAATGTTTGGGTTAAAGTAGTCTCAATAATATTATAGGTATAAGTTTGGATCGGCCCTTGATGGTGAATTTCCATCATTTAAAAAACTGGTGATTACCAACACATTATTGATATGTTGATGAAAGAGCGTCGTTGACAGCACACACCGTTGTAAGACACTAGCACTAAAGTCTGCACTGTGGAGCACATTATGGGCTCCAGATATCGATGCCTGCAAAAGATCTCCTAGTTTTCCTGTAAATCTAATAAGAAAAATGAGAAAGGGCGCTTTGCTTCAGGCACGGTCGTATCCCTTAGCTATGTTTAAACTAACCTTACATGCCTCTACGTTGGTCCCCATTGACTTTTCACCAGTGAGTTAAGGATCTGTACAAGAAGATCACCCGCAAGTAACAGGTGTCATCTGGAATATTTTAAAATAGAACAAAGAAAACAGTTTTTAATGGCGATTTAGCTGCATGAATCAAATCATGACTAGTGATGTTTCGAGTACGTCGTGTGATCGAGTAATGATTTGCGCAAGATGGCTGTTGGAGCCAAGAAACAATTGGAGAGGCTTATTTCCAGCAGTGAGCATGTGAGTTTTATAAGCTAATGATGATGATGATGATTTAGCTGTAAAACCATTTGTGATTTAATTATAAACACCCAATTTCATGATGATCATTGTTATCAATGATCGCGATCAGTATTGCGGAGGTCCGATGCCAGACGCTTTCTAAAAAAACTGATATTCGAATAAAGCTGGCTGAACTGATAGACAGTCCCAATCTTAAGAATAATAAAGGCTAAGTTTTTTTTTATATATTTAAGATTAACAAAGCGACTCTACTCTGCCTATGAATTCAGAGTGAGTAAAATCCAGGAGTAGGGGCCACCATCCTCATTGTGAGTGCATATGAGTGAGTGCATACAATGCAGCATGGTAACCTTGTTGGTCTAGTGGTTAGCGTATACGGCTGCTGATTAATGCTGGTTCGATTCCCGGGTCAGACTAAATGTTTGTGTGATCCACATTTATTTGTTTTGGAGTCTGGGTGTTTTCTATGTATAATAATGTGTATGTATTTAATTTACAAAAAAATTATGTTTATGTATTTATATCAGTTGTTTAATACCCATAACACAAGCTCTGCTTAATTTGGGACTAGATAATGCTGTGTGTAAGATGTCCGAAATATTTAAATATTTATTTATTTTATGGTAACCCACACCACAGCGACTCAGTTAGAATGATTTGACCTCCGTGCTCATACTCACCAACGAAGAACGAAGAACTGTCATTTTAGGTTGATCTTCGGTGTGAGAGTAGTACCTACTGTCGAGCTGACCCACGTGCTGAAATCAGCGTGGCTTTACTACCTACTAAATATTACCGCTTCCGTCTTTATATGTATTCGAGGTCTGTATCTTTGTACATAAGAATATTAATCTATTCCAAGTACACAATGATGTAGTAATAAGAAAGAGTAGAAACTCCTACAAGTTATGTGTACCCCAACAGAGAATCAAATTATTTTCCAATAATGTTTACTGTATGGCAATTCGTATCTACAATAAATTACCAAATGTCTTTAAAAGTCTTAACCTCAGCACATTTAAAAAGAAATTATTTGACTTCCTTTTATTGAAAAGTTATTACTCAATAAATGACTTTCTCGATGAAAGGTTTGATTCGAATTTTAACTTAGATGACATTTTATTTAACATGAAAATTTGATATTTTAATAAATAATTCTTGACAGTAGCTATATACATATTTAATGAACTTGAATGATTTTTGACATTGTATTTAATTTATTTTTGATAATATGGTTGCAATATGTATATTTATTTTTGACATTGCATTAAATAATTCTCCGTATTGTATTGTATAGTCCTTCATAATATGTTGAGGTGATATGTACTAATATATATTAAATAATAATGATTGTAGCTATTTCTAGAGAAGTAATGTTGAAATATTGCTGAAATTAATTATTTTGACCTTTTGACCTTTTGAAATATTTGTACGCTGGAAGCAGCAGAATATTATGGATGGAATTTCGTATTTAACACCTGTAATTTACAATATTCTTACAAAAAAATAAATATTAATATTATTATTACTAATAGAAAGATGATGATGTCATTATTCATTAACAGTTAAAGGTAAATATTTTTACCACATCCTGTATTACATATAACAAATTGAGAAATTTATTGTAACGAACGTATTTCATGTAGGCATTCTGTTAGATAATCGAATTACCGAACATATGCGTTACACAATCATAGACAATATGGAAAGTGGCGGGAAATTGTGCGGGGACAATTTTGGCGAGATCTGTGCGCAGGCATCGACTCGCATCGAGTACTGTACAGTCTGAAAAAAACTAATTTTTTGGTTTTTGTTGTATAACTTTTCACGTTTCAAGAAATATTTAAGCCTATGTGTTATTCTGATATGTAAGCTATATTATTGTGAAGTTTCATCAAAATCTATTCAGTTGCTTTTGCGTGAAAGAGCAACAAACTTATATACGTCATCATCATCATCAACAGCCTATAACAGTCCACTGCTGGACTTTGGCCTCTCCTTAGAAACATACATACGTACATACTCACAAACTTTCGCGTTTATAATATTAGTAGGATTTGTAATTATTAGTTAATGTTAGGTACCATGAGGCATAACTACTTACGTCGAAAGAGGTTTTCAATAATATTTTTATATTTCTTGTGTTCTCAGTGTTAAAACAACATGAACTACGTGTATTTTGTCACCACCCTAGATACATTTCTTCCTTACTTTCAGATGACAGCTACTTATTATTTAAATAAAAGGAACAAATTAAGTAGTTAAAAGCCTTACTTATTACATAGTTATTATAAATGCGAAAGTAACTCTATTTGTCAGTATGCAAAATTACTGAACTAGATTTAATAGAAATTTGGTATGCGTGATAGTCTAGAGACTATAGTATGATAAAGGACATAAGATTTCTTTTTACCGTGATAACTGTTATACACGCGGGCGGAGCTGCAGGCAATAGCTAATAAGTAATTATTAGCATTTAACTTAATGCTACTGCACCAATTTAATAGTTTTTTTTTTAAATTTCACTGCAGATGCTTCCCACCAGGCAGACTAGAGTCACTTTGTCACTTTTATTTATAAAAAAAGATATTAAAACTAAGAAAACAAGCTTAGGCTACCTGAAGTACCTTGTGTTGATAACGTCACTTCTCATATTCCACTAAAAGTTTGTCTGAAATTCAGATAACACGATTCCTTAAGCTTATTTTCAACTGTCTTATTCTAACACTTATATAAAGATTTTCTTCATAATCACCAATGTTTATCTACAAAAAACTTGTTCTGCTGTCTGTACCGAATCTTGCGCATTAGACGTGAAGTTCAGTACCTTGCGACGCGTGCGCGCTCACTCCGTGAAATTGTCACACTCTTACTTTCTCGATGCCAAGATATGACCGTCCTTCCTTTCGCTTTAATTGCGACAAATCATTATTGTCAGGGTCTACGAACCTCGGTTTTATTACCTGTACAATATTTATACATTCTCTCCTTATATCGCCATTTAATAAGCTCGCCTTTGGAAATAAATAGCAATAGGAATATATGAATAGTGTTTACCATGGAAGAGCTTTCTTTCAGCACAAGTGGACTGCCTCACAGAAAACAGTTTTTATGTATTTCTTTTGTTTTCACCACAAGAGTGAGGTTATCACTGTACGAGGTTATTAACTCATCTCCTCCTGATCCTGTGAGGCAAAAGACGGCAACTCACTTGTTTCTTACCATCGGGAGACTTCATGTGATTGTTTGTTTGTTGAACGAGTTATGTTTCTATACATAGTACTATTACACGATTATGTCTAAAACATTAACTTGATAGTCCTTTATGTTATTCTGATGTATAACTTTGATAGCTTCTTTAACCCCATTAAGAGTGGAATTTTCCGAAGTCTTCTCTTAGTGCTCGCATACACTCCTGAAAGAATACATACACCAGTTTTCAGGTTCCTGCGCCTAGTAGTTTTGGCTGTACATTGTCTGTCAGCCAGCCAGTCAGTAACGGAATAGTTTTATATATTTTGATTATATCTCTGATTTTATTAAAAGGTGAGGCAGCACGAAACAGAGCTTCGTAATTCATACTTTCATCATCATCTTAGGGTCGGCTACTAGTTCAACGGCCAGAACATCAGTTCTTCCACGGAGCTACTGGCATCAGACTCACTGGAGATATAGATATAGAGAGATGTAGTTCTGGAGAAATTCAAAGGTTAAACTAGTTGTCAGTATATTTCAGAGCATTGACTACGGACTGTTATTAAAAAAATCCTATAAAAAAAACCCAATTACATTTTTGGCTCAACCCAGACTTTGTACCCGAGACCTTTTAATGAGCAGTCGCATACGCTCATCACTACACCAACGAGGCATCCAATAAACATTTGTTTTAAAACGTACGATAGACCGAGCGTATTAAAGTGAGCAAATTCTCAGAAATCCTTTGCAACCTGAATTCTACATAGCCACCGAGAAATGATATACAGTCTAATGTAATGTCGGGTAATATATCAATTTGTATAGCAACAGAAACAGTGCTGTGATTTATAGCAGCAAACTTGGAATGTGATCCATTGAATATAAGTGGAGTATTTCAATTGTTATTTAGTTTATTGGACGGACAGAATTACCAAAATATGGTGGTATAAGAGAATTTTTCGTTGACCAAATAGTTAAGATTATTTCCAATATATTTATTATCCTGAATTTAAATTACCTATGTTTTGTATGTCTGCCGTTGGAAGGTAATGCACTAATCGCCACGTTGAGCAATCGGATTGGCAATCGCAGTAGATGAAACATACCAGATAATGCTCCTACCCATTCTTTGGTGTACATAAGCTTCAGGTTTCCTGCTTCATGAATTAGTCGCCTCTTACAACAACCGAAGTGTAATGGGTTGGTACCATTCTACTCCGCCGGACACCACACGACTAGTCATTAAATTCAAAGTCGCTCAACTGGTTATGGGACGAGTTTGGAGTCTCTTTAAAGGACAACATCACGAACGAAGTGATCCGTCTGAGAATCAAAGTAACTGACACCTTCGAAAGTTAGTAGGTTGAAGTGACAATGGGCTGGTCATATATATCGCAGAACCGATAACCGTTGGAGTAAGCGAGTTCTGAAATAGAGACTGTGTCTAGCAAACGTAGTATACGCCCTCTGGCCAGGTGGTGGGATTACTTCCGTAAAAAGCATCAGACCGGGCTCTGTGATGGCCTATGTCCAGCAGTGGTCTACAACGGACTGATGACAATATGAAAGTAGCTATAAAAACTTGACCGTCTGCAGAGCAAGTCTATCATGTTGAGTCGTTCGGTCTACTGTCGAACATGTGTCTCACCTGGTCTTGTTTTAGACCGAAGGCTTACTGGTATAGTACTACTAGTACACAGAGAGGTTTTAAATAAAATATTGGCAACCAATTCAAACTTCTACTAATGGTTAGCGTTTAGCGTATCAAGAATCATTCGACTTGGAATTTTGCCAAAATACTGCGATTGGCTAACCTCCAGACTTATTGTTTGATATAGAGTCAATTCAATACGTAGAAAATGACCAATAGCAGAAATCCCTCGATGATAGTGAGTATTTCTTAGATGTAAACAAAAACGATTAGGTTAGGTTACTGTCCCGCTTATGGCGGTACATCTGTCATTAATAAAGTAGTGATCCAGCCCGGCTTTGCACGGAAACTTTTGATATCCTCGCACTTCCTCCAGCATGATATAAATGTATTGCACATATAAACTTTCCTCTTGAATGCCTCTATCTATTGTTGAAACTGCATTTAAATATGTTTAGTAGTTTAAAAGATCTAATTGAACAGACAGTGAAAGTGTGTTCATTTAATACTATGTAACCTTTATACTTGATACTACTTTTTATCTTTAATACTATGTAATATTATGTTATGTTAGTTTGTGCGCGCTTCAGAAACTCATAAAGTTATGTAAAAATTGAATTGAAATAGAAACTGTTTCAAGAATACTATTGCTGTTAATTTTTGTGTTGTGTTTTCCTCAATTATCATCAATGAAATTTTAATGTGGCAGCAGCTAGCAAATAAATTGATAGTATTAGGAAAATTAATGTTTTTTTCCTTTCTACTGCATTACGAACCTACATATACATTTGTATAGATTTCTTTAATATTCATATGAAGTAATATTTTCAAGCAAAAAAATTCAACCAATTCCTAAAAAATAAGCGTAAAATAAACTGAATTAAATTTGGCTGCCTAGTTACCATTTACAAACTTTTAAGACACATACAAGCCTAATTCTCTTTTTTTTTTGTAGTCTCAGTTTTAATACCTACTTCAAATCACTACAGCACCGACTTCAAACGGATTTTAGGTAAAATTACATGTTACATAACTACCCAATGTTGTTGCACAACCTGCTGATGCGTTTAACTGTTGTAATTTAAAGTACATATTAATGCTGAGTTTAGGCTACGGAAGAATTATCTTAAAACTCCTAACCGTTAAGGAGCTTGTTACCTTCATATTAATATTTAGATCGTTTTAGAAAATATACAAACACATTGTCCTAGATTTTCTTAGGGTCCGGTACGGTACGGTCAAAATGGTCTACACCGAACACGAAAAAAATGAAATAAGAATTTTCAAAATCGATTAACTTATGACAAAATATAGATAAACATACATAAAAAACATACCAACAATTTGGAAATCTGCTACTTTTCAGGGTTACGAAGTTTTAAACTCTTATTAAAGATTCGTCATGTCCGTCCGTCCTCTTACCGCCCAAACGATTGGCGATAGAGAGATGAAACTTTGCAGGATTATGTGTTGTGAATAAGTCGACAAAGTGCTACAATAAAATTACGATAAATATTTTTATATGGGGTACCTCCCCTACACGTAAAGTGGGGATGTTTTTTTTTTCTCGCGTATACCAAATCGTTTGGGGTATCATTAGATAGGTCTTTTAAAAACAATGCGACTTGCGAGGTTGCCAAAACCATTCTTCGATTCAGCCCCCCCCCCCTCTAAAAGCTAAACGGCTGAATCAAAAAATCTATAGCGGTATAGCGAGGGTTATAGGAACATAACTTGCAAAATGCACTCACTTGGACAACTTAGTACAAAAATAAAGAAATAATAAGAAAACATAACAATTATCAATTGGATCTACCTACCGTTATGAGTGACCAAGGAACCCTATTCTATGCGTGGCATGACACCCACTTGTCCATTTTTTAGGGTTCCGAAGTTCATAACTCGGAACCCTTATAGATTCGTCATGTCCGTCCGTCCGTCCGTCCGTCCGTCCGTCCGTCCTCGACTTACCGTCCAAACGGTAAGTGCTAGAAAGATGAAAGTTTGCATGAATACGTGTTGTAATTACGTCGACTAAGTGCTACAATAAAATTATGAAAAATAATTTTATTTGGGGTACCTCCCCTACACGTAAAGTGGGGATGATTTATTTTTCTCGAGGCTACCCCATCGTGTGGGGTATCATTAGATAGATCTTTTAAAAACAATAAAGGGTTTCCTGGACGATTTTTTCATTTAGGTATCCGTTTGCGAGATATTTCACTTTAAAGGGCACTTTTTTGTAAAAACAGGGCGTCCCCCCCCCTCTAAAAGCTAAACGGCTGGCTCAAAAAATCTGAAAAAAATCGTGATGGTGGTCCATCTAATGAACTTTGAAGGAAAACTATAACCGATTAGATGACTTTCTTAGTTCAGGAGTTATAAAGGCTTATATGGTAAAATGCGCTCACTTGGAAAACGTCATACAAAATTAACGTATTAATACGTAAACATAACAATTATCTATTGGATACGATTTTAAATCCACATACCATTATAGGTGACTGAGGAACCCTTTCCTGTGCGTGGCCTGACACGCACTTGGCCGATTTTTTTTTTAAATCGATTAGTTAGTTATAAAAAGTAGAAGCAAAGATGTCGGGTACATTGATACAACGTGCATTATTGTAATATTATCATACATATTTGTTTTATTTTTTGCGCACACCGTATGACATTATTTTCGTCTGTTGATGTTTCAAGCGCGACTATTAAGGGTGATTTTCCACTTTCATGATCTACGAAACGCGCGCGTGCATTTTATTGTACACCTGAAGGTAAAACTGATCGTTTATGTATAATGCTGTTGATAGAATTTTAATGAGATTAGTTTTCTATTTCTCTTACTATGTGTTTCACACTTTCCATTTCCTGTCTAACAATGTATCTAACTTCGATTACGCTGCAAAGTGACACACGAAGCACTGTCATCTTGACCCGTCGCAATGGGACGCTGCATTATAGGTGACCACTCTGGAGGCGCACTGTGCTCACTAAGGTGTTTGAGTTCGAAAGGCAAAGGAGAGATAAGCTCGATGCCAAAGGTAATGAGCTCAAGGTCCGACCAGCAGCGGCCATTTATTAAAATTATATCGGGATAGGAGGGGGTGGGGGGGTTAATGCTGACTTGCAGTGATTGTAGACGTATATTCACAGCTAAAATCGGATATGTCGCCGTGGCCGAATACGTTCTGGATAATATTAGTATCTCTAGGTTGTTTTTAGAATTTTGCGACTTTTCGACAAACAACATCAAATTAAATTAATGTTAAGTGAGATCACAAATTGTAACGTGCACTTACCGTTTCTTTTAGGATCCAATTATAAATATGTATTTATTAATATGCGGTAAATGCCACTGGTGTCACAATTGCTACCTTTATCATATGAACCATATGCTAATTATATGTTGTGTCATTGTTTATTTACCTCAATAAATGGTAAAAAAGAAAAACTTACTCATGTTTTTTATTGTACAGCGGGACTATGTCGCCATAACATGATGTGAAAACATTACGATACCGTCTGCTTGCCGACAGTTCTAAAGGGTTATACCGCCGTGGTCACCGAGACTACCCGTAACTACCGTGACGACAAGTGTCAGTATGTCTTCCACGTGTACCGTACAATACAGTTGACACAATCAAGATGTTATCTGGGGCGTACACCTCACAACTAGACAAGTTTCACGCTCTTCACCACTCAAACATGTTATGTATAAAATCTTCACGACGTTTGTCTATTTCCACCAAGATTGCTGTTTTGTTGTTTACGGATAAATTTGTCAGTTGGAAATATCAAATGAATAGTTTTTTACTATAGTCGTCACAAAATAAGAAGCCCGTTTTGACAATTGTCATTTGACATGCCGCATGTAAGAAATTGAAAAATCAAATTCATAATCCTATTTAATTACTATGTGACCTGATGTATACACTATCACAACGCGTATCATAAATAAGCATCAAGTTTACCTTGATATTGAAAAATTGCACTCAAAAACACGAATTAATCGTATTAGTTACGCCACGATGACAAATGTCAAACCGGGCTTCTTATTTTGTGACGACTATAAATGCAAATGAAAGTTTAAACGATATTGATATAAAAAAAACAACTTTTAAAATGTTTGTCTGTCTGTCTGTTTGTAATTAATTTCTGTAACTGATGTCATATAGCACATAATATAAGTAATAACTTAGGCTACTTTTTAGACTAACGTCGCTTCGAGGCGTTACTCGTAACTAACCACAATAACCGCTGGATATACTGCGGGATTTAGCTAGTATACGTATTTATACCTTATGCTGGAAATAAGAATATAATTTTAAAACTTTTTGCAAAAATTGTCATTTTTTGCAAAGTTACATAGCCTTAACATAACGATACGCTTGAATACTAAGTGTAGATTGGGTTACACTTAATTGGATTGCAACATGAACTCAATCAAGTAGATAGGTCTCGGGTTCAATTCCCGGGTCGGACCTTAAATTTGTGTGATCTCAAATATTTGTTTCGGAGTCTGGGTGTTTTCTATGTTTTTAGTACCAATAATACAAACTCTGCTTAGTTTGGGACTAGATGATGTTGTGTGTAAGATGTCCGAAATATTTATTTATTTATTTAGTTATACCTACTGAAGCTTAAACTTGGTACTCAATTTGTAATAAGCCAATTGTTATCAACGTAACAGGCCAATTTGAGAGTATTTTTCCTCCGGGAACTCCCATCATTACATCAGAGTACGCAACATTATCAATAGTCTACAAAATAATTAAATAACAAGATGGTTTTTTTTTATATTATAGGAGGCAAACGAGCAGACGGATCACTTGATGGTAGGTGATTACCGCCGCCCACGGACACCCGAAACACCAGAGGAGTCGCAGGTGCGTTGATGGCCTTTAAGATTCACGTTCTTTTTTTGAAGGTTTGAAGGTCGTATCGGTCTGAAAACACGGCAATATCAGACTTGCTTTTACACGCGGCTCTGATTACCTACGATGGTTATCGCGATAGAGAGTATGTTGGCTGATGGAAAGCATGAGTGGAATCCAAGAGTGGTCATCACCGTTCTTATTGTGAATGCACTATCCTTGATATCCACTATGTGTCTGAGGCCACAGTGTGTCCCATGTGGGATTTTAACCCACAACTCTTGGCGCAGTAGTAAGCGGCGTAGCGATCGCTTAAATTACCAGGCCAACGGTGCAGTCAATTAAGGATAGTGCATTCACAATAAGAACGGTGATGACCACTCTTGGATTCCACTCATGCTTTCCATCAGCCAACATACTCTCTTTCGCGATAACCATCGTAGGTAGATACATGTAATCAGAGCCGCGTGTAAAAGCAAGTCTGATATTGTGGTGTCTTCAGACCGATACGACCGTCAAACCTTCAAAAAAAGAGCGTACTCCCGTCTTAAAGGCCATCAACGCACCTGCGACTCCTCTGGTGTTTGGGGTGTGCGTGGGCGGCGGCAATCACCTACACATCAAGTGATACGTCCTTTAATACAACAAAAAATCATCTTGTTATTGAATTATTTTGTAGACTATTGATAATTTTGCGTACTTTGATGCAATGATGGGGGTTCCCGGAGGAAAAATACTCTCAAATTGGCATGTTACGTTGATAACAATTGGCTTATTACAAACTGAGTACCAAGTTTAAGCTTCAGTAGGTATAACTAAATAAATAAAAAAATAAATATTTCGGACATCTTACACACAACATCATCTAGTCCCAAACTAAGCAGAGTTTGTATTATTGGTACTAAACAACTGATATAAATACATAAACATACTTTTTTTGTAAATACATACATATTATACATAGAAAACACCCAGACATCGAAACAAATATTTGAGGATCACTCAAATATATGGTCATGATAGCATGAATGCTGTCATATTAAGCTGGTCTTCCATGCGAGGGTAGTATCGCCCCTGTCGAGCCAGCCTGATCGTGAGGAATTAATTTCTTCTACCTTATAAACAGAGATCGGAATTGGGTGTGTGAAAATACCTAAAGTTTGCAGCGGGACATAGTATGGAGCTGTTACAACCACTTAAGTTAAACCGGGTTTGAATTTTACCGGTTTAGTTTTGTTTTTTTTACATGTTCCTTACCTTTGAAACACCGAACTATAAACATTTACAAGCTGCTAAAACAGTTCTAAATAAATTTTTGTTTTGTACTTTTCCGGTTAAAGTTCGGTCTTTTAGACCCAATTGTTCTTTGTTGGTCAAACACAGAGTTTTATATATCTGCAAAATGCTAATGCGGTTTTAATTTCTTTTTTTGATCTGTATCTTAAGTTAAAAAGTTTTGCTACAGGTTGATGCAAAAATAATAATAAATAATAATAATAATAATAAATATTTGGACAACTTACACACAACATCATCTAGTCCCAAAATAAGCAGAGCTTGTGTTATGGGTACTAAACAACTGATATAAATACATAAACATACTTTTTTTTTGTAAATACATACATATTATACATAGAAAAACACCCAAAAAAAAAACATTTTCGCGTCTTTACATAGTTTTGAAGTAGGCTTTTTTTTTAAATTATTAAACCTGCACTGCATAAAAAAATAAATTAAAAACATTTATTTCAATTGCAAGAACAGTGGTTGTAACAGCTCCCTTTATTATTGCAAACTTACTGCAAACTTTAGGTATTTTCACACACCCAATTCCGATCTCTGCTTATAAATTACTTCCACATTAAATGACAACATTATAAATAATTCAGTAATTCCTTCCGAAAAATTATACCAAAAATTTTCAAAAGTATTAATTTTAGAAATTTCAATGATGTGCTGTTTTCGAATTCAATTTTTTTTTATTTTGTGTCTTTACCGCTCTCTCTTGAAGAGTTGTTTCAATTTAAATTCAGTTTGTCTCAATAATTTAATTTACTACAACATCATTGAGCTCATCATAGACAACGTTAAAAAACATAATCTACCTTATTATTTTACTTATTGACAGTTCATTACTGACTGCCTTGTTGGTCTAGTTGTTAGCGTATGCGGCTGCTGATCAAGAAGTCTCGAGTTCGATTCCCATGTCGGACCAAAATTATTTGTGTGCTTCACAAATATTTGTTTGGAGTATGCGTATTTTCTATGTATATCTAATAATTAATGTAATGTAAGTGTAATGTATTTATAAAAAAATATATGTTCATGGATTTACATCAGTGGATTGGTACCCATAATACAAGCTCTGCTTAGTTTGGGACTAGATTATGTTGTGTGTAAGATGTCCGAAAAATTAATTTATTAATTGAAAATACACGCGGCAGAGCAGCGGACATAACTGGTCTAACATAAATTATTAAAAAATATTTATCAATAGGTATAACAAATTCTATAATATTTAAGTTCAATATTAACTTAATACTGTGTGAACAGTTAGTCCCACTGTTGGGCCTGGGTCTCCTCTCAGGAGAGGGTTAAGGCCATACGTCCCCACGCTGGCCGAGTGCGGGTTGGGGACAGACGAGATACGTTGTAGCTACGTACCCAATGTTGCCGTTGAATGTTTTTTATGATGCTCGAAGGGCTCCAACTAAGCTCCTCGTCTGCTATATTATAATAACAACCAGGACCGACTGCTTAACGTGATCTCCAAATTACGGAACCGCTAATGATATATATCACCCATCTAGGTCTGACCGCGTCGTCTTTGCTTACCCTAGGTAATTATTTCCAACCACCTAAGGCAATTCGGCTTTAAGGGCTTCTTCCTCCATATTCTAAATATTAGTTCATCCAGACCATGAAATATCTCATCGAACTAACTTCATTAATATTTAAATTAGTGTGTGACTGTACAGAATATACTTATGTAGAAAATTAATTGGCCTTTAACTTGACAGAGAGGCAAAAAGTATATACCTAACATAACAACGCAACTTAGTGTACAAATCTCCTTGAAGGTATAATTAAGTGTACACAATATTACGCCGTAATCGCCACATGTGTGTAAAAAAGTGTACAAACCACAATAAAAATCAATGAGACACCTCAACTTATTAACAAATTAAATAAAGTACAGTTATTAATTAAATAAAGATGTAGTTGTTACTATTTAAACGCATACGTTTAAACGCTTTATAAATAACATAAAAACTGGCCTCTATGTAAAACTGTTAGGAACTGACAATTTCCTCCTACCTACGAAAATTAACCGATCACTACATCTGGGAAGATCCTATTAAAGCCCCGTCTCTTCGGTCCATAAAGATGTAAACATCATATTGTCCCTCTCTAACATACTGCAGCACGGAAGGTGCGAAGGAGATCAAAAGAAAAGATGTATTCTTGCAACTAATGAAACGTGTCCACTGTCCGGCACCGCACACGCATCCCACGCCGAATTTATTATTTAGTGAAACCATTACATTTCTCAGGATCGTTCTTTTATATTATAACTTAATATTATTTCTATGTTCTTAATTGAAGTAATTATAATATTTAGTTGCCAAAATTTACATATTTTTGTCAGTAATACTATTAAAATTGTGAAATTGGAGATAAAAACATTTAAAAGTATGCCTTAAAATTAGCGGCATAATGTTTGAAATTAAATGTTCCCTTCCCATTTTACATAAGACTTATTAAAGCGAAGTGATAAGCATGGTCTGCATAAAGCTGTTCGAGTTATTATTGGCGTCCCTCTCTTAAGTAACTAAGTTTATTCCATGCGAAAAAGAGATCGATATATTTTTATGTAGTACGGTTAGGCTCTTGCTGCTCTCAATCGCTGACTTAACAAGTTTTGTCAGGGGTTAAGAACTGTTTCGTTAATGAAAATAAATATGTGCATTTAGTTAAGTTATGAACTTATTGAACCAACTTTAAAATTCTGTACCAATTCTTATGTGACTACTATTTAATTTCAAACTAAAATGATACTTTTCTTATTTTGCAATGTTCTATAAAATGTTATTAATATATTGATATTATTTCGTAGTACGACTAGAACTTATATAATGTTAGATATATTTACTTAGAATTTAAAGAAACAAATACTCACATAACTAAAATAGGTATATCTTCTTTTTATCTCAATTTTTTTTATAGAAATAATCTGTATCTAAACTTTCGTAGTTTTAATATCGTACACGATGTTATTAATCTCATTGTAACGACTCTCATAAAACGTTAATTAAATCGCCTCCTGTTTGAACAACTTCAAAAATGTTGATCATTTCTGTATTCAGCGCGGGCCCGCTTAGAGGTGCGCTTGCGCGTCTAGTCAATCGTGCACAGTCGTCGGCGCAGTGCCCGCCGCGTTAAGTTTCAACTTTACGAACTTTTAAAACCATCGAGTGCCTTTGCCCAGACATTGAAAAAAAAAACGTGAAAGTGTCAAAGTGCATTAAGTTTTTGGTTTAAATTTCTATTTTATACATTTGTGATTTGTCGTTCGTGCCAGTTTGAGTCTTATGGATGTACTTATTACAAGATATTGTGCTTTTTTGTTCTGAAGTGATAAAACAACATTAAAAACTTTTTATTGACGCTTAAATTTCACACAAAACTATACAGGTTGATTTATGGTGCGTATTTATGAACTATTTGTTGAAGTAAATAAATATTGAATGGATATATGCAGTACACTGTACACGGCACAGATATTATCATCGTTTAATTAGTTTTGTTATCATGTTCTGATGTTTCAGAGCCTATTATGGAATGCCAAGGAAATTAATGTCACGTAATGCATATATCTAAATGCAATATTCGATTTAATTTCGACTTACAATAAGGTTTAAAATTATTTTAAGGAGTTTATAAGGCCCACTTCTCAATGTTTTAAATTCATATCGATTTAAACGTCTTGAACCCTTCACCTCTTTGAATATGCATTGGCAAGATTGCTTGTACTTACAGGTTGAACAAACTTAAAAGAAAATAAGTTATTCATAACATTTTAAACTAGCAACATTTGAATTAAAAAATTGACCACCTTTATACAACTATATAAAATTGTAGTGTCTTATTGTAATCTAATATATGTTTTTTCTAATCAAATGTTTTTTTTATGAAATGCATATGAAAGTAAATACAGTATATATTATATATCAAAAACGCTTTTCTTTAAAACTTTGTCTGTCTGTCTGTTTGTTTTGCTAGATTGGTGGGACTTTCACTGGCAGAAAGCTAATAACTTAAGAGTAACTTAGGCTAATTTTTATAACACTAACTTTGCTTCGCGGCGTTATTCGCAATTAAGAACAATAACCGCAGGTAACAACGCGAGACTCAGTTTATAATATAGTTACTATTAACGAACGTAAAGATAATTGATAACTGCGCCTGCGCAGCCTCAGCTGTTGAATATAAAAATATAAGTTTTTATGTACGAATAAAATGAAATGTCATGACTTCCAGAGATTACCCGGAACAAACTTTTTTTTTAATTGCATTTTTGGTGTAAGTTCGTTTGCATTTAGTTAAAAACTGTTAATTTGATATTACATACAGACACTTCTTGACTATTATATTAAAAAAAAAAAAAAATTTAAATATTTTTTTACGGACGGAACCGCGAGGATGCGGTTCCGTCTGCGTATTTCGATTATTGTGATAAAAGGCAGTAGCTTATATCCTTCTTCAAGTATCAAAGAATCTCCATTTTACATTTTATCCAAATCGGTTCAGTGGTTTACCCGTGAAAAACACAGAGTAACTCTAGAATTTAAAATACTAAAATGACAATATTGATTTGTAGTAAGTAATATAATTTGTAATTAAAAGTATGTTTGCAATATTCTTCTTCTTGATGAGCTGAATGCGAGTAGCCGAGGTTTGAACTAAGTGGCGTACAATTTGAGAGGCCTATGTCCATCAGTGGACTGCGATAGGCTGATGATGATGATGATTCTTTTTTTTCTTTATTCTCATTTTTGTAAACTTCTTAACATACTGGCCGGCGACTTCTAGCTGTAAAGTCCGACGTGTATAAATATCTGTAAAAGATTATCTTACCAAATTAAATATAATTTGTCACCCTTATAAGGTTTAGCCATGATAGCTACATAAAGTTATTTTCACATTGATCATATTATCATCATCTTCACCAATTTTATTTCGGGGTCAGCGCAGTATGTTTTATCCTTCAATTCTACTCTATAACTAGTCACTTTACTGTCAACTCATTCCCTTCCACACAATCCATCTACCTTTCCTTTTTTATATTGATCACATTATCATCAACGGTCCACAGTTGGACATAGACTTTTCCTTAGAAAGAAGGCTTTGGGCTACTATACCACATTTTCCTGACAAGTTGGTATAATAAGTAGTTTTCATTAGTGAATAAGAACTGCAGTGAGAAGGACACGTCTAATGACACCCATGGTATAAATAGGGGTAGTTACACACTGTATTCTTAATATGTCAATTCACGGCGAAACCTAATCAAAATCGGTCAAGTGCGTGTCAGCCCCCCAAGCCAAGCCAAATTGCAAAAGTTTTTCGTTTTCTATAATATTTCTCTATTCTCACCACGCATAGAAAAGGGTTCCGTAGTCACTCATAATAGCACGTGGATTTAAAATCGTGTCCAATAGATAATTACTATGTTTAGGTACCATCCATTAATCACGTGTAATTAATATCGATATAAGTACCGCTTTAGATTTTGTACGCGTTTGCCGAAAAAATAAATACACGTGATATGTTACTACACCCCCCTCCCCCCTTGTGTTATTTCGTGATTTTTTTTGGACCCCTCCACCCCTTACGAGCTTCACGTGATTATTGGAAAGCCCCTTACTGTTACGTTACTTGTGTACGAAGTTAGGCCTCTACAACTCTTGAACCAACAAAGTTATCAAAGCCGTTATAGTTTTCCTTTAAAGTTACTCTGTATGTGTGTCTGTTTGTTACGCTTTCACGGCCAAATCGCTGCATGTATTTCAATGAAATTTTGCACTTTTATTCTTGAAGAATGACCTAGGCTACTTTTTACCGCGATAACCGATTTATATGCGGGCGATGCCGTGTTCAAAAGTTGGTAACATGATAATTAGAAGTAAGTATCACCTTCAAAACGTTTTGATATGTAAAAATCATATATTAGTAATAATAACTATTGTCGATTAAGATTACTTTGCAGATATTAGTATCAAATATAGATGACTTGAAAACATGTAAGTAGGCATAAATTACTTTAATAGGTATAAAACATATTTTTTAGGTAAATATACCAAACTAATATTATACCGATATTAAGTATAGAGGACCTATTATAGGTACCTAATATTTTTATTGTTGTACATGTATTTTAAAATAAAATACAAATACAAAAACTATCAATTTGTATTTTATGCTTATTAAATAACTTTTTTTTTAATCAGTATAATTATTATTTAACACTTGTTAGTTTATTAAACCCAATACTATAAATATTTTATAGGTATATTTAAATATTTACATATAAAAAAATAGGAGAATTGAACTGATACACGTGGAGTGATGATTTGCGCAAGAAGCCTGGTAGAAGCTGGATGCGAGTAGCCGAGGATCGATCTAAGTGGCGTGCGATTGGAGAAGCCTATGTCCAGCAGTGGACTGCGATAGGCTGATGATGATGATGACGTAAACTCTTACTATTGTTAATAATATTATAAGTAAATGCGAAAGTAACTTTGTCTGTCTGTCGTGATTTCATGACAAAACTGATGAACCAATTTAAATGAAATTAAGTACATAGATAATCTAGAACCTGAGAAAGGACATAGGTTACTTTTTACCACGATAACCGACATACAGTGAAATAAATAAATATTAAATAAACATTTCGGATATCTTACACACAACGTCATCTAGTCCCAAACTAGGCAGAGCTTGTATTATGGGTACTAAACAACTGATATAAATACTTAAACATACTTTTTTTTCATGTAAATACATACATATTATATGCAAATCGTACAAACATTTGGTCCGACCCGGGAATCGAACCCGAGACGTCTTGATCAGCAGCCGCATACGCTAACCACTAGACCAACAAGGCTCCAATTGCACGCCACTTAGTTCGATCCTCTTTTACTTTAGTCAATACAAATAGGAAAATTGAAAATATATCTTAAATCAACTCGTCTGGAAAGCATGATATAGAAGACCAGAAATTCCTTTGTAATGAGAAACCTATGTCCAGAAGTGGTGGTTTGTAGGATGGCTGATCATGGAAAACTGATGTGACGTCACATTATAGAATGGAAGAAAAAAGAAAAGATTTCTTGCATTAGATCCCTTTAAATGATGAAGCCGTATCGAGTATTAATGTCGTACATACCGCAAAATATACATCTTAACTTATCTTAATCTAAACAGAGCTTAATATTACAAGTTATACCTATAGAAAATAGCATGGACATCCGTTCAATGATTTTATCATCAAATAGACCAGTTTATGAAAAGCATTTTAGAAATTATAGACTTTAAATATACAATTAATAATTGTAAAATAATTAATTCGTAAATAATAATTAACTGTTATATGCCCGATATTCACTTAAAGCCTTGACGAAATCCGTGATTATACATAAAAACACCCAAACTCCGAAACAAATATTTGCGGATCACACAAACATTTGGTCATACCCGGAAATCGAACCCGAGACCTCTTGATCATGCACTGACCACTGGACCAACAAGGTAGTCAAAATACAAGTATTAGTCTTTCAACTAACTTCATAAATAATTATTTTCTAGTTATTTGCTAGATGACTTCAAGAGATTAGAACTCTTAAGTTGTTTCATCAGGTTTGTCTATTCTACTACTAGTGTGGGAAACAATCGTAAGCATAGATGCCAATCTCACCCTTCCTCCCAGTCGGGAGATGTCAATATTCTATCAAGACATTGTCTTGTCTAAAGAGTATTTTTTCAAGTAGGTGTCATTTCATAAGAAGTTAATCTCCTTGCTTGAATAGTTTCACAAGAAACCATAATACTCAAGCACAGCATTCGCAAAAGGCACTTTTAAATCAATTGATCAATATTATATAGCATGAAAAAATATATTTTATCAACTGTTTTACTGAATTTATATTTTAACAATATAAAAATAAAATAAAATAGTTTTAAAAAACTAAACAAACATGCTTTTGAACTAAAACGTAAAAAATATTTTCAGAAAGCGCAACCACTTTGTTACACTATTTTTTTAATTTTATTTTTTTAAATTAGTGTATTGTCATCGGTCCTTTATAAGTCTACAAAGTTTGAACGAAATCTGGCCGTTTAAAGTGGGTTAAAATCGCACCCAAAGGACTCGGTTACAAACATACATACTCGTACTATTAAGTGAAGTTAATAAAAAGCGTGTAATAAATACAAATTAGGTGCCTCTTTGTATTATCAAAAAACGTTTTTTTTTACTAAATGCATATGAAAGTATGTACGGTACTTACATTAAAAGAACAATAATTATTATAAGTTTTTGTTTGCTTGTCTGTCCGTTTGTTCCGACTAATTGCTGACATAAGGAGTAATGAGCCGGCTAATGGGATGATATAAGGAGTAACTTAAGGTACTATTTGCACTAACTTTGCCCCGCGGCGTGTCTTGCAATTTACAACAAAAACCGCCGGTAACAGTTGGACTCAGCTTAGTAAAAATGAAACTATTAAAATTTCACATCTATAGAAATAGCTTAGGTTGAAATATAATCATTTGTAATTATTTTTATAAATAGAAATTTATTTGAGAAGTCAGTTGAGAGCACATTTAACTGCCTTGTTGGTCTAGTGGTCGTCGGTCCCGGTTGTCATGAACATCTATGGCAATCGTTATTGAGAATCTAACTTCTCAATAATGAACTCGCACTAATCGACTAACTCGAAGGGCACTAATGCCTTCAAATATACTACAACTATTTCTATCTTCGAATTTCAGTTCTCCCTTAGGGTTGCGGAGGTCCGATACCAGTCGCTCCGTGGAAAAACTGAAATTCAGATAAAACCGGTTGAACTAGTAGCCGATCCCAAATAAACTTGGGAATAAAGGCTAGGAAGATAAGTTGAGAGCACAATTATTCAACTCACTAGTTATATATTATTATGTAAACCAAACTATCATGATAAGTGCAGTGTTAATATTTTACCTTTAATAACCTCATATTAAATCTTAGGATCTTGTGAACGTTATTTTCAGAAAATGTATTCAATTATAGCTATAAATAGCGCTATTTAATATTGAGATGTCTTATTAACTGCTGAGCCAGTGGTTGTGAGCTTCGATTCCCACTCAGGACAATTATTTGTTGTGAGGAATACGATCATGGGTTTTGTGCAGAGAGGCTTTTTCTAGTTTACAGTTTGTATACAATTCATAATCAATATTAATTTATCTGATATATACTTAGTCGTACAACCAGCTTGATGGAAAGTAATTAGAAGTATTTGTCTAAATACACTCTTACTTGACCGTTTAAAAGTGTTCCAGCAAACAGAGGCAAGTAATTATTAGATTTAAAGTATATATTGGCTGAAATAAACCAAATAGGGACTTTATCAAATTCTGGCCTTCTGCCTTCATCCCCTATTACATCGCATCAGAGAAACCAACAATATAGACCATGTATCTGGCACGATCCACTCAGCAGTCTCTGTAGCCGAATACATATATGTATTTCATTAAATATTATTATAAAATTAAGTCCTCCTCCGCCTGTCTGTCTGTCTGTCCTAGATAATCTCAAAACCACTGAACCGATTTAATGGATTTTTTTACCCGAGATAGTCTAAAGCCTGAGTAAGGACATAGGCTACGACATAGACGTGGGCACAGCGGCGGGCGAAAACTAGTATATTATAAATGTTATAATGATGTTATTACGGTTTATAAGTAGTTTTTTTAAATACGAATCTTTGATCGTTACTTAAAAAAATTCTATGTAATTTTTTTTACTGATGACATCTGTACCTATAAAAAACGATTCTGTACCTTTGCCATTATTTACTAAAATGAGAAAAATTAGGGAAATACTGTGAGATTTTATGAATTAGATTATAAGTTGAGAGGCCCCTGAATTAGGAATAAATAATGTGTTAAATTGTGCGAAACCAAAGTAGTAATAAATGTATGAGGTTCGTGTAATGTCCCTCGTCTTACCTCACCTTACCCTCTTAAGACCATACCTCCCCACGCTAGCTGACAATCTCTTATTTTGAATTAAGAAAAAGTATATTCAATATTAATACATTTTAAAGGTATGATATGATACCATACGATTTGACTGCACGGTTCACCTAGTGATATAAGTGGTCGCCACGCCGCTTTCTAGTGCGCCAAGTGTAGTGGGTTCAAATCACACGTGGGACAACATTTTTTGTGAGACATAAATTGTTGTTCTGAATCTAGGTGTTCTCTGTATTCGTTTCATGTATGTTTGTAAAGACCACCGCGACACAGGATAACATTCGTATTGCGGGAGTGGTCTTTTATCAACAAAAAAAGGAAATAAAAAGAATATATTAATATGTATTACCAAAAAAAACAGAAAGACCTTCTTGTCTGAGGTCCTCAAATAAGTTTTTTAAATATAACCGTGTCGACACCCATTAAATTATGGTTTTTACATTATTGTTCCATTGTAATAATTAATTAAAGAATAATCTTAATCGTGTATTCTAGAACACGCCATTATGGAAACTTTACCTTATTATTGCCCATTTTATTAAGGTTTCTTGTGAAACTATTCAAGCAAGGAGATTAACTTCTTATGAAATGACACCTACTTGAAAAAATACTCTTTAGAAAAGACAATGTCTTGATAGAATATTGACATCTCCCGACTGAGAGGAAGGGTGAGATTGGCATCTATGCTTACGATTGTTTGCCACACTAGTAGTGAAATAGACAAATCTGATGAAACAACCTAAGAGTTCTATTCTTTTGAGATCATATAGCAAATAACTAGAAAACAATTATTTATAAAGTTAGTCGAAAGACTAATACTTGTATTTTGACTACCTTGTTGGTCCAGTGGTCAGCGCATGATCAAGAGGTCTCGAATTCGATTCCCGGGTCGGACCAAATATTTGTGTGATGTGATCCACAATTATTTGTTTCGGAGTCTGGGTGTTTTCTATGTATAATATGTAAAAAAAGTATGTTTATGTATTTATATCAGTGGTTTGGTACCCATTATACAAGCTCTGCTTAGTTCGAGACTAGATGATGTTTGTGTGTAAGATGTCCGAAATATTTATTTATTTATGGAGCTTCTTGCCGACTCTTCTCCATAGAATTCTCCAGTTTGGAACAGCATAACTAGAGCCTTTAATGAAACGTTACGAAAGTGCCATGAATTAAAAGATTTTCCATTTGATTTTTTTATGCTCAAAAGTATTGTCCACCTTATTCTTAAGTACATCACGTGTTAGGGAACTTAGAACCTGGTACTTAATGATGATTTAGTACTTAGTACTAGATCAGCTTAAATAGCAAAACAGGAGCATTTACTTACATTTGGCTTATGATCAGAGAGTTATTTTCTAGTTTTTTTCTTAAACCCAGCGAGTTCATTGTAATTTTTTGTCTACTGATGAGATTTCTTCAGTCAGCCATCTCAATATTTTCATATTTATCTTCAAAAATGTTCAGTTACTGATGTTTGTTGGTGAAAACAATTATTTAAACTTATAAAAATGTGATCATCATCCTATTACCGCTTTTGTTGTGTCCATGTGGTGACGGATTAAGAATACAGATTGTCACCACTCGTATTCATCCCGCGGGTGTCGTAAAAGGTGACTAAGGGATAAAATACGCAAGACAACATCAATGCAAAGAGAAGGAAAACTTGAAACCAACCCTATACCAACCCGTCTCGCCAGCGTGGTATAGTAGGCCAAAACCTCCTTTCTAAGGAGAGGCCTATGTCCAGCAGTGGACTGTTAAAGGCTGTTGATGATGATGATTGTACCGCTTTTGGTCATTGAACATTGACCATTGGTCTCTCTTCAAATAGGAGTTTCTGATCTACTAAGTTAGTACATCAAGCGCCCATAGTCAAGTGACCGTCATTGGAAACGATCAACAAAGGTAAGCAACGATGGCGCAGTCAGTACCTAGATTGGTGACCGATTGTGGCACCGTGATCCGGAGGTCACGTTAAACAGTCGGTCCTGGTTGTTATCGTAAGATAACAGTCGTGAAGCTTAGTTCGAGGTTTTCGGGTGGCTTAAAAACATCATAAGGCACAACGTGTCTTGCCAGCCCCAACCCGCTCTCGGCCAGCGTGGAGACTTATAGTCTTAACCCTCTCCTGAGAGGAAACGCGAGCCCAGAAGTGAGACGTTATTGGTTGTTGATGATACCACATTGGCCAGACGGGTTGGTATAGTAAAAGTGTGTCATGCTTAGTTTGCTCCCTTGGTTGGTTCTACGACACCCACGACACTTCACAAGAGAAGGAAAAACTTGAAACAAACCCTTTTTTTTTTTTTTTTTTTTATGTGTGGAAAATCATCATGGACCGTCACCCCACCGGGGGTTACGGCGGGGTGGTGTGTCGGACTTGAACCGACTAAAAACCACACAGTGTGCCCTCTCCGCGCTTCTCCGTTTAGGAGGAGGAGAAGTCCAGGGTGGGATCTCCTTCTGAACTTCTCCAGCGCCTGCCCGCTCCTGATGCGGGCACCGACTCTGTACGACGACCCTCTCTTAGGCGGCGTCCGGCACACACCAACGCCGCCCCCTCGCGGCTGGCCACATAATGCGGGTGAAGGGAAAACCCGTCCCGTCCACCCGCGGCCACCTCAAGGCGGCATGAGGCGCAGATGTTCGCGCCTCCGCCGCCCGAGTCGCCGGCGGCGAATCTGGTCCGAGTGGATGTCGTCCTCCCGGGCCTTCTCCGCCGCCTCCTTCTGCGTGATTACGTCCTCGCAGAAGGTTGCGACCGCGGTAAATGAGCTCTCGCTGCCGACCATGGAACGAACGACGGCCGGCAGTGAGAGATCCCCTCCGATGACTGCAGTGAGGACCCGGCGCTGCGTCTCCCATGCGGGGCAGACCGCCAGCGTGTGATGAGCCGAATCCTCACTGCAGTCGCAGTGGTGGCAGGCGGGACTCAATTCCCTCCTGGCGACCGAGTGCAGGTAGATACTTTCCGAAGCAACCATGCCCGGAAAGAACCTGCGTCAGTCGGAAGGTAAGGGTCCCGTGCTGCCGCACTGCCCATTCGCCGATGACCGGCTGAAGCGCCTCTACGGTGGCGAAGCCGAGTCTCCAGCCGGACCGACCAGCGATCCATCGTGGAACTTGAAACAAACCCTATACCAACCCGTCTGGCCAGTGTGGTATAGTGGACCAATACCCCATTTTCTACGAACTGGTAGTCCACCAGTAGACTTTTAAAGACTGTTGAATATGATGATATATTATACGCAGAGTGATATAAAAGTACATGTGTATCTCGTACCGGATATTATTTTTATGTGCGCAGCGTCGAATCAAAACATGAAGATGTTTTAGTTAATGAACTGTTTGGTATAACATTCTAATCGTGTGATATTACTACTATATACATCGGTGATCCATATTAGTTTTGATTATGAAGTCATATATGAAAATATTCAAGTTAGTAATATGTTTCGCACAACATGCGTAACGATGACATGATTTGTGATTTATCTTAATTTTATTGCGTTACTCTTGACAATATTAAGTCATTCAATGTGATTACTAGCTTTTGCCGTCTTCGCTCGCGTGTATGTGGGTTACTGTCCTTCCATAAGAATCAGAATATCGCCATGTCAAATTCCATTTAAAACTTTTTACCATTATAACCGTAAAAGCTTACACAAACAAGCAGAGTTACTTTTGAATTTATAATATTAATATAACTATGAATTAGTCATGTACTTATTGCTTTTTTGGAAATGGGTATTCAAGTGGTAACCAATTATGTTAGCTTATGTAAAGCCAGATTAGTCTATGGACGAATGACCTTTTTTTAACACAGTCACACCCCTTCATGCTATCTTCGTTACGGGTTCTCATAATAAAAATTCTCTCAATCCAGCAAATTTTTTTTTTATTTACAACTCCCGCATTAGGAATAAAAATCCTGTGTCGCAGGGAACTTTTAAACATACATGAAACGGACACAAAGAAAACCCGTAACCCGTATTTGAAACGTCGAAGTCAATAATTATTACATTTAAGTAAATCTTATATTTATTTTTGAGTGTTTGCTTATCTCCTTTAGTTACTTACGCCAAACAACCGATTGTTTTTACTTATAATTGGGTACCTCATCCGAGTTCTATGCATAATTAAAATTATAAATTTTCGAAACAACCATGGACAGTTCTGTAATTATTATCATATTTGAAAATAAACTAATCGATAAATTTAGCTACATCTCTAATTAACACAACATCATGTTTTAAAACAAGCATCAAGCTATATAAAATTATACATAAACTATGGTACCATGGATTCTTGTTAAACCTTTTTTAGCTATTATTTTCAACATGCCCGCCATTTCTTTTTGTATCGGTGTCGATACACAGTGTTGTGTCAAGCCGTCCACTTAGATAACCATCAACGTTAGTGCGGTGACGCTGTTGTGATTATCGGTAAGTTCAGTAGCGAGATTTTTATCGATATGTCGATCGGAACTGGGGCACTGTCTTGGTAAATGTCAAAACATTTTAGGGCGCGAAAGGATTAGAAAGTTAAAAGAGGTATTATTGTCGATGGTATTGAATTAATTTAAGAAGGTCGGTTGTTTTCTGTTTACCTATAAATGGGAATTTACAGTGACTTATTGATTAGGTAGCTGGGTCCAATTGCAATTTAATAAACCATTATTATTGTAATTTACATGTGTATAGACAATGGGTAGGACAAACATTATTAAAATCTTAATACTTGTGGTTTGACTTTGATCGTTATTTTGACCACAGTTAAGCATTGTTGCTGTAACATTTTATTGAATTATTTTAGGTTATATTTAATGCAATATATTATTACTTGAAACATTGTAGTGACACGTCGCAGACTTTTTAAATTAACGTTTCTGTCTGCGTCTATCGGTTGTTTATTCGATTCTCGTCTACAATAGGAAATATTGTTTAACATCTGGACTGTCTCGATGGGGCAGTGATAGTGTATGCGACAGCTGTTGAGGTCTCGAGTTCGATTCTCAGGTCGGTTTTACTGTTTGTATGATCTGCAAATATTTCTTTTGGAGTTTGGGTGTTTTCCTTTTATAACATGTATGTAGGTATGAATAAAGATGGTTTTGTGTATTATATATTCAAAATATTATTAAGAAAAATAAGCCTACTGCTCTTCTGTCTACACTCTTCTCAAAACCAGCTCGGCGTGAATATAAAACGGAGGTGAGACCATAACCCGTCACTAAATATTTATAACTAGTTATTTAGTGACGAGCGGAGGTAAACCGCTATATAAATCATTGTAATAGCGTCAACGAACAAATCATATTATAATATGACGTCATACGCTGGTTGTGAAATCAACTACATTATACCTACTTACACTAGAAAATGTTGCATATATATGTATATACTTAGGTGCTATTAATACATAGTCTTTATTTACAATATTAACTTAAAGAATATTTACATACAAGCGTCTACAAATTCCCCCCCCCCCCCCCAGCATCATCGCTTACTGGTAGCATTCCCAAAAGACTGGCAGCATTGCCACGTTGAATGGCAATGCTAATTCTCTGGGCTAGAAAAGCCAGCAATCTTTTGGCAAAACGGCTGATGTTTCAACAACCCTTAACGTCCCACTGCTGGTCTTCTCTCAGGAGGGGGTTAAGGTCATAGTATGTCCCCACGCTGGACTACGTGCGGTTGGGGACTGGCAAGACAACGTTGTGGCTCCGTAATCCTGCCGTTGGATATTTTGAAACAAAATGTTCAAAATTTCCTTTTTATAATGCTTCTTTTGTACACACTTTCATTTTCATTGAGTAAAAACTGTTCAATGGATATTACCAACAGATACTTCAGTTTTATTTATTTTTATAAATAGGTATTCTTTAGATGTCACCCGTGTGGTGACGAATTAAGGAAGCGAAGTGAAACCCTATTCCTCTCAAGGGTAAGAGGCGACTAAGGAACTAAGTATGACAAATTCCTTGCAATGTACACAGTCCTCTTTAGAAAATATGCCTCTCCTTCGGAGGAGGAGATCTAAACCTCCTTTAGGAGGTTTAGATCTCCCACGCTGGCTAGACGAGTTGTTGTATTTGTTACTGACCGCGCCTTCGTTGATTACCCTCGATGATTGTTGCTAGTCACCTGGTACAACTTGACTATAAGCGCCATTTTTTGTATGGATAACAATATTTAACAACATAATGCTCCTTAAATTAACTGTTCTCTAATATTAACATATGTAAACTCACACTCACTCACACACACACACACACACACACACACACACACACACACACACACACACACACACACACACACACACACACACACACACACACACACACACACACACACACACACACACACACACACACACAAACTTACAATCCACTCATTCATACAAACTTACACTAACTTACACATGCACACACGCTCACACGATTTAATGAAGCAAATTGTTTAAAATGTGTAACTTAATATTTTTGCCGATTGTGGGACTGGTATCCACAACACAAGTTTAATCTTACCGTGGATACCAGAGCCTGACTATCACTGTGTAATTAATCAAAGAAAATGTATGTGAAAATCTGTACTTTATTTAAGCGTTAATAAATATTATTATTATTATTAATACCTTGGAATAAACATATATGTTTGCTTACCAACTATTGGATACCTACTTCTACCTACAATATTGCATCAAATTACCTACTCTTCATATTTTATACGAACTCAATTAACTTTATCACTTGGAAAGACGTCTATGAAATCATTATTGATTTAAATGGCAATATGTAAAGTACTTTATTTAATATACTTTAACGTCAAACGTGTGGTGACGGATTAAGAATACGGAGTGTCAACCCCCCAAACTTTGTGGGACTTTACACATACATAAAACAGATACAAAGAACACCCAGACTCAGATCAACAATTTGTGGACCACAGAAAGTCTTGTCCCACTCTCTTGAACTTACGACAGTTGGCGTAGTCGTGCAGTCAAATGTTGTCTACTACTCGCAATTAGGATGGTAACTCCTTACTCTTGAATTCTAATCTTGTTTTCTGTTAAGGCTGGCATCGGCACCTATGTATTTCTACCATAATTTTGCACGATTTGGAATATTTTGTGTAAGGTGGCAACACCAGTTAGTAGTTAATGTATTTATAATGTAGCAATAATAAACGCGGATTCGTCCCTTTTTCATTTAAACTCCTCTACCACAATCACAGTTAACCTATTCAAGCCACGCCGCCACATTTTCCATCAGGCAGAGTAGAGTTACTTTGGTAGGCCTAAAACAAGAGAATGAATGTTTATCAAGAGTGTAATCATCATTACATGACTACCTAGTTTGGGATCATGCGGTCGTTTGTGAGATCTGTAAAGTTCTCATTATTATTGGTACTAGTTTTTGTATTTAATTATTACAGAATGTGTGCGAATAGTTTATTAAACACCGTAACTATAGAGACTATAGTAAACGATAGTAAATTAAAATTGGTAGTAAGTTGATTGTAAACACTTTACATGAGGCTTCGGTACGAGGCTTCCTTGTCCATAAACACTTTAGTACAAGTAAAACGCATAGTAACTACAGTTTCGATAATAATAACTAATTACACACCAATGACGTCCCTCCGTTAAGAGGTTAGTCCGTATGAGCTAACACACTTTATGATATCTATTGCACTTTAAGTGCAAGAAATTAACAAATTCCTGTAAAAATATGAATTTAGTTGTGGTTACACCTCGTTTAGCATAAAACATTTGCTAAGAACTTTTTTACTTTAAGAAATAGGTCAAATTATTAAAATCATTTTTATAATCTCGGGATGAATAATAACAAAAAAGCGACAGTTGATAAAACCATTTTAAATTAGAAATAATCATTATAAGCATATAAAGGATCACAATAAGTAATTGGTTATCAATAAGAAAAACAAAACGCAACATTATTTTCAAAACGAATTAGTGGCGCGCGGTATACCGGAGTGCGCAGGCGCGGCGACGCGTCGCAGTGCCGCCAACATTGACAGCTGTCAATCAGGTCCAAGATGGCGGCGGGCCGGTTTGGTCGGTACAAACACGGGTCGCTATCTCCGTCAAATCTGACACAGGGCTTTCATAAGATTAGAAAATGTTTTTGTACAACAGACTGCATGGTGACCCCCTTAATCGGCTCAAGTTTACACTTGAAATGCCAGACCGTGGTAATTGGTTTTATTAACACCAGTTAATTTGCTTTTTGTCCGGATGCCTGTTGATCTTAATGATAAGCCTAACAAAGTCTTTAAACTATCACGACACACAGAGGATCGACAGAACTAATCTTTTCATGCTTAAAATACCTACATAGAATTCCGCATTTCAGATTATTACTTGCTTTTTTTTAATACAATTAAAATTTATTTGCATTTTTTACATCAGTGACTTGAGGGTACTTGAGGATACTTGTCATTCTTGAACTGAAGGGGTACAGAAGGCCAATCGTTCAGTTCTGGTCACATCTCGATTTCGTATCTATTCATCTGCAGAAATTTTTGTAGCATAGTCCATAAAAAATATTTTTATTTACTCCTAAGGTCATGAGCTTTCTGACAGTAAGAGTCACGTCAAAAGTCCGGTCCAGCCGTTCGAGAGATTCCCCGCAACTAACAGACAGACTGACAGACAAAATCTTTAGGTTTTTCGGTGTGAGTAACGTACATATTTTCATATGCATTTAACACAAAACTGTTATTTTGATATTACATACCGACACTTAAATTTAATTTATTTATATAGATAGATGTACTGCACTGTATTTGTGATAAATCTGGCATGTAAAGAATGGAAATCTTTATATATATAATTCTTGTGTGAGTGTGTATGTCACTGAACTTCTCTCAATCGACTGGACCGATTTTGATGAAATTTTTTGTGTGTGTTCAAGGGGATCTGGGAATGGTTTAGATTCGCAATTGGACCCGGTAGGTGGCGCTGCGATCAAGTTCTGGAATTTTAAAGTTGGGCGGTACGAAGTTCGCTGGTTCAACTAGTATAATATACAAATACAAAATAAAATTCGCTTGTTTTAAGTTATTTCGTCGCTTTCATAGCCACAGATATCAAGTAAGTGTATTTTAAGGGTTTTAGTAAAGTCATTTTTGTAATAACGTTATGAAAGGCTAATTTATAAAGGGACCCAACTTTTGCTTATTGCGAGAATTGGGATTCACGTCACACAATCTAACTTTTTTTTGATGTTGCGGCAAACAAACAGTGCCACCACATCAAAAAAAGTTAGATTAACTATAAATAGGTCACACTCATCTAGAGTGTGTCCTATTTTAATATTATCGTAATACTAATCATAAACTAATGTACGTTTCTGTCTTCATTTCAGATATGAAACAAACACTAGTGATGTGACGAACATAATGTGCAACCGCGTCACATTGACGTACGTGCGGACTTTGAACCAGTAGTGTAGTGCAACGATAGATTGTAATCGATCGTTTTGTGCCGATAATCGATCCCGAATGAACACCCTGATGCTCACGGCCGGCGGTGCGGTGGACGAACAATCTTGTGTTGACAGCAATATGGCATTCTCTTCTTATAAGTGAGTAGCATTCTTGTAGTATTCAATTATTCTTGGTATAGAACACATGTTATGCATTAATTGCAGTTATTTTAATAAATAACTTAAATATTTAATAGCTTTTGTATTTTAAATAACAATTTCATTTAATCTAGAGATCACAAATCATGTCTATTAAGCATAAGTGCTGATTTTGATATCATTACATTGATATGCATTTTCAATTACTTTTATTTCAATTTTCGCAATGTGGCTCTCTTAATATGTATGTCAATCAATTTCTAAGCTATTAATCAAACTTTAAAACGTTTACCGAGTATTTATTTTTGAAAATTGAGGTCAAATGTCCAATTAGGTACTTAAAACATAGCCCAGCCAGCCATGTACGTCTTCTTTACTAGTCACTAATATCAATACAGAGATTCTTAAATACATTTACGTACATATATTTCCCGCTATATATCTCCTACTCAGTATAGACACCAAAGAAGAAAAAACCTGTAAAATACACGTTTCCTCCGACACCGTACAATACCATCGAAACATCTTTGTAAACGACGTTAGCTGCGAGCGAAACAGGCAAATTACCCTGTTTTTATTTCAAACATAATGAAAATATCTTCATGAAAATACGTAAAAAGCTGTCATAACCATAACTTGATAAGGCATTGACAGCTTCCCGGAGTGCGGGATGAAGCCATTTATCCAAAAACTGCAGAGGACCTCACGGCCAATCGCAGTCAGAATTCAGATGACGAGATCACTTATACTTGGAAATCGACGCAAGTTTTCGATGCTTCATTAACAGCATTACTCGAATTAATTTTTTTTTTAATTGTAAACATTTTCTAGATATATAATGTATTGGCAGACATACATTTAAGCATTCCGTCAATAAAGTAATTGTGTAACACTTGCTAAAGTACTTCACAATTTATTTTTATACATTGGCAGACCAAGGCGAGGCTTTATTTGCGGTTTAGCTATAAATTCATATTTGTTGCAAACTGTATAGAATCTTGCTGCCCTGCCATTTAACTAAAGCTCTAAGAATAAATCAAAAACTAATCTGCCTTGTATAAATAGGTCGGGATCATAAGCATGCATTAATTTAATATCATAACCTATAAAGTAAATACAGCAATTACCGAACGTAAAAAGCCGTTGACCAATGAATTCGTCAGGCGGTTACAGTCCTCAATCGGGCACCTTTCATTTAAAAAAAGAACCATACGCCATTTCATGTCAATTCCTGAATTATTCATCGTGCGAATGCGCGAGCGCATCGATTGATGCAAACAAAAAGCGCGCACTCGCTAATCTTCGCCCTTTTTCGCCGTTCTTCGGGCTTCCTCGGGGCCAGTGTTGCCATCAAACACATTTAATATTCAACTAGTTTTTGCAGTCACGCTGTGCAAGGACATAACCGAGAACGCATTTATTTGTTAAATGATATTTTTTACATAAACCACAAACTTGATATTTTTTAACTAATTTTTCAGTGTCAATATTGTGAGAGATCTTTTGTTAATAATGTATCCTCAATGATGTCCATTCAATCAAAAGAGAAACCATAATGCTGTGTCATTTAATCCGATACGTTCTCATAACAATGTTCTAAGAATCCGATCAGGAGTTTAATTTTATTCTTTCCATATTGATTTGACAAGATTAACTATCGAGTCGATTCGTTTTTTTGGGCGTTCAGCTATAAGTAGCCAATGTCATCAATATCCAAATACGAGTTTAATAGATAATACAATATGCAGATATTTTCTAGCAATTTCACTTAAGCATTTTTGTGTAAAGTGAAAATTTCTTGTAATAACTTATAAATAATTGATTGCATTCTAAATTCGTTATCATTGGCCGTCAAGCCAATTACAAGTAACATTGCGATGCTTTGAGTGCAGAAAAAATATAGTATTCGAATTTCCGAGCGTTCATCCCCCGCGCCCGCTCGTCCGCCGCGCCTCGACGCCGCGTCTCGACTGTACGTGATTGGTTTATTAATTAGGCGAATCATCGTCGGGTTCCATTTTTAAAAATAGGCGGGATTCTTACTGTGTGACTTTTCTTTTTAATTTCGGCCGGCGTTGAATGCAATTAGAGCTGGCAGAATGACTTTTTGTCTAAACATCTTCCAGCGATAGAAGTTACCTTCAAATATAATAAAATATCAATTATTTTACTTTATTAGAATACCCAATTTACAGTTTATAAATGTTAATAATTCTTGTAGTACCTATCAACAAGCAAGAACAATTGAGTTTAGAGATCAACTTTCATGTTAATAAACAAATCACAAAAACTTTTAAAATCAATCTTTTAAAATTTAAGAAACAATTAGTATTCATAGAAAAAAAGACAATATGGTTGTTAACTAATAAATATTACACATTAAACTATAGAAATAATACGAGAGGAACCTCTCGTATTTATTAAAAGACCGATTAGAAGTTTCCGAAATCGATCGCGAGTCCGCGGAGGTCAGCAGAAAAATAACATAAAAAGCGTTGTCGCGTCCGTCCGAACTATGTCTGCCGAATACCGTTAGAATGCCTTCCGAAATTAAAACGGGAAGAAAAAAACTGAAAACTATTCCAATTGCCAGTATTCGGAATCTGTTTTGTCTGCTATCGCGTTTCGGAGTCATTTGGTTAAAGGTTATTTGTGATATGTGCTTTTTCTACTGCGATAGCAGATCTTGCGATATGGAGTAGTGCCTATTAGCATTTTTGCAAGTAGATACATAACACATTTGATTTTAATCATCGAAACAAACTAAAGATACTTCTAAAAAAAATTCTACTGTCATAATTACGTCAACAATAAATAATTAACTTTAGCCGTCATTGTAGAAAAGAAAAGTTATATTTTTAGTCCGGTCTATTTACACATTCAAGTTTACATAAATTCCCATAAAGCTGAATATTGGCATAGTTGTTCAAAACATCATTATAAAGAAAATCTCAAAAGTCCTCATCGTTCCGAGGTGTGCTAAAAATTTGGCACGGGGTCAATGGTCAAAAAAATGAGTTTTTTGCGATTTTTAGCGAAACGGTGAGTTTTTTCGCAAAATTACCCCAGTACAAAATTGTAGATCACAAAATTTTCTACAAAAAATATATCAATAATTTTTTTCCTAAAAGCCACCATTTTGGAGATATAACGTTCCGAAAAGTTGGATCAGTCGTAATCCCTCTATTTTGCACACGTTTCCACGCCACCTATGAGGTAGTGTACAAAGCGCGTTTTTTTTAACGTGGTTTCCCCAGTAGGCCTATTCCACGGGTCTGCTGAGATTTTATATGTTTTAAAACTATTGCAAAATAATATTATATATTATAGTGGGCAAAAACAACGGCGGTGTAATTAAATAAAGTACTTAAAATAAAAAGTTAGTCGTCTGATTCATAACTGTCCAAGATTTCTGTTTCTTCTTCTTCTTGATCTTCTTCTCCTTCTTCTTCCTGTTCATCCTCTTGTTGTTCTTCTTCTTCTTGTTCTATTTCACACGTAAACTGCCCCAATAGCGATTCCTGATCGGTATCAAACGAATCTTCAAGAGTTGGTGACTCAACATTCGAGCATGATCGGCCTTGACAGTGTGTGCATGCCAGGGAACAAAACAGTCCAACTTTTCTGCAACCACATTTTGCACTACACCCTTTCTTGCAGTTGCAAAATATTGTGTTGAGAAGTTTCTCAGGTGCTGGTGGAAGTAAAGTTTGAACTGGCTCTAGTGTATTGTCGATCAACTTCCAACCCCAGTCTTTAGGGTCCAGCTGATTACCAAGCCACACTTGAACTTGGTAATATACCCGAAACAGATGTTGATGAGCAGCTACTGAGGTTGGAGGAAGAGAAGCTAAGTTGACTTGTTTTTTATTACGCGTATTTTTCACGAAAGATGTGTATCGCAACTTATCTAAGCAAGTGGTTTTTTTGGGGGCTCCGTACATAGCAAGAAGAAATTGAACTCCGTTGGTGATAACATGTTGTTGAGTTGAATTACTATTTTTAAAAACTTCAGCACATTGTAGTAAATCTTTTTTTTCAAACATTTTGAAAACTGTTGTTTTTCCTCTCCTGTAAAAAGCAGATGTCGTATCGCAGCCAGTTATTGCGTGTAGAAACAATACATGATTTTGACATTTAGGAAAATTGGATAAACTGTTTGATGAATATATTTCCGATTGATTTTGGGCTTTTCCGGGTTTAAAAAAATAAATAATTTTTTCAGTTGGAGTTCGAGCAGTAAGCAAGACGAGTAAATCAACATCCTCACCAACAACAACAGTTGTATTTGTCACACTGAATTTCTTTATCGCTGTTTCAATAATCAATACATCTGCATCATCATTAGCTTGTTCAACGGATATATTCTCAGCAGTAAATTTTGCTTTCAACATAGAAATAAACCTAGATTTATTGTGATTATTTGCAAAGAATTTCTGTTGACTGGTAGGAACTGTCATTGATTCATCGAATATAATATCAGAAGAAGTTGATGAAGCAGCATTTCGACGGCGTTGCTCTGCTGCTTTAATATTTCTCGTATAATCATCATATCCGTCAAATACGACAGTAACTCTGGAACCAAAATGTCGACGTACATATTGAACGTATTTATCTAAGATAACGTTAAATGTTTCCTCGCTATCCCACACCACTCGATGTAATAAGAATCCTCCGTCAATTATGTACGTTGAATTAGTGTTATTAATATCAACATTTATAGTCTGAAAACAATCGTAAATAGCCGACTTCTGGGTCTTGCGCATTCCAATGTCATCAAATAATGTTAACGGATAAGGAGCTAATTCATACTCGAAATATTTCTCAATTTCATCTTGAAAAGCCGCAGTAACACTCATACGTTGGAATAATAACACTGGGTCAACAGGTACTTTTTCTTCGTGAACTTTTACGGTGCTACTCATAGCTAAAAGAGGAACAACTTTGTCAGCGCGTTTAAGTTTAATATCTTTAAATGTCAGTCCAGTTATTTTAGCAATAGAGATAAGCCCAAGTTCACGTGCTTTATAGCAATTAATTGTATTATCACCAACGACACCACTTGCAATCGAGATGACTTTGTTAACCTCTGGGAAAGGATCATGAATCGAGAACCACTCAAGAAGCATTCGTATGTCTTTAGCGTCTTTTTTTACACGTGAATCACTGGCATCAACATGCTGTTCAGTCGTATCCATCCTAACATTAGCAAGATCTTCTAATTTCTCACAAACTGTGTTCATTGCATGCATGCTGTAAACCCATTTACTGATTACACTTTGTTTTGTACTTCTTCCTCGAGCAATACCTCCATCTGTCTTCATGGCTTTCATCATAGACTGTTCGATAACCATGTCTGTAGAAGTTCCACAACTCAATTTATCTGAGCGTCTCACGGTGAAAAATCCTTCGGTAAATTTTTCGTAAACTTCAGGATCCATCGAGTCCTGTAATTGCATCATGTCTTGTAAATACAAGTGTGCAGATTTAGCATATGGAAAATGTCCTGACGAGTGGAAATAAGGTAACATTTCTTTTACACAACTTAAATGAGCTTTCCAGTCCCCCATACGCTCAGCTCTCAAAAATTCTTTTGCAAGTGAAACCATATTAAAATATTGTATCCAAAGTTGCGCTGTTGGTCCTCGTTCCTCAAAATCTTTCAATTTCATATTAAATTTATGAAGTAAAGCACCTGATACTTCATTATCATTTTCAATATCGGAATATGAAAGAGTGCTATCTAATATATGGTCAATATTTATGATTAAATCTGCTCCCATGATATCATTAATATCTATTGTTTTTAATATTGTAATTGCTAAAGCCAGCTGGAGTAGTGTATGTGCTCGAACAGCTCTTGCGTAAGCATGACCATTGAGCATTTTTTCTAATGACTTTGGTGCATAGATTTCTGAGAGTACTTCTTTTATCCCGCTACCTTGCATAATATAACCAATTGCTCCGAGATAAGACATGAGTAGATGAAATCCTCCAAGTCTGACAATAATCTTCGATACTTCAGAGCCGTCAGGTGCGGCTGATACAATTTCTCGAGCTTTCGCATACAAGGGTTGGTCGAAAGTCACGATGCATACAGTGTGGCCGTAACGTTTCGCGTTCTCTAATGCACAAAGTAAAGTCGTATAGACAGTATTATAGTTACTAGCTGGTTGATGGATGAATGGTAAAAATGTAATCTGAGATTTTGAATAATTTGTATGGTAATTTGTTAAGCGCTCAATAAAACCGTTCCAACCAGGTAATGATGTATTTTTCCACTTTCCATAAAACCATACTACATCAGAATTTTTATGAAAAGATACTGTTTCAGTTCCATATCCAAAATCTTGGACATATATTTTACTGTAACCAACTACTTCACTATTCTGATAGATCTGTATTGGCACATGAGCTTTTGCTTTGAAGTGTTTTGCTGAAAGAACTTCTTTTATTCGTTGCATAGGTTCTTCTAGTAAAACAGAGTGCTTTGGAGTTACAATTTGAATTATACCCATTATGTGGAGTGAATTGTTACCATCTAGCGTATTAACATTTATATCAGCATTATCTGCAACGTATTGAATAAGTGTGCCACTTTCAGGTGGTAGGACATGAGGAAGAGGATGAAAAACTGCTGCTGACTCGTACATCAATGTATCATTATAAGAAGCACACAAACCAAAAGACGACAAAATTTGTATAAGACGCTTAGACCCGAACCTCCGATGAAAAAAAACTGAAAGACCTAACTGTAATTTGGACTTGAACGATCTTGGTCGAATAGCAGTCATGATACTATGACAAATATTGGTGCATACTAGTTTTAAATGATCGAAATTTGATCGTTTATTTTTTAAGATCATTTGCTCCAAAAAAAATGTCAGTGACTGTGGGATGTCATTATTTAAATCTTCAAACATTCGACCTGGTGGAGGGTAGTAGGAATTTTCAAATACCAAGGATTGAATATCTTCTCGAATAATAGATGCTGCTGCTTCTAGAGTTTTTAATCGTTCTTCTTGTTTATTAATTTTTTTATTTTCGGACCAAGATTGATTTAAAATTTCATGGTGACTGTTTATCAAACATACAAATGTTAACGCTCCCGGTTTTTCAGTGATAATAATTTTATCGCCATATTTAAGTTTAAGTCGCAGCTTAATAGTCCTGTTATCTAAAGTTAAAATTTTGCTAACATCTTTTAACTCAGCCAAAGTAAACTGACAGTCATTGCTACTCTCAATGTATGTAAATATTTCCTGCATTGCCAGATCTGTTGCTTCATCTTTAGGACGACCAACTGTACCGCCAGTAGTCGGTTTCAAAAAAGAAGTATAACATTCTTGGTGATACTTTGCTTCAGCAGCAACTAAATCATAGTCAAATTCGATTCGAGCAACAACAGCTTTCGATATAGCATCGGAACGAGTTCGTGCTACTTCCAAAATTGAATGTTTGAATTGGAGTGTACTTACTTGACAAATTTTACTGCGACGATCTAAGGATTTTTTTCTCTGCAACTCTTCATTCAATTTATTGCCACAAAATAAACATAGTTTTTTAAAACAAAAAGCTGAATCACTTGAACGGGATCTAGTACGAGGAGGACTACTTACTGTAGATCCTGTAGATGTGTTAGCTTCTTGTTCTTCGCGTTTTCTTTTGATGGCAGCAGCAATAGAACACTTCCGCGTATAAATTTTACGACAGTTGCTATGTATTGTCACAGATTTTTGTTTTTTAAGAAATTCCGAGTATCCATCATCTCTTTCAGCACTTGCATTAATCAGTGTCTTCATACCACGATCAACAGTTACAGTTTCACTTTCAGTTAAAAGATGAGTACAAATAAAACAATATTCTGACATTTTTCTTATAAAAATCTAAAACGCACAAAATAGGTTAAAAGATAGGTTAAGATAAGCACATGTTTTCCCTACGCAGTGGCGCTCAAGACTAACGGTATGTATTTCATATATTGGGCATGCCAACATAAAGCAGGTATACGACCCTAGCCACGCGGACAATAGAATAAAAGACAGATGTTATCCCAAGGTTATACTGACGTACAAATTTAGGAACGGGGTTTCATTATACCTGAGATTCTCGTAGTTTAACTTATATTTTACATAAGCAAGTTACAATAAATAATAGCGAACTTATTTTAGTTCTATTACACCTTTAGTGACTTTCATATGTGGCGTACGTGTGCAAAATAGAGGGATTACGACTGATCCAACTTTTCGGAACGTTATATCTCCAAAATGGTGGCTTTTAGGAAAAAAATTATGGATATATTTTTTGTAGAGAATTTCGTGATCTACAATTTTGTACTGGAGTAATTTTGCAAAAAAACTCACCGTTTCGCTAAAAATCGCAAAAAACTCATTTTTTTGACCTTTGACCCCGTGCCAAATTTTTAGCACACCTCGGAACGATGAGGACTTTTGAGATTTTCTTTATAATGATGTTTTGAACAACTATGCCAATATTCAGCTTTATGGGAATTTATGTAACCTTCCTCCTGATTTTAGGCTTAAATAGACCGGACTATTTATGCTTCACGTCAGTGTTTGTAGCGTAACCATTAAACGGATGGATGGATTTAGATTATGATTTTTTGCTTAAAAATATTTTATTGATAGTGTTCTTTACTATACTCGTAATTCAATAAAATCTACACAGCCTTTCAATGTCCAAAAATTAATTATAATCATTAAAAGTATTTTGTGACAACCAAATGGTACAAAAAATAATAAAGTAGTATTCGAAAATTAAATTCAATTAAAGATAACAAAAATTACACAACATAATAAAATTCAGATTCTAATTTTGAATGCTCGTTCAAAAATTAAACAAGTTACAAAATATTATCCAAAATACTATTTTTTTAAATAAAGTTAAATGTATAAAAAGATTTATTTTAAACCTTATGACTAGTCGTATACAAGTGAGTTTAAAATAACGCCACACAATTCGAACTCTCTAGCAATTTGAGTTAAACAATTGGAAATGATCTGCGTTGAACTGTCACGACTTGTACCACGTGGCTTCCGATCGCCATTGTTCTACGTCATCAGGTTATGTAATATGTTATGCGATTTTAAACTATGATGAATTACTAAAGCATGTTGGAAATTAACCACCGTAATGTATTGTGTGAGTAAGTGGATTTTATTAGATTTTTTTTAACTCATTCATAGTTTTAAATATATGTTAACGAAAGGGAAGATTTGCCAGCCTTGAAAATAATATCGGCCTAATTAAAAGGCTGTCTGTATTGACAAATATTTACGAAGTGATAGATAGATATTAAAAATTAATCTTAATATATATAAATCTCGTGTCACAATGTTTGTCCTCAATGGACTTCTAAACCACTTAACCGATTATAATAAAATTCGCACACCATGTGCAGTTCGATCTAACTTGAGAGATAGGATAGTTTAAATCTCAAATTATAGTCGCAATTTTAATTTATTGCTAATTATTGTTTGTTATTATTTGACAGTCACAATTAATATTCTAAGGCGGTACGAAGTTCGCCTGGTCAGCTAGTAGTTAATATATTTTTAATAAAAAATATTTGTGGTAGATAAAATTCTCCGGTAAAGTTTGACAGACCGACAAGAATCAGAAACTCCCAAATGAATTTAGATTTCAGATGTAGATATTAAACTGTTGTAATAACATAACCGATTGTTCTCTGAAGGTTTTATTTCAAATTAAGTTTTTAATGACATGACCCTCCTTGTATACTAAGTACATAAATAATTTGAAAATTGTGCAGGTTACTTCAGAAATCTTATCAAATCATCATACACGCTGATTTATATAAAACTCATCTGTTCATAATCGTTAAAATATAAAGCGCCCAGCTAAAATAAAACCAAAACGTGTATCACAGATTCACAAAACTCTGTACAAAATACTTATAGCGTTGTAAGTTTGCCATCGAAAGGCAAACATATCTTAAAGTCGGACAACTCGCCGGCTGACCGCCACTGCTAAGTAAGACGGGGACATAAATTCTTCAAAGGGCTAAACAAAAATAAAAAATATATACCAAAACCCCTTTAACAGAGCTTCCGAACTATAATTTATGGGAGTTGGCTTGCGACTGCCATCGGACGGTAAAATAAAAATAATAACGTAAGACGCAGAGAGGCAAAACGGTGAAATTTGGAATAATTTTGCGATAGCATCAAGCAAGTCGGTATCTTTCAATTTCTTTATATGTTTGCAAATTTGTGGTTTTGTTTTATAGTTATTGTTCAGTTATGGTCAATGATGGTCACTCTGTGCATGTTGTTATACATTAGTTCTACTTATTCTATGTCAGGATTGCTGAGCCACGTGCCTCTGATTGGGTTACGCAGATTGAGCTTTTTGATGTTAACTTTTCAGCTTTTGTGACTGAGAAATGCAATGAGTAGATAATTCAGCAGATAATTTGGAACATGAATCCTCTTTTTTTATATGAGCCTGCCAAAGTGACTCCTAACCTGCCTGATGAAAAGCATGAGCAGATTCCAAGAGTGGTGGTCACCATAGTCATTGTGAGTGCACACAATGCAGCACGGTGACCCACACCATGATGACCTAGTGAGATGACTCTGTAATATTGGGTCTCCGGTCCCTCATTCACCAACGAAATACAACAGCACGATTGTTGTCATTTTTGGATTGGTGTTCCTTACGTGGGTAGTAAAGTCCTGATCGAGCCGACCTATTCGTTCTGAAATCAGCGTGACTCTATAACCTTAAATTTCTTACATTTTATGTGATTTTTACACCGTTAAAAATCATTTAATTTGAAAATGTGTCTTTGAATATATCTAAAAGGTTAACTATGCCATTCACATTTTACCCTTAATAACCTCCATATTAGAGTCTTATTTCGTCGCTATGTAATCCACATTATTGCCACGCAAAGCTCTGTCAGTTAAAACACGATGTATCAATAATGATTTGTCAAAATAGTTTTAAGGCCTTTCGCGATTGCTGTACTGAGCTTTTGGAGTCCAATAAACTTTATTGAAAAGCCCTAATTCATAATATCTGAAGTAGGAATACAACATATTACTTGATATTTTTTTTGTAGTTCAATCAATATATCTGATTTTTTAGTTTTGTTGAATAAATATCAAATTTTCCATGAAATGCCCAGTCGATGAAACTAGACATGTCTTAAATTATGTAAGTAGTACTAAAATTAAAGTTATAAAAATATTCGAATCGAATAAAGCCTTTACTACTCGTTCGGTTATAAAGTTGTTTATCCCAGCAATTGTGTGGTGCTTGTATTTACTAATATTATAAACTGGATAGTAACTCTGTCGGTCTGTAAAGGACACTTAAAACATATACCACGTCTGCGGGTTGAGCCAGCATGATATTTAGATAGATATGTTCATGGATTATCAAAAGTTGTTGAGGATGATAAATAGTAACTAGCTATATTTTATTTTTTTCATCGATTTTCCATCGATCGAGTTGGAGGACTTCGGGCGGTTTAAAAACATCCAACGGCAAAAATGCGTAGCCATAACGTGTCCTACCAGTTCCAAATCCCCCTCGGCCGGAGTGTAGATGGACGTTATGTGTTGTTGTTGATGATGATCAAATTAAATATCACTATGATATGCATATATATGCACTATCGGACTATACTTTTAATAGTCAGTCAACAACACTTTTCTTTTAAACTCGTTCATTTCTTGCTATGTTTGTTTTGTTTTTAGATTCTTAAAAACCACTATCGATTTCTAACCTACAGAAATCATATTTTTTCTGAAGTAATGACTTGGTAAAACCTGCCCAGTAAGGGATAATCCTAGAATTTTAATGATATACAAATTCACGAATATACATTGTATTAATACATACAACGGATATTTCATTAGCATTAGCAAATCAATTGATATATTATTATACTATAGGCCTATGTTAATTTTATTTGTTATTTATTTAGGGTTTTTCACAAGGATACCGGAATTCAGAAAACCCATTATTATAATATCCTATAATATGTTTGTAAATGTTGTTTGTTTAATAAGTTGCATATTATTGTGTTGTGTATTGTTAGAAGATGAAAATAATTAACAGGATTACATATATCCATATTATTTATAGTTATTATATCTAGTCGTACAGGTATATTGTAATATACCTATTTATTGAATCAAGTCGACGAGAAAAACAACTAGCAGACGTCATATCTGAGTAGTCCACAGTTGGACTTAGGCTTCTTCTAAGAATTGAAGTACAGCAGTGGGACGTTGTGGATTGTTGATGATAATGTTGTTTTTAATTTTTCTCTCGTAATTATTTTGAAATACTCATTAGGATTGTATTGTAGTTACGTGGCACTTCAATTCCTTTACATTTCGAATTTAGCTTTTTGAGAATTTTAAATAATTACTTATTATGGATATCCTAGTTGTCACTAAACTAATTAGAATACAATTTGATACAAAGCTAAGCTTATATACTCGTACAAGGAAAACTATAAATAAAGTCGAAAAGCTTGCTAAGTTATATATGTAAACGTACCCACATAATATATATTTATAAATCTGTTTGTTACTTAAATTACCCTGAACAGTTTTGTAATTTTTTCTTAATGAAACTTGTTAAAAGTATAGAGTCCTGATGATAATTGTTGAAATAGCTCAGATAAGGGTTGATATTATAAGGCTGTTTATTATATTAAGACTCAAATAGTCTTAGGCGAACGGTACTAAATATAAACATACATATTAATAAAAAAACAATATGTAAAATTTAAAACAAAACGTGTTTGACGGTTTCTACCGCACAATTTCTTTTGCTCAATATCTGGTTTTAGTTCTTCCCATGTTCATACGAACTTAAATAGGCAAGGTCATTATTGAACACTAAAATAAATAAATTGGTATTGAGAGACAACCCTGAGGCGTTTTATCGAAATTACTGCGAGATTGTGCAAATTGAGACGTTCAGCTATGTCAAAAATCTGGTGAAGAAACCGGCCATTTCTGGATGAATATTATATATCAAGAATATCTTCATATCCAGTTGAAGGGTTTATTGCAGACCATATGCTTTTTGCCGATAAAAATTACAGACATGTAACCCTTAAACTAAAAAATCATTTCAGATTTTCTTGAAGCTAGCATAAGTCGCAGTAAGAATAACAAGTGTGATGTTTCTCTGTTTTTTTCTAAATATGTTTTTAGCAAGTGCAAAACTTTTTTTATGCATAAGGAGTATCTAGCTATTACTTATGCTTTTCTAACTTTAGAGAAACACCTAAGGGTGGTTAATAAAAAAATAAAATCAATACAGAATTTATTTATTAAAACAATTCAGGTAGTTATGAATGACCAACAAAAAATGTGTAGGAGTCAGTATTAAAGTTATTTGCTTGTTCAATTATCATAGATATATTCTATGGAAAGAAATGAGAAGAACCTTCATGTATATTTTAACTTTTGACTCGTAACTTCGAATTTTAACTCGTATGAACTGTATGCGGAACCAAACGTATGGAATTCGTTTGCTGATTCTCGACATGAGTATATCTAGAACCGGTTTGTTCGTGAGCTCCGAATCCACATAGAAAGTTAAGCAGTAGTTTCTTTAATTAACTGTGGAGATCGCGTGCTTGCTGTCGCCTAAGGCTAAATAATAATTTGATAGTTATAAAACATGTTGAACTAAATCCTGGTTATGTTATCTAACTACATAATTATTCAAGTTCATAAGATCTTAACAGACAATGAGGTGTTAAGGAAAATTATCTACAAAGGTATTATAGGTATTTGTCACTTAGGAGTATTCTAAGCGTCAGTAGCATTTAAGTCTTTTATTCTATTAATGTCAAGCGTCTTTTGGTATTCATTTTTTCAATTTTGTCCATTCAAGTATTTATGAAGTGTCAAAAAGTTTGTCTTGAAGTTATTACCCGTTGTAATACAATTTTTTTTGACACTTCAATTTGGATACACATATAAACACTGTTTTAAATTTGAATGAGCGAATGCCACAGATATCAAACAAGAAACTACGCTATATATGCAAAGAAATTGACATTGATGTCTGCGAAAAGGTTACTAGGTATAATTATTAGAAAATGTATTAACAACGTCAAATCTAACTAAAGTTATTTAAAAATAATAATTGAATGTTGGTATTTTTTTATGCTACGAATGCTATCCGATCATCTTGACTAACACGATCATTTTAACACACGGTATATATAAAGAGTATGTAAGTAAGTTTAAGTAGACTACCTCGATGATCTATCGGTTAGTGTTTGCGCCTCTGCTGATCAAGAGATCTCGGGTTCAAATCCCGAGTCGGGCCATAGTGTTCAAAAGAATCTCATGTCGGTTCTTTATAGGAATGACATTTTGGACCCGTGCAACTAGATTCAGTAATGTATATTTCAAGTGATTTTTTTTTTATCATAGATAGAAAACTTTTACTATGTTTTGAATATTTTACTAATTGTTTAAATTTTAATTTATATGCTAGAATTAAACGAAAAAAAAACATTTCATATTCGATATATTGTTTTACAAGTCAAACAGTGATATCAAATCACATATGCTATTATATAGATATATGACATCGCATACAATACATTGATATCTGATAAGAGATAAGGAGAACAAGTATTACACGCGGTGGGCCAGTGTCAAGTTAGTACTGCCATTAGGTGGCATAGCGATATTAAGTCTTCAGGGTAAGAAGTACTTGGGTTTAATGACCTCTGTACGTACACCAGATCCGATAAGATGACAACCGGGACCGATGACTTAGTAATAATTGATTCTCTTCATGTAAACCCGCATAGTCCATAAGTTTAATTCTACATCATTCTTCTGGCTTCCATTGGGCCGGCAGAATTATTTAACCAGCTCGTAATGATATGGGTCACCATAGTCCTACCCTCATAGTGAGGATGGTGATCCCTACTCCTGGATTCTACTCTTATTTTCCATCAGACAAAGAAGAGTCACTTTGGTACTCTCAAATAAAAAAAAAACAACATTGATTTTATGTGATAATTTCGTTGTTTGACCAAAAGTTGAAACGGTATTCCACTAGACTTATCTATTCTACTTACTTTTATTTCTTTGGTGGTCTAGCGTAACTCACTACCGAGAGGTTTCAAATGCAATTCTCGGGTCAATTAATTCCCGGAACTATTGTTGGGTTTTTCTTACAAGAAATTCTTGATAACAGAACGAAGAATGGAAGTTTGGCGGTGTTTCACTCCTCTACCACGAAGAGCACGTTAAGTCGTAGATCCAGGTTGTCGTGAATATCAATGGTAATCGATATGAGGAAGTTAGTGCCCTTAAATTTACTGACAAATAGTTCAACCTTTAGATTAAATGCCCTCAAAATTATAGAGATCATGGTAAAGTCGATGTTTAGATAAAACCGGTTGAACCAGTAGCCATTCTTACGAGATTTTTTTTTTTTAAAGACGAGGAGTCGGAGAGCTCAGAGCTGAAATTTGAACGGATTTTCGGTTCGGAAAATTTCATGAAAGTGGGATCAAATTGTAATCCCATAACTTTGCTATAGATATTATAAACATTGCATCTTTCCCCGAAGCGCTTGTTGTGCTCTGAAGTCCCAGTACTGGATGTGTTTACAGTTTGCGCTATGTGCATCACAATGAGGCATGTTTCTACTTGCAACCGTACATTGTAAACTAAATCGGTATTTTTCATTATCATCTGCGGGAATTTTTATGACGTTGCGTGTGATATTCTAAGAGTGAGTCTAAGAAGCTGACTCAAAGATTTCTTTCAGTATACAAGTTGAAGAATCTCAGAAAATGTTTTACATATTATACATTCGGAAGTCACTCAATCTGTCTGTTACGCTTTTTAATGTCAATATCAAAGAATTTTGACATGGAAATATTTTGATTCTTAAGGAAGATCATAGGTAATATTCTACCACTAAAACTGGCGTACAGGCGGGCGGAGCCGTGGAAAAATCGAGTATTCTTTTCTAGTTTGATTATGAAATCTCATTTATAAATTAGAAACGTATTTGATAGTTTAATGTTTCTACTGATAACTTTTAGATGTACTATATTTCTATTTGATAGAATTTTAGGTTTATTAGATTTATATACATATACTATCTGACCCGGCAGACTTCGTACTGCCTCAATCGATAAATAGAAGACCTTTGACTAAAACAAACATAAAACAAACAATAGGAATCCATTATAGTTAAAAATGCAATTCATTTGTATATATTCAAACCTTCAAACCTTTTAAACCTTCTCTAGAATTCCACAAATAATTTAAGACCAAAATTAGCCAAATCGGTCCAGCCGTTCTCGAGTTTTAGCGAGACTTACGAACAGCAATTCATTTATATGTTACTATGTTACTATGTTACTATGTACTATGTACTAGTTGACCCAGCGAACTTCGTACCGCCCAACTATAAAATTCCAGAACTTGATCGCAGCGCCACCTACCGGGTCCAATTGCGAATCTAAACCATTCCCAGATCCCCTTGAACACACACAAAAAAAATCATCAAAATCGGTCCAGTCGTTTGAGAGAAGTTCAGTGACATACACACTCACAGAAGAATTATATATATAAAGATATATATAGATACAAACAAGTCACGTAAAGTTTGTTACGTTACTGTTACTATAATATAAATCTTTGTGTATTTATTTATGAGGATGGATATAGAGGTGACCATTACACTTGAATTCTACTGATTATTTCCATCGGACAGAGTCTCTTAAATATAAAAAAATAATTATATGTGGACTACTTTCTGATGTCAAATCCGACATACATGTGTACAGCCTTAGACAAAATGTAGTATGTCAGATTTTAAAATCTATTTACACGCTATTGAACATCACCATTTACGATTGCTGATAATATAACTTATGTACGTTGTTGAAATCCATCGCAAAAATATATACTGTTGATAAGAAAAATAGTTTTCTTAGATGATACATTACCGGTGAATAAGTTTCTTCAATTTCTTTGGCTGGCTGGTGTGTAAAGAAACTCAGGAAACATTTTTACTTTTTTATCTAGCTATCTCTTGCACTTGCTGTTGTACCAATAACTAGAGGCAAGGCTATTCAACTCCTTGCCGCTGAATAGGCGGATGAAACAGATAAAAATATTTAAAATATTTTTTGTCGATGTAAGTCTCATATATTCTCATACTGGAGAATTTGGTGTAAAATTGTTCAACAAACATTCAATTTATATAATATATATGTAGGTATAGATAAATGCAGTTTAAATCACTGCAGTAAATACAATGTCAGTTCGAAGTGTAAGAACGCCAGATACAGCGGTAGCTCGTTATATTTCTACAAATGTATACAGAGCGATGTTGTCAAACAGTTTAAACAAACTAATACAAACAAACATATATCAGAAGTGCAACACGCAAGCTGATAAGTTATCACAGCGATCTCAACGTTATCTCGGATGCAACGGACCGAGCCGCACTTACGATCAAATTGTTTTACCAACTGACTTACTTACTATTTCATGTCGTACGAGCTGAACCCCACGTCTGTTGTGATACATTTACAACGACTACTTTTGAAGCGAAGAAATCTAATTTAGTCCTTATATCATCAATATTTACGAGTTAAAATCCCGTCGAAATTGGTGTGGCTGTTCCAAGGATTAACCGGAATAGACAGACAAATAGAAAATCAAAAAATTAAAACTTAATTTTTTGATGTAATTTATTATCGTATTTGCATTAAGTGAAAAGTTGAAATTATATAGTCTACTTTAGTTTTATATGTATACATATAGATAAAGATATTTAAATAGATGAACAGATTTAACTTTAATACCTGTGACTCTTTTCTAGTGCTATTAGCAAGTAACTATAGCTAGCAGTGATAATACCCCACCGTATAGGGTATCATTAGATAGGTCTTTTAAAAACAGTAAAGGGTTTCCAAGACAATTTTTTTAATTTAGGTATTCGTTTGCGAGATATTTCACTTTAAAGGGCACTTTTTTGTAAAAACAGGGCGTCCCCCGCCTCTAAAAGCTAAACGGCTTTCTCAAAAAATCTGAAAAAAATCGTGATGGTGATCCATCTAATGAAATTTGAAGGAAAACTATAACGGATTAGATGACTTTGTTAGTTCATGAGTTATAGAGGCTTAACTGGCAAAATTCACTTGGAAAACGTCATACAAAATTAACGTATTATTACGTAAACATAACAATTATATATTGGATACGATTTTAAATCCACGTACCATTATGGGTGACTGAGGAACCCTTTCCTGTGCGTGGCCTGACACGCACTTGGCCGATTTTTCTTTTATGGTATAAGGGAGCCAACGAGTGAACAGTACTATTAATAAGTTAGAACCTTCTATGTATTATTTCTTGTCTGTCTTCTATGTATTCCTTCTTTGTATGGTATATTTAGATCACAAGAGACGCTTAATAGTACTTCAAGTAAACACTCCTAATAAGATTCGGTATTTTTTGTTTCATATGAGTCTACCAAATTGACTCTACTTAACCTGATGGAAAGCATGAGTACAATATAATAATAGTGATCATCATACTCATCCTACTAATCCTACTAATATTATAAACGCGAAAGTTTGTGAGTAAATGTGTATGTATGTTTGTAGCTCTTTCACGCAAAAACTACTGAACGGATTTGAATGAAACTTTACAGTAATATAGCTCATATATCAGAATAACACATAGGTTACTTTTTACTCCAATAATCGAGATATACGGGCGAAAGCTAGGTGATTATAAAAATACATTAAGTCGTAGATGTCAAAATGTATCACCGTTTATCTCATGTCAAAACTTCACAGGTTGCTGTGCATAACAAACGTGCATAGCAACCATAATGATACACGGGTAACACCGCGGGGCGCAGCTAGTTGTAAATAAAAGCTTTGCAGCATGGTGACCCTCACAGAACCAAACTCCGAAATAAAACTTTGCAGATCTTATAAACATGTCCTCACAAACAGAAACTACTAAATAGTATATTACGCATTGAGTTCACAACTAAATTATTTATAGTTTTCATAATTATAAATTATACGAAAAATTCCTAATTATAGTATTAAATATACATGTAAACTTTATAGTATGTCACTATGTGGTTATGTGGTTTTGTGTACTTTGTATGTTTCAAGTTATTTGCCTTATATATTTGCATTACGTCTCTTTGAAACTTGTGATGCAAAAGAAATGTTGATGCAGCGGAACATTAACCCCCTTTTTTTAAATAGAGCCTGCCAAAGTGACGCTACTCTACCTGATAGTAAGCATGTGTAGAATCCAGGAGTATGATTCATGGTAACCCACATGACAGCATGGCGGCCTACTGAGAAGTCTGTTTCTGTTAGAAGGTGTAATATGTGTAGTGTGCATTGTATATATGTACGGCTCCACCATAAATTCCATGTTACATTAAAAACTGGATTGTGACGTTATTTCGTATCATCTTTTACTTTACTTTGGCTACGGTACTTTTTTATGTTGTTTAGCTTTGACCAATACAAAATAATATTTCTTATATGACTAGTCCATACTGCAAGGTAATTGAGATTATAATAATTTTATTATAATCTACAATTTTGTAGTGACACACAAGTTTCTTAATAAAGTGTGTGTTACTCAATGAACTCTGCCGCTAATACTATCTATTGCTGCAGAATAGTTTTTTTTCCAATCAAACCATGAAATAGTTGTAGTAGACACAGATACTGAAAGAAAAGGCAAAGTTAGACCGCTATTACCTCGCTATTTTGTATTAGAATAAGTTGCTAGATCTTCAAAATATAATAGAGTACTAGGAGGTATCTTTGTAGCTTCTGTTTGTATTAGTTGTAAGCAGGTACTTATAATTTCGGGATCTTATATCCATGAGTCATACTTGTTGTGACACGCAGTGTTCAAAGTACCAACAATAATTGAAGAGTGAGTCATTAAGTTCTGGATATATCGCCGAAATTCTTGCAAATATGTTTGCAGACCGATTTTCTTTGTGAGAACTTATTAAAGTTATATACGTCAGTATTAATAAGTCAATCTGTACTTTCATACTTTGTTATTTTAAATTTGTTGGTCAATGTAACGCTTTTACGGCTAACCCGCTGTATTGAATTCAATGAATTTTGGCAAGGAGATTCTTTGATTTATGAGGAAGGATTTAGGCTAATCTTTACGGCAATACTCATAATCGATCGATACACGTGGCTAAGCCGCTGTCCAAACCTACTACAGATATCTATAGTGAAGAGAGTAAAGGTAGTTTTTTACTATTTAGTTTGATATTAAAATTTATCAATTTAAAAAACTACATTTGGATCATAACGATTTCTGTACTGTAGTCAATTAATTATATTGTAACATACTTCAAGGATTGTTTAGTTACAAGCAAAGTGTATGACATTGATGTGATAAAGTAGGTAATAAGGTATTCTGTAGTTCACTTTATACGAAGTATATCTACTATTTTTATCTTTTTAATGAATAACAAAAATTAAAGCTTATTTAAGCGGAGCTAAAAAAATGCCTAATCAAGCTAAATCGATTGAATCGAGAGAAGAATCGAGTGCTACCGTGTGCACTTTTCACCGATATCTCGATGCGGGTCCTCTGAACGCTGACAGACGTTTTGTCAACAATGGCTATTGTCCTCAGCGATGTTTTCAAATAATATATGAACATCAGCCTTCCTAAGTGCAGTAAAATTTCAAGATCGACTCGTCAGGGCGTTAATGGTTCGACGACGTGTGTCAAAAGATTGATGCCAGCCAATAAAATACTGTTTATGTACTTTTGCGAATACGATTTATTTTTCCTGATAATAGTCGTCTAACTTAAACAAAATTTTAAGCCTAGGATAATGATAAGTCATGTTACTCCCAAAGCCAATGTTAATATATTTCTGGTGTGTTCATCAACAACCCATAAAGTCCCACTGCTGGTCACTGGAATCCTCTCAGGAGAGGGTTAAGGCCACACGTGCGGGTTGAGAACTGGCAAGACAACCTGTGACTACGTAATCTTTGGTTTGGATGTTTTTAAGCCGCCTGATGGCCTCCAAATAAGTTTCACGACTGTTATCCTATGATAACAACCGAGACCGACTACTTAACGTGACCGTACCGACGTACTGACCGTAACCACGGAGCCGCTCATAGTAACACCCAATAAGGTGTACTGACCGCGCTATTGTTGCTAACCCTCGGTGATTATTTCTAATCCTCTAGGGTGTGGGTGTCGTATTAAGAATACAGATTCTCACCACCCCTATTCATCCCGCAGGTATCTTAAAAGGCGACTAAGGGATAAACTACGCAAGACAACATCAATGCAAAGAGAAGGAAAACTTGAAACCAACCCTATACCAACCCGTCTGACCAGCGTGGTATAGTAGGCCAAAACCTCCTTTCTAAGGAGAGGCCTATGTCCAGCAGTGGACTGTTGAAGGCTGATGATGAGGGTGCTTCTAATCACACTCAGGGTTTGCTGGCAGAAAACTAAATTTTAGGTTAAGTTCGCCTGTTTACATGACACTTCCTTGTACCTTGTATATTTGGGTTTTTAGTGACTACAATAGAAAATAAATACAAAAGACAACAGGGCTATGAGCATCTCATTCTTATATACATATATGTTAATATAGTTATTTTTAAATTATATATAAAACCATGAATAAAAAAAAATGTTAAAGAGTCGACATTTTGTATGTTTTAATATCCCTACTAATATTATAAATGCGAAAGTAACTCTGTCTGTCTGTTACGCTTTCAAGCCTAAACCACTGATCCGATTATGATGAAATGATTGAAGAAATTGGTATGAAGATAGAACTGTACTTGGGAAAGGACATAGGCTACTTTTTACCGCGATAACCGACATACACGCGGGCGGAGACGCGGGCGAAAGCTAGTAATCTAAATATAACCTGAAAATTATATAACTATTGACTACACGCCTGGTGGTTTAAGCTGTCTCCACGCCGCTTTCTACTTCGTAAAGTGTTGTGGGTTCAAATCCTATACGGGATAATACTTTGTGTGATTCTCAAATTGTTATTCTAAGTCTTGAAGTTCTTTGTATCCGTTTCTTGTATGTTTGTAAAGTCCCCGCGACACAGGGATACATTCTAATGCGGGAGTTGTCTTTTAAAAGAAAGAAAGTAAAATTAAACAAATTATATAACCTATTATGGTATGGAGAGTCTAAAGATAACAATTCAAATAAATAACTGAAATAAATCAAAAATTTCTAACAAACTATGGTTAATATTAAATAATTAAAATCACATTAATAATAACCCATAGAAATTTATCTTACAAAGCAAATGTAATGTAAGAGATCCTCTCCAATCTAGGTAATATGCGTACGATGGCAACACATGACCTCGTTTTTAGATTCCTAAACACATTACGAATCAAGAATCCATCACAATGATGAAATAGAAAACACACCATGTTATTTCTTATTCTTCCAGTTTTGTTTAGATGAAGTGGTATGCGACATTACTGCCCGAGACGATTGTGTCAACCAGTTTGTTATTTACACATATCTACTGTAAATAACACTATAAAAGTGTAAAAAAAAACAATACTATTCACTTATTGTGTTACCGTTTTTGTTTGAAAAGATGATCGAATCCACTCAGTTTGTAAATGTTGAAAAGAAATTTATATAAAAATGTTTTGTAAATATTTATACTGTTATTGAATTGGTTTTGTCATCAAAAACTACATAATATTACTACAACCCTTCTTTTGTGTGGCTGTAGATAATTATTTATTACTTTACAATCGATTTATAGAGTTAAGTCGGTGGTTGTGCAGTGTTTACTCAACATCTAGTTGATAATTCAATACTTTTAAAGAATATTCAAATCGTAGTGGAAGTTTAAAGTGTAGCCATCTCCGAAATTATTTAAGTTGAAATTTTAAATTTAGTTAATTAGTTTTGAAAATTAGTTGAGATTTGGATAGATTGTGATTTTTATATTTATATATTAGTGACTGGTGACTAGTTATGTGAGTGAAGGATTTGAAAATGGAATGTGAAAAAAATAGTATGTATATTTTTAAACTTCAAAGTATTTACGCGTATTGATTCCTCTCTATCTTAGTAATTATTGAAAACCGACAATAAGTTTTCCCTAATTTTACTAATAAAAGTTTGATACTATACACTTTTTTATATCTAATACTACCAAAGTGACTGTACTCTGTCTGATGCAAAGCATGAATAGAGTGCCCACACTATGGCGGCATAGTGAGATGTTTCTACATTTTGGGCCTCTCACCAACGAAATATAACAACACAAACGCTGACATTTTAAGTTGATCTTCTGTGTGAGGGTAGTATTCCCCTGGTCGAGTTGGCCCCAATCAGTGTGCTTCTACCAGTTCCTGCTAAACTACACGCATATTGCACGTGTCATCTTAGAATAACCAATAAGACATTATGTACATGACACATGTCTAATAACACTTGCATATTATTTGACATGGATAGTTAAATAGTTTATTTATTACAGATTCATTTAAGTTTAAAGTTATTTAGTATAACCGCTGGGTCGTAAAAGTGTTAGTTATTTTGTTGTTAGTCTCATAATTGACACAGAATTTATATGACTTAGTTAACTGTTGTTTGTATTTTATTTGAATATAAATATACTGTAATATTTCTCTATTTAGGGGGTTTTCTAGGTACACTGAACACTAATAGTGAATAGATAAGAAAAAATACGGTTGTCGGTTCGCCATACATAAAAATGAATTTGCTATGTTTGAATATAAATTAATAAATAATTCGGACATCTTACACACAACGCCACCTAGTATTAATATTAGCAGAGCTTGTATTATTCGTACTAGACAACTAATATAAATACATATAAACATACCTTTTTTTGTAAATACGTAAATATTATACATTGAAAATACTCAAACTCCGAAACAAATATTTGCGGATCACACAAACATTTGGTATGACTCGGGAATCGAACCCGAGACCTCAAGGACAGTAGTCGCGTACGTTTCCACCGAGCCAGTCAGATCTCCATTATATTTTTATTCTACTTTTATTTAATTTATGTTCTGACAAAACAATAAAACCTGAATGTAGGATTCAAGAGTTACCGTTTTATCAGAACAGTTGTATTATTTAGAATTTCATATTTTCTAAATAAGCTTAAGATTCAAATTTAGTTAGACATGTTTCCGAACTCCTTGCGGGCCTATTGCGTGTGTCCATTTCCTTATTGTAAATACTATCAATATGCAAAATGAATAATATAATTTATTACAAATCAAGCAGTACTTTTCTACATTGAATTATAAGTTAAATTTTCAACATCGGCTAGTGAGTCGTTAACATTGTCAGGTAGAGGGTTAATATATACGTTACTTAGCCACTAGTGTTTTGTTTAAATAAATTGTGCGTTAAACACACAATTACCAATTCACTTGAATTAAGTGTGTTTTCGGAATGTTGTCGTAACTTTTTATCAGTATTAAATCAGTTGAACAACATTGCAGACCAACTGAAGCCATCAATGCATATTCGATTGGACTGGAATCAAATTGCCGAATACGGTAGATTTTTTTTAATCGAGAATCGTTTTCTCTGTAAGGGCATATGGAGGTGTGATGGCAATATTGATGAGGTTCAGTTTCATTGGATTTGAGTGGAATATCAATCTGAAATAAGTGTCTAAGTAGACAGTACATTTTAGAATTGCGCGTTAGCTTTTTATAAAAAAATAGCGAATCAGGTTTGTTTAATTTATAATTTTGATTTAATATGCTTTCTGGAAATGTGGAAAGCTTTCGTTTGATACATTTTTTTTTAATTTAAATTAAATTTTGGGCTTCAGGGATTATTTAATATTTTTTTTGCAATGTTTGGGGTGTAATTGTTTTGATGTAACAGTTATATTTCAAAGCAATAATATGAAACACCTTCTAAATAAAGATATGACTTCTAACGTTTGGTTTTTTTTAATTTAAAATTTATTTAATCTCCTGGAGATACATTTAAAAAGTATCCTTTCTCTACTGAGTATTTTAACTAGGCGGTATTTTTAAAGTTTACATAGTAAAATTTATATGTTTTCTTTCATCATCATTTGCGTGCACTTATATGCAGTTTATTTGTAGTTGCCACAGTATGTTTTATCGGTCAATCTACTCTATCACTCGTCATTTCACTTAATAGTGAACTCCCTTCTTAGCACACAGACACAATCCATCCACTTTTTCTTTGGTTTTCCTTTTCCCTTGTACCCTTCAACTCGTGTACCCAACATTTTTACTTCTTTGTAAAATGCATTTTTGCCAAACATTTTAATTTTCTTACAGAATGACAAGCTGTACTAGTTTGCACCTGGTTACATAGGTTACAAGTCAAGACTTAGTTTATATGATGCAATAATTTATCGTGGATCGTGCTAGTATTTAGAATTTTATTTAAAAAGAAGTAATATTAATACGTATATAAATGTATCACAATCGACTGTGTCTCTCTATTCATCTTTATATACATATATGTATGTACAATAAATAAAATTGAAGTGATTGTTTGTAACTTTCAAAAAACAGCTTTTCACCAAATACATATGAAAGTATACACGCTACTTACAACAATAAACTATTTCAAACATTTTTTTCGTATGTTTGTTAAGGCTTATCTCTCAAATATTGGACCAATTTTGAAGGGACTTTCAGTGGATAAGAATTCACTTCAGCTACTTTCTTAGACTAGCTTCACAACAGCAAAGTCACAGACGGGTCACAGCGAGCATTAATATTATCTGAGTTGTGTGTAAAGACTCTATTAGAGACTGAAAAATACATTTTTCATTCATTAATTTTAGCTCTTTATCACTTTGGCTAAGAGTCGATCAGTAAAAAGAATGATGTGAAGAATTATATAGCAAAAAATTTAGTTAGTATGACTTTGAAAGCAACCTCAATCTAAAAGTTACGACGACACAGGTAGACAGATGTTAGAATTATAATATTCATCTTTTTCTTTATGGTCTAAAATGAGCAATGAAATACATATATGATAATGAGTGCTACATAACAGTATTAATGTCGTAAAGTAGTGCGTTAGATGAGAGTCAGGTGAAATCAGAGGAACAATGCCTTGTGGTTCCCACACCGTGGCGCCCCCAACCACCGTTCTAAGAAACACTGGTGTCGAGTACTCGGCGCCGGCGCATACTTTTCTTTAAATTCGGAATTACTCATTATTATATTGAGTGTCGTCTCATGTAGTTTAATATATATTTTATAAGGTGTCATTTGAGCTTACGCATAGAGTGACTATCACAAACACGCTGTCATATTTGATCTTTTATCGGTAATAAAATGTAATTTAACCATATCCATAATAGTGTTATAAATTCAGTAACTCTTTACTTTCACGGCTTAATAATTGACATGTTTTTAATGACATTTGACATGGAGACCTTGGAATTCTTGAGGATAGGTATACGTTACTTTTTACCGCGATAATCTACATACACGAGTGGTAACCTGTAGTGCGAGCTCTGCTTAGTTTGGGACTAAATGATGTTGTGTGTCAGACGTCCAAGTATTAATTTAAATATTGAATGAATATATCTAAACCATAATATTATAGTTACATCAATTTCATATACGAAAGCAGTGTCAATATACGCATAGACCTAACAAAACTTCAGAAGGGGTTGGTAACGGTGTCGATTGAAGACAGCCGGACTATCACCAGCTCACCTTACTTAGTTTCCTACAACAAGCCCTGTTCACGGTAAACAATACTTACTAATATGGTAAACGACACCTCGTCTTGCGGATTTTTCAAATTCCTCATAATTTATCCGCAATGGTACGCCGTGGGGGGTTACATGGTCGTGTTACATAGGATATGATGCAGACAGCTGATCGTATGACCCGGGGATCTCGGAAACTATAAAGATGGTTCTAGAAACTGTTCGCTGGTTTGTTTCACGTTGGAAGGTTTCTTGGGCTTTGTATTGTTTGTCTGACGTTTATATATTATTCCAGGACATGTATATATATGGAACGATTTAAAACTTTTGCAAAGAAAATTTACAAAATTAAAAAATAAATGTATAGCAAGAATTTATTAGTACTTAGCGGGATGATCAGTACATTCTCTACCAGTCAACCGTAGGGTGGTTTAGATATCTTGTAAGGTATGTGTGAATCCGGAATATAGGTGAGGTCTATGTCCAACACAAATTATGTGGACTGTAAAATATTGCTGTTGAAGTAGAATGTAGTGTGGTAATATGAAGTATGCGTTACCAATATTTAAAGATCTATAATAATAATGATCGATTTGACCAACTATACTTAAATCGTCTCCTTACTAGAAGGTAGGTCCTTTTTATAAGAAATCTAAGTAGGTACTTATAAATCCCCTATATATTGGTTAAAACGAATATATCACTAACCTAACTCTCCCTAAGTAGCCCCTTAAATTTAAGGGGTTTTTGCGCCATTTCAATTTGAAAGTACAAAATGTTTTTGCACATAACCCTCCTTTGGCTGTGTCTTAGTCTGGTAAAAATGTTACGAAACAGGCCATGAATTTGCGTCTAAAATTCAACCCATTTTCTTTCACCCGACTGCGGTTGATCCAAAACGAATAATAGTTTGGGCAGCTTATTATCTTTAAATGTTCTAATAAACAGATTTTAATGAGTAAAGTGTCAATAGATTCGTTATAAGGGCCCTGTAATAGGCAATATCGATTTCATCAAAGTTTTTATATAGTCCGTTTATTGTTTATTGTTTTTAGAGTTATTGTTTATTGCCAAGTATTAGTTCCAAATAAAAATTTTATCAGTTTATTTGCCCAATTTTTTAAAGAAGTGGTTAATTTTATAAATCACAGGTAATATTTTAATTTTAACCAACTAAAGTTTTAAATATTGAAATGTAATATTGAAAATTGATTTCTACTTTTTAATTTTTACAATTCAAGCATATAAGACCATTTATTTTTGTAGCTTAAATAATCAAATATAAATTATTTACCTCGTTATTGATTTTTTTATTGTTAAGCTAACATCATTGTTATTTTATAAGGAAAATGATAATCATGTGATGTGATCCTGTAAGTCGTATTAGTAGGATATAGGCCTCGAACAAAGACGGACTTCGGCCGAATCGACTACTAGCAAAAATTATACATCAGTTTTATATTACAAAATGCGCACGTAAGATATTTCAAAGCAATGTTGCCACATTTAAATTTTAAATTAGGTAAATTTTTTAAGTTTTTTTTTTCCACATATTTAATAACGACTACCCGTTATCATAAATTAAAATTTATAACATTAAATTCGAAATGACTTTTGAGCAAAAAGGTTAGGTACCTATGCAAAAAAAATATACTGGCTGCTTTTTGGTATTGTTAGATTAAACTTTAGTTTAAAATTTAAAATACCTATTCATTTTTTCTAATTCGCTTTATTTTTTTTCAGCATGATGGATTCAGGCGGAGCAGGTATAGCAGAATCCCCACCGACTTACCACAGGAGCTACGAGCAATATGTGCAAGGAGCCGTTGAAAACAGTACTGACTCAGTTCAAGAACAACCCAGCCCTGAGCTGGTCGTATGGTCAACTCTACCTTATGGCCTTGACTACAGAACCCAGTATGACTACCGGAGCCCCTATGACACCGGTCGGGATTATTCCACCCAACAATATGCTAGAGCCCCGTTTACAACTAAAATGGGACAGGCCAAGGCGTTGAAAGAGGCGAGGATAAGGAGGCCTATGAATGCCTTTATGGTATGGGCGAAGGTGGAGAGGAAAAAACTGGCTGACGAGAATCCGGATCTGCATAATGCCGATTTAAGTAAAATGCTAGGTAAGTCTTTTTCGTGATATCTCTTTTCTTAACCATTTGACAGGGGTTGTAATTGTAGGTTCATGATTTTCCATTCTTAATTTAAATGTTTTATATATTTGGCAACATTTAAATGACGTGACGGAGTGCAAAGATCTTTGTCGCACTGAATGCAGTCATGTTCTTTGGGTTCGAATTTTAAACGTAATTTATACTCTGCAGTTATTAAAGTGCCACTATTAACATAAATTGTACATGAATTATTTTATCTGTGACCGTGTTGTAAATCTCAAGGCCGAATTTAATTGACAAGGTTTCTGCTGATCTACCTTGATGATAGAAAATATATATTTACTGCTGACAATTATCTAATTGAATATTCCAGTCGTAAACTTTTTATATGCTTGAAAATATTTATGATAAATAATTTACTGATTGTAATTAATTCTCTAGGTAAACCATTATGGTGATCTAGCCTAGACAAGTAGATTAGATCTTTTTAAATGAACTCTTCGTTTATGTTTTTTTTTTATTTCTAATAGTTATACCTGAAATGAGTTATGAACTCTTTTCGGAAAACATAGACAAAACGTGTGATTCAATTCAAATCTGTTTTTATTTTTAACACAACACAACCCTTTTGATTTCGCAGCCCAATTCAATTAAATATAGTAAAAAAATACGTTATTAGAAAAAGACAAATAAGTTTTCTTCTTTTAACCTCTGTTTGAAATAGATTTTCTATTGTTTAGAGTAGAATTTACATACATTATTATTGAATCATTAAATGAGATCAAGTTACATTCTCGAATAGATTTAAAGCAGTGTTACAAGCATACAATAAAGCAACTGCTTAAGTTGCCTCTGCCGCGCTTCGAACCCAAATGTGAGTCAGCATTAAATACCAATCTTGTCCCTAATTTAAAATGTAAATAATTTAAAATAATCAACATAAGTTATGTCTGGTTTATTCTATGAGATGCATAATAATATTAATGCACGGAAGAATGAAAGATGGCGGAGAAATACATCATAAAAGTTTTTACTGTCTTAGTCTATTTGTAACGTTTTAGCTTTCCAGTGTTGCAAGTAAACAAAAAACATTACACTATTACATTTTATTTAAAAATCTAAGTCACTGATTCGAATTTAAAATTTTGTTTAAAATTGAATTCAAGAAATAAAAATACTATTTGTTTTGATAAGTTATATCTGTTGTTTTGATAAGTTATAACTGTAATGGAGTTTTGGTATATCCCTGAAGCGTAAACAGAGAGTATAAAACGTCTACGTATCGATACGACTTTCGGTTTAGGAGTAATTTATATCGTTTAGTTTAGGTCATTAGTTAATGTCGGCTTTCAGTGGCAAGATTTAGAAGTAAAAAAGAAGTAAATATAAGGAGTAAAACAATAGGTATAATAAGCAATGTGCCGATAAAAATAAGTAATAAAGTATAGTCTTAAAAAATCCTTACTAATATTAAAAATGCGAAAGTAACTTGGCCTGTTTTTCCGTTTGTCGCGCTTTCAGGCCAAAAGTACTGAACTGATTCAAATGAAATGAGGTGCACAGTCTAGATCCTGAAAAAGGACATAATCTACTTTTTACCGCGTTAACCATTGTACACGCGGGCGGAGCCGTTGGCGATAGCTAGTATGAAATAAATGTTAAATATTATATATGTTTGCAGTTTGTGTGTACCTTTATGGTACCAAAAATCTGTACAATGACAGTGAATTTTTCATAATGCAATTAAATAAAATAAAAAAAATAAAGTTAAAAAACATAAGTAGATTTTGGTTGAAATTCCACTAGTCAAAAAAAATATAGTAATAGTTATGAATTTATAACACATTAAATAGCCCCCATTTAAGTCAAGCTTCGCCATAAATAAAATACTGCAAATATTTTATATGATCTTTTAAGACATAATAACTTTATTAAGAAGCAAGGCTTTTACATTAATATAATCGCTCTATAACCATGTTGGCGATATGTCTTTACTAACACATAATAAATCTTTGTTCTAAGTCATAAGTTTCGGCGGCTCCTCGCTAGCGATAAACGTCTTGCTAACGTTTATACTATTACTATCTGAACCACACAACTTCGTTTATGTCTGTTTTCAATCACGCTTCGCTTCTATTGCCTTAAGTTGGAAGTTAACTATTTAATGTTAGACAAGCCAAGAAAACACATTTAAAAAAATAAAAAATCAATTAGATAGCATGGTAATTCATCAAATAGAAACACACAGGCATATAAATACACTATTCTAAAAAATACTTTTTCATACAACCCTCGCACTACCTTGAGTCATTCTACATAACATTCAGACATTTGACTCAAAGGGACCTGAGTTTCGTGACTATTATATTTTTTATTGAATTCCCTACAAACCTACACTGTACTAGGGAAGTGATCAATTTGAACATTAGCTTCAACCGTGTTACTGATCTATTAGTCGACACTATTTAAATACTTCATGATATGCAACAAACTATAACGCTTTTCATAAGCATATGAGCTAGCGATTGTTACCCGCTCTCGCTTATGACTTGATTACAAAATTCCATTACGAACAAAGATTGATTAGCAAAACATATAAAAACATATCTATTAGCAATGTGGAAATAAAAAAAAAATGTTGTTCGAATCTTGCAATATTGTTCCTTATTCGTTAGTATGGTACATTCCATTTCTTTGGCGATACTTCGAACAAGCTGATTAATATATCTACCTGGTAAAAAATATCTAGATATCCTACGCTAAACTAGTATGTAACTTTCCTGGGTTAAATTATAAAGTCTGTATCACGTTCACGCAACATAAAGTCCTTTCTTTATTTAATGTTATCAAAACACTAAACTTAAAATATTAACTACAGTAATAAAAGATTTAAATAAACTTCTTCCAAAGTTTACTTATCGTAAGTAATTCAGTTTTTAAATATAATGTTTTATGGACTGTCATATTATCAAACTCGCACTCTCCGTTGATCGTGGCGGCGATCGACGGCTGTGGTTACTTATCATTAAGATTCTGCTCGTTTTTTCATTCAATCATTCATATCATCAACAGCCTTTAATAGTTCACTGCTAGATATACTTATATCTCCTCTCCTTAAGGCCCGTTTACGACCTTCTACGAGCGGTAATATCAAAGTATAAAAATGTACGAGGCACGCTCGGCGTTTCGCTCTTAGCTACCGCTCACAGCGGTAAGGTCGTAAACGGGCCGTTTGACTCACCTTAGAAACGAGGTTTTAGCCTACAATACCACGATATATAGACTAGTTGTTATAGGGCTTGTTTCAAGTTTTTCTTCTTTTTTCTCGACTGCGTCGGAAAGAGCGTATACTGCATGTCCATTTTTATGCACGCCCTACAGCCCGGCTGGATGGATTTTTTGACGAATTGGCCGACAAAAGCGTATAAAATACATTGTTACGACGTGTAAAAAACTGCATTTAGTAAAGTATTAACCTTTTAGGAATAGGCCAAAAATAAAGGCGCTGACCTCAGCTAATATAACTTTCTCCCGGAGATAAAACAGGAGTCGAGGACATGAACTCCGCACGACGCAATGCGTACTGTAACTGTGTACTGACAATACAAAAAGTGATTTGAAAAACTTTTTTATTTTATTTTTTTAATTAAGCTTACAAGTTTTTATAAGGCAGGTGCGGACTTTCGACGACTTCTTTTTGGTAGGTTATAAAAGTCTGTTTTTGTTTAAAACCACCTTGAAATAAATTGGTATCGTTGAAATCATTATCAAAATATAATTTTAATAAAAGCCTTTTAAATGGTGATTCTTAAAACAACCAGAATAGTTTACTTGATTGTAAATCTATATAAGTTATATACTTATATGACAGTACACTGTCCATTATTTACAAAGCACCATTGAGAATATGACTTTGATAGTTAAAATACTAAATTAACACTACATATATTATAACCTGTTTTATTTATATATTCAGAAAATTATAATGAAGCTGAAGATTTTCTTTGATAGTGTGTGTAAGAGTACAAAGCCTTGACACTACTTAATACCTGTCAGATTTGAATAATAATTTTAGTATTAGAATTCTAAGTATAACGACGGTTATTAGAATATGAACTTTAGCATCTACGACATTTAGGAGAGGCCCCGTGACCACAAAACTAAAGTTTCAAATTTATGACGTGGTATATGACTTCAAAATAACGGTACACATTTTGTACACGACTGTATGGAACAGAGTTAGATATGGCAAGTCATTACAAACCGGCGTGGGTGGCAAGATGCTATCGCTCTTAATGAAATAAAACTCAAAGAAAAAAAAAAGCTTGCCATGTACTTGTAAATACTAGTAGGCAACAGCCAACTTAATTTCAAAACAAATTAGCCCTTTTAAATAAAGAAATAAAGCTCCACTTCCTATCACATATTTCAGTTTCAAACGCTATTATATTACAAGTAAATCACCAATATAGTTTTACCGTTACACAAACAAATTAGCGACTTACTGCTAAGGAAGTAACGATGATATTTGCTTGTAGTAACAGCAGTAAATATCCTGGTATTTGTTGTTTCTATTATATTCTGGATGAGTAATCGAAAATACTTTATCGGTCACAAATACGGGTTTACCGAAGTCTTGCGCAATGGACGGTATTCCCACACCTGATAAGAATAGGTTCAAATTCTTTGTGTTTGTTTCAACCTGGACAAACAGGATACTAATACGCTTGATATTATTAAATATCGGATATAGATAAAATAATTATATTGAGTTATACTTAGTTAATGATATTGTTATTCATGATAATTAATTTAAATTTAATATTTAATTTAACTTTAAATTTAAGTTAAAGTTAAATTTATACTAAAATGGAAATAATAATTTTGACACCCTACACCCATTAAACTATGCAACGCTAATGAAAGCACTGATAAATATACTTACTGAAATGTTTGTATGAATTTACTAAAATTTGTGCATGTGCATGTTAAAAATAAATTACATAATATAATAAACAAGTAAATCTATACTATTGTTGTAAATTCGAAAGTAACTATCTGTTTTGTTACGATTTCAATGCAGCGGAATGGATAAGAGGTACATACTTTCATTCTTGACGAAGCACATAGGATATTCTTTACCGTAATAACCAACATAAACTAGGGTGGTGTCGCGGGCAGAAGCTAATTTTACTATCTGGTTCTAAGTCTCTTGAAAATTTTAATACTTTCGGTTATAGAATATTATCTGAAATTTTTCCGTAAACTTAATATTAATACATATGATTTATAAAACAATACTATTCAGGATTTCACAATCATACGCAATAAAATAAGCTGAAACATATATCAGTCAGATATTCCTCCAATTTAAGGAAAACGCATAACAAATCTGTATTATCATATTGATAATATGTTAATAACAATGTAGGTAATAAACACTAAAACCACTTAATTATAATTAACTAAAGCCAATTAAAACATTATATTTTAGTTGTTTTGTCGATAAACCGCACTATGTGTCATGAAAATTACATAATATATACTTATACAATATATATTCATCCGTGTGGTTCCAGCTGACATTACCATCTTTGGCAATCGTTATTTGGAAGTCACTGCCTTCAAAAATACGTATTTTATTTACGTGTGTAAGCCCCCCACGGGCCATCATCCCACCGGGATGTCAATTCGTCGAATATACTGACAACTAATTCAACCTTGGAATTTCGTTCTCCCTCAGGGTTTGCTTAGGTCCGATGCTAGTCGCTCCATGGAAAAACTAATAATAAGATAAAGTCAGTTGAACTAGTAGCCGACCTCAAATAATCTTAGGAAAAATAAAGGCTAGGAAGATGATTTTGTGTCGGATTCTGTATACGGAATATCATCTGCCCTATTCGTTCTGTAGGTGTCGTAAGAGCTGACTAAGGGGCTCGTAGTATAAGACGTCCACATTATAACTGAAGTGATGTTTTGCTCAAGACGGCTGGCAGGAGCTGGATGCGAAAAGTTGAGGTCCAAACCAAGTGGCAGTTGTGGACTGTTGTAGGCGTGGTGGGTGGTGTCTTTAAGGTGGTGTTGATAAATCAATAAAAAGAAACAATCAGACAGAAGAACTAAGAAGCATTCTGTTATATTCCGACTTCTAATAAGGAGGACAGAACGTATAAAAAAAATGTACTCTTGCGTTTAAAATTTATGAAAAAATACTGACAAAATGACTGTGAAAGAAGTCGGTAAATAAACACATTTTACACCCTTAAATGGCATGCCTATATTCTTAATTGTCCATAACAATAAATAACTACTGTAGGTTCATATGAGTCCGTGTACATTTTTTCAGTTAGAAGTTTACTATTTATCGATTTGCTCAGAAACAAGTAGTTTGTCAATAGTATGTGTAATATTTAATTTTAAACATATTTCGCTTAATGTTAATGTACTAATAAAATAGAGATGTATTTAGACTCCATTATACCATATCGATACACGTGCTGATTTTTATCGATAGGCTGTTGACACTCCACCACAATGCCCCTAATAAAAAAACGATTTCAATAACATAAAGCTTCCTGTACATATTCAAATCATAACAGACATTACTCACTTGTGTTACGACTGACTCAAGCAACGAATAAGGCAGCCATTTAATTAAGTCCACTAAGTATGTACAGCTTGGCGTTCAGCTACAAGGATGTCATTATCGCAGTGTGGAGCCTCCTTAAATGGTACGCAATTTAGCCAATTAACGATTGGCCAAGGTCAATTGAGAAAACGTGGTGTAACGACGCCTTAAGTGATAAGGTTATGCGTCCTGGGTCATAGAGCGTAGCATATCAAAAAATATATATTATAATAGTTATGAAAATCATACTTTTATTATAGTTTTTTTTAATGAAAATATAATAATAATTTATTCAACCAATAATAACTTGAATTTATATCAAAATTTAGTATAGGATGATTAAATAATTGTAAACTCTGCTGCAGATTGCCATAGACAATTTCTGAGTACCATATTTCTAGACTAATCGTCTATTCACTATGTTTTCTTTCCATACCTAATTTTCGTTGGTGTTGGTAAAGCGTCTAACATTGCAGGAGGTATTAGCTGGTGCTTTGGAGGTCTTATTGACTGACGTCAGTCTGTCTTCAGAATATGATCGATTTCAGATAGTACTAAATAAGATCTAGAATTGGCAATACGAGAAACGTTTCAAATATTGTTCAACGAATGACACTATACGATTATCAAACTACACAGGCTTCTGTCAGCTGTCAATACTAGCTGCCGAATTGTCTATAACAATTGTTCAAACGTGATGCAAATTGTCTGTTGTACAAGGCTACGTGGAGCAGTCCTGCCAGCTTTTACTATTTATGGACGGGAAAATAATTTGTCATTATATTGCTTTGTTGTTATTGTGTTTATAGCTTGAGGTAATATTAATAGCTTTTGTAGGTATGTCTTAACAGTTTCAATATGCTCACCCATCACAAACTTACCTGGCTAGGAGTACTTAGCCACGTTGCGATGTGTCAACAGACTTCTTTACCACGTAGCGATGAGCCCACCCTTCAATGTAAATACAACTTTTGTGATAAATTGTGAAGTTGTATTTAGTATTCTACTAAATAACACACTGGTTTCCTCCACTAAATTAACATTTGCCAGAGACAAAAATATAATACACATCAAGATTAATATTACCAGCGACAGCAGTCCGTATTAAGAAGAGTTTAAAAACTTGTCTCTGACCAAATATGGCGTCTAAACGACATTACACCAAAAACGTCAGTTGTGGTGGGAACCTCAGCGATATGCCAGTTGGGATATAGTTTTAATTAATTACTTATATTAGGAGTGAAAGGTAATTTACAAAAGTAGGTAGTTTTTTGGTATAGTACGTGTCAGTGGTACATATATATGTTTTTAAAAAATTTCAAGATTGTTTGGGCTCTTCTACTAGTTCAACTAGTTTTACTCGAATATCAGTTTTCCTACAGAGCGACCTTGAGGGCGAAGGTTGAACTAGTTTTTAGTATATTTGAGGGCACTGACTTCCTAGTAACGATTGCCATAGATGTTCATGGCAACCGGGACCGACGGCTTCACGTGCTCTCCTAGGTACAGGTGTGAAACACACACCGTTGTCCATATTCCGGCCTGCAAATAAGAATTTCTTGTGAAATCCAACAACAGCCCAACCCGTGACCTCTTGATCTAACCGCTAGACCAAAATAAGTTAAAATTTAACATTAAAAATAACAAGTAAAAGAAAGTGTTCTGTTTGTTCTGCTGCACACGCCTTTCCTTGTATTTTGATGATAACCTAGTAGTTAAGTAACTTTACTCATTTACTTTACTACCTTTGATTATATACATGTCTAGATGGAGTGTTGCGCTGCATTCGCAATAAAAACAACAGGCCAGATTTGCAGGGCTTGTGTGCTTGTTACACACACATGCAAGCGTAGCCTACGGGCGCGCGCATGACGTGGTAGCGTTCTGAGTGATACCAGCCCTTGAATGTTTTCCATAAAAAGAGGGAAAATAATTGTGTATTAATTTTGAGATTTATAAGTAATTTGTATTAAATTTAAAGTCAGTCAATATGTATTAGAGTTTTAGCTTTTGAGTTACTAGGTAAAATATATGTTGGTGAAAAAGGGAGTTGCTATTAAAGCTTGTTTATTCTTAATAATATAATTAACAACAATTTGGTTAAAATATACCCTGTGCCTTAGAAAGTAGTCTGAGGTTCCGGTACTTTGAAAGGCGCACGAAGGAAAGCCAACTCACAGAGGCCTTTAATTAAGTTAATATACAACATAGTTATATTTAATTTAATTACTATATTTTTAACTAGATGCTCCTCGCAATTTCTCGTAAATCTTGTTTTTATATCGTTCTCGTTAAGAACTCAGAGAAGGTGTAGCTTCCGATTAGTGAAAGAATTTTAAGAATCGGTTCAGAAATTCCGGAGATTAGCGCGTTTAAACTAACAAACAATCTCTTCAGCTTAACGTCGTACATACTACTTCCATTATCAGCATCCAAGGAGCGGCGAAATCGACACGCCTATCAGATTTTAAATAAAATAAACAATATATACGACCACAAAAATATATTATACATACATATATGATATGTATTATCCAGCACTATAGTTAAATTGAATTGGCTTGAATTCTCGAAATATATTTTTTCGATCATGATTGAACATTTTGTTAATTGGCTAACACTCACATGGGAAATTTAAATTCAATTACCAGGCTACCCTGTTAACATTCCGTCAAAATGGTGGCCGACTTTTGATAAAATTTCACTGAGTTAATTTAATTGTTTCTTTACAATATAGTTATTTAAAGTTTACTTATCGATGATAGGTATTTTTTTTAGTTGATTTCAATCGTCCTAAGTAATTCCTGCACACTTTTATCATGCAAAACGTCATTTTTATACGCCACTCAATACGTGTTTACCGTACAATGACAGTAACGCCACTGATCGGCCGCGACGAGCTTAGTCTCTTACAGTTAAATACTATTTTTTTGGAAGTTTATACGCTCGAACTCTCTATCTAGACATGTTTATAATCAAAGTTTACTACAATTTACTTATTAACTGAATATGACGAGATTTACGATGAACGACAAAAATTACACCGATCTAAATTCGGTGAAATCGATTCTTTTCTTATTTATATCATTCATATCTAAGAAGTGCAGTGTATTTTGACATGTCATAGAAAAACGACCAATTACTACAATCAACTACTAAGGAAAGGCGAAATATATTTGGTCAAATGAAAACACATAAAATCTAATACCATTTTATTTACAAACGACATTAGTTTTGATGATTATATATTATATAGTTCACATCAACGGCCTTTAAAAATCCACCGCTTGTCATAAACGTTGCCAAGGAGGTTCAAAATATATTTATTTTAGTTACATAATTATTATTTTTTCGATTCCCGGGTCGGACCAAATATTATTTGTTGATTCACAAATATTTGTTTCGGAGTCTGGGTGTTTTCTATCTATAATATGTATGTATTTACAAAAAAAAATATGTTTATGTATTTATATCAGTTGTCTAGTACCCCATAACAAGCTCTGCTTAGTTTGGGACTAGATGATGTTGTGTGTAAGATGTCCAAAATATTTATTTATTTATACTCCTAAAAAAAATATTGCCAAATAAAAGTTTCTAGACAACGAAGGAAAACCATTCATATCTCTTGATATTATAATGCTTTTTTTGACAAATAAAAAAAAAATACATGCATAAATAGGGAGAGCAAAGGCGTCCATACAGAGCCCTTACAAACATCTATATCCTAGAGTTAAAAGATTCTCTATGCTAGTTCAACATAAGCTAGACGTATTCATACCATGGCAAATTCCTCGAACATCGCCGTCAAACACACACGGAATAACACGAAACTCTTCTAGGAAACTCGAACAAAAAGAATCACCGACTAGCTTATTAGCATTCTGGTCGTATCGACTATAATAATACAATTAATTCAGTTTGTCACATCTGATATCGAAGTACCAACCATTTTTTACGGCTACAAATACCCTTATCACTGTATCAATAAGGTTTATTTTAGGGTGATTGGAGTGCAAAAAATTAAATGTAAATATCTATTAAGAAAATCTTAAAAGGTCCAGTCCTTATAGTAGACAATCCTTTGGGAAATTAATATCTAAATATGATTTCCTGGTCCGTAAGTAAGTATTGTTTTTCTTGTAAGTGAATAAAAATTATCAAAAATATACAGCACTAAAATTATCAAAAATTCTTATAATACGTGATATTAGGCCTTTTATAAATTGTAACAAATAACGTAACGACTATGTGCAATCCATATTTCAATGAAATTTGCCTGTTAGTGGACTTCGCAAGCTATGACAGTTCACAGGTAATGTTAAACTAATTTCGACTTCGCTAAGAAACTCTCTGCAGTGATATCGGCCGTGATTCTGTTAACATCACTAAAGTTGACTATAATTTGTTGTTGGATTATACTTAATCGGAGTTGGATAATATAATATAATCTAATCGTCTTACAGTTCAATTTTCAAAATTGCACGTATGGACGTTTAGTTCAAAACCAAATAAAAGTTCAACGTTTCGAATAACACGCTTGTTTATTAGTTAAAAGCCCTTAATAAACATCTATCGAAGATTGCACCTTCCAACGACACATTTTAAGTGAACTTTAGCGAATCACGACCATTGTTAAACAGTAGACTAGAAAGTAATTAGCGCCACTAAAACTATTGCCATTACATGTAAACTAAACATTAGTTGTTGTTAATTTTTAAAACAGACAAAAACAAAAAGTAATCCGAAAATAAACTATTCTTAATTTATACTTTTTACACTGAGGTTCTACAGATAAAAACGAAAAATTATGTATATTGAATATGTAATAATAAAATGAAGGCCTGATCGATGTGCTTTTTGTCTTCAAGCTGTTCTTCTCCAGTTCTATTTGGGAGCGGATAATTCCACAATTAAGTGATTTTTGTTCTGTCTAAAGTTTCTGTTTGAAGCCATCCAAACTGTAAAATCGTTTAAACCAACACGTATGTACGTATTATTCACAATGAAGGCTATATATTTGCGAATTCAAGTGATAAGGCGATAAGGTCACATCGCCTTTTTTGATAAACGCAAATGTTACAACTAACCTCGGTTATTAAACTTAAGCACTAAATACGTGATTGAATCTTTATTTGTTAATCATAAGAAAAAAAACTAACACAGCGATACTATTAAAAGAGGTTTGGGTGTTATTGGCCCTTTATTTTAATATTCTATAATCTATTCGAAAATGCGAAATGTGATAGCTAGCTTATTAATTTTGATTAAATGGCTGGCGGTGGATGGATGCCGACTGCCCAAGACCAGGAGGGTTGGCGGTCTTTGGGGGAGCTCTTCGTTCAGCAGTGGACGGCAGTAGGCTGAAAAAAAAATAGCTCAATATATGTCTGCAGGATAGACAAATATATATGCCTGAGAATTGTATTGTGTATAATACAGGTACCTAGATGTCTACAGATTAATTTTATACAACTTGTATTTTTGTTTTATTCCAGTTTTAGGTCTTCTTCTTAAGGTATTTACTCTGGGTCTCATTTTTTAATTGCATTCCCAGTATGGCCATTTTTGGCGACCTAGCTGAAGTTTTCTAGTAGGCTTTTTCTAGTAGGAGTAGACTCTAGTAAGAGTTGCAATAGACTTTTGCAATTTCATCTCGAAGGTATATTGTATTGAGCACCATGTTGATGGTTCCTTCGGCAATATTCTAAAGTGGCAGCGTGATCTGGATCATCATCATTAACAGCCTTAACAGTCCACTGCGGGACATAGGCCTCTTCTTGAAAAAGAGGTATTGGCATACCACGCTGGCCAGACGGGTTGGTATAGGATTGGTTTCAAGTTTTCTTTCTCTTTGCATTGATGTTGTCTTGCGTAGTTTATCCCTTAGTCGCCTTTTACGACACCCGCGGGATGAATAGGGGTGGTGACACTCTGTATTCTTAATCCGTCACCACACGGACAGTGATCTGGATATAACACATTATTAAAAAAGTATTAAAATACATATAAAAAAGTAATATACTTATATATTTACTGTAATTATAGACACACCTGATGTAACTAGGCTTCATTCAATTAGTACCATGTAATTACTGAACTAGCTTCGCACCATTGAGCCTACGCTTCGTATAATAGACTCGTTAGTTACGAATATCGCCTATTATTTAACTATATTGATATATTATGGCCTCCATTCACTTCTACTTATGAGAATTTTGTGTAGATTATAGAAATACTAGATTTACTGACTACACTCGCGTGTATGTCGGTTAACACCTAACAAATTGGCCTATGTACTTCCTCAAGATTCAAAGTATCTCTACACTATATTAGGTGCAGGGTTTAACTGTGAAAGCGTTACAGACAGACAGAGTTACTTACGCATTAATATAGTTAACATGGATGAATGTAGCATACTTGGTTTCTTAGATTTTACCGCTGTACTTCCTACGAGCCTGTTTCCTCAATCAGGATTTCTATGACACGGCTGAAATCAAACTTTTAACAATATGTAGAAAAGAACTAAGTATATTAAATAAATATTTCTTCTTATTTGTGATCCCTAAGGGTAAGCAGAAATCTATTCAAAATTTTGCCTTGATTTACATACGTGTACATATCATAAGTGTAATACCATCAAATTTTGAAATAAAAAATCAAAATTGCATTAAATAGTAATAACTAAGTCTCAAACTGTAACGTTAAAAAATCTTTTGATTTCTCTATGAATGAGGTAGAAAATTTGAATTTCGAAAACTGAACGCTTTAAAATTGTGTTCATTTCAATAACGTTCCTATTTGCACAGACACTCAATACAACTTGATAAATCATTTAAAATCGCTGTTAGAAAGTTATGTCAAATTTATAGGTTAGCAACAGCTCGAAGGTAATATAATTAATTTATAATATTCAAGATGAAATCTTAACAGCGGATAAGTGCAATACGTTTGTTTGTGGGCGGATAGTCGGTACTCAATTTGCCTTAAGTATCTGATTTTCTATATTTGAATTCATCAACAATCCATAATGTCCTACTGCTGGGCTGGGGTCTCCTATTCGGCCACCCATCCAGGTACTGACCGCGCCGTCGTAGCTTACCCTCGATTATTATTTCTAATCACCTAGGAAAACTGAGCTTTGAGCGCCTAGACATTACTTTACTTGTCTAAATACAAATTAACTTAGTAAAGGGTAGTGCTAACTTCGAAGCTTTACATTTTTGGGCAAGTGTAAACTTTGAACCTACAACACAAGGCACATGCTTGTCAAAATAAGTAGCTATGACAACAACTCTTATATCATAGGAATATTACCATCGTTTACTCTTTTCTTTTCTTTCTTTTCTTTTAAAAAGACAACTCCCACATTAGGAATATAAGTTCCTGTGTCGCGGGGGACTTTACAAACATACATGAAACGGACACAAAGAACACCCAGACTCAGAACAATAAATTGTGAATCACACAAAGAGTTGTCCTACGTGGGATTTGAACCCACGACACTTGGCGTAGTAGGAAGCGGCGTGGCGACCGCTTAAGCCACTAGGCCAACCGTGCAGTCAACTCGTCAACGGCTGAGCATATTTCTGTCTTTTTGTATTAATAAATAATTGAGTCAAGTCATTTTTGAATGATTGTTGAAAAAGTTCAAGGCTTTTTCATTACCCCATTCAGTGTTATGATTCATTTGACCATTTCACGGCGACTGCCAAGAGCATTATAATCTAATACGATCGCACCGTGCCTTATCGTTTCAACTTAATGCAAATTCGAATATTCGAAATTTAAAACCTCAAAGTGCTGCGCACGCGCCGCGAACATGACTCACACACGCAATAGGGTCACGACACTTGGTCCTACTATAGTTAACTATAGTTAGTATAGTTTGTGTAACTATATAAATGCCGCTTACCAAGTTTTGATTACGTTTCGTGCGTTATGGAATTTTAATTTTGATCGTTTTCTTATAAAAAAAAATAATGTTGTACATTTGCCACTTAGACTAGTTTATTTTAAAGGTAAATAAAAAAGGAACAGATATTAAATAGTTTAATATTTTTCCTTATTATTAGTTTTAAAATTCCGATTGTTTATGGTGCTTTTAGGGCGAACAATAAGACGGTTCACCGGAGAGTAAGCTTAACTCCGGTTACCTGTAAGGCTTGGGGGTACCAATTTGATCGACTTTCACTCGTTTACCAAAGCATAACTCACTATCGAATAAAATGACATTAAATTGAATAAATTGGTATCTCTTACTTCATCTGTGTATTTTAAGTAACTTCAGTAAAAAGAGCTATCAGATCTTTTTTTTTTTAGAAAATTTGTGTTTAATTTTTTAAATTTAATGGTTGTAATGTGTATTTTTCGAAATCCACATGAGGCCTCTAACAACTCGTTTTGGTACAGCACAATGCAAGCTTTTAAATACGTATTAGGTATTATTTAAGAAAATTAAATAATAACTATAAATTATCACATTAACTCTCAAATCTTGACAGTTCAAGCATCAAGACGTGTCAATCACAGTAGTCGCCTACACCCGCTACGTAGGATCGAGAGGCGCATACATTATGTTATTGTAAGTAGGCGAACGTATATACCGACGACAAATTGATGTTACGAATTAATCGATGCTCAGTATCGAGAAGTCGGCAGATATTAATATTGTAATATGATTTATTTAATCCCTATTGTAATTATTACGAAGAGAATCTGATCTGCATGTTCGGTAGGTTAATAACGCAAAACGAGATATCAGTTATGATTAACACTTATGGCTCAGTGCTCATGACAACATTAATTTTATGAAGTTATATAAATTGTTCCACTCTTACAAGACCTATAGTAAGAGGTCTTATATTACTAGGAAAAACTAATATGGTATTAGTTTTAAGACTTGCTTATTTCTACAAAGATTTAGGTAGGTACTATAAATACAAATAAAATGGTGACTTGTATCAATTATCGTTTCGATTTTTTATAAAAGACCAGCTTCTCATAAAACACCCAACCTTAGAACATCTCGACCAACTATTATCACAATGGGGAATTCAGCCACACTAGCCAGCATACAGTTTTCCCTTCAAAATACGTTAAAATTGCAATTGACAGGTGTCATTCCCGACTCGAATGCGAAATGCCCCGACTAAGTTTTTGTCTCTGGTTTAAACTGTAGCTTGTGTAGGCCCTTCGAACGTTATTTATGACAAATTCGTAAATAATGTTTTTATTATGATAATGAAGTTAAAAACATTGGCGCCTTTTTTAACTGGGAAACATTAAGGTCAAGTAGGAACTGCGGGAGGTATTGCAACTATTAATGGTTTACTGAGGGTTTGAAGTAGTTTAATTGCTCATAGAAAAAGGGAAGACTACTACCCATCTTGCGATTCTCAGTCCCCTGTCTATTGGCAAGCAGAAGAACACCACGATTGACATTTCTTTATTAACAGTTTTCGGTTATTCTCGCCTTTGTACATGAAATTTTCCTATTATATTTATGTATTCCGTGTGTGCAATCCATACTATAACATTATAAAGCTGCAGAGTTTGTTTGTTTGAACGCGCTAATCTCTGGAACTACTGGTCCGATTTGAATGATTCTTTCAGTGTTGGGTAGTCCATTTATCGAGGAAGGCTATAGGCTATTTTTAAAATTAGGGATCCATAATAAAATCGCTATTTTGTAACACAAGGTGTAAAATCGTAAACATATTTTTTTCCACGGAAACGAGAAAAACGCGGGTGAAACCGCGGGGCACGGCTAGTATAGAATAAATGTAATGAAATGAAAACCATTAGTACTCTTTTTAATTATTTTTTGTAGTTGGCAACAATTTATGGTTAGTACCGTACAGTTGAGTGTTGACATGTCGTAGGTGTTTACACAGGACTCAGATACAAGTTGATGTAGACAGAGTGTTCGTGACCTAGTACTGGCAAGTGGCAACAAGTAGGTTGCCATATCTTGTTTATAACACTTAGAACAAATGATTATTTGGATTAAAATGATAAAGGCTTTTATTTGCAACTACCTCAGGGATATATTACACGTTATATCTGGGTATGTTGAGAATATCATCTCATAATTAGAGCCCGTGTTTTTTTTTTTTTTAAATAAATAAGATATTAGGATGTCTCTATATTGACGATGTGCACGAATGGACGGATTTTATTCATTACATCTATTCGTAAATAAATAAATCCTTACTAATATTATAAACGCGAAAGTTTGTATGTATGGATGTATGTATATTTAATGCTCTTTCTCGCAAATACTACTGAACGCATTTGGATGAAACTTTACAGTAATATAGTTTATATATCAGAATAACGCACAGGCTACTTTTTACTGTAATAATCGAGATAAACACTGGCGGTCGGAAGCAATTTTGTCTGTGATTTGAAAGTTCGGACTTTAAGACGAATTTTAACGAAAATTAGATAAGTTAATAGAGTGTTCTGGCTCTGTTTAGTGGATGAAACTGAAATGAAAATGGATTCTAACACCACAAAAGTAATGAAATTTTATTTTAATTTTTGTAAAAATATTAAACATTTTATTTAACCTTAGGTACCTATTTGTTTCAAATCGATACAAATTTAATTGATATTGTAAAAAAATCTCAGCAAGTAGTTGATGTGTATCGACAGTTGCAAGAATATCTATGTAAATGCATCTATTTAATGTAAAACACAAGCAGGTCAGGTGCATAAGTAATGTAACAAAGTATAACATTGAAATTGAAAAATTGAACAGGCGGTGTGTGGTCTAGGGTCTAGACGATGGAAAATTATACATTACATTACAAGTTTACAATTTGTAAGTTATTTGCTTAGTTTATTTACAATGAAAATTATATGCAAGTTAATGGCCTGGCTCACGTACGCGACATGAGTCAAACGATATAAAATCACTAATATCCAGACAAGCCATAGTCGCACAATCGAGAACTTATCGATTCATCGTTTGTCCTGCGTCGCGTGCCAAACCGATGCTATTCGCGAAGGCATACGATTAATTTATTTATTGAAATCAATACTAATATCTGCCAAGACAATGGCCCCAAATGAAAAAGCGTACACACATATGGCATGTTGGAATGCTAAACGAACCGGCGTCATTTATTCAATACGCCATTTTGCATTCGATTTTGAGGTTATTAGATGCAATCGGAATGCGTGCGGCCATGTTTGAATCGGTTCGACTATATTCGGGTGAGTTCGGCTCCTGTCGGCGTTTATGGTGACAATTGACGTATGTAATGGTAGTGTCATAGATTTCTGGGAAGATATGAACGTAATTAAATTCACAGGGAAATGCTATTGAAAGAATGCCGAAATGTGGCTCCATATTTAGAAGATTTTATTTTGTTTTCATGTACGTTTGTGTCATCGACTAGCGAGTATTTATAAACACCAATATAATAGTTTCGCTTAGTAATTATAATATTATGCGTCAGGTATGTTTTTAAAACGTAGTTTAGATATTCTATTATAGAAACATTCGTTCGTTTTGGTATACAGTTAAAACGTATTAGGTTGACATAACAATTTATAGGGCTAACCACCTTGTGGAGTCAGACAAAAGTGTCTTATGTATTCCAAATATTTTGGATCCACAGACTGCGTAAGAGTCTCTCGCATAGACATGCCGATGTTCTTTAATTCTAAGGAGGAAAGACAGACGTATAAGACGCTGATCTTTTGCTTTCTATAATTTTAGTTTATACTATTGTACATACATAAAAACGGAAAGCTAATAACACCAAGTATACATACTTTTATGTCTCTAATCAAATACAGAGTATAGACAAGTTAGATCCAGAGACAATATAAATGATTGTGCTCATGTTCAGCAGTCAGGATCACCAACCACTAGATCAACAGATCAGTCTAGCATCGTCATCGTTTTCCTGCAGGGTCGATACAATATGTATCATTGCAAAGCTTTTAATTAGTTTCATTTATGAGTCAGACACCAATCCCTTTAAGAGATGACAAAAGAAAAATTAAACTAAGGTAAGAAAACCTGAAAGATGAGAGAACTAGAATAAGAGATAGCGTGTGCTAAAATAGAAAAATTGGATTGAGCCGGTTATAAAATGGGTCTTGTAGGGACAAAAGAGCTGATGGGTCACTTGGTAGGTGATTACCGCCGCATATGTTCACATGCAACTCTTAGTTCAAACTTGTACCGAATAATGGCTATTACATAGTAGAAACTACTATGAACTACTAAATTAGATATGATTTGACAGATGTGGTGATGGATTTAAGAATACAGAGTTTCACCACCCGTATTCATCCCGTAATAGGTGACTAAAGGAAAAACTACGCAATACAACATTACAGTAAAGAGAAGGAAAACTTGAAACAAATCCAACACCAGTCTGACCAGTGTGATATAGGAGGCCAACATTTTCTTTCAAGAGGATTGTTAGAAGATCAGCTTTTGACAGTCCATGCTGATGATGATGATGAAACAAGTCATGACTGATTGACAATCCCACAGTATCAGCAAGAAGGTTTTTGGAAAAACAAGTCTTTAAATGAACGAAGACGGAGTGGTATAATTAGTATTTAGAATACACTCTGCATTTCTCTCAAAATGAGAACAGCGTGTTTATTATTACGGGTTTCGAAGATGTATATGTAGAAGCAGATGAGTAGGATCAGTCCACATCTTCATGTGAAGCAGTATTATTACACTTAAATATGAGCACGTTTGTATTTACATTAGCTTGTCAGTCGTCTACCTACAGCGGTGCGTTGCGCTTGCCGCTGAGTCACGTCCGCGTACAGACAGGATTTTCCTTCTGCTTTTTATGATTTCCTGGTACATTCATGTTTATATTATCAAGTGGTTTAAGACACAATTAAGTAATGATGCTATCAATTTAACTAAATACTATTTTTCTACCACTGTATAGGGCTCTATTAAGACTCAGTGGCCCAAGCCAACCTCACCTGCTGACCAACGGACGTCGCTCTGGCGCTGGCTTTCCGCCCGGGGTTAGGAGGTTAGACGGCAGTCCAGAAGCGGCAGACTATCATAAAAGTCAAAATCTAGCCAAACAATAGTGGATAGCAGAGATGTTAAGTTAATATGGATAAGAAAATATCGGGATTAGTTTTTTTAGTGCAATGATAATTAATACGTATCTCATTCTGCGTAAGTGAAAAAAGTTATTGATCTCGCTTTGACTTACGTATATTTCGTTCTAGACTTAAGATTGAGTTTTCTAGCTTTCACCGTATTGTTAAAGATATCACTCCCCAATTTTCACGTCGATGCTGTGATGTTTAACAGCAGAAAAATAAACATTACATACAGTCTTTTTACTAGCGTGATATAAAGTACTATAGTATTCTATATTTTACATAAATACAAAATAATATAGGTATATATCATGATGATGATGATGATAAATGTAATATAAAACTATTCACGAACAAATTACTCAAGTTAACATCATGTGCCAACCTCATTGGTGTCAAGCTATTGATCAATTTAATGTGTATCTCTGGAAAATTCCCTTTGATAATCGATATTAGCTAAGTTCATTAATCGATCATTGTGTAATTAATCGTCTATAGAAGTTTGATTACAGTCAACAACGAAACGCACTCGAGCTGATCATGTTCTAGTTTATCTCGGTAGCTCTACTTAATTACTAATTGCTTAGACTTGCAAATGATGGTGACCATCGCTTCCTTTTACGTCATCTTCTGTGGCGTTTTGAAATGACACGAATGAAAAGTAATTTAGAAATTTGCTAATACTTCCTTCAACTACAGAACCTCCTAAGTACAAAAAAAACCGAAATCAAAACATTCTACAATAGTGCTCCGCTTCCATAGAGTGATGATGTATAGCCTTATATCTTCGATAAATGGGCTATCTAATACTAAAATATTTTTTTCTAATCCGATCAGTAGTTCAGATTATCGAGTTCAACCAAACAAACTCTTCACCTTTATAATACTCGTATTATATCGTATAGATTTAAAAGAAACTCTGTTTGTATTTCTAACTGTCTGTTACGATGTCATGGCTAAACCGCTACAGTAATTTCAAGGAAATTTGCTATGGAGATACTTTGATTCTTGAGATAATGCTAAAACAATTTATTGAACTTGTTTCGCAAAAACTAACTTTGTATTTTTTATTGAATTACAAAAAGATTAATTTAAACATTGTGGTAAGGATCTGAAAATATTTTGATAAAATCGCTATTAAATGTATCTACAATCAATGCAAAGAAATATTATTAAACTCTATTGTAATTTTGATTAACTAAGGACTCAAAGATTACTTCAAACTAAACACCAATTTGTATAAACGCTGTTTAAACCACAGACTGTACATTAAAACCATACGTAACAATTTTCCTCCATAAACACTACATTATCAGCTCTACAATTTTCAGAGCAAACTCTACGAACATAAACAAGTCGATCCATATTCATAGAGCCTCGGACATTCACAGCCACTGCAGCTCGGACACCGCCTCTCTGTCGCTTTGTACTCGCCGCCGACCGGCCAGCCAATCCCGTCGCGATCCGCCGACCAATGGCCGAGGTGCGTCTGCGCAAGAATTAAACTATTTAAACTGTTTATTGATAGGGTTGTAGCTTTCGGGTGTTAATAGTAGAATGTATTCGTTTTATAAAGTGAGGTGTTAATGAACGGTGCATCTCTTGGTTTTAATGAAGTAAATGTGAGGAGTTTTATTTTTTAATGAACTTTTTCTATTCGATGGTTATATGTTTGTTGTTCTAAATTATCTGTATTGTCAGTCAAAATAATAATATACTTTGTTTAGTTTTAAATTTGAATTTAGGTAGAAATTTCTTAGATCCTTTCTTATTTTAACCATTACTAATACTTATTTTAAATATTCCGTATGCAGGTGTAATATTTTTCTTACATCTTTTTAGATAAGAAATTCCAAATTCAATTTAAAATTAAGTAAAACATGTTCAATAACAAGCTGTCACTGTTGACATGGACGTTATAAGTATATTACTAATGACATTCATAACGTATTTAGACGTACGCACAACTGATTGATGACGCGCAAGGAAAAACCTGTGAATTATTCAGTACATCAATTTAAAGGATTCATTACAAAAAGGAAGTTCCTGAATCCTTGGGAATACCATAAAACTATACATTTGACACAAACGTCGACTTCATATCTGAAGAAGTTGTCATTTTTATACTCTGTTCGCCTTATATTTGTAGCAGGAATATTCCATAAAGTATTTCATACAAAATTGTGAATAGCAGACGAAACTGGTATATTTAAGCGGTCCTGGTACAAATTATGTTCTTAATCGCAGGGTAAGTGCAGGGTGCATATTCTTGGAGAAATTTTAGCGTAGATCGCACAGAATAAATACATGTAACTATTTCCAAATCGCAATGACAGATGTTTGCATCAGGCGCATAACATCTTAGGTAGAACACCTTGAATAAGATATTTGTACATACTATTGTCACACATGCACACACCACTAACCTATAATTTTTTTGTGAGTATCTGATGAGAAGGTTTTCCTCTATAGATCTTTCTTTTCTAATAAAATATTTGATCTATACCAATAATATTATGAGATTCTAAGTTTAAATTCAGCAAACATTTCACAAACACATTCTACGTTTCGGCCTCGTCCCCTCAGCCCTACATGAATCAGAGTCGTTTCGCGATAGGATCGCGTTTTGTCTCCGAATGTCGTGCGATTCATCGATATCGCGGGACTTTGACTCGACCGACACTAATTGTGTCCCCTATCGATAAAACGAAAAACGGATCACAGATAATGCAAATTAGATTTACTTTTTTTAATTTTTTAATCGTTGTTCTTTATCGTGCTAATGATTTTATTTTCTTGTTTGAGAACAGGTGATTTTATCTTAATATTAGAGATAATTAGGCTCGTCAACATGTTTGTTTTTTTTTATTTGCTTAAACTGGTTTAATAAAGACTCTTTGTACAAAAAATAATTCTAATAAATATGTATGTACGCCTACTGGCTTATTAACTGAGATTACGCTTTTTAAAAAAATATCAAATATAAGTAAATAATCAGCAGTTTTCTAGTACTAAACAGTTTATCAGCTATACGTAGAATAGATGCACAGACAACAAAACGAACCAACTATGAGGATGTTCGAGAACACTAAAACATCAAGTTTTTCATTATTTTTTAATCGTATTATTCTCTGTACCTATTTATGGATTGAGCAGTGAGTCTATGTAAACTGAAATACATCCTAAAGTAGAATAAGTGCCACCACGTAAGCTACAAACACAAATTCCATTAGGTTATGTAAATGTCTTTTCACCATTTCTCTTTACACACGAAGTCGCCTACGTACAAATAATATATTATTCCTTACTTGGTAATAATATAAGTGTATATTTCCTGCTACGTCACGTTTGCTGCTTGAATTGCAAATGTGCTCGGATTGTACGCTGTGATGTTCGCGTGGGTGGAAAACGTAGTGCGTTACCAACTCTAATTTACAGTTACGAACTTAATAATGTGTAAATTTGGACCTCATTAATCCGTTTTTTGATGATTGGTTCGGCGTTTTAGACTGAAAATACTCGAGTCAATCTAAAACTTCTTAATGGTTTTAGAGGAATTATATCGTACATATGTATTATAGTAAAATATTATTTCGCAATAAATCTTTAAACTCAATTAATACCCAATATTCTAAGATGCTCGTGTAATAAAATTTCTATTGTTTGAAAAAACTATAAAAGGTAGCAGGATCATTATTGTTTTTTTCGAAAATCGGGCCCCCATTTCATCTCATCCACACTTTTTATTATTAATTTTATTACTTGACATTGGCAGAAAAACCTCATATTATTCGGCCGATTGCCATCTCATTTAAAGAAGTTTCAGTAATAAATAAATGCTTATAACATCTATTTCAATTTTCATTAAGATCATCCTTTTACATTAACATTTTATTAATTTTATTTGCAACGCGTTTTAAACATCGCTTAATTAATTAATGTAACTGGCTGCGTTGAATTCCATCTGGCAACATTTTAATTAGTTACTTTTTTAAATAGAGATCTAGTTTTTTGAGCATGGCCTCGATGACAACTTAATTATAAGCTGCTAGTGAAGCCATTTATAAATTGTATCTAATTATTCCATACATGTTGAGCACTTTGTAATAGGGAGTGGTTCTAGGGTTTGGTTTTTTGTTGTTTGTTATTATAGTAAGTACAGGTACTTACAAGAAGACCATACGATTATAACTATTTGTCAACTAATATAGAATTATAACTTTAACACGGGTAGGAACTTGGTGATCATTTGGGGGATTCTTAATCTTCCAAGTCTAACGAAATCTGTAAAACCCATCATTAAATCATAGTAAATTTACATAAAACCTCCTTATAAACCGTTGAATACTGAACACTGCTTAGCGCGTAGATGGGAAATTTCCTTTGTAATAATAAATAAGTATATAGATCTAGCTACATGAAATAATTGACTGTAATCAATTCAGTTGTTTTAAATTATGTCACTGGCAATATAAATAATTCGCCAGAAACCAGTGTATGAATAATATATAAATAATTCATACATTTTATACGTACCTAAACCAATCATAGAGGCAATCGATCGCGAATTTACATTCTTTCTATGGTGAAATATTGATTTAAAAGCCGCCATTTTGGGCATAGACATTTCATAGGGCCAATGACACCTTGTGACATTAAAAATATTTATGTCATAATTCGGTGCTGTCTGCTAGGTATGTATGTAATAGTGTTGTGAGCCACGATAGTGTGTGTTGTTTTTAATGTTTATAATTTACTAACTTTCGTCCGCGGCACCGCCTACGTATATTATGTCGTATTATGGCGTATATTATATGTAAAATAGCCTATGTCCTTTCTCAGACTCTAGATAGACTATTTATGTACTAAATTTTATTTCAATCAGTTAAGTAGTTTTGGCATGAAAGCCGGACAGACAGACAGACAATCACTTTCGCATTTATAATATTAGTAAGGATTGGAGTAGGAAGTTTTATAATGAATATTTTCACTAGATATTAAAAAAAAAATTAAGTGACAAAATAACAGTGTCTTATAGACAGGATGAGTGAGGCTTTTCCAAGTGTATGTGTGATTTGTTTCGGAGTTTGGATGTTTTCTATTAAAAGTATCTACGTATTTATTTACGAAAAAAGTATTTATATCAGTTGTCTAGTACCAATAATAAAAGCTCTGCATAGTTTGTAAGATGTAGACGACGTTGTGTATATGATGTCCGAAATATTTATTTATTTGTATGTATGTTCGACCCGTTCTTAACACAACCTTGGGGCACCTCAACGAACGTATCACGAAATTCTTTTACGTTTTAAAGACATTTGAATATGGAAAACTTGTTTTTGAGCGTTTGAAGTAGAAACTATAGTTTTTACAACTGTTGAAAATTGAGTAAGTAATGAGTTAAGTTAAAATGTACAATATTCGTTTATACATATACATCCTATACTCCTGAACTGCACGATTGGCCTAGTGGTTGAAGCGGTCGCCACGCCGCTTCCTACATCACCAAGTGTCGTGGGTTCCAATCCACGTAGGACAACACTGTGTGATTCAAAAGTTGTTGTTCTGAGTCTGGATGTTCATTGTGTCCGTTTTATGTATGTTTGTAAAGTCCCCCGGGACACAAAATATATATTCCTATTGCGGGAGTTATTTCAATAAAATAAAAAATATATGGAGTGTCTGTAGGTATGTGATATCAAATGAAAAGTTTTTTACTAAATGTATATCCAAGTATCGGTACTAACATGAAAATAGCAATGTTTAAAATGTTTGTTTGTCTGTCTGTTTGAATCGAGTAGTCCGTAAAGACAGGACCGATTTTAACGAAACTTGCACTGGAAGATAGCTGATGATACAAGGAGTAACTTAGGCTACTTTTTTTAGACTAGCTTTGCCCCGCGGTTTTACTCGCAATTTACAACAATAACAGCGGGTAACACCGCGGGACTTAGCTAGTTTAAACTATGTGGCGGTCATCATACATGGTGTAGTAATAATAATAACGGAAAAAAATACCGTTAGCGCGTGGGCCGAATGAATGGAGTTCGTACGATGTTCCGATCGAGTTTTTGTTCGAATATGTGATCTATTGTTGGTATTTAATTTTCGGTGTAATGTATATTGACAGGTCGATTATTTAAACCAATCTCTTGATCGATACCTACATTAATAATGGAGTAGATTTTTATTGAATTTATCGTAAGGTATTTCAAACTCTGCTTGTAAATATGTCATAGATTCGTAATATAGTACGAGTTTCAGATTGGTGTTTATAGAACTAAAATATATTTATCTTTACCTCTTTACTTGCAATGATATAGTTAAAATCTAATGAGATTAAGTTCACTGTTGCATGTTAAATCATTATAATCGGCAAATTTGTGATGCATGATTTAAGTATTAAACATATTTAGCACAATATTTAAAAATAAAGATTAATAGGTACTTAAAAGCGAATGGGTTTCAAGTAACTAAGTTATAAATATAAACAAGTAGAAATACAATAAAAATAGAGAATATAGCAACTTTTTCAAATCATTGCAATTGAAAAGTTGAATTCAATTCTAGAAGTACTCTGTTTTTTCTCTGTATTAGGAATGTAAATTAACAATTTACTCAAGAAAGGAGATCAATATTTTTATTTACAAAGGAAAACCGTGTAACATAATAAGTATTAATTAGAGACGTCATTCAATTGTCATTTTGAAACGTCACAAATGTCATTCTGACGTTTTGCAATTATTGATTCATTGCTTAATACAGCAAATATGTGGTTTTAATCTTGCAACTTGTGGAAAAGTTCTGTTACGAATTATATACTTCTAGACAGTTTTTAATTTGAGGGTACTCCACTTGATTTTTTTAAATAACTAAGATGTAGCAAATCTCTTTACCATGACAATGATAATATTACTATTTTTTCTTTTACAGGTAAGTTTTCACTTAATTTTTTTTCCTGAGAACGCATTTAATCTGGTAAGTTCTAGATTTAGTGGTAATTCTTCTTGTTTGTCATACATACATGACATTAAGGCGATTAACACACGGCACCGTGCACCGCCGCGGTAGGCGGTGAAGCGGATCTCATGTCATATTGGGATCTACTGAATCCGTTGATGCTTAACACACGTACACCGACCGACCGCGCGGTCGAGCGGTGTTCTCACCGACTCTCGCCGACCTCACCGCGGCGGTGCCGTGTGTTAATCGTCTAAATCATGTACTCTTTAATCTGTATGTAAGAAAATTTGCACTATTTTCACTTCTCAGCGTGTTGCCGATAATCTAATGGAGTGATAACATTCCTTAGAGTATAATCATAGAATACCCGCAAATACTTTCTTAATTATTTATTACGCAACTAGATATTTGTTGATATTCTATGTAAAGATTATTAAATCTTTCTATAGAAATTACCTGATTTATACGTGTATTAATTTTTTAATACCTACTCGTACATGAACTCAAGCCCGTCAAACAGTTATCGGTGCCAACCTGACGTACGAACAATTATTTACAATGCCTTATAATAATAATTAACACTGTAGTCATGCATATTACAAAAGGACTGTCACTACACTAGGAGTACAAAGGCAACGGTTGTCGTCCAACATACGTCAACTTCGTCCCAACACGTCACACTGACAGCAACCGACATTTTGACGTACGGGCCAACATGTCGTATAGCGAATGGGATATCGTAGATCACAGTTTCTGTATGATGTTGTCAATTATTAAAATACTTCGCTAATCTCATAGCCGAATCCCTTTTTTATATAAACATAGTACCTTTTTTATATTTTAAGTGCGTTTTAAATTCGTGCTGAAATCAGCGTAGCTCTTCCTATATACATTTCCTATTTTTTAGAAACTTAGTTTACCATATGATGGCCACGCTCTAGCACATTTGGACCAGTTATTAGTGTTGAGTTAACGTATGAACAATCTCCCCTCCCTAACTCTGGGAGGGATGACGATCAATGAGTGACAATTGACCGTGGCTTACCATCAAATCACCTGAATTTTACTTTTAAAACCTTACAAATTCTCACATATCCTAATAACAATGACATCATAAAAAAAATACTTCAAATATTTTATGAATTACTAATACAATACTCTCATTCATTACGACCTCATTCTCTCGTTCAGCTGAAACAATTCGATCGACGCGTGCGCACATCCATTTATGCTCTAACCATAGGCTTTACCAACAATTCTTTATTCAATTTAAAACCAATTACACGTATTTTAAAGCACTAATTGTTCTACTATTGTATGGTACTTATGTCGTTTCTTGCCGTAAGCGTGTGCGTCTGCGCATGAGAAATGTGAATTGCATACAAATGCATTGATTTATTCATCGTGGTCTCTTTGAACGAATATTAGCGCCTAGTTCTAATGCGTTTTGATATATTTTTAACCGACTTGTGATCAAAATTCAGCAGGTCTTCTATACGAGGGTAGCACCATAGAGGTTTCAAAGATTCTTCTTTTATATTTCCTATTAAAGTGTGTCTACTTTGCCTGATAGAAAGCATAACTAGAATGTTTTGTATGTTGTAAGTGGTTTTTGAACAAATATTGTTTGGAAATAAATATTATTATTATTATTATCAATCCAAGAGTAGGGGCCACCATCATTGTGAGTGCATACAATGCATCATCGTGACCCACACCATGGCGGCCATGTAAAATGTTTTTACCTCCGCAATCCGAGAGAATATGGCCGAATGATTGGGCCTACAGTGTAAGAACACTCACCAACGAAAGACGACAACACGAATGCTGTTATTTTAGACTGGTCTTCTGTGTGAAGGCAGTACGGCTCCGGTCGAGCCCATCCATTCGTGCTGAAATAATAATCTCTAGGGTTCTAGAAGAAAATATCCATATAGGTATCAAATATAGTTACAAATTCTTCAAATGAATCACAAATATGACACATTTGTGTAGTTAACTGTCGTGACTCCCTGTGGTTGACACTAGTAATAATAAAATGTGACTTAAGTATGACGTACATGCTTTACGAATTACTTAAAAGTTTTTTGACACAATAGCTTTCTAGTTTGAAGTTTACGACGAGTGACGTCATAATTAACAAGTGACGGGCATCTTTGTCCAGAGGTTAGTGATAGTGGACTTGTGAACCAGAGGTCATAGATTCGATTTAGCTCTAGAAAAAAATGGTGAAAATTAAAATCGTCTGTTCTGTATCCGGTTGTTATCAATTAGTTGTTTTTTCTACGATGAACTCAGAAACTTTCTAACCAATTTTCAGGTGTCTTCAAATTTGTATTTTGCTTGTAACTAAGATAGAATAAAATCACGCTTAGATTAGTTGGAGCTGGGTGCTCTTTTTATAAAAGAAATTGACATAATGACTCTACCTGATGGAAGGCATGACCAGAATCCAACAGTATTAGGAAGTTCTTGGTTTTAACTGCTCGGCGTATGAATAAGAATTATGATTGAAAACAGACGCAGATGAAGTGGATCTGCTAGTTTATATATAAATATATTTTTATTGCTTGTGGTCTATAATATTTTGACTGCCTTATTGGTCTGGTTGTTAGCGTATGCGGCTGCTGATCAAGAGGTCTCGGGTTCGATTCCCGAAATATTATTTGTGTGATTCACAAATATTTGTTTCGGAGTCTGGGTGTTTTCTATGTATAATATGTATGTATTTACAAAAAAAAAGTATGTTAATGTATTTATATCAGTTGTTTAGTACCCATAATACAAGCTCTGCTTAGTTTGGGACTTGATGACGTTGTGTGTAAGATGTCCGAAATATTTATAATTATTATATTATATATATGACAGGCTTTCCTTGGTTTGTGATCAGACGGTTGTTTGTGTGAGACGTGTTGAGTTGCCCATTATTTATGTGAAATCGAATTTCAATTAAGTCCAGTTTAGGAATTCTATTGATATATTAACTGACCTGCGCAACCTCGTCTGCTTAGCAGTGGGAGTGTAAAAAATACTTTACGACCTAAAGTTTAGGGCCATTAAAATCGGTCAAGCCATTTCGGAGTAATGTGACCACAAACACTGTAACACGATATATTAAATGACACATGAACCTAGAGTAGAAGCTGGAATTAAAGAATTGTTTCTACTAATGTTACCATTACCAAAAATCACAAAACAAAATAAAACAAATAACTTTTTAAAATTATTATGATGGTCAATATTTATCGATACGTATAAAATTGAACTAAATAAAGTTAAATCGTTTAAATTATTGGTCACACATGAATTAAAAATGCATCAATCTAGTTGCTATTTACAATTAAAAATCTGTTTGTTTATCTAATAATTCGACTTTGAAAATAATGTTTATTGTATAACTAAACTAATTCACTTTAAAAATATTAAAAAGATTACGATACAACCTTTCCGGTCTACCTATACCCACGAGCGGTGTAATCCGTTTGAAACGTCGGGAAATTGATGGTTTACCATACCTTCAATTTCCCGACGTTACGATACTTTTAAATACATATTACATCCCAAATAGTTCCCAATAAGTATAACAAAAACTATATTACACTTTTTTTCCCAAACAATTAAACCAAATACTGAAAAGGAAAATTTAGGCATAGATTAACTTGAATTATTTTATTTCTGTACTGGAATTAATAATACTTTTATAATACATATATACCATTGATGTATAGTTTAATAGTATAGTTTAGTGTTGGACTCTCTTTAGTAAAGAGGATTTAGCCTGCTGTTATAAGGTTTATGTCAAGTTTCCTCCTCCTTGTAGTCCTGTTGTCCTTAATAGTTTCCTCTCTCGACTCTTATACATTCAGGTTGAATAGATGTGGTGACACTGTATTCTAAATCGATTACTAAATTGAACTTTTAATTAGCCAAAGTCAGGTACTACAACTAGTAGTGACTAAACTGAAATTAACACGGTGCTCAAGTTACGGTGGGCGATTCTAATCGATTGATACTCTATATATCGATACGATGTAGTTATCTTAATTCGATGTGTAATTAATGTGATTTATGACCTGAACTCTTTAGTTTTGATGCTGTTTTAATTCAAAACAGCATCAATTCGCTTTCTAAAAAAATTTAGTTAATTTGTACGATCTACTTTGTTACATTTATAAATGATTCTATTTTTACATGTTTCATGGTTTTTGTAATACAGAACTGCAATTTTAAAGTTATTTAGTAATGTAACTTTAATTTCCTCCAAAACGCTACTCATATAAAAAACTTCACCTGTGATTTTACAATACGCCATAAAAATATAAAGCATTCTAAGGCCTTTACACACATATATATATATTTTGCAAACACAAATATTACCTACTATATATTTATAAGTTACATATAGATTATTATTTCATAAAATAATCTGAAAAACTGTAACTACTAATCAAAACCGAGTCACACTAAACTTGTTTCTATCCGGAAGTTATACATTAGTCGATTCCTAATCGCATAATCCAATAATCGCATAGAAACAAATGCAACCGATTCATTCAATTCAAAATTCGAACAACGATCATATTACATTCATTCATCGATTCAAGATCAGTCTAAACAGGAGTCGGGTGCCGTTAATGTTATACTTTAGTTTTATAAACATACCGTTGATATTAAAATATGCCGTGAGAAGTGGCTGGGTTCTGCCTGGTCTTATGTTTTACAACTTTCAAGCCATGTTTTATTATTATGCGGAAGTTACATGTTATAAATTAAAAGGTTGATTCAACATGACAGTGGGTATGTAGTTTCAGGGTATATTTATATATTATGCAGGTTGATAAATTATTAAATAGGTATGTTTCATTTAGTTATTTGAAGTAACTGATATGCCAGCCTGACCTGTTTGAACTATTTTTTATACTTCTCAATCCACCAGTATATTACGCGATAGCAAACTCAAACAGCAAAACTCAAACGTTGCCATACTCAATTATCTTTCTTTCTGATATCGCAAATGATTTAATGTTATTCTTTTACGTTTGCTTCTTATAGCAGCTTCTGATTAATAATTACATCGTCGTTCTAAATTTAATGTTGAAAAGAAATATAAAATCTAATTTAGACATTCTCTGGAGGTTTTAAAAGAATAACTTATGTAAAGGCATATTCTGACACAATATTCAATCATGTTAGAATATACAGCTATCATTAAAGCCATCACACTAAAAACTATGAATAACAGAATAACTCAAATTACAAAGAACCAGCAAGGATATTCGAAAATCAAAATTTCAAAAAAAGTATATTCCATCGTCAAATCGAGACGAATCGCCACAAACTCAGGCAAAAGGCAATAAGAAAAAATATGTGAAAAGAGGTTGAATAAGGCGAGCCGCAAATGACCGACTGGACTGTGTTAAATTAACGTGCAGTATTTTGCTCAAAAACGGCGGCAGGCGTCATGTTTCACGCTGTTTATTGCGACCACATACGGCTTGGTATTCGATCCGGCAATACGACCTGCAGAAATGCTCATTTATGTGTTTTTTTTTACTTTGATTACTTGAGGTAAGTTGCAATGAACATGTCACCTCGATGATGATGATTATTGTTAACAAACAAAGGTCTTACTTGTGATAATGATGGATTTTACTGTATTTTACTAAATTATTATTGATGTCGACATAAATAATAATAACTGAATAGTATTATATTATTATAATACATTTGTTGACAAGTGTGGACACATCGCTATTAACGATTTTGTTTTTACACCATGTGTTCCTTTTGCTTTGCATTATAAATAGATGTGTATCTATCTAGAATCTCTCTCTCGATTGCCATCTTGTATCATCATCATCATCAACAGCCTTCAACAGTCCACTGCTGGACATAGGCCACACCGACGACCAGCCATCTTGTATACATTACATTTATTCATTCCACTAAGTCGCAAAATTAGTAAGCATGATGAATTTTAGGCAGATTAATATTTCTTCAATCAGAATACATCTACAATCTATAATTTGTAAATTTGTCACAGAATTTGCTAGAGCGTTGATTACAATTAGGACATTCAGAATAAAGTACGTTATGTCTGCCAATCCAACCATATTGTTATTATTCGCATCAGAAGTTCATTTTGCAATCAGATATCAATATTTATATAGTGATTATTTTTTACCAAATCCTACAAGTTCGCATTTATATACAGTCGTATGTTTTCAAAATTACTCTGACCGCTCACCTTTCACTAGCGCACGGATTAGGTACGGACCCCTTTACCGAAGAAATTGCTATGAACCCGGGTCCGCTTACTTTATGTACCTTATATATGAGCATTATTACGTGTTTAATTTATATGCGGATATGAAAAATTGCAGAATACAACGTACTTACAATTCCATTACTTCGACTTGTGTTTTTCGTAATGACGTATTTCTGTTTCTAAAATTATTATTTTGATTAATATGATGGACATTTTTCGTAATATAAACTTTCTGAACGCACCATAAACGTTAGTAAGTACCAACAATAAAACGTTAAAAAAAATACTTTTTGCCCGCCCCTTTACACATTTGAGGTAAATTCAAAAATTACACATCAATCATCTATAGCCAACAATGTATCAAGCCCCAGATTCGAAATGAGTTGCAATTTCCGAACGAACGCAAGAAGTGCGCAACTCCCAATAAATCACTTGAGGTCCTCTCGCAACATTGTAGTGATCGTAAAAGACCAGAGACACATAAAATCGTCCCGCAGATAATTCGATCGCTTCCCCGAATGATATGCGTGTTATGTTGGCCATTGATATTCGACGAAAGTATTTAGACTTTAATTTCTCTAATTTATTACTGTTTAATAAACACCCGATCTCACTCTATAAAGCAAACTCCTTAAAAAAAGAATGATTGTTGTTCGTTTTTCATATTAATATTTTTTTTAAATACTCAGATTTAAAACTACCGTAAATGATATTTTCTATCCCAATTTAAAAATTAGAACCACAGAATACATAATAGTACTAGTTGAGAATACTAGTTTTAATTTTTAATACGTCATATTTACTTAGTACATGAATCTTAACAAAAAGTCATTGAGTGACGTTTTCGGAAAGCAGTGGCGTAACAATTACATCTGGGGCCCGTGGCAAATTCTTTTGATGGGGCCCTATCAGTAAAAATCGTCACGTTGTACTCAGTTTAATTTTAATAAGCTTCGAGATTTTCAGCGTACTCAATTACACGTTGTATATGTCCCACTAACGGCCATAGGCCTCCTCTCTTAGGAGAGAGGGAATGGTCTGTAGTCCCCACTCTAGCCAAATGTATATTGGACACTTCACATTAATCCATAGAAGAGTTAGCGCTTTTTGGACTTTAACATACCGAACTTTTAAAGCAAAATCGGCATCATAACGACCTGCCCATCTAGTAGGGTTTAATGTTTTTAATGTTATTGAAGTTGAAGACTCACTTTCTTTATTAGATATATAACTTGATAGAAAATATGGAATACCTTTTGATACTATGCCATAAAATTTATAAATTTGTTGATCAGCATTCTTGCTGTCGTATTTCGTTGGTGAGTGTGAGACCGGAGGCCCAATCATTCTGCATCATTCTCCCGCCCTTCGAAGGCCGGGAGAATGATGCAGAATAATCTAACCAGGCTGCCATTGTAGGGGTCACCATGCTACATTGCCTACCCTCACAATAAGCATGGTGACCCCTACTCCTGGATTCTACTCATGCTTTCCATCAGGCAGAGTAGAGTCACTTTGGCAGGCTTAAATATATTTATAAAAAAAAAAGAACTGTTTAAAAAAAATGCATATCAATAACCTCTCTCACTGCATCATTGAGTACTAGATTTAATTTATGAGCAGCACAGTCAATATATACGGTATTCGGCTCGACATTTTTATGAATTTTTGAACTCCACCATAAGTCCCTTTCATTGTGTTAGCACCATCATATCCTTGTCCTCGACACTTATTTATTCGAATATATTTGTCATTTATGGATTTAATTATTTGCTTGGATATTGGGCAGTTTTATCCTTAACTTCATGAAATCCTAAAAATGTTTCTTTAATGACTAGTGCCTTTGGGATCCCATTACCATCTTTTTCGATCATACAATAACGGTAAAGTTCATAAATTTGACCAATATTTGAATATCTTGAGTTGTATCGAATATGATAGAGTAAAATGGTGCGGTTAACTTCATTTATTACTGAATTTTCTACTTTACAACCAGGACAGAAATAGCTCATTTTGTATTTTTGGACTTAAGTATTTTATCTGGCCCTTTGGTTTACTTTACAATTCTTGTAAAATTGGGTCGTATTTTCCTTATAACTCAACAATACTCAAAAAGTTTCCTTTGGAGCTTGGATCACCGCTATCTGCATTTTCTCTGTGGCCACGAAAGGCTAAAGAACAACACAGTAACACAGAGTAACACAGTTACATAAAGTAACACTAACATGAAGCCTGAAGGAGCCTAGAAAGTACTTGACGCCAAAAAGATTTTTATTTTTTGATCATAGACTCTTGCTCTTCATCGAGTGTTGTGTGTAGCCACCACTGTTGATACGTAAGACAGGAATTCAGATGAATTTTTGATGTCTCGTGTCTTTGTATGGCATCTACAATATGTTTCCTGTCGTCATAGCCCTCAATCCAAACATTTTGTATTTTCTTAGATGCCTGATTTGCGAATAACCAACATGGTTCACAATACGCCTTATGAAGTATTAAAGAATAGGATAGCCATGTACGTTCAAGTTTCACGCCAGACTTGGAAACAATATAGTAAAGTTTTTCTAGAAAATATCTATTGTCACTATCTTTTAAGAAAGGGCCCTTAGGTTTACGATGTCCGTTTTCAATCACGAACCTTTTCAATTGATCAGTTAGCTCTTTAAAATTACCCTTATCAGTAACATTAAGATACAATATTGTTCATGCTAAAATATAATTATCTTTGATTTTTGCTAGTACCTTGTTGTAGTTGTTCTGGATTACTGACGGTTATGGGTTGTCTCACTTTGGATTATAAGCAGAACTTATGAAAATAAACTTTTAAAATAAAATACTCAAGTACAGTGTAAAAAAATATTTTTGCTCTCGCAGCCTCATGGGCCGGGGCCCTCTTGGGTTGGGGGCCCGTGGCATTTTGCCAGCCCTGCCACCCTATTGTTACGCCACTGTCGGAAAGAGAAACCTTTGTGAACATCCCTAGGCCTTTTACAATAAAATACTTTCATAAAATCATATTTCTCTCTTTAGCCGTTACAAACACCTAAATCCTTCTTACTTTTTCTCAGACCATAAACCAGATCTTCCTTGAACACCTTCATACATCACAAGCGAATGATTTCAAGAAATACCTTCAATTTTGCGTGCACAGCAATAGCTTTCAAAACTAAGTTACGTTCGCACTCCTCCTCGTAAAAGCAGATCCAATGATTTAACTCGTGTCACTTTTACGTTTAAAAATGTAATAAGCGTGTGTCGTCATTAACCGTGATACACATTTCTGAACGGAGTATGAATTGAATGGGCGCGAAATATTAAACTTTTACAATGTCGGTTGGCTTAGCGATACATATTTATTTAGTTAGTTAAGTATTGAGTTTTGAAATAAGTTTAATGGTGAGAAAATGTGATAAAACCCAATAACTGAAATAACGACAAAAGAATCTATTAATGGAATCTCACCTCTGGTCTTGTACCTAATCGTTTCATACAGTTTTAACTTTAAGAAACAATAGCAAATAATAATTAACCATTTAGGAAAGAATAATGAATGTTTTCATCATAAAACTATTTCGTCATTAAAATTGGCACACCTCTTGAAGTCATTGCTTTCAAAACCAAGGTACTTATTTCAATTTTATGCCAAGAAAATATGACTAGATAATTTTAAAACTGGTTTTCTTGACAGCAAACTAATTATTATATTCCTATGCGTGTTATGGGTATTCCTAATACCTAATTATTATAACAAACAAGTTGATAGGTATTACAAGAGTGCTATCATGGCTTACCTAATGTCATTGGGTGAAAAACAAACATGTTTAAGACATATAAATTTTAATGAATAGCGAAGTCAAAGCAAAAAAAGACATAGAAGACTTCTGGTTTATTAGTAATACATATTTGAATGTCGAATTTTGTAAATGTTTCTTTTCCTTTTTTTGATGAGATGGCAAATAATATCTACCGAATAATATCAGATATTTCTGCCAATATCAGGTATTTAAAGTTATCGTCGTAATAAAATTAATGATAAAAAAATGTGGGTGAGAAAAAATGAGGACCATCTTTCAAAATAACAAAAAACGATCTCCTTGTAAATGTCTAAATTAATTATTCGTTCAGTTTTTTTCAAATGTGATTACGTCATACATTTCATATTTAATTGTATTGAAAGTCTCGGTGTCGAGTTTTTGTATGAACTAGTAAGGTATGACGTCAGGTCTTCATGGTTTCATATTACTGATTTTTAATAGTTGCAAATCTTCAATTGTCTGAGTTAACAGTTTGAGATTTCGGAATATCGGAATCTTCCCGAAATTCTTCTTCAAGATAGTCAGGTCCAACTAACGTTCTGTGGTTTAAATATTAAACTGTTAAATATTAAAACCTCTTTAAAAGTGTTTCCTAAAGACAGTAAAGCTGATATTTTATCTGTGCTTCAAGCGCGTCTGCAATGCAATTGGAAACGGAAGGGCTGTTCAAATAAAATAAATAGGTTGTGACTTATTCTATAAGTTCTTTACTGAGTTAGGAGAAATAACGGAATATTCTTGTCACTACATGAAAAATGACCTTTTAGAGCCTACGAGTGTAATGTTCACTCAGGGTTCGCATTTCATTGGTAGGTACATAAATTGTACATAAACAACACTATTACACAATATTTTTGTCCATGGTTATGTGACACAAAATAAAAGATTGAGTAAAATAGTCATTGTAGGCTATAAAGGTCTTTTTAATCATTCAACTTTTTCATAATCTTTAACGCCTGTACCTTATTTTTTTATGAAAGATTCTCTTTTACCATAAATATATAAGTAAAGAAAATAAAATAAAATTAGATGTTACTCACAAAGCTTTGCCAATGTCTACTTTAGTCTTGTAGTTGTATTTTTACAACTAATATTTGTTGCCATGACCCTCAATTCATTAGCCATCAATAGTCGCCGCAGTGAGGTCAACACATCTACCTACCGTTTTGACGACTGCGTGTAACGGGGCGCATACTTCAGTGTTGTCATACGCAACCTCTCTACCAAAGAGTACTGTTAACAGTTTTAAGTTTGAAAATGATTTATTTTGTATAGTGTTGGGTGCGAACTTAAAAATTATTCATTTTACTAACTAGTCAACGCCTTCTAGCTGTAAAGACTGAAGTGTAAAAATATCTGTAAAAGATTAACCTGTAAAAATAAATATTATTTATATGATGGAATGAAAGAGAATTAAGTAAGTGTTTAAAGTAAAAATAAAAGCTGATTCTTTAACAGTGTAAAAAAAATGGTAAATATTAAAGATGCATTCAGATCTTAAATCTCCGAAAAAGTAGTATATTCTATAAAAAGGCCTTTTAGACGTTTGGCCGACTACAATTAAAATTTTACTTCCATACATATTACGTAAGGCGCAAAGCTTATTGCCATCATCAGGGCTAATATGTTTTAAATGTATCATGGAAACTATAAATACCTACCTACCTATCGTTTTATATTCAAAATATTTTGATGTGTGAATGAACGAATGAGCGTACAATTTACATTCATTCATTAAACCGAACCAGTCAACAATCGAACATCAGTCCGCACACATTGAAAGTTCAACGTCAAAAATCAGACGGAAACTTGTCACCAGTAAGAACAATGAAATCTCAAGGACAGCCTAGATGGCAGATAACAAATGGTAAACAAAGTGTGCACGTGGTCGACATAATTGCTTCGGTCGAAAACAAACAATGTGCTATTGTCTTTGGCCCGGCACTCCGGCACGGATTCCTATGGGCCGTTCACATCGCTAGGGGAAATTATCATTGGGGGCTTTTTTCCACTAGTGTGAATGTATTTATGGAATTATATTTTAAATTCCATGAGCCTTTGCTTAAAAGATTGTTCCAGAATTGAATGATTAATATACAATGTAAATTGATAATCACCTTCATTTTACCCTAGTTAAATTATACCTATTGCAAAATATATATTTGAAAATAGAGAATTGAAAACTACTTATGATCATAAATGTTAATGAGAAAATATATAAAATATCATTGATGAGAAATAAGTAACTGGCAACAAAATAAAACAAAATCAATATTGCTGAAAGATACCGTCTAGATTATCATTGAGTTATAATACACCTACGCAATACAGTAGTAAGATCGTCCGCGGATATCGAGAAAGCTGAACGATGTTAATATATCATGTATAATCGTAAGCCAATTTCATCAATCTACCACTGAACTATCGCTTGGATATAGCTTGGAGCAAATATATAGCTTCATTCAAAAATCAAATGTATGAACTAATTTTCAGTATAAAAAAAAATTAAAATAGCAGAGAACACATGACACTGGCAACAATGGCTCTAGAATACGCCGATTGCCACATAAAAAAATATATAGCAATGTCAGCTATAATACAACCCTTTTTAAAAAGGAACGTTGTGTTCTGTATTCCTAATTCAAATAGAATCTTATATTAATTACAAAAGACAAAGACAGTAATTTTGAACGAAAAATATTTATCCTTCTATAGAATAATTTGAATCTCATTATGTAATTTGTAAGTATTACACCTACATACATTTAGGCTTTAAACTTTAAACACAAGTGAGTAACAGTTTAATATTATTATGCTATTTGATAACAATATTTACATTTCATTCCCAAGCACTAATGCAACCATACCAAAATAATACCATCATTGTTCTCCTGTTCCCACCTCATCAGTAGATTAAACTAATCTATGAAAATAGTAAAAAAAACTAACAAAAACTGTCTGCTAGTACGGGAGCTTCGCCATTGAACGCCCGGTCCCACGATCAGCTGATCACCACATTTGGACCTCGCCTGACCTATATTCCGACCTATGACGTAGCCGACAACAATAGGGCATTGTTCTTTTATATTTGCACCAACACCAGGAGTTCCTCAAGGTAGTTCATTCACATCTATGTTGCTTTCATTTAAATAGTTCATTTGTTTTTGATCTTTGTTCCTGATCAGCTGTTTTCTCGAGATAAGTGAAAGATGTTACAATGAACTTAGTCATGTTGCTATTGTGTTAATATTGTAACTGTGACGTGGTGTGTATTAAATCGTATTGTTTTACTATTATTAAGGTGTAATAGATGGCTTTGAAACAGTACTTTGACGTTTGACTAGTATGACGACCCAAACCATATTGATTTTTCATTTGTCAGCCGAATTCAACGAAGTATTAGGTTCATGTACCGCCGTTGACATAGAAGAAATTGAAAATCGAACATCATAGTGTAAAAACGATTCTTATTTTAAAAATGAACCTGTCAGCCGTGTCAGTGGCATTCACGCATACGGCCTACTCGCAAGGAGATCGAACCTCATCCATCCTAGGCCGGTAGTGAACAAAAAAGTAGAATGAAATGATAAATAGTTATAGTTAATCCGCTCTTATCGCCTCTTGGCTGCGACCCGTGCGGTCCAAAAATGAGAGATGGACTGCCTGTATGAGATAACACTTCTTAGTAATGGCTTTCTAGCCAGTAGAGTGGTTTAATAGGTATTATAAATAATATGACACCGGTAACGCTATGGATCATTTTTTTCTGTTACTTGCCAGTAGCATCATGCCGTTATCGCTTCGGAAATTGCTATACATGTTCATTCATAAATATGATTAATAATAATTATTTGAATGAGTTTTGCGTATAACATAGTATTATGTATATTAGTAATATTATATTTTGAAATTTAAAATGACTAATTTAATTAAATAAATTTAATTAACCGCAGTGTTAGAAACTTGCTAATATTAATTCATAAAATGAAGGCAAACCGCAATACGGTATTTCCGTTATAATAATGTTTTCTGTATGTTATTATATCTATTTTTAACCGACTTAAAAAGAAAAGTTGACATTTTTTAATTGGCAATTTTTATATTTTATATATTTTGATTTCTTACGTGTATGATTATTCTCTAATCAGCACTTCTCTGAATGAAAAATAAATGGTACCGCAGTCCTTCAACAACAAGTATGACAGCGTACACAATATGAAAAAACTAAATAGTTTTCAACTAAACAATCTTTAGATTCTTACATTTTAGTTTGGGATAATAAATTCAATTTATAACCCAATATTTATGTACATTAATTATAATCTGTACACTTATTTAAAAAATACTACACCTCTAGCGATTTGTTGTATAGTTATTATTACATCAGCTTATAATAAAAATTATAATACACTCAGATATTCTAATAATAATTGTTAAAACATTAACAACACAAAGATTTAATGGGTGCCTTTTCAATAGACCCCGTATATTTTGTTTTTTTTTTTTTATTTAGTTGGTCAATTTAACAAAAAAAAATCCATACAGCATGTATAGTTTCCATTTTACTAGGGGTGGGACTTCATAGGGTTACTTATTATTAACACAAGTACATTTATATAAAAATGTACATGATTATGATGTCCTACATTTACACACTAAAATTGAGAATTAGTGTTGAAACTTGCGAGGAAGACGGTATTTTAATCTCAAGATTCTGGTTTACTGATCGATAAGTTTTAATTTAGATTGTGATCCTATTTATATGAATGTGATAAAGAAGGTATGATAGGTCTTTTTTATGATGCCAAAGTGCTATTAAAGGTAAAAATCGTGAGATTTTAAAATAATACTTTAATTCAACTGAAAGTAATACGCTTTAATATCGATATACAAATAATCGACTATTTCTCAACACTATGAATTGACGCTATCTTGGCCTCCCGCGTATATATCCATCACGCGAACATCCACCTAAAGACGTTTAAGATAAACTTGCTACCTTATTAACTGTTCCGTTCGATCATTTGTTAGAGGAATGTGATTTGTTAGTCGACTCTGTAATCGATTATGAGAGTTGTTATGCGATTTTTCGTGTGTTGAAAGCTCGGTAGATATAGGTACTTATTAGTAGGTCTTGTTATCGCTTTAACAAGTAGATACATAATAATATACATATGCGTAGGGATATTTTAAAGTTCAACTAAGTTTAATTAAACTGGTATTTCGTCAATAATTTCCAAATGTGTTAATGACGCGAGAGATATTCTAAAACTCAGTGATAATTCCATATCAAAATACTCCTTAGAGCCTCAAGATTGATCTGCAGAAAAAAACTATCCGTACAACTTTTGCGCTGACTTTCTTTCGAATTCCAAGGTTACTAAGTATAGAAATTTTGTCGGTTAACTATGTCCAGCTGTGAACATTTTTTTGTGTATCTACAATTAGTTTTCATTGGACTTACATCACGATTTAATTACATAGTACATCTATCAACCAATGACATGGTTGCGTGATTGCGCCCAACACGTAAACACAAAACTGACCAATCAGAAGACAGGAAATTAACGTCAATTGATGCAAAAACCTATTTTTCTAGAGCAATAGTTGACATGACTCTGAATGGATGAAATATTTATTATTATTTCTCCTACTGATGATTTCATGCATATTTTCTATGTTTTGAAGCGCAATTAATACTTTTAACTGTATCGCATTACTTTTGCTTGTGTACTAAAATGCATTTGGGTCAAAACTAACAATCCTATACTGACTTTTAGGACCATGTCGTTTATGACATGGTTAAAAATTCAAACTTAATTATTTCTGAAACCATACGTCGAATTTAAAAAAACATGTGTGTTTTATAGTGTACAATCATGCTACAAGCTTTAAAACTAAAGACATTGTTGTGGACATTGCTTTTTCATCTCATCGATATTTTTTTTACTTTTTATTTTGACAAAAATGCCCCACATATTAAATAGATACTTTACAATTTACAAGTCGCTACGCAATCTTCAATTTTTAAACTCCTACACATCTCAAAGATCAAGCCGTCATATCAAAATGTAAATCTTTATAAACGAACACGAGAGGTACAATATACGCTCAATAATTCCATTTAAGAAAGAACACAGGCCCACCTGACCATGACTGTCACTTCTCCCGACCCCCTTGACGCTTATAAACCTCCTTTGTTGCAATGACGTATCGATATTATGAATTAAAACCTCTTTTCTAATCTGTTTTGTTATGTTAATTGAGTGAAAATGGTAATGAAATTTAAAAAGTAAAAAGTGGCTTCCTGGAAGAGTGGAATAAAATTACTTAGTCATGGCTTTGTCAGACAGTTGAGGCATTTTACAGTTTGAGTGATGGCCACGTGTCACATTTAATATATTTACTGTGATAAAAAGTAATAGTATAATCGTTTGGTTTCAAACCAAAATACTTAAGAATTTTCACAACATTCTCTAAAAGTATTAGTTCAAATATATTGGTCCATGCGTAGACATGCAGATATCAAAACTCCACATTGTCGTCGTCATAATATCGCTAAATGAGAAAATGCTTAATATTATAACACCCAATCTATGAATACTTATAATTATAATAATTATCTTTTTCTTATTTTGATGAGATGGCAACCAGCCGAATAATGTCAGCGGTTTCTGTCAATGTCAAGTATTTAACGTCTTCAATAATTCTAAAGTCTTCTAGTTTCAAATCGTCGTCGTAATGAATTGAATGATAAAAATATGGATGAAATTAAATGGGGATCGTGTTCTGAAAAAACAGAAACGATCTCCTATAATAATATATTTTTCGAACGTCTGACACACAACGTCATCTAGTTCCAAACTAAGCAGAGCTTGTATCATGTACATTTAGTTCTACATGGTATTGAATTACAATAAAGTTCATTATATTTTATTCTTTTTTATTGTAAATTAATACTTGCTATACATAGAAAACACACAAAATATATCTATACTTATAGGCTGTATGGTATTTGCTTACACTTTCAATATAAAATTAAGTAGAAAACTGAGAAGCATTAATAGAAGGGATCTAACTTAATTTTTTAAGGCTTTTGTTGGAATATTCACAAAACAAAAACGAATCTTATTCGATTTCTTCGTGAAAAGATTAATTTCATCACTTGAAATAATCTATTCCGACCTTAGCTTGTTAACATTACGTTGGCATTACGTTGGTGCTAGACATTTTTCCGTAGGCTTCGTTTATGGATTCCGGAGGCTATAACTAAAGGCAGGATATACGTTATGTTTACAAGCATATGCAATATATACAGAAAAATTGTTACTTACGTTCAGTGTGCACTGAACCCGACCTGCTCTGGTTGCATTGCTGTTTTACTTGCGTATAGTTGGGTCGGTACAGTCGTTGAGAAAAAATAATTAAATTTTATGTCATATTTTTATATTAACCCTTCGGGTGCCTGGTACCTAAAAATCACTTCGCATGCCTGGTGGGTCTGTGAGACCCGTAAACAAAATGCTTGGTTTTTATCTACTTAACGAGTCAGAAAGCTAAATACAGGGTTTTTATTAATTTTCACTGACATTTAAATTATATGATTGGAAAAATTAAAACTAAAGTTGTTTTACAAAACATTTATTACCTAATTTAAAATTACGTAACAAAAATTCACAATTATCCAATTATCTAACCTTGCCGCCATGGTAGTATGGGTTTCCATGTTACTTTGCCTACCCTCACAATGAGCATGGTGGCCCTTTTTCCTGGATTCTACTCATGCTTTCCATCAGTCAGAGTAGAGTCACTTTGGTAGGCTAAATTATAAAAAGAAAAAAAAATCGATGCTTGAGACAAATTATTCAATGGCTGAGACATCTCAACATCACTGTCATCACTTTCACTATTATTGGGTTCAGCATGGACTTCTGCTACGTCCTCAGCACTATGTTACCCATGTGGTACATCCAAGTAGACTGATTCATCTCCACTATCATCAAAAACCACATCTTCGTATTCATATTCTTCTAAATCTCTCTCCAAAGCTTGACAGATTTCAAAATTCGTTACTAACCATTTTTATCTGATAAAATATTATTTTCGTAAACAATTTACCACACAAAACATAATAAACAAGAAAAAACAAAAGTAAGTACTTACGGAATAAAAGTTACGCCGCGTGCCTGGTTGGGTCCCTGAGACCCGAGCGCACATAAAACACCTCTTATTTGAATGCGTGTGCGTCGCGGATTACGGGAGAGGAGACAAAATGGCTGCTAGTTCATATCGCGAAGCTACTGAGAAGCGCAGCGCGTTAGGTTAAAAAAATAAAAAAATATCGTCGAAGTTTTGAAGTGATGGGTCTGTCAGACCCACCAGGCACCCAAAGGGTTAATTAACTTTTTTAGACTTACAATTGGTAGAACATTTAATAATTTAATTATGAGCATATTATGTACGAGTATCAATTTAACTTTTTTAAATTACTATACACATCCTATTTTCAGTTTAATAACTTTATCAAAGTAGAAAAGATCGGTTTTGTATTCCTTGGCATTTAATCTATCAAAAATTTAGTGAAAGGTATTTACAGGCTTTTATTATAACTGCTAAATTATTTAATAAAACATTCCTTATTCAAATACTTATTTAATCAAAATCAGACATTGAAACAAACAAGTATAGCGTTTTTATGCATTTTATGACCAACCGAAGGAATATCTTATGATAATGTTAACTAAAGTTCTAAACTAAAGAACAATCTATGATTGCCTGTATGCCAATACACTGATGTCTACTAATATTAAATAATAATTATTCATTTCATTACTTGTAATCTTTTATGAATAAATGATTATTATTATTATTTTAAAGACGTCATAAACATTTATAGAATTGAGATATTTTTTATGATTTCAATGTGTTGTGCGCGAGTGTACCATAAGAGGCTGGCCGGGTGCTGTGGCGGTGGAAAAATCGTTAGCCTCGGGTATAACCGCAAGCGAACACGAATGTACTGGAGGGTTAGCAAAGAAAATTATATGTGTGCTCGTTTAATTACATTTATGTATTATTACTGTGATTTACTTTCGTGTCAATGGTGGAGAGAACCACTGTATTACCGTACCGGTTAACTCGTAAAAGGTTGGTACTCACTCTCAATAATCCATCTTCCATCTGTTCTAGGGATTCCCTCCTTAAACTATATATAACTATGCTAATAGACATACCATAATATGATACAATTTTTTAAATATGTTATTCCAAAATAATGTTAATCCTAATACAATGATTGAAATGGAAATAATTATAATAGGGCTTAAGGTGAATTCATTCATCCAGCTTTATTTATTCTGCCTGTGTTTATGGAAATGATAAAAAGCAATATAAATGTAAATGATAAAAAGCAAGTTAAATGTTGCTTACTAATTTTATTCTTAATGTTATATGTATTGTACAAAGATGGACCATATCTGAGACATCGACAAATCCGCAACAGCGGCACAGCTGGTGTTTTTTAGAATTCAAAATAGGTTTGGCAAAGTAAATTTTTAAATATTTCACACAAAAATGAGCAAACTACATTTCAATTTTGATAAAATAAATTTCGTCTTATTTGCTGACGGTACTGAAGTAATAAAGTTGAGTGTGTTCACATAAAAATTTTATGTGATTCTCTATGTACTTAATTCACCAATAAGTTGGTAACATATATGTAAGGCTCGATCTTTTCAGGGGAATATGTGAGTTGAATATATTTTAGGTACGTTTTTAAATAATTTGTCTCACAGTAACTCGCTACATTGTTATTTTCAATGCTGTGACAAAATACTACCTTTTAGTACAGGGGTACTAAGTTTAAAAATTCATCTATAACAATAGCTTTTGCCCGCGGTGTGGCCTGCGTGTACGTCGGTTTTCGCAAGGCTATATCATTTTTAAAGATTCAATCTATGCCTATAGCAACAAACAGATAGATTATTCAATTTATAATAATATTAGTACGGATTCTAAAAATAACGAGTAATTTTACGGTGAGTGGAAAAATCGATTTGGATATCCAACTTATTTATTATATGTATAAATAATAAATAAGTAAATAAAAATAACATCAATACTATTTCAAAATCGGTTGTCCTTTATACCCAGATTTTATGACCGAAAATAACCCCTAAAAGTCTAAGTATACTCAATAATCCTACTTCCTACTAATCCTACTAATATTATAAACGTGAAAGTTTGTGAGGATGTGTGTATGTGTGTATGTGTGTATGTTTGTTGCTCTTTCACGCAAAAACTACTGAACGGATTTGAATGAAACTTTACAGTAATATAGCTTATATATCAGAATAACACATAGGCTACTTTTTACTACGATAATCGAGATAAACGGGCGAAAGCTAGGTTATAATAAAAAATATTAAATCGTGGATGTCAAAATGTATCACTGTTTATCTCCTGTCAAAACTTCACAGGTTGCTAGGCCTAACAAACTTGCATAGTAACCATAATGATATACGCGGGTAGCACCGCGGGGCGCAGCTAGTTATTTATATAGTTAGGACAACACGGTGCTACAAAATTCTAACTATTATATATCACTACATAATTTTTCTTTAATTTTTCTCTTAATTAGTGTACTTAGATAACAACTATTTTAAATCTGACATAATCTTTGGAATTTATAAAGTCATTTGACATTACCACATTTTACGTAGTTTTACAATAGCTTACAATATCATCGAAGTTAAGTCTGCGTATAGTTATAAATCCAGTGTACCTACCATTGCTTACGTAAAGCAATAATTGTAACTGTTTGGTCGATTCTACGCGATTATAATGCGGAGAGAAACCACGAATCATCTCGGCTGTGGGCGGCTGAGACTCTATGTAACGTTAGTACCTACATGACGGTACAGTCGTATAGAAAATACACAATTGTAGATGGAAAAATGTAATTTATTAATTTTTTGGCAGAATTAAACTGTTCAAAAACTATTTGCTTTATTTTAGGTACAGATTGATTAGTTCCTTAGTGTTTAGAAGTATTTAGAATTAAGTCTTAAATATTCTCATGTTTCTATCTATTAAACCAAAAATTCAAGTCAATCGATCTACAACCCTTAATGTCCCATTGATGGGCTCGGGTCTCAGGAGAAGGTTAAGGCCATACGTCCTCACGCTGGCCGAATGCGGGTTGGTTAAATTAAATTAAAAAAATTCCAACAATGGATTAATAATTTCATTTAGGTTCTTAGCAAAGCCCTAAAATTTAGTATAAAACCTCCTTTCTAAAGAGAGGCCTATGTTCAGTAGCGGACTATTAAATAATGTTGATGAAAATGGACGACTTCAAACTATTAACCAGTAACATTAATATAACACAAACTAGCTAACCCGACGGACTTCATTCCGCCCAATTTTGAGGTTATGTTCTGATATGGGAAATAAAAATCCCAAAACTTGATCGCAGCGCCACCTACCCGATCCATTTGTGAACCTAAACCATTCTCGAATCCATTTGCACACATAAAAAATTCAACAAATTCGGTCCAGCCGTTTAGGAGGAGTTCATTGACATACACACACACACACACACACACATAAGAATTGTATGTATAAAGATACCTTCTTATGTAATAGTAATGCCACTTCAGGCTTAAGTTAGTTTTAAAAACATATCCGATTATTAAAAAGCATTTCTCTCTACCAGTACGAAAGTGATACAAAAAACAGTTTACCATATTCAATTTATAGAGAGGCGCGCCCTCCCCGTCTGTCACGTTGGAGGTATGCGCAAGCGCAACTCACGTGACAGTACACAACGAACGTCATCTAATTTCTGCCACTTCCTGCCGCTTGGGTCCTTTTAGTACCCAATAATAACATAATTTAATAGCAGTGAGTATGAAAGATTACCATTTCAAATGACATGCACTAGTGGTTATCTTACTATTACTATAAATTCGAAAGTTTAAGTGGGTGTTTGTTACTCAATTGAGTTAAAATGGCTGAACGAATTTAGATGAAATTAGACATAAAGATAAATGATTTAGATAAGAAAAGTAAGTTCTATATACCGGGGAAATTCATTGCCAAATACCGAGATTACCGCAAACGAAATAAGCATATAGGTACATACGCACCACAAAAGAAAGCATACATATGCTTGCAAATGTTTGAAAAACCAGAATTTGTAGATTTTTAAAGGCAGAAATTAACTAAAATGTCTACAAATTGTTGTTTTATGATTATCGTCGTTTCAACATACCATTTTCAAAAAACATGAGTTATTCTGTATATTAATTTATAGACAGTTTTGGGTATCAATATCATTAGCCTATTGCAGTCCACTGCTAAACATGGGCCTCTCCCATTACACGGCACTCTGATTCATTTTGGGCTTCTAACATCCAGCTCCTGCCAACCATCTTGGACAAGTCGTGACTCCAACTGGCCTGTGGGCGTCCTACACTACTTTTGCCGAGATCTGATCTCCACTCCAGAATTCTTCTACCCAAACAGTCAATTATTATTGTGTCTATGGTAACACCGCGGGACTCAGCCAGTTATTAATAAATATAAATAATTAAATTGCTGTCTGGAAGTACTCATTACTAAAAAAAACCTAACTTTTTTTTATTAAATTACAAGTTCGCGCTACAAGTGTAAATACAATTTGGTTGCGTCAGTCGATCACCCATCGATACAATTTGATAAATGATGGCTTGTCAAACACGAGTCGGTGACCACACAAACTTGTTTGAAAAGTTCTCCGTTCATTCACCACAACTACACGTTACTATGAACAACTATTATTTATTAAGATTATTGTGATATGATAACGCAATTATTTGGATTGCGTTGCATTAAATAATATTAAATATCTAAAGTTTATGAGTCTGTAGAATCAAATGTTTTTTTCTAAATGCGTACGAAAGTATTAGCTCTAATCTCTGGTCCAGCGGGAACAATATTGACTCGATTTTTAATGTATGGTAGCTGATATCATAAAGAGTAACTTAGGTATTTTTTTTTATCTAGCTACGCGATTGTGTTTCTCGTGATTTACCATAATAACCGCGTATAACACCGCGACTGTATGTTATATGTTCTGAAATTCAGATAATTCTCAAGTCAAAAAAGTAAGTTTCGTTTGTTTAGCTCATAGCATATACGGCTGCTAATCAAAAAGTATACAGGTTCCCTTCTAGGGGCGGGTCAAAACTGTTGTTGAATTTTGCGACTTCAGACATAGGAGTGTGTAGGCAATCTAGAAAATACATTTTTTTAAAGGAGGTTTACAAGTCCCGCTAGCCCGACAGGTTGGTATAAGGTTTTTTCAGGTTTGCCTGCTTTTTGCAGTGATATGGTTCTGCGTAGCTAGCTGCCTTAGTAGGCTCTTATGATAACCGAACGTAGATTGAATGCAAATACGGGATGAATAGGGGTTGGTTATATTCTTATTCCTAAGGTCAACTTACAAGACACAAAAGAGAGACTCTAATGACATTGAAAGTGTCAAGATGTTTTATAATGATTTCATGTCTTTTTATGGTTTAGCTACCAAAACATGAAATAAAATACTTAAATAAAAATGAAAACCTAACTCTACTTACAAAATATCTTGGTGTGTATAAGTTATAGATACCACATAGTATTTAGTCTATTGGCTTTTAAAATAAAAATATATATTACGGACATTTTTCGTTTCGTTTTTAAAATAAATGTACACGTATAGAAACTTTGTTACCGTTTCTAATTAAAACAATTCTAACGGGGTCATGCTTACCGTGAGAGTACTATAAAAAGTACATCAGTTGAACATAGAATCATCGGGTAATGAGAAAGACATGTATTTTTGCTACAATACGTCGCCAGTGTCCTTCGGGTCGCGGTTGATTTCACACATATTATGGGGTACGTCGGAATGAACATATACAGGAAGATGCTATAATACGAACATTAAATTGTAAACATTTATTAATTCATCAATAGGAATAAATTAATTAAACAAGTCATTACTTGAAGGTAAAGTATGAGAACTTCTTGTTTTTAAGTTTTTATTGTCATATTTTGAGGAACATTTATTATTTATATTATTAAAGGGATTTCCTTAATTTAATTACTCGTATCAGTACTAAACTAGTACTCGAATTAAAAAAGATCTTATATCTAATGTTAATTGTAATACAAATAAGATATTGTAAAAAAATATAATAATTATTTAGATTTCTGTCAAAAACCCTTCATTGCTTTTAGCACTTTAAAACATGTAATGGCACACTGAAAATAATAGCAAATCCACAATATATTAAATTGAAGCACTTACTCACTTGACTGCTTCGGTGGCAATTGGCTTGAGGTCTCGAGTTTGAGTGTAGAATCTGACCAAATATTTCTTTCATATTTTAGGTGTTTTATATGTATTCATTTAGAATAGAATAAATACAAATGTATAAAGCTATTCGTGAGTGAATCCAACTTTCATAGTAGAAGGCCTGCTTAGTCTGAAGCTAGATGGCGTTATGTGTCAAATATCCTAGAACATTTACTACTGCTAATTATGTTGACCCGAAATACGTAGAACTAAAAACTTTTTAAGAGACTTCAAAGTTTAAATATCACCCTGTATAAACCGTGACAACATTTGGGTGTGGTCGTGATGACCCGTATCGCTGCTGACCTTCAAACGTGAAACATAATTCACCAATATTGTCTGATGTTGTGGTCGATTACATTTCACTGCTCCAAATATGATATGTGTACAATAAATAAGTATATCTAAATTTATGGAAATCTGACATACAACGTCATCTAGTCCCAAACCAAGATAACTAATAACGGCATGGCAACTCCGAAACATTTGTTTCGAAACCTCAAGTACAGTAGTTATGCACATATCATTACGCATATTCCGTCTTCTCCGCTAAGCCGTCAGTCCCAGTAGCCATACAATTTGACAATCGTTATGGATATATGTACCTTAAAATTTGAAGCTGACCTCAACCTCTCTCTCTCAAATTAAGAGCTAAGTCCTTATTGGTAGAGCAATCACCAGTCCTCTGTTTCCTGTTATATATTTTTTGACCTTTACCTATTTTGGGGAAAAGACTTTGAAATCCATTACAAGTTTTGAAATAGATAAATTAATAAATTAATATTTCGGACATCTTACACACAACGCCATCTAGTCCCAAACTAAGCAGATCTTGTATTATGGATACTAAACACCTGATATAAATACATAAACATATTTTTTTTGTAAATACATACATATTGTACATAGAAAAACACCTAGACTCCAAAATAAATATTTATCCCGGGAATCGAACCCGAGACCTCTTGATCAGCAGCCGCATACGCTAACCACTAGACCAACAAGGCAGTCAAATTTCAGTCTTTTAATCAACGCACAATCACAAAGTGTATTTTCAAACAATCGTAAAACTATTTAAAATAGTTTGGTTTTACTATCATAGTTAGGTTTATTTAGGCTATACTATAAATATATTATTATGTCATGGACAGAAACATTTAAAACTCCTAGTATACCTACTTAAGTTTTATAAGTTTAGAACTTTAATTATGATCTCACTTTAAACTTCACTTATTATTACAATTTTATTTTAATGCAACAAAAAATCTAGTCTCCAAAATATGGTCCGGCTTCAAGTGAACCCGAGACAGACCGAGTTCGGCCGAAGGCGCGTCACGGGTGGGCGCGTACGCTAATTGCGCGGGCGCCGCGACCCGTGACGACAGTTACTCGACGGGAGCGCCCGTGTGATAACCTCTACGATGCGTATTGGTATCAAGCAAAGAATATCCCGTTCTTACACAGCAGAATTATATTAACATTCACATTGTAAAAGCTCTTTTCAAGGTTTAAAAAGTCAACCGTTCAAAAACAATGTACCCACATCTTTTGACCATTAACTAGAAGTCTAACTTCATTTTATTTTGTTATTATAACGAGAAACTTAATATAGCATTACCATTTGCTCAAGTTTTTTGAATCTTTCTCCTTTTATTAAAGTAATAACAGTTCGAAAGACCATAGAGAACGAAATCAAAATCAATCAACTTTTCAGTCGCAAATAGCTATTCTAGATTAACACGTGACCACATCGAGTTACATAAACAGACAGCCATTAGTGATACAAGTTAGAGACACGTGATTCTACGCATGGCTTTATATACTAACATTCTAATTATAGTAAACTTGGACTGCATGTTTACTATGAATCCACTCACTACACATAGTTTCTTAATTCCATAATACTACGTAAGGAAATGTAATGGAAAACATGCTATAAGTTGCAATAAAAAGTCACAAAATCTTGGTAAGCTACATCTTAAGTTTATTAGAGGCCTCTATTAGCTATGGGAGTAATTATTAATATAAAGGTAGTCTTCTGAAAGCTTTGCTACTGAATGACAGAAGACAAAACAGTTGTATGGCCTTTAGCTACGTTTTTACTATGAAACAAAAATCATTTTTATCATAAGAAGTTTTGTTTGCTATAGACAATTTACAAATTATCAAATCTCAATCATATATTGATAATCGAAGTACTACACAGAACATGGCTATTTTCTCGAGATATATTTAATAGCTGAAGGATCACTAAAGTGATTCCGTCAGCCGTGGAGACAAGGTTGATTTCTCAGTGGAACAGTTTTTCTCGCTATTTCTTCTGACGCTGTTCATATCACAGAGATGTAGCTGTTCTCACACCTCTCATCCTAATCGTGCGTGTTCTGGTTAATTACATAAAATGTAGCAAATACTGCGTAAAACAAATTACAGGAAAATAGTAATTAATTAATAACATGCAATCTAATTAAAGCAACATTGTAACATGGAGCCTGTCATTCGTTTCTGCAATAATTTATTGCAATCATTGTCTTTGTACTTATTTATTTACACGAAATAACGCGTGTAATAGTGTTTCATTCACATAAAGCTGATTCTTAAAAGACTATATTTTAGTGTATTATGAACGAAATTATCGAGACGAATGAACCATAAATTATAGGAACCGCCTTGTTTTTTATTAAACTCTTAATTAGCAGTCGCACACTCTATCCAACGAGGCAGTTAATGTGTTTTAACTTTAACATTATTATGAGTACTTAATGTAATGTAACCTCAAATAATAATTAGCAACCTTATTTGGGTCCACACAATATGTAACAAAGCATAGTATTTTGGATTGTTCTAAAATCTCTGGCTACCCATCTAATATAATCTTTCCTTAGGAATGCAATCATTTTCAGTTAAACCAAAAGAAAAGCGATAATTCCTGAGTTAATTAACATACTTTTGTATGTTTCTTTATAACCGACTTTATAAGCCCGTTTTTACTTCTTTTCATATATATATATATATATATTGATGTAATATATTAATGTAGGCATAATTAAAAGCTTTTACAAAAATCATTTACCAACTAAAGTATGATCACTACTTTGTCCCTTTTCCTGAAAAACATTCATTTGAAATACTATGTCGCATGAGTTCCTCCCAATGCATGCCACGGTCCAGGGCGCGTCTAATGTCGCTTTAATTTCCGACCACATGCATCACTTACCGTATTGAATGATCATTGCTACTTATAATAAAGTAACAAGGTTGCTTACATATGTGAAAAGTTTTTTTTTAACGTCAACACTAAGGAACACAATAAATGTGATGAAATTGTTTCTTGACATGCACATAATCCATTTCTACATAATATTTTATAAAGTTAGTTAACACCATACAATTCTGTATTTAAATAGATTTTCTGAATGTTGTTTTTTGCATTGATATGTTTAGAGTTACAATTGCATAGATTTGTAATAAATAATCAAGAATTAAAAGTACTTCAAGTTACTATACAAGGTAGGTCCCCAGCAAAGACAGCAAAACCAAACCAGCTCAACAATCTGAATAATTTTCTCAAAGAAAGCGCGTTCCCAGATGAACTTGATAAACAATCCGTCTTTTTATACAAACTCTGGTCAAAGGATTGGTAGTTTCGTAAGAAAAGTTTAATTTTTAAACTAATTGAAAAAAAAAATCCCTTGGACAAATAGACCAGAACAATGGTCGAAAGCCATGATTTCTCTGATTGTCTTTGCTGGAGACACCTTTTTAATAATAGAAAACAGCTAAAACACTGAAATCTCATCAGTAAAAAAAATTGCAATATCAATAAACCTACTAGACTCCCAAAGTTTCCACTCTATAGAAAATGTGTTTAAAAGATTAAGGAGATATATTTAATGAAACCTAAGTTTTCTTACGTCACCCATTAATTAGACATTAAACGTCTAATCTGGCGATACAAAATGGCGACTTAACGCTTCGCCACCTCCCGCGGGCCATTCGGATACATATCCAAATAACAAAGAGGTGTAACGAGGCCGGACGGCAGCAGTTAACCGGCAAAATTTAAATTTCTATCAGAATAGCCACGGAGAGGAACGAGCAATATCCGTTCCATTTTCGCAACACTACACATCCGAAATGGCTGGCGTTTGTAACTTTTTGAATGAGGCTTGAGGATACACGGTTCGAAAATTAATCATCCGATCGTTTGAGCTTTTTACAAAAGAGTGTCACGTTGAAAATAAATAAAGAATTCTCTTGTATTAGTTACATAGTTTAATTATCGAATTTAAATGCTATGTCTATATTCTGGAAATCGTTGAAAATAATTTTGCTGTTTACGAAACGAAGACAGATGAGAATCGTAATGATGCTTTTGATGTTCTTGTGATCGATTATGGTTTTTTTATTGCGATTTTTAGTAAAGTAATACATTTTGTTAGAATTTACAGTTTCATTGGAATTTGATAGAATTGTAGAGCGTGAAAATCGCTAAAAAAATTGATTAAGATGGTTTTTTGATGGAGATTAGTTTCTCCTAACTAGTCATGCCTTGTGGGTTAAAATCTCCTGTATAAGAGAGGCTTATGTCCAGCAGTGGACTGTTAAAGGCTATTAATGATGATAGAACTCTGTCATTCACACACATTTATTTTAGAACACTAATAACATAACTAATATAGTTATACGTATCATGATACTATATTTATTCAATTCTACTTGTATTAAATATTATTACATTTAATTGTAAGTATATAAACAGTGACAAAAGAAGTAACTCAAATAAATATTGTTGATATTATCTCATTAAAAAAAAACTACCTACAACATCCTGTTCAACCACAAAATTTAACTTCAAATGTTCTAATTAACATATTTTTTGCATTAACATATTTCTTTTATTTGCAGGTAAGCTGACATCTTTTGCTAAGGACAATGAGTTCTTCATTGGAGTAAGATATTTAATTCGTAATTTATATGTAATATAACAAATTTTCATGTGATCACTGCTAAAACCTATTATACCATCTAAATACATAGTATACACGCAAATAATAGTTGTACTGCAATCCATATTTTTAATAAACTTTAACTATTAATTTCTATATAAGAGTCTTCGAATATAATTTCAATACGACATCTATAAAACGTGCCTATGACAATTTCAACTACAAACTTGAAACAATTGAACAAAATCTTGAGCGGAGCTGTTATTGATGAGTATTTTTTAAAAGCCTTACATTTTAAACATCATCATCATCATGATTAAATAATTTATTTTAATTATTCTAATTACTTGTAATGTATTTGTGAATGTTAAAGTCAGTAGAGTTACAAAAGCTTGGAAACAGTACAAATGACCTCGAACTGTGCGGCATAAAATGTGCGAAATATATGCGGGCCACGAAAAATCCATCCCGCTAAAGCATCGTTTATATTGTTGTGACCATTGTCCGCGGCTTGACTCGAGTGATTGGCGATTTTCTTTAAAGCTCGTTCTTTATACAGATTATTTCTTAGTGGGTACTTACAAATTAAAAGCATCAGATTTTAAAATTTCAAGTTTGTTGTAGTTTCTGTTAAGGGTTTTTCAGTCAGTCAGAGCAAGTTATTTTGTATAAATAGATAATTTATTTGAGTAAAAAATACTGATAAAATTAGGATGCTTATTCAAAAGCAAAACAAATTGTTATTTTTTTTATAAATTACAATAATATTTACTGTTCAAGTATTTAAACAATCAAACATATATGATACGGATATATATTGTGGCTTTTTTTAAAATTCACTAGCTTTTGCCCGCCACTCCGCCCGCGTGTATGTTATCGCGGTAAATAAAAGTCTATGTGTTATTCTGATATGTAAGCTATATTATTGTGAAGTTTCATTAAAATCCATTCAGTAGTTTTTGCGTGAAAGAGCAACATACTTACATACTCACCAACTTTCGCGTTTATAATATTAGTAGGACGTTCTAATGCGGGAGTAGTTTTTAAAAATAAAGAAATGCAAAATATGCATTTCAAAAACTCAAAAACTGAATTATAATTACGTAACATGACTTTTACACATATGTTGTATGTTTAAAGTTTAAACTTACTATACGCTTTTGCAGCAAATAACATAAAAGGACGGGTATTAATTCGTATTATTTAAGAAAAAAATGCGAGGTAGTAGGGCAACAGGTGCACACACCCTAACACCGCTCACCACAAGATGGCAGATAGCAGTCTCCAATGGCGTACACAATTAATACAGTACTTATCTCCGTAATTAACGATTGCAGAACGACCTAGAATCTTTAATGAGGCTGTGGTAAGATCCGTCCGGAGCAGCCTCTCTGTTTTCTTGCATCAGTAACGCCTCTACGCATCGTTTGGTCGGTGTTCGATAACAACACTTCGGGGGCGGTTTTTCATTCTTACTTATTCCTATATATTAATGAGTGTTATTGTTTATTTATTGTATAGACAATAATTTGAAAATGAATTGTAAAATTAAAATAAAAACTGCATCTACAGTGAAGATAGTGACCACTCTTGGATTTTAGAGTCTAGTAATTGTAGCAGGCTTACAAAAAAACTATCTTATTGTTTTTATAAGTCCGAATCTCTATAATGTTGTTGGCTATCTTTATCATAATAAGTGTTTAAGCAATTAACGCAGCGAATACACACAAAAAACATTAATATTGTAATGAAAGCATTGATATTTTTTTAAATAGTTTAACATATTCAAGCTTATTACACAACCAAATAGGGTATTTTCTTCTGTTTTTCTCCATATTAACTATGTGCTTGAAAAGGCCTGCTTGGAGTAAAAGCTTTATGATTTAGTTTTTTCATAAATGAGAATGTTATGATCATATTATGCTCTGTGGTGTGCCTTGGCAGAGGCCTATATTAAGCGGTGAACTTCAACGGGCTGATGATAATGATGATGATTTATTTTTATATCGTTGTGTTATCCAAGTGCAGTATCACAAACATAATAATATGTATGGGTGTTTTCTTTGTATAATATGTGTGTATTTATATCAGTTTATGTATTTATATCAGTTGTCTATTACCCATAATACAAGCTCTGCTTAGTTTGGGACTAGATGGCGTTGTGTAACATGTCTGAAATATTTATTACTTATTTATTATAAATTAATATTTAGCTCAAAAACTTTAAATAACTGTTTTAAAAATTATTAATATCAAACATTTGTAAGAAACGACAGTATATTTATAACGTTAATGATATTATCGGCTCCAGACACCATTAAAAGAAATAATTGTGTTATTTAAACAAGAATAAAAATTGTATCTAATTTAATGGCTGATAATTATCTTTCATATTAACATAGAGGTTAAAATAAGTTAATATAAGAGTGATTATAAGCTGTTGTGAGGTAAAACTGGAAAAAATTATAATAACTAGATATCTAGAGCTGCCGAGTTTTTCATGCTTAATGCCCTTCAGCGCAGACATAATTGTGTCGTCTAACGTCATGCGATAATATTAATTAATAAGTGTTTTTTTATTAATATTCGTCACTATAAATCAAAGTCCAACTTAAGTACAAGTATATAATTTACGTTTTTTCCACCTAGACTAGCCCTTATTTCTAATAAAAAATATAAAAAATTGGACATCTTACACACAACATCATCTAGTCCCAAACTAAGTAGAGCTTGTATTATGGGAACTAAACAACTGATATAAATACATAAACATACTTTTTTTTGGTTAATACATACTTATAAAACACCCAGACTCCGAAACAAATACTTGTGGATCACGCAAATATATAGACCGACCCGGGAAGCGAACCCGAGACCTCTTAATCAGCAGCCGCATACGCTAACCACTAGACCAACAAGGCAGTCTTAGCTTTTGAAGGTGGTTTTGCCCTAGTGCATGTTGATTATCGCGGTATCTTTCCTCAAAAATCAAAGTATCTCCATTCTAAATTTCATTACAATCGATACAGCGATTTAGATGTGAACGCGTAGCAGACAAACAGACTAAAAGATAGATAGTTACTTTGGAATTTATGATATTAAAATTGTATGATTATTTACTGTCGGTTTTTAGTACAAAAGTTACTTGTTAGTGATTGTTTTTAGCGATTACTCACATTCACAACAAAATTGATTGTAATTTTTTTCACTGTTAAGTTTACTTAATTGGTGCTTGTTGTAACTCGTCTACGCTTACGACTCGTAGCGTACGTAGCCTTACTCTCAAAAGTCGATCCATTATAATCCATCTTTTCTTTTACTACAGGGCGTTATTAAAACTTAAGTTGTAATATAATTATTATCATAACTAGTTTATTAAATATAAATAAATCGGCTGTATTTTTTACCGAATAAGAAATCATATGAAGACAGAATATTTTCTAGAATATCTAATTATTCTAAGTAATGATTCATTGAGTTAATTGGTTTGTGAGGCAGCTCCTATTTTAAGTCCGTCTATGCCCTAATCTCAATACATACTCGTAGTTTGTATAATTATAAATAGACACAGAATAAACGATCAAAGTCATCACAACATTATTTTGTATTTAATGTATAATATTTAGATAAGTTAATTTTTCAACGATCTGGTTGACAAAGTTGATTGAAAAATAAACGGCCATGTTTGAAATACGTCAAATTATAATAAATTAAAGTTTGATTTTCTTGGCAAGTAAACGGTTTATTCATATGCCAACGGACTGTGACCCTCGCATGCCATTCACCAAGTTCCATATGACACGCAATAATCGCATGTCGCAAGAAGTTTCGACACACACAGTTTTTCCTTTTTTCGTGGGAAAATCTTTTCACCTCTTTGCCGACACAATGAACTTAATGTGTAGAAAACGTCAAGGTTATAACTGCGACCGTTATAGATTTTATTCCAAGGGATTAAGGGCTTATTTTGTTTGGTTTCATGTTTTTCATTATGAGTTCAGTAATTTTGTGATAATAAAGCGAAAACGTCGGTTTAATATGACAGTTACAACTGGTTTCGTAATAAAGGATTTAGTACTAGCTACAAATCTGAAAAATGAAATGATGAATTTATATTTCTAATTTTTAAATGAGTTTTGTAGTTTATTGTGAACAATACAGAATAAACTGAAAAGGCCCAATTACAAATACAATAAAAAATAATTTAAATAAAATAAATTATTCGTGGAATATAATTAACATAGTTTTAAAAAAAATATCCAATAAATCGGCCAGTTACAAAAGGTATGTATCAGCTGATGCTCAAGTGGTCGTATCAAACGGAAGTCGCGTCACGTGTGCGTACCGGCTCAATTTATATGCACGGCGTGTGTGTGCGCACCTTTATAATACGCGTACGTAGAATTCAGTTTACGAATTACAAAGAAGGATTTATGGAAAAAAAATAGGAATTTTGTAACGGCACTTTTGTTCTTTTTATGAAATTTAATGTAATGGGAACCAAAAGTTCCAACGAAATTAAACCTTATTGAGCGGTGTTTTGGTTTATTACATAATTTATTGTTAAATATTTTGTCAATTTGATAGACTTTATCACTTTTGATAATTTTTTTAATTTCACGGTCCTTTTACATTGTCTTTTAAACAGTGCTTTTACTTTATTTGTTTTGCTTTGACAACCGTTTGCCTCGATTATGTAAGTTATCTGTTATCCCCTGTTGTAATAAATTTATTATTAAAATGTTACTTACTACTACAAAATTAACTTTTTTGACAATCTATATTTTTCAAATCCAAAAGCAAATGTCCAAGTAACTAACAATGAATCAAATTAATTAAAAAAAAAGATGAATCACCCACCTTTATAAAAATAATTAGAAATATAACCCTAATTAATGAAGGCTGAGAGCTCAATTCTAGTGATGCACAGTATAAATATTGTCTGTTGTAATATTGGAAATTGGTGCAAGGTCTAACATGCGGACATATTTCGGGAGTAAGCCGCACCTCAAGGATAGCCGCGCAACAGTGGCGCAACTAGTGGCGCAAACATATTAATTGCCACACTGTAAACACGCTACAGGCTGATGTTTTATCAGACTAACACAAAATTAATTAATTAAGGGTGATAAAAATAAACACGTTTCGAATGCATTTAGAATTGATTAGAGATTTAAAATTACATACGTGTGTCAATGTTAAATGACTCACATAATAAAAAGTCGAATAGATATACAAGTGAGTTTAATTTACGAACGTATTAATTGTTTTATCTTAGTCACTTTAATCTACATTTACTAATCATCTACTATTTTCCTTGGATTTCAAATCAAATATATAAGTTTGAGAAATTGAAACACAAAATGAGGTTAGTAATGAAAATAAAGTCATCTTTAACAAAATTGTAAGCCTGTTGACTTTGTCTACGTTTCGTCTTAACCACTTCTGAATAGATGTTAAAAGAAAGCTGATTTAAATATAAAATGTTAACGGTTATACCTGTAACGAATTAATTTAGCTTAAAGCTTAAGCTATTTATTATAAATAACAGTAAATTTTAAATTAAAAACGCAATTTTAGCGATATTTTCACTGTAATATACATAAATTTACCAAACAGCCTGTGTATATGAACAGTTAATGTTAGACCGTGCGAAAATCTGATAAAAACGTTTGTATGTACGTATAAAGAATATTTTTTCCAGAACAATAGCCGTTAGAACGACCATATGTACCGACCGTTTTTATTCTTAATTACAGCCAGTAATTTACCTTTCTAAACTTGAGGTCAAATCCGTAATCCGATTAGTTAAGTTTTTAATTTTTATATTTTTTTTTTCGAAATTGTATTTGGAAACAACCTGTAGAACCGCAGACGTGGTTGATTAATGTGTATTTTTAACATGCAGTTTAAATTAAACATTTTGCTGAATAAAGCATTTTTCAAAACAATTTAATGATTTGCAGTTCTATCAAAGTTACACAACTTTCTGCTGAGACATTTGAATTTGGAAATATATGAATGGATATTGTATGCTGAGACTTTAGTACCAAGCTTAGCACAAAGCTTTAGAGAGCAGATTCATCATATCCACAGATCATAGAAACACTGATCTGTGATCATATCAATGGTCGGGCAGCGTAGACAAACAGAATGTCATTACTTTCAAAACTACTTTCAACGTTTTAAAATGAATGTTTTATGAAAGCAGAATTCGGAGTAGAAAGCCAAATAACCAAAATAATCTTATAAAATATAAAAGTAGTCGTAGCTTCAGTAATTGACACTTTCACACAAACAGAGTTCTTATTAGACTTTGAACTAGGTGTCAGTGAAACTTGTTTAATTAAATCACCGTCTTACAGTGAAGCTAAGGGCCACAGCACACTTGCCACTTTTAGTATCGGCGATCGGCAACTAGTCGCTTTTAGAAGCTAAATACGACCGAACACTATACACCGCACACTTAAAAACACCAAACGCGGAGATTGAGTCGCTTTTCAGAAGCGCGACACAGCAGCTGAACGCTACTCTCCGCACACATTCGGATGCCGGTAGCATCGATTTAGCATCTGAGCAGTAGCTCAAACGCGCGTTTCCGATACCGCGATCGAACGTAAGAAGTCGCTAAAACGCGATGCAGCATCGATGCAGTCGCAAAATCGCCGATCACCGATGCTAAAAGTAGCTAGTGTGCTGTGGCCCTAAGACGTTGAGAGGGGGAATCTGTGAAACTTACTTTGGTGGAATTATTCTCTCAAGAAGTTCTTGAATACGTCCGATTATACGAAATGTTTGTTTTCACCTGTGTTGTAGGGCCTGTCAGATATATTTAATCAACCATCTCATAAATCATGCCTGTTTCTTTATCGCTGAGTGTTCAATCCTCACATAGGACAACAGTTTGTGTGATTTACAAATTGTTATTCTGAGTCTGATTGCAGCCTCATACGCTAACCACTAGACCAATGAGGCAGTCAATTATCACTTATGTTATTGTAATAACGAGAGTTACGGCTTTAAAAAAAATGCTGAACTTTTCAAAATAGGTAAATAGCGTGGTAAATCGTAATATACACAGATTAATATTTATTCAGGTATATAGAATATTTCAGTGACCTCTTACGATAATTTGAGCAGTGAATTCATTTAATAATTGACTTGTTAGGGATCGGATTTATAGTACTACTCAAGATGATCTCTTTGACTAAATATTTGCAGATATCCTTTCGTATTTTATAGTAAAACACCAACATTACACTACGCGTATTATCTTATAACAATTTTTATAACCGTGAGAATCCAGGCGAGTCAACGACCTATCCAGCGCCCGCCAAACCTAACATTACCAAATTAACTTATCTAAACATAATTTTAACGTTTTGTTTCACAATTTATCAAGCCGAATCTCAATTAAGGCTAGCTCACACATATATAAATCGCCAGCACATGACAATGAAATGAGAATACAAGACATTTTCGCACGCCCATTGCAACGCATTGCGCAAAAAATGCATATTGCGCTAGAAGGGCGAAGTATTGTGCACCTAGCCTTATGAGAAGTGCTTTGTTAAAATATGTTATATTTGTTTGAATTTGTTTTTACCAGTTAGTTCATACCCTAATAACCTTTGGCCGAGTTGAACAATTGCGAACGGATAAATTAGTATTTGAACATAAGAAGTTTTTTTTTAAACTGTGTGTCACACATATATATTATATAAGTACGTATATTATATGGTGATCGGTTATAAAAGAAGTCATAAATGAGTACAATATCAATGGAATTTGTGTTCCATTGAATATGTTAAAATGGAGCAATTCCTAAGGACTTACGTAAATTTTAATGAATAAAATATTTGAATGTGAATAAAATATTTTATTCAAATCATATTACGTTTATTTAAAAGCTGTACAATTTTTCCATGAACATTTAAAGGAAAAATAAAAAGAACGTTTGCTGGCTTTCTGTACTCAGGGCCTAGATGTGGCAACTTTGAATGTGTCACTGAGCGCATATACATACGTTTACATATCGACGTTAAAATGTATTATATACATTTAAATAAATTTTGCGTTCAGATTACAAAGACGCCATCCATTGATGCATATAATTTTAACAAAAAGGAACCAACTTCTAAGAAAAACTATTCCGAGTACCCAAATCGCGACAATTTGCCTATGATATTTGAGGAGTTCCCTCGATTTCCTTGGGATCCCATCATCAGATCCCGATATGGTGACGATGGGACCACCTGTAAGCTACGCCCATTCCAATGCAAAAAAAATATTGAAATCGATTCATAAACGACGAAATTATTGCTGAACATACATAAATAAAAAAAAAGAATCCGACGAATTGAGAACCTCCTCCTTTTTTTTAAGTCGGTTAAAAATCATTCTCTTTTCAAAAAAACTTGTTTTCTATATTGAAGCATGCCAAAGTAACTCTAATCTGCCTGGTGGAAAGCATGAGTAGAATCCAAGAGCTGTGGTCACCATCCTTATTGTGAATGCAGAAAAATGCAATATGATAAGCCGCAATATGGCGGCCTTTTGAGATTCTTCTGCATCATTGGGCTTTTGTCTCGCACTCACCGATGAAACAGAAAAGAACTTGTGGGTGCTTGTATGTTTCGCCGAGCATTCACTGTTTAAGCCCTCGTCGTACATGAGATCTTCAAAATGTATTACTATGTCACCTCTATGAACATAATGCTCGTCCCGTGACGAGTCTTACAGCGCAACGCACCGAGTCTCCGTAATTGAGCCCAAACTTTCACTGGGTCCCACTGCACAATTGTCCACCTCGATTATTTGGTCTGTTGAACCTTGATTCTATAAGTTACAAAAGATGTTATGTTACAAAGATACTACATATACACACATGCTGACATGCGTACTTAGTACATCTCTTTTGTTTCGTAGTGGCACTACTCATTGACTTTTTTTTAAACTAAGCTAAAGTCTTGTCTTAAAGAAATAAGATGTCTTATAATAGGTCCTTTCGAACTTCTCCTAATGTAAGATAACCGTTTAATGTCTGATGCTAAAACTCATTAAATAATCCAATCATCTCAGACATCCTTTCAAACTTTTCATTTTATTACTCGTATAGAAAATTCAAATTTAAGTTTTACTACTACCAATAGCTCTTCCGGCGGTTGAGTTACTTTCAGGATTTACCGTTTAGTGACTAAAATAGCTACACATATTTTATTTGACTAAAATTTTCGTTACCCTACGCGAAACAGGTAGCACTTTAGAGCTTTAAAAAACTGTCCTTCATAGTAAGAAGAACCTATTTCGAGAATTCTTAAAGTCACAGTCTATTAGTACTATTGAAATCAGATGATTTGCTTCTCTGTTAATTTCCTTTCAGATAGTCTATACTGACATTGTTTCAGTACGCATTGAAATTACGAGTAAATTTAGGTCGTAATATTCACATGAGTATGTAAAATACGTAAATTAATTATTAATGAGATGTCGGTGGTCGATTAAATTAATACTGTTTACAAATCGGGTACGTTGAGCAATGGATCAAGCGCGACCCGACACCGTGATCTTACTTTACATTTTACTAGCACGTCACTCTCTCTTGACAACGGATTACACATTTTAAGCTGTGGCAATACTGAAAATATATTAGAAGAATATTATTTTTTTAAACTTTAGCTTTCTGTTATAATAGGTGTAGTAAATATAAATTAATTTACAGTACATGGCTTTTGTTATCTGTAGTTGTTTAAGTCCAATTGAGTTCCTGAATGACGTAGAGGATTTCGTACTAAAAAACTTAAATCAATATTAATTGACTCAATTTCAGCCTTTAATTCTAGGCAATAATAATTATTTTCTTTACTATACCCATTATAATAATATACTGCCTTGTTGGTCTAGTGTTTAGCGTATGCGGCTGCTGATCAAGAGGTCTCGGCTTCGATTCTTGGGTCGAACCAAATGTGTATATGATCTGCAAATATTTGATTTGGAGTTTGAGTGTTTTCTATGTATAATATGTATGTATTTACTAAAAAAGTATGTTTATGTATTTATATCAGTTTTCTAATACCCATAGTACAAGTTCTGCTTAGTTTGGGACTAGATATTGTGTGAGAAGTCCGAAAAAAATACATAAATAATAAACTGCGAAACATAACATCACGGCAATAGGCTCGCCGACTATTACATATGACCATGTATTTCAAATGTCTCTACTTACCCCAACAAGCGTGTTTATATGTATGTACGTAAAAAGAAATATGTATAAAACATGTTTTTGACGTCATAACACAATATTATACATTTAGTATGACGATAGTATTCTGGTTTTATCAATAAACAGATTATGAGTACACGTCATTTTATTTATCAAATAAAGTGTAGTAGTTTAGTGTACTTATTTATTGCGTCTTCGTCATTTGCTAATGTCTACTAGGTACTAATATTTAATTTACTTGTATAATTTATGTATATTTAAGACGTAGGGGTGACGAATTCAACACAAAATAATTAGGTACCTAAGCAGGTACCTAATAATATTATTAGCATGGCCACCGAGTACATTTTTAGACACACAAGATTCTGGTGTAATAATATATTTCGTATTTTTATATTACATAAATTTAAAAAAATATATTTAAATAATAAAAATAGTTAAATGAGAAAGTACTTTTATATTTTAATTACTTTTGTCAGTCTCATGCGACGACAAAATTACTTTGAAAGCTATTTTTTATTACTATGCATTTAGGAGTGCAAAATTTCCTTAGTTGAAAATAAGTATTATAGCGCGAATAGTTCTTCCGGCGGATGAGTTACTTTCGGAATTTATCGCAAATCGACTAAAATAGATACCTACACATATTTATTTTATTTGAGTGAAATTTTTGTTTTGGTTTATACACGGCCAACAAAATACCTACTCAGTACTAATGAAGTAGTAGTACCTACGTAGGTAGTACAGTACTATTTACGTACGTCCTATAATTTAATTAAATACTAGCTGTGTTCCGCGGTGTTACTCGCGGCTATTGTTGTATCGCGAGTAACGCCGCGAAATGAAGATATTCTAAAAAACTGTCTAAGTTACTCTTTATATCATCAACCATCTGACAGTGAAAGTCCCGTCATCATCTTCATCAGTTTTAATAAAAAAAAAATACTTTTATACTACACCTGATCGGAACAGTAGTCATTATTCCCTGAAAATGACAAGAGAAAGTTAGTCTTTTCCTTGACCTAAATAAGCGGGAGGAAAAAATGTATGAAAATCCATTTCTAACGTGTTTTAGCGGGAGAGAAAGTTGTATGAATTTTCATTTCTCATGTGTTATCTTATCTATGGCGCGCGCCTGTCAAGGAGTTTTCATATAATTTAAATATGAAATCTTCGTGCCACTGACATCCTTTTGTGAAGAATAAAAAAAAAACAAAAGAAGCGCGAAATATTTATAAATATTATGTCAAATTCTAAGCTAAATTGTGTTTTACATGGTGTCTTACGTTTTGATTTTATTTTATAAATACTTTAAATGTTCCTCACAGGTGTAGTATAAAGCACTGTGTAGCACTCGGGTGAAAGTCCCATTCCTACCTCGGGAGTATTGTGGCCCTAGGCTGCGCCTTCGGGCCACAAACTGCTCCCTCACTAGGAATCGGTTCCTTTCCTCCCTCGGTGAACAATGTACTATTTTGATGTTAGTTCTGTATACACTTTGACATGCATTAAGCTAAAAAATGATTATTTGATATAACATGCAATTACTCAAGTTATATATATATGTATATATCTATATATATATGTGTACGTATTACTAGAGAAATGGAAATTTCCGTTTGTCAAGTACTGTTGAATGTTCATGAAACGAAAAACATTGCCAGTGCATAAATTAGTTATTTACAATTAATTAAAATATAAAAGTAAAATTTTCCTGCCGGAATAGCAGTATTTAGAATCGTAATTTATACATTTAAAAACTATTTGTCGGTGGGGTTATTAGCATAGGACAAACTCTTCCTACTAAGCTTACAAACATACCACCGCGTGTAATTATCTTAAGTTATTATTCATCATCATCATTATCATCAGCCTATCGCAGTCCAATGTTGGACATAGGCTTCTCCAATTGCACGCCACTTAGTTCGATCCTCGGCTACTCGCATCCAGCTCCTGCCAGGCGTCTTGCGCAAATCATTAGAATCGTAATTTATACATTTAAAAACTATTTGTCGGTGGGGTTATTAGCATAGGACAAACTCTTCCTACTAAGCTTACAAACATACCACCGCGTGTAATTATCTTAAGTTATTATTCATCATCATCATTATCATCAGCCTATCGCAGTCCAATGTTGGACATAGGCTTCTCCAATTGCACGCCACTTAGTTCGATCCTCGGCTACTCGCATCCAGCTCCTGCCAGGCGTCTTGCGCAAATCATCACTCCACCTGGCCTGTGGACGTCCTACACTACGTTTGCCGAGACGCGGTCTCCACTCAAGAACACGTTTACCCCAACGGTTGTCGGTCCTGCGGCTAATATGGCCAGCTCATTGCCACTTCAGCTTGCTAAGTTATTATTATTGTTATAAATTAAAAATTGTTTGACGTTAATAATAATATTCTAAGAGAGCTACTATTTACCAATACGTATTTCTATTGCTTCACAATATTTCTTAGATTACTACTACACTGTATATGTCGTAAAATTTCCACATAAATTGTAATTTCAAATACATTTACATCAACTCAATACAGCCTAGCACATTTATGCATACAAATCTACCAACTTTCAATACTAAACACCAGTACGTTTAACCATCTATTTCACTTATTTGAACACATACTAATAAATGGATTTTCTTATTATTTCAAAATATATTACATCTATTATATATATATTCAAAATATATTAATTAATACATCTACATGAGTTACGATAATAATACAAAAATTGAAGACCCGTACTCCGGTGACCGAAATCCTTAGCTAAATAATTACGTAGATTAACCTGATGCAGAAAGAATCTTCATTACACCCACCCCCATGAAACCTCTTCCAACAGGCATAGGTACCCAATAACATATAGAAAAATAATACTCTTTATATGAACAGCAGAACATACCCTACCCTAAGTTACTCCGATTTTATACAAAAATGTATTAATGAATTTACGATACAACTGCAATACTATTTTGCTGAGATAGCCAGGTTTCCAATCAATTGAAACTGTCTATGTCGCTCAATCCTTACTAATATTATAAAGCGAAAGTGAGTATGTATGTTTGTTGCTCTTTCACGCAAAAACCACTGAATGAATTATGATGAAAATTCACAATAATATAGCTTACATATCGAAATAACACATAGGCTACTATTTACCGCCATGACGGACCTACACGCGGGCATACAAACTAGTATAGTATAAAGTGAAATTTTTGTATATCCAAAATAAATAGTATCTCTTACTCTTTGTGAAAGGGGTAACAGAAATACTTTGATACAGTAATTTCGTATGGAAATACACTCGGTTCCAAAAATTACGGGTCAGTCACAAAAATTGAAATACCTCCAGAACTGTAAAAGCTAGATCAATGAAATAAAAAACAGAATAAAGACTTTTTAGTTGCGCTTCTAATAGCATATTATTTAAACTGGTTGATGAAAAAAACTTCATTAGAAAAACAAAATTTAAAAAAATGACTATTTTTAAAAACAAAATTTTTGTTTCATGTCATTATGGATGCTTTCCATTTCTATTCTGTCACAAAAAAAATTATCGTGAACGTCTTCCACGTGCATAATTATTATTCTGTGAGGTGAAGCATGGCAGTCACGCTAGAGGAATGTACCAGAATCCTAACTTTTTTGGAACTTGGGCGGAGCCAGCGTGAAACAGCCAGAAACATTGGTGTATCTTTGTCGACTGTTCAGCGGGTAGTCCAGCGGTACCAAGAGACCGGATCACACCTTAGAAGACCAGGAAATGGCAGACCAAGATGCACAACGGCCAGGGAAGACAGACAACTGGTGGCTACAATGCTCCGAAATCGTTTTCAAACTGCTGTTGGTCTAAAAACTCACTTTATTCGCTTTGGAGGTGGCAATTTAAGCGCTCAAACAGTAAGAAGACGTCTTGCTGAAGCAAATTTGAAACCATTGAGGCCCGCAAATGGCCCCAAACTGGAACGGGGACATCGAATTGCAAGACAGAGATACGTGCGCGAACACCTAAACTGGACACTAGACGATTGGTCTAGGGTAATGTTCACGGACGAGTCTAAATTCATGCTTTATAAGCATGATGGTAGGCAGTTGGTGTACAGAAGACCAGGGGAGCGCTTCCATCAAGCGTGTGTGGAGGAAAAAGTGGCGTACGGTGGAGGCTCCGTACAAGTTTGGGCTGGGATTTCTGCTGAGGCCCGCACCGAGCTGGTGCTCATTCAAAATGGAACTCTAAATGCAGAGAGGTACGTGGAAGAGATCCTCAATGAACATGTAGGTCCTTTCATGGCCAGGATGGACCGGCATGGCATATTAATGCATGATAATGCGCGTCCCCATACCGCCAGAATTGTACATGACTACCTTGAAGAGGTCGGTATCGAACTCATGCAGTGGCCAGCGCGAAGCCCGGACTTAAACCCCATCGAGCACGCCTGGGACGAGCTTCAGAGATGCGTGAAAGGTCGAAACCCCCCACCAATCACGCTTCCCGAGCTCATACAAGCACTGGTGGAGGAATGGGAAGGTATTCCTCAGCACCGGCTCCGAAATTTGGTGTACAGCATGCCTAATCGCCTGGAAGCTGTCAGAAGAGCTCTTGGAGGCAATACAAAGTATTAAATGAAGAAAGTGATGAAAAACAGCAAAAAAACAATCATAAAAAAAATGTAATCTTAAGAAAAATATGACTACTTTAGTTTTTTTTTAATTTAAGATTAATATTGTGGGTGTAACTAAGTTTTATTTTATTTTTTATCTGTATAATTAAATTCTCAATTGAACAGTCTTCGTTTCATTAGGATGGCATACGTAGTTCGGGAGATATTCGGGTTTATGTGACTGACCCGTTATTTTTGGAAACGGCTTTATATGAACTTTATTACTCTAAAAGGTATCTCTCAGCCCTAAATTACCTTACAGACCGTAACATCAAATATATCATCTGTATCCAAATTTCCGAGGCATCAAACACATTTAAGAACCGCCCACCACATTTGCTTGTACCAACTCGTTAGTTTCTCTGCACATAGCTTGTTCTTTCACCTTTGTTCCAATTGTCTGCGCAGCCACCCGCGACGGGACGCATCATCGCGCCCTACTCGCTACTTCGAGGTGGAACACATGTTGAAATGAATTAATTGTTTGAACATGCGAAATGCATAATATTTGTATTGTATGTTGCTGATAAATTCGGTACATCAAATGTGATTTTTTTATCCGAAACACCCCAGAATAACACAAATTAAATGATTTATTTATCAAATAATAACTACCTTGGTATCAGGATACATGTTTCTATTAAGCAGGCACCACACTTTGTTATTCGCTATTCTATATATATTATACTATATATATATTTATACTATATATATACTATTCGAGACCTTGGAATATTGTATGATTCAAAATTAACTTTTATTCCACATATTAATAGTATAATAAAAAATTCTTCAAAGTTATTGGGTTTCATGATAAGAAATTGTAGACCTCTCAGAAATAGGAAGACGAAAATAATTCTTTATAACAGTCTAATTCGAAGTCACTTAGAATATGGTAGTGTAGTATGGCGGCCACATTATGCAGTACATTCGTTGCGTTTGGAACGTGTACAGAAACGCTTTCTTTGGCATTTGGTTTATTCTGGTGGCTTATCTAGACAGATTCAATCTTATAGTAATAGATTGGAGTTATTTAAAATGATAACTCTTGAAAAGCGCAGACAGTTGCTAGACGCAATGTTTGCTGTTAAAATCTTAAAACATAAAATTGATTCTCCACGTATTCTCGCCTTGTTCAACTTTCGTGCCCCTACCAGAATACCCAGAAATAGTATTACTCCACTTTGTCCACCTCTAAGAAGAACAGTGTTAGGAGCTAACTCACCGTACGCAAGATTATGTAAAATAATCAATAGCTGCAGCGACGTTATTGACTTGCACGTTGACTCAATACAAAAATTGAAAAACAACATAATAAATCACCTTCTGAAATCTTAAATTTTATACACATAATTAACACACACATTCATACATGCAAACACGCACACACACAGATATACAGACACAGCACAGGCATGGATATTTAAACTTTTTAGGAACATTCTGTGAATCTGTTGTCAAATAAAAATCGCACTTTACAGCACGTTACTGCTGTCCACCACTTGAGTTTTTTTGTGAACTTTTACCTTTTTTTTTTCTCTCTATAAATTGATAAATATTTGTGATTAGGTAGTTAACTTAATTAGCATGATGTGTTTACCTATAAGTGTTTGTTACACCCTATTTTTATCATGTGAATGTATTTTTTATTAGTTTTAGTGTAAGCAAACGTTGGTGAACCTAATAAATAAATAAATAATAAAATAAATAAATTTGTTATACTCTTAAATCATCTTCATCAGTTTGCCTTTTATTACACTGGTTTTTATGCAAATGTCCATTTGTGAGAGAGCTCATATCCGTGTGGTGACGGATAAAGAATACCAAGTGTCACCACCCCTACTCATTCCATGGGTGTCGTAAGACGCGACTAAAGGAACAAAATAAGCAGCTAACATCACTGCCTAGAGGAGGAAAAATTGAAACAAACCCTTTACCAACCCAGACGGGTTGGTAAAGAAGTCTGGCCAGCGTGGTATAGTAGGCCAAAACCTCCTTTCAAAGGAGAGGCCTATGTCCAGCAGTGGACTGTTAAAGGCTGTTGATGATGATTGATGATGTCCATTTATGAAAAAGGGAGAAAAAGTCAGATGCTGAATATTTTTACAAGTAAACTGAGAGTTTTTATCAGCAGACGCCAAGAACAACCAGAATCATCAGTTTAAAAGCTTCGTTCTGTATACAAAATGGTTTCTCTTAGAAATTTTATTCTATCAGCAATGTGATGTTACGCTGATATGGAATCAAATCAGCACGTCATCAACATGTAGATTGTATAGACCGTTACGAACTAAATGCGGTACCCGGTAACTGTACTCCACTGCCACTATGTACATACCGTGAGAATATGATAATTCAAATAATTATACGCTTGGGCAAGTTACAGGGACTAAAGGAATTATTGTAGATATCGTTTACACACTCTCTATGAAAAAAATCTAAGAGACATGTGACATATAATTTAAAATACCCATTCAGAAGATGAGTTTTGATATACTACTTGGTAATATACATTGGTAAACTTGGTGTACACGTGGTATATTGTTTAATAAAATCATGCTATTTTCAGTCTACTGAAAGAATGAAGTTGTTTGCTAGTTTCATATGATTTATTTTATCTTTTTCTATACAGCTAAGTTAAGCACATACGTGCATGCATAAAAGTGGTTTGTCTGCCAAATCTAGCCCTAACTGCTGTAACATATATATTACATAAAAAATATTATTTACTAGGTGACCCACGCCACCTCGCCTGCGGATCGTGGTCTTGTACAAAGTGAATTAATTTGTTTACCTTAAAAAAGGTTCGAGTAAGCTAACCTTAAAATATTTACGTTTGCTGTTGCAATTTGTCTAGAACGTATAAGTTGCAGCAATTCTTGCATTTATATTATTTTTACGAAACTTTTACCGTTTACTCAGTGCACGCAATAGAAGTTTTCAAAAAGAATAATTTTTACCTCCTTTTTCGATAAATGAACTATCTAACAGTGAAACATTTTTTTCCAAATCGGATAAATAGTTCCTGCATTCAACCAAACAAACTCTGAAGAGCTTGACAGAATTTTACTGATATGAATATGCACACAAAGTTATTTTATCTAATAATTAAAATGTGCTATACCAATACGAGCACATAAAAATAAGTACGAGTGGCGTTATAATACTACGCCTCGTAGTTACAGTATCTTAAGAACAAAACTCAAGAAAATATCAATTTCAGCTCAACCCAAGTGCAGCTTGTAGCTAATTCGGTATCAGGAATATAGTCTAGAATATTCTGTAGCTACAAAACTTTCCCCTACAAAAAGCAGAGCAATATTTCATAGAACTTTATAACCAAATGTACACAACCATGATCCACATGTAATGTGGGTGACACAGAACAGATGAGCCGTGGGAGTATACCCCATTGTCTTTGACTTTCACGACCGCCTTAATTGCTGTGACGGGGTTTCATCAAATTAATTGTAATATAACAGTGTTGAAGTTGGTCAATCAGATGTTTTTGGACCGAGTTCGTTAAGAAAAATCTTCAAGTTTAGTTTGTCTAGGAAACCGTTAGTGGAACTATTAAATTTTAATGCCATTTAACGTAGACAATATACAATTTGAATCGTTGGCTTGCCTGACTTGATTAAGATCATACGTTGTTTGTAAATCCCATTAAAGCAAGTACTTTTTTCGTTTGTAATAAATAGAATTTTGATTATGTATAAAATGAACGTCATTTCCATGGCTGTAAAGAACTCTTTAACAAAATGCTTGCCCTTAAAAAAGTTTCAGAAAATTAACTTCTTTATACTTCTTCTTATACTAGATTTTTGTATGGAATTTAAGTCCACAGAATTATGTTTTATTTTAATATGGTACATCATCTGTAAAATATAAGTATACATATTCATATGAAAAATAAATAATCTTCCTCCATATGTCATAATCTGATATCATACACATATGAAGCACATATTTATAAAAAAAGTATAAATAATAATTATATAAAAGAAACATAAGATGCTGTACACTGACGGAAAACTATTAATAAACAAAACTAGCAGCCGAACAAAAACATCGATGCAAAGTTTACATATCAAAGAAAATGTTATGATTATCTAACATCTAAACATTGTTATTTACAAAACAACTAACAAACAGCTATATCATCACGCTGCACATTTTACACCAGTTTTTATTAATTACATCTATTCATTAAGCATATCCACCCATCTTTAAAACAAATAATTTAAAAAAATAACTTTAATATCAACAAAACAAGGTACAAATTACTACAAAATTAAAAATCATAAGCGACCACCAATGAATCCATATCTCTCTTTAAAAGTGTTTATGATTTGAAACCTTATGAAGAGAAGATAGGTTTCATTTTGAAGTATATTATGTTCGTCAAGGCGCGGTAAGCAAACAAAATTAGTATGATGGCGTTAAATGGTTGATATGTAGTTTATGTTAATATGCAGTATTAATTAGTCAGTGAATAAATTTTAATGAAATAGGTGCGATACCGTCATGCTCCATGACCATCAATCATTCTGTTTTCTGCTTGATGCATAAACGTAGGTTAAGCTGTTAAACTGAGATATCAAACGACTTAGCTTTTCTGTGTAACTTAAATATGCTATTAATTAGGAAAGAAGGAAAACATTAAACAAATCGTATACTACCCCGGTGGTATAATATGCCAAAACCTCCTTTCAGAAGAGAGGTCTATGTTCAACAGTGGACTGTTAAAGGCTATCATAGTGTGACGCTTTTAGTTTACAGAGTTTTCTGAATAGGATATACCTTAGTACAAGATATGTACAATCGGCGACCTTATGGCTAAATGCGATCTCTTCCAGGCAACCTTCTGATGGACATTTCGATCTTTTACAGTGATTTACATTAACATCATATTATTGAAATTATCAGATAGTACTGTAAAACGAAGTAAATATGAAATCCAATCTTTTTTTAAAGACATCTCTCAACTTGTTAATTTTGTAAAAATTATGTTACTTTTATAGGTTAATAAAATATAAGATTCAAATCATAAAAATTCTAAATCTGATCCGATCTAATTTATATATGTAGTAATATATAGCCTAAGGTACTCCTTATATTATCAGTTATAATCCAGTTAAAGTCGCGTTTAAATAGGTCAAGACTTTCCAGAGATTGGCTGGAAGAAACAGACATTGTTTTTTTTATCTTACTATGTACTTTCATATTACATACGGGATTTTAGTGAAAAGTGTTAATTTTAACCAACAGAAGACATTTCAATTTGTTTAACTTTATATTGTTCATTAGTTAATATGTATATATATATATTGTATATAAATGACACTGACAGACCTTCAAACCCACAACCACAACTTGACAGCGGAATTACCAACAGCCTCATCAACTTTACATAACTTAACTTTAAAATAATAATCGTCTTTTGTCTCAATCTACACATCTGTACATAATACCTACATATTCAAAATTTAAAGTAAGTTAAAATTAAAAATAACTCCTCAGCAATTATTAACTAAACTAAGATGAAAATATCTACACAACTTCCTTCTGAGGTCAAAGACCACTGACCGTGCAATTAAAAAGTAAAAAACCAAACAAATAAACATATTCAATCACGATATACAGTTAAAAGTCATGGGAAAATGCTCCTCATGCATATTGCACTAGTTTGCCATAAAAAATATTTTTTATTGCCATAATTATAGAAAGGGTAGCCAGCCGTGAAAAATCTTCAGCGAGTAAAAAAAGCTATCGGAATTGATGCTGGAATACACTAGGTGCAAGTCATTAAAAAGTTAGCATTGGTACATATTATTACGTATATTACCAAATAAACTTTTGTGAATTAATGCATAAATAAAGTTAAATATAAATGATTGAATTGGCTTGTTTCGGCATTTCTTTCAGAGTAAGTATTTTGACTTCCTTACCTTCTGTAAAGTAAGACGTGTAAAAATATCTGTAAAAGATTTACTTTCGAAAATAAATTAATACTTAGAAACTTTAATAATATTTTTTTAAACAATCCTGTCATTTTGTATTTTCTACTAGCTTTTGCCCGCAGCTCCACCGGCGTCTATGTCGATTATCACCACCACATGTCCTTTATCAGGCTTTAGACTATCTAGGAATAAAATTTTATTTAAATCGGTAAAATGATTTCTGATTTTATCTCGAATAGACGGACTGGCTGGAAATCAAGTGCTGTAAATCATCTTTACTTGACGACAATAGGTAGGTAGCTAAAAATACACTTTTACAGTTTCCCTGAGAAACTTCTGTCACTTTATCCTTCTATATAATTAAAACGTCATTAGAGAACTTATCTATGATGTTTAAGGAGGTCTCCTCTCAATAATTGTCAAAGGGCTTAATTACCTACCTTAGAGGTTGTAAGTGAAGGTTAGCTAGGTTTATGACCCGACGATGCGTGAACTTCCGCGTCCGGGGTGACTGTTCACACGCATGTACCTCTTCAGGTTGATGCTTTTAATGTTCAAGGTTATCAGATAATGGTTTCACTTTTAGACAGTTTGTCAAATGCTTTTTTTGGGATCACTTACCAAAGAGTTTCGCTACATTTTAATTGACTCATTAAATTTTATTACCACTAAACACTGTACTTTTCTGGCTTATTGTTAGTTTAAGAAAATACATTTATCTTTATTTCACATAATTCTCTTTGACACCCGTAAAAATTTCACCACGATAATATGGCAAAGCTGCTACTTACTCGTAACTTGTATCAAACCTTTAAGCTTTACTTGTATCAAATAAAGCACTTGTGTTTTCTCAAAAAAGTTTCTAAACAGTTTTCTATAAATGTAGCTAAGTAGTATGGTTATGTATACAGTTACAAACGCAAAATTGTAATATAGTATAGGTGTCAAACAGAAATAAACTTCTTCTTCCTAGCCTTATTCCCAATATTATTTGGGGTCGGCTACTAGTTCAACCGGTTTTACCTGAATATCAGTTTTTCCACGTAGCGACATGCATAGGACCTCCACAACCCTAAGGGAGAACTGGAGTTCGTAGGTTAAAATAGTTGTAAGTAAATTTGAGGGCACTGACTTCCCAATAACGATTGCCATAGATATTCATGACAATCGGGACCGACGGCCCTAAATGCTCTCCGAGGCACGGGCGCGAATCACTGCCAAACTTCCAAACTCCAGCTCTGCTATTAGAAATTACCTGAGAAACCCAAAAACACTTTTTTGGCCCGACCCGGGATTTGAACCCGAGATCTATTGATTAGCAGTCGCATACGCTATCCACTAGACCAACGAAACAATAAACAGAATTAAACAATAGAAACACAGTAGTAGTAAATCTGATACTTTAATCATTTAACAGTTTAAAGAAACACATGAAAAAGTTTTATGTTTTATTATTTCTCAATTACGACGTCATTTGTTACGCTTCAGCCTTCCCAACAGCCACCAGCCTCGTCAACTTTACATAACTTTATATTAATTATTGTATTTTGTCTAATTCTACAATACATAAAGTCCTACTGCTGTGCTCGGATCTCCGGAGAGGTTTAAGGCTATACTTCCCCACGCAGGCAGACATGTTGTGAGTATGTAATCTTGCCGTTGTGTGTTTTTAAGCCGCCTGAAGGCCTCCAAATAAGCTTCACGACTGTAATCTTATGATAACCACCGGGACCGACTACTTCGAATCACGGAAACGCTCATAACATATCAGGCAACAAACGGTCACCCATCTATATACTGACCGCGCCGACGTCGCTTACCCTTGGTGATTGTTGCCAATCAAATTTGACTATTTAAAAACTTGGCTATGAACGCTTTGTGCTAAGTTTAGTAACGAATTATTTTATGTTGTAATACAATTGATATTAAGAAGTAATATATATGTAGCAAGAAATTTCATTGCAGATTAGTAGTTGCTATGCAGTTTAGTTCATCATTTATGGAAGTACGTATATTTTTATATCTATATTGAAGTAGCAACACGAGATTTTAAACACAAATCTATTAACATAAGTTAGGTAAATATTAATACTATACTATCAACACTATCAATGCATCTTTAAAAAAATATTGTCCTGTAAAATGAACTTCTGGTTTCAGTGAATTTGCTTATACAAGAATATTAGCGGACACATCACGTCTATAATAAGAATTCGGAGTATAAAAAGTTAACCGTATTGTTACACGACTCACTGGCTATGTGTTATACCTAGAAGAGTATTATTTTTCGTAAGAGTTGCGCGCGCGCCGACCCGCAACGGTGACTTCCTGTTGGGTGCTATGACCCCGAAGAAATGGTCTCTGGCCGGCGAACTTTGCCGCCTTATACAACTTTTTTGTTCTTTTTTTAAATTTTGTTATACTTAATTGTTGGTACAGGAAATTGATTCGGTGTTTTGGGACAATCAAGGGTTTTTACGGTGGGTGGTTTTAGTGATAGATTGTGAGCCTTGGGTTTTATTTTCATTTTTGACTAGGGTGTTGAGTTTTCTACGGTCGTTCTTGTAAACTTTTTACTATTATGCACTGTTTTAAATATCAGTATGGCTCTTCACCGTGTCTTACCCAGTGTCGGCATGACTTATTGTTATTTAATTTCGTTTCTTCCACAAATACAAATGAGATCTTGTCACTGTTGATTGTTTTAAGTAGTAAAGAAGGAAGGAAAATTTGTTATATCATTTGTCAACTTAGAAACTCTTTCCGAGGTGTCAATAAACCTTTATGTCCAGTACTTGTATTATCATCGTTATCAACAAAACAAGCTCAATAACTTAGACTCTAGGGTCTTAGTTATTGAGCTTGTTTATTAATGACTTATAAATGACGGTTTTTAACCGACTTCAAAAAAAAAGAAGGAGGTTCTCAATTCGTCGGAATGTTTTTTTTTGTTTTTTTTATGCATGTTCAGCGATAATTTCGTCGTTTATGAACCGATTTCAAAAATTCTTTTTGCATTAGAATGAGCATAGCTTACAGGTGGTTTCATCGTCATCATATCGGGATCTGATAGTGGGATCCTCCTCGGATCGAGGAAATCGAGGGAACTCCTCAAATATCATAGGCACAATTGTTGCGATTTGGGTTCTCGGAATAGTTTGTCTTTGAAGTCGGTTTCTTTTTGTTAAAATAATATTATATATATAGCTTTTGGTTGTAGATTCAACACCACTTGAACGCCAATTTCCGTACTTAATTATAGGAACAAGCCATATAGTAATCCATATCAATAAAGTTGGTTCTGAAAATAATAGAAAACGTATGCATGCTTACCTTCAGTTTCATTTTCATGTGAAGGATCAAAACTGCATATAAACACGATTGAAAGACAAATTAATTATCAAATTTATAATTTACCGCTTTGAGTATGTGTGCTGGTTTTTGGTAAAAAGTAGCCTATGTCCTTTCTCTATCTGTATACCAAAATCTCAGTTAAATTGGTTCAGTGTTGTGGTGAAAGCTCGACAAACAATAAGAGTTGGTTTCGAACTTATAATATTAGTAAGACTTATAGGTCTCGGTGTAGTTTACTGCTTTCGTAGTAATACAATGTGTATTATTTTTCTCAATTTGAATTTCCTGTTCAGCCTTTTCAGAGTGAAGAATCACAAAATTTACGTCGAGTTACAAATGATATGTCTTATTTATCGATAAGTTTATTTCAAAGGTAATATAGGAAATCGTAAAAATAGACCTATGTTCACTATTACCATTATAATAGAAGAAAGTTGACCTGCAAATAACTTTCCCATACGCCCCCTTCCTCAACTCGAAAGCATGAATCGATTAAACGATCCGTCATAATCGTCTCGTTTTTTTTTGATAATTAGCGGCCTTATAGCTTCCGTGTGTCAGTTTTTTATCGATTATAAAATAATCAATACTAATAACGATACTTCGCTGAATCGATTAATCATGGGTCAGTGGTTATTTAGCTCTTCTAATTGTAATTATTGAAGTTCATGGGTAAATACTTTGAGTTTCTCGTTTTCTCACTCAAAAAAGCATTTAGCCGATTGTGAATGAAACAAGGTGTAAATAGGTTTACAATAATAAAAAAAACTTAATTGCACTTGTTTTACCAGACGAAGATCCGAGTTTAATTAAATAAATAAATACGCAATAAAAAAGTTTTATGTATTTACTCTGCTTAAAATATCAATTTTATGTTGCCAGTTGAAAAAAATCTAATAATACTACATTATTAATATGATAAAATATTAGGTTGAATAATCAGTTTTATCACTCAGAGCTTCGTCTAGGTTACAAGAATTGAACCGTAAATGATATATACTTCCGTTTTTACATCGAAATAATTTATTGCCGCCGTTCTTCAAAAACATTATACATTTCCTTTAAATGTGTTCACTTCTTTTTAATTTTTATTTATACTCTCGATGATTGAAAATGAAATAAGGTGTACGATTAACGAAAAGTACGAGCGATTCAGTTTATTTTACAATATAAATAATCCTTCATTTCTTCCTTTATAGCACTGTGTAAATGTACTCATTATAAAACGATAAATAAAATTATCGCCCTTTCATGACACGCTGGTGTACGCGTGACATCTGCTCACGTTACACTTATTTTAAAACTCATAAATATTCCCCGTTTATCGTATAAATTTTATTTAATAATATCTTTTTCATCATTAAAGTTTATAGTCTTTGCTTACATTAAGCATAATAACAGCAATCAATGTCTCCATTTATTATTAAAAAAAAACATTGTCACACGTTCGCGCCAACTCATAATTTCGTATTTCGAACACCCACATCGAACGAAAAGTCCCTGCCCTCTACGCCACACGTATAATTAGGAGAAATGATCACGGACTTTATGCACGACAGGCGTCGAAAGGGCAGTACCACGCCATTCAAATATATGACCGATTTTTGTAATACACCATTAATAAATGTGCTCATAAAATTTGTGGACCGTATTTAATAATAACGTCCCTTAATAAAACAGTATTTATTATGAAATGTCGTAAACTATTTTTGCATTTGACCGATGAATGAATCAGAATTCATTCACTCCGTAGTAATCATTATAATAGTATAGATTTGTAACTTAATATTGGTATTCAATTATTCTTAGAAATGTCGACCACACGCAATCGAACATGAAATCGAACGCTTTATCGATTTAAAACAAAACGGTTCCAAATTTGAAACCGGCGCGTTCTCCTCTCTAATTCTCTTTGCCCGCCTATAATTGACACCGACGCGCCATTATGCATCTTTGTCTTGCGTATAGCTTTTCAATATCGCCATCTCTTTTTACTGTCGATGTCACGTGCGGCTGTCAGTGCAGTGACTATTTTGACAATTATGTCATTTGGTCGTCACAGGCGTGTCATTTGGGCGACGAACGATTGTGGCCCCTGTAATTTTGTATGGAATTGTGGAATTTTTAAGGTCGTTGACATTGATTTGTGATATGATGTATGGGAACATCTGGGAAGTGTGAGAAGTTTAAGGGCTGGGTGAATCGATAACTTAAGTGCAGTGTCTTTAAATTTATTAAATCTTTGAACCATATCTTTAATAAAAAACGAAATTCAATTAAATTAGGAAGAAATGGGATTTATCAAACTTCTGTTCAAAATTTTGTTTACAATGTCCTAACATCTCATAGTACGTCGTTTTTCCATAAACTAACCAGAACTTGCACTATTGTAACTAGATTGCTAATAACAAAACATACTTACCTATATTTTTATATTCATATATAATCACCAATTCATAAAACACATCAAATTTTAATCTATTGCCTTTAATTACTATGAAATTTGTCATCTTTATTAAGTAAGTAATACACTAAGATTCCATTATAATATGTATAGGCATAGGCCGTCATCTCGTATTCAAACTTATTTAAGTTGGACACAAAATAGTACAAATACCTCATCAGTATGAGTACTTACCATAAAGTAAAACCGTAAAGTTAAAAAAGTATATAAACTTTGTTAATGACAAAGGTCATTAAAAACAATTGCAATCGCCATCATAATTCAATAAACTCATCAGTAATCCCTACATCCTCGTATCCATGCACATTGCGGTTATATAAATAATTCATGTGCAATACAGGTGCAGTCACGACCTTCCTATGCTGAATTTTCTACAGCCTCTTACTAGACGGGAAACTGTTAACATGTGTCGGCTGACTGAATGTAGTTTTTTTTTTTTTTTTGGTCTAGAGTTTCCACCTCTTTACTTTAAAATCCATTGACAATATAAATTTAATAAATGAATGAATGTTTATAGACGGAGGAATTAGGATGGTTTTAAAAGTTCATTGATTTTATTATCTTCCAAAGAGATTGAATTTAATAGAATTAGAATTTGAAGGACAAGTTGCGTTACATAAAATTAATTTCAGGATTAAAAAATAAAAAGCATTTTTTTTTATTTCAATTCTATAATTACAATTAGTACACATAATAATAAAATTACATTTATGGTTATTATAAAAATATTTCATAAGAAACTGAATTTTATGAAACTATAACTACACAATTTTGTACGTTTGACTGTCCTCGCTTTCATGGCTAAACCGTTGAATGTATTTGATTACATTGGAACAGAATATAGGCTACTTTGTGTCACCTTAACCAACTAAACGCAAGCGCAGCCACGGATAAAAACTAGTTTTAATGTTAAATATATAATAATAACCCAAAATATCATAGAAAATGTCTAATAGTCCGTAACTCTATCAGCTTAACGTAAAGTGGCTACCGTTAGAGCGATGAGGCGCATGCTAATGTGCGCGTGCGACGCGAGCCATCGGCTTTGTCTCGCCGACAACGACTCTACGACGCCCTTTGTGGTGGTACACGACTCTATGTAGAGTAGATATTGGTGTTGCCCATCCCACCCACATCACAAGTACTATCGTTTCAGCGACTGAAGCTTCAGGATAGAAGAACTAACTATCTTATAATTTCAAGTACTCTATTTTTAGGAGAGTAGATCAAAATTAATGTTATTGAGAATTTAATAAAAAGAATAATAAATTTAAAAGAATAATAAGAACAGTTATCTCTATCTTAAAGGACTCTACAGGAAAACAATCATAGAACAGTTTATTCGTTTTTGACTCTACTAATAGTGTTTTGTAAAGATTTTGACACAAATAATGAAAAATAATAATTCTATAATAATTCCACGCATGGTGATACAATCAAAATAAACCTTTACATTAAATATTTTTGACTGAATTGGAAAAGATGACTCAAACATAATTAAAATTATTTTTAATTGCATTTTGTACATTTCAGAATTTCCAAAAATAAATCAACGAATCTGTGTGTCATTACATTAATAATATCCTTTAATTCGATCGCAATCGTGAAAACTGTAGATTGTTGGTTAGTGGATGTGTTGAATATAAAGCCTTTGCCGGACGACATGACGGCTGCTACCGGCTTTGTGTCGCCGACACGCAGACATCGACGCCGGTCTCTATATTCTACGTAATATAGAGACGACTCTATATTACAATAATTTTTAAGAAATGGTTTGATTATGTGTCTAGTATAAACTTCAAATTATAAAAAACCATGGTGTAGAGGCAACTCTATAATAGAAATATTGTTAATTTTTTAAAACAAAATTATTATAATATATATTAAAAAAGTAACGGACCAAATATAGTGTAAAGTTGACGCTATAATTTGATTACGTTTTAATTTAAATAAAAAAATAGTGAAATACCCAATTAAAAATTGTTTAAGAAACTAAATTTATAATAATATTTACTTTTATTTTCAATTCAAAATGAATAGACATAATGTAGAAATAACTCTATGTTTCAATAACATGTTTTATTTTATTTTTTCCATACACTATCTTTACATCCAATACAATACAACATAAATATCCTAATAACTTTAGAGCCACTGTCCACTGTAATTTTAAAAAAAACAAAACCAAAACGTACAAAAAGGTCGATGAATATCGAATGTGTCAATCTTCAAATAAAAGACATCAACGCGTAATAGATTTGAAGTTGTTTTTCACAGAAACTTACACAGCGGGTTGTGTCTATTTAGCATTGAAGTTATCTTGTACATTATGTTTTTACTAGCTGATGCCCGCGGCTCCGTTTGCGTCCGAGGGGTATGAAAAATATATGTAGGTCGATTTGCAGACCTACCCGAAATGCACACAAAATTTCATACAAATCGGTCCAGACGTTTTGGAGGAGTTTAATTACAAGTACCGTGACACGTGAAAATACTTCATCAAACCATAAAACAGAATTAAAAATAAAATAACACTGATTTCCAATTACTGCTCTTTTAATTTGATTTTGATAGGCTTAGTTCAACTAAAACAATAGTGAATGTAGTCAAACTAACTTCACTATAATTTCCAAAGTCGGTTAAAACATATGTATATGTACATATATGTCGATAAGTACCCTGTCCACGTGAGGCGACATCCTGCGTCAAGCCGCGTGATTCGGCGAACAGCGGCCGCACTCCGGCCGCGGCGCGTCGCACTCCTAATAATAACTAATAACGTAACTGACTTAACGCAAACTCTACTTCAATTATACTGTTTCCATTGTACACTCAAAAGTAGATCAATTTTATTGTCTATCAAAAGTCAAATGAAAAATGAGTAAAAGTGAGTTTAATTCTAGAATACATCGAGAATATAAATCATACTATATTTTTGTGCCAACTTTCATTCATATTTTATATGAACAGTAGATATTTTCAATGGTTTTATTGAATACATTTTAGTTATAGGCTAAAAATATATTATTATGGTTTTACTAGTATACTTGTATGTCAATAAAAAATTGAGAGAAACGGCAATATTTTTTGTATAATTATGAACCTAAAATTAATTTTAATATATGGGCCTTATGAAAACTAAAACTTTATTTAGTCAAATAAGAAACTTATCACTTGACGAAATCATATCAAATACATAAAACGCTTATCATAATCATAATGATGAAAACGTCTATAACTATAATTAAATTTCTGCAAATAATTTGTCGTGCCGTACGTGCCGTATAATGGAGCCGCGCCCCGGCGCGTGCTAGCGACGTGACCACGCGGCACACGCGTCGCGAATAAACGCGCGGTAATGAGCACGTGCAGTGTGCCACCGCCCTTACTTAACCTTCAAATATACTCGCACGTATCAAGGAAAGTTTTGAACAAAACTTTAATGTATTAAACTCTTTTTTTTTTTTATATTTAAGCCTGCCAAAGTGACTCTACTCTGCCTGATGGAAAGCATGAGTAGAATCCAGGAATAGGGCTCACCATGCTTATTGTGAGGGTAGGCAATGTAGCATGGTGACCGTTACCATGGCAGCTTGGTTAGATTATTCTGCATCATTCTCCATCATCATCATCATTTTTTGTTAATGTCAAATCAATGGCTTAAGAATTTTAACGGAGGAGTGAAAAACTAATGACCAAAAAGTTTTAATGTTCATTGAGACTGTGCTGGTGTGACCACTCAGACCAGATTAATATTCTAAAGAAAGGCCTAGTAAAAAGGACCTGCTTGCCGAGAATTTATTACCTTTTCATAGATGCGTGCTTTATATTAAGGTTGTTTCAAATGGTGTTCAATGATTTTGGCTGTCACGAATGAGACCGAAGTTGAAAGTGGCATCCTCCAGTAGCCTCACTTACTCATTTTGTTAAAAATCGGGTAAATTGGCTGAATACCGTTCTTCTATCAGACCATACTACCCCGGTGGAGTACGATTGACCACAGTATAAACCTCAGCATGACTTCTTTACTTGTTAACAATACTAGTTACTAATATAATGTAAGTCTTTGTGTACAAGTTAGATTACAATAGGAAAACTTGAAATAAACCCTACTGAACCCGTTTGGCTAACGTGGCATGGTTGGCCAAAACCTCCTTTATGAAAAAAATGCACTTATAGCAAGTGGACTCTTAAAGGATTGATGATGTGATGTAGAAGTTCTAATAAATGATCATTTTTTCATAACCCAAAATTGACTATAATAATCTGGTTATATAACAATATCTCAAAGATATGTAAAAACTGTTAAAGAAAACCAATCACGTTTTGCAATGAGCTTTACTAACCACAGTAAAATTGTAATAATTTTAATACTAAAATGCAACAACACAGCAGCAAAGTAATGACGTCACGCCAAGCTAGCAACAAAGCCCATCAAATAAATCGTAACAAAGAGGGCCCTCTCCTTTCCCCTTCCCAACTGAACGGAAACTGATCCAATAGAGCACTTGTCTAACAATCACCTCATTTTATGCCTTTTCTCGTAATCGAAAAAAAAACAACTGTGTCTCGGCACGCGCGGGATCGTCGCTTGCGTACGCGCACCGCATCTTAACATTTTAGAAAGAGACTGCACTACAACTTTGTTAAGCGAATGAGTGAGATAGATATATGATAAATGTGTACGACCCGTAACGAAGAAATGCAATGAAATTAGGTGAAATAAATACAAATACAAACTTTAGAGAAAAGAATCAACTGTCAAAATCATTGCAGTTTTAAAAACTGTTTTGAAAGTGTGAAAATGCTTTATCAAGTAATTTCATTTTGAAGTAGTAAGGCACATTTGCATATGTCATCAAAATATTTTGACTTAAAGTATAGTAAAGGACTAAAATTACAACTCACATTGGTTCATAAAGTTTTGATAGCAGTAGTATATCACGTAGATTGTCAGAGGGTATGACCCTCGCTCAGTACGAATATTTTTTATATATATTTGTTTGTATATATGTTTATGTACACAAAGAAAAAAAGAAAATAAGTGCAAGGCATTTAAAAAAACTATAATAAGAAGACACCTCAACACTAAAACTACAATTTCTATGGAATAGCAATAAGAAATTTCATTTCAATTTTCATTGCAGTGCAATTTCGCAAACACTTTCTGCGATAGCTGAAGCATTCATCTTCTGGAATGTTCATAAAGGTTGTTGGTTTTTGTGCGTGCAGTGCGTTTTTACATTTTCATAGCCTCTACCTACCGTCGTAACGTCTGGTAGTTTATAATAGTAAGTGCGGGAGGCGTTGACCACGTTCCTTCCAGCGCGTGCTTCGTGCACAATGCTTCGCCAAAGGCACAACTTTACTGTGAGATGTTAAGTTTATTACATACTAAACATATGCATCTGTGTTTTGGTGTGAGACAAGTTGTAAGCGAGTAGCGTGTTACTTGATGAGAGCTAGAGTTTTAAGAACATTATAGATTTTGATTTAAACGCTGTCTTGGTTTACTTAAACTATGGCAACTTACTATAAATTACTTATACATCACTACTCTTACTGCTGGGCTCGGATTATACTTATACATAACACTGGATAGTTACTACTCTAATGTATATACAGGACAAAACCTTAATTGAAAAAAAAATAAGCTTAAGGATCGATCTCTAATAGACATGTATTTAATCTTATATATAAAATTCTCGTGTCACAATGTTAGATACCATACTCCTCCGAAACGGCTGGACCGATTAGTATGAAATTTTGTCCGCATATCGGGTAGCTCTGAGAATCGGCTAACATCTATTTTTCATAGCCCTAGGATGCGAGAGGAGTCGCAGACATCAGCTAGTATACTATTTAAGTAAATATTTGAGAAATTTCAGTAACATTTTTTTACTGTAATATTGACGCCATAGTATAGACCATCATGCTGCATGCACATTATCTACACTCACAACGAGTTGGTGACACTCTTAGATTATACTCATAAACTTTAGTATAAAAAAAATAAGATAAGCTATGAAACCCGCTACAGCTTATGCCATACGTCGTGTACAAAGTGTTTCGTTTCCGCCAACATAGCAGAGCCGAATAAGCGTAGGTTTATGCATTTCGGCAGCTTTGCCGTTTTATTTCGCGGTGTTTCGTGGAACTGATGGAAAAAATGTTCGCGCAGACACATCGGAGGCAGACTCTGGAAGGCTTCTGTTTGGAACGTTCCGAGGAATGGTTGTCATTCTGTAAGATACTGCGTCGTATTCAAATAGGTAGTTAGGATTCTGTAGATTTGAACTGAATTAATTTCTAAACATACAAATGTAAAATTGTTATTGTTTATTCTAGGAGTTATTTAAAAATAGCACAAATAATACTTTGGTAGGGGATAATTCTAAAATTCTAATAATAATAATTACTATAAAAGGATAATGCTACCCACACTTACTAGTTCAACGAAGCCTCAGCGAGTATCAATAATAATTATCTACACAGATATTAAACATTAACAGTCTTCTGATTTTGATTTATTCAGCTGCAAATTAAAGATTTGTTTTGTATTATTATAAACAATACTCCTCTGTTAAGTAAACTACGCTTATAGCTTGACTAACCTTATTTATATAAATTATATTTGAATATGTCACATTTACAACATATTAATCATCACATTTAAACCTCATTTAAATTAGAGCAAACACAAAAAAGTTGGTGTTATATAAAACAAAAGATTAACCAGATACCATTCCTTTAAGATTTGCTAAAAATATTAAAAATAAAAACAATTCGGTATATTAAGATGACGACAAAAATGAAATCACCAAAGAAAGCCAATGATACCGATTCTACAATAAATATTATATTCTTTCCTCAACGTCCATGATTTAAATTCAGTAAATAATTTCAACATGACCCTGCATCGCGATCCGAAATAAAAGACAACATACGCACAGGCAATAAAACGAACAGCCACTGTCCACCGTAGACTATGAGACAAGACTTTTAAAAAAAAAAACGACAAAATTGACCACGCACTCGGAATCGAAATGCAAAAAAAAATATTTTGATAGAACGGAACGGAATAAGGGAATTGCGAGTGGTAGAAAAGGATGGAAAGTATAAATTTAGAATGCATCGCATGCTCTTGGACATCCGTCGACGCAAAAAAATCGATGCTGCCATCTATCGACGGCTTGTAGCACAGCAACGGGTTCAACGATTGATTGGGGGCAAAGTTTTAGGTCGCAAATTTTTTGATAGCCTTCGTTTGAATGTCAATTATGTATCAAAACAGTAATTTATATCTTTACAGAGACGTGACAGGAACTCACGTATAGAACATATATCACAAAAGTAATGGCTTTAAAAGGTATTGGTTGTACTTAAAAAATAAGACTTATCTATGAAGAAGATTTAAAGGCAAAGGCATCTATGACTAGGCATTCAGTAAGCTGTAAGGATCTTTTGGGTAATAAAAAACTGAAAGTTATAGTCAATTTTCTACATGTCATTATTGGCAGTTTTTGTACTTTACTATTCATAAAACAAAATATACTTTTCATAAAAATACTTACGCGTAAATTGCGTTTTGCGAATGTACCTATATTAGTGAGTTGTCAATAAATTATATGAAGAAACTATAAACTATTAGAAAGATAAGTTTTTGTTTTGCAAGCATATACATATTAATAGATTCAGTAATTTGACTTAAAATATTTTCAAAGAATAAAATACATTGTTATACATAGTAGAATTTCAGTTCCAAAGACTTATGAAATACATCTCAATACACATTTGGATTGGTTTTTCAACAACCATTTTTATATCTCTAGCAAATTTTTAACGCAAAACCTACTACGTTGGTTATAAATTAACATGAATAAAATCTCCAATCAAAACATATCATAATACCTAAACATTATTCCAAAACGATTATAAACCATGTAATAATAAATAAATCATTGTACAATCATTAGTATCATAATGATAATGATAATCTAATTAATGACGGTGCGCAGGAGTTGACGGGACCACCGCGTCACAACAAGCATGATCGATTGGATGGTTAGAGTGTTATCATTTTTTCTATATTTTTACTTTATTTTCTGATGGATACATGGCTTCTGGCGGCCGTAGTAATTTACCGTTAAAGTGAAGTCCGTTTACATTAAGTTACGGCTAAAGTGAATAATTTAGATCAATCAACTTCATAAAAATACCAATGTTACGATACTAATACTGTATAACCTTTAAATAAATATTAATTATAAATTTTCCCATTCATTTAGAAATGAGTACTGTTATAGAAATACAAAAATATTTTAACTGAGTAATTTAAAATTTTAACAAACTTTAAAGTAGGAGTAGTGGCTTATTTCAGAAAATAGACAGGAGTGGCGATTGCTACATCGACAAGGGCCTGACCCTTAAATTGAGAAGAGAAGAAGAAACAATCTTTAGTTGTATGCTACCCGTATTTATAAAATTTGGCTCCAAATACCTCAAAAAACTTCATTAAGTCTATAATGGGTGTATTTCTTTTTTGATATCTAAATTTAAGCTTGCAAAAGTGACTCTACTCATCATCATCAACAGCCTTCAACAGTCCAGTGCTGGACATAGGCCCCTCCTTTGAAAGGAGGTTATGGCCTACTATACCACGCTGGCCAGACGGTTTGGTAAAGGGTTTGTTTCAAGTTTTTCTTCTCTTCCGACTCTATTCTGCCGCATATAAAGCATGAGTAGAATCCAAGAGCAGTACTTTTGTATATTACTTCTATCACCATCCACCATACGTCACCATTCTCATTGCCTGCACAAAACACGGTGATACCACAGAATACATAATAGTACCTGTACAGAAGACTCACTCCGAAAAGTAGTTCAATTCAGATCGCACAGCGCCGAATCACTACCATTATATTTATCTACAATTGCGTCTCTTTCTATCCTGTAACTCTTAACTGTTCTGACGATGTCTGTTCGACCGGCGTGTCTGACCCGGCAGGCAGCCGGCCGACTATACCTAAACTGCGGAGTGACACCCCCCTGGTGACACACAGAAATTCGGCCTAGTAACATGCTTCTGTATATCTTAACTTTTAACTTACCTTGAGATTTGAAATGAAAATACAAAGATCTTCTTTGAAAATGCAACAATAAAAAATTTAAATGAAAATATATTTTTGGTGCACAAAACCCAAAACTGTTACTTTTTCTATATTCGTTTAAAGAGAAAGGTTTATCTAAATCATACCACTTTAAATTTAGTTACCTGATAAACTACCTGTCCTGCTTCGTAATAAACGGCCACAGTCTAAAAAACTTCGGACCAAAATGATTTGTAAACCTTCACTTAAGCGCAAAATGTTATAAGTTGAATGTGACAAAAAGTGTCAGATCTCGGGTTGATTGATTCATGTCATTTCATGTAATCTTTGCTTGAGCTTTACTATCCCTTCTGAGCTAATGCCATCTCATTTATAACAACATAAGGATATTATACTATCCTGGGTGGGTTTCTACGAAAGTTTGAAGATATGTCACAATCAAGATTGGGACCAATATTCGTCACTGTGATAGTATTTGTTGTAAAACCGAAAAATGAGATTGACGTGAATCCTAATATGAGTTAAAGACGGTTATAAATTTCATTGATTTCAGTTAAAAAATGAATGTAATTTATTTTCTTGTAAAGTTTTTCTGTTTTTTTTTCTTGTTATAACTTGACAAAGCACATTTTATGAACTTCAAACTAGACAAAGGCTGTATTTTGGATACCCGTCGGTTGATAAACATGCACAAAGGTATATTTAACTTAAATATATCTTACACCCGGACTCAAAGAATGTCTTGATTTGGAATCGAACCCATGACTATAGCTCAAGCATCGACATTCATTCTGACACTGACTCTGACACTGTCAAACTACTATTAGTATTTTGTCTTACTCATTAAACTTCATTCTTCTAAAATCATATACAATTATAAACAACTACTAATTGTAAACCACCTACCATAAACAAAATTAATAAGCTTTTGATGTCGATTTACAACCTACTTAATATGCGTACTTTGCTCACATTGTCTATACTAGTGTCATATTCCCGTCTATCCATTACATAAACTTTTACTAGCATTCTCCATCTCATCTTACTAAGTTACCGATAATATTCAATTGACACGGGCGCTTCCGTTCGGCGCGCGCGCAACGAGCGACCCCACTCAATTACCTCGCTAGTGATAACGCTCGGCTTCGGTTACACTACATTGGTGGTCCTATTAACTAATTGTTGTTTAAAATAATATAATTTAACCATGAGATTACTAGTTTGTTGTGGATTTTTAAATTATAGATTTTATAAATTATTATTTTCTACTTTTTATTTTGGATGATTATAAAAGGGTGTTTTATTTTGATTTTTACTATAATTAAGCGTCCTTTAAAAAAAAACTAAATACTCATACTAAAGCAACATAGTTGTTTCTTGTTTTGATTTAAATACAGACAACAAATTACCGATATACTTATTGTAATATTAATATATTAACTTGAAACAATAGTCATTGAATCAAAATAATTTGACCTCTCACTAAATGGCTTTTTACTTCGGACGAATTTGTTTAGTACTTGTTTTTGGTGGTAGTCTGGTCTTTGTTTCCTTCGTTTTCCGGGATTATGGCGCTTGTAAACAGTGCTGAAATATTGAAAACTAGTTCCCAAAAATATGCATATCGCTTATAAAAACTAATCAATTGAAAATAAATATGATAATTTAAATCAATACTAAAATGAAATGGATTACACTCATGTTTAACGATCTAAAAGTATTATTAAAGGTACACTATAACTCATAGTCTCCAATTCTTCTCCGATGCTTCTCCGTCTGGTGACTGATTTAGAAAACGGAGTGACACCACCTCTATTCATTCCATGGGCGTTAAAAAGGTGAAGCAGGCACCACACTTCGTTATGCGCTATTCGTTATGCGGGTTATTCGCGCGCATACGGCGAAGTGTGGAGAGTATATTCGTTTCGTTCACCATAAAAATGACAATGACAAATATCTACAACACACATATTTGCCTTATTTGATGCTTATTTGGCATACCAGTTCGAAGTGTGGATGGCATGTTTGTTGTTTGCGCTCATAACTAATATTTGGGCGAATACGGCGCAGACACTTAACGAATAGCGCATAACGAAGTGTGGTGCCTGCATTACAAAGAGAGCTAATTACGTCCTGCAAAGAGAAAGAAAAAATTGAAACAAACTCTCTACCAACCCGTCTGTACATGGGCTGGTACGGTATCCTAAAACCTCCTTTCTTCGAAGGCCTATTTCCAAAAGTGTACTTCATTGATATCACGTGTTGATGTGCTCTAATTGGAGTCCAGAGACTCATTCTTTTAGTTGCCAAAAATAATACTTACAGTACCTAATCTGATACACTCCTTTAGATTACGACCCAATATTTATCCACGTATCGAACAAGCTACCCATCGGTTAATACCCGAGCAATAAACATACTAAAAGCTTTATTAGATGTTGTGCCAGTGAAATATTTCACAATGAAACTAGAGACGCGACACGGAATCCGGTAGCGGTTATCGGTACTTAGTTCGACAAATGATTTATTTGAACCATAATATGTGACCGTGTGAGCGATTGTTTTAAAAGATCTCGATTATAATGCGTAGGTTGGGAGTTGTTTGATGATTTATTATATAAAAAAAAACTGTCTTTAGAAGAAATGCCTAAACTTGTTTTGACATTGTATTGCTACTAGCTCAATAAGTTCTACAAAATACGTCTATTTCATTCTTGTTTATAAAATAATTTCATACATTTTTGTAGTAATAAAAATAACTAGTAACCCCTTTTTAAATTAACATTACACATATACATATCAATCGAATTGGTAATTTAGGCGACTATATATAGAACATTTACTCATTACATGACTAAATATAGGATACCTCCGTTTTATTTTTACTGAACATAATTAAAGAAAACATTTAAATTTATACTAAATGTTAACGTAGTACGTGTGTAACTCTATTTTAAAACAATTTTCAACCAACTTGTAGCAAAGTTAATCACTTTTTTTTATAACTGCCACTGTATATACTGCTTAAAATATTCATATCATTCATCTAGACTTTAAGTCACTTCTGTACAAAAATGCAAAATAGTTCTATATTAATTACACACTTTTTGTTTAAAAAGTTTAAAACCAAAATATCTAGCTAAATCATTAATAAAAAGACACACCCATCTTACTGACAACTACTATTTATCTCTAAGATCGTTTCGTCATTAATTATCTATGTAAAAACATCGATAACTACAAATCTACTAATGGGAATAGACGCCGCACTACAGGAAGCCTTTTCACGTAATTTGTCAAGATGACATTTGACATCATTCAATCTGTTACCTTAGTTATATGTTTCATGTACATACCTTGAATATTTTATTCAATCTGTACAATTTTTAGTCACTAAAACCCTAATTAATTATATTTTTTGCTAATTGAGGAGTGACTCATAGTAGAGACAATGAGTCACTTCTTTGAAACAAAAATAGCTTTCAGATAGCAAGGAGAAACTAAAATAAAAATAAGTTAATATTTTAACAGATAAAAATTTTTTATTAGCACTAATCCTAGCCTTCTTCTTCTTCCTAGCCTTATTCCCAATATTATTTGGGGTCGGCTACTAGTTCAACCGGTTTTACCTGAATATCAGTTTTTTAGCGGAGCGACTGGCATCGGACCTCCGCAACCCTAAGGCATAACTGAAATTTGAAGGTTTAACTAGTTGCTAGTATATTTGAGGGCACTGATTTCCCAATAAAGATTGCCATAACAACTTCATAAAAACGGGTGTAAATCACCGTCAAACTTCCAAACTCCGGGCTATTTTAGGAATTTCCTAAGAAAAACCCAAAAACACTTTTTGGCCTTACCCGGGGTCTGAACCCGAGACCTCTTGATTAGCAGTCGCATACGCCATCCACTAGACCAACGAGGCAGTTATATTTATTAGCACTAATAAAATTATGAATTATAAAAGTTGTGAGTCTCAGAACTTTTATTAATAAACTATAGCTTAACTTTAATAGTACTATATCTTTCTTCATATAAAACAAGTTCTACACTTCATTTAAATATGAATAAGACCTGTTCCTTGCCTATTATGTTGATAAATGAGTATTTTTAATATCGACGCAGCCCATCACTAGCAGTGAAGTTGTTTGTTTTGCCGGTAGCAAGCAGTGTCGCTTTGATAAATATCCTTAAAGATTGTTCGGACTCCTCGATAATTTCTCTCAGAACCTCACACTTTAAAGCGCAGAGCAATTTGAACTTTACCATCAATAAAATAAAGTAACATTCTTTTTGATAAGTATATATCTGTTGGTTAAAGATTTATGATACCCTCATAGTCTGTTTTATAGTAAGTTGATAAAACACTATCGTGATTATTTAGCTTGACTCTGTGACTGGCTAAATCTATTTTGTTTATTTAACATACCACTAATATTATTCTCAGATGTTATCTACATATTCGTAAAGCTAATTCTCATAAATATGTGTAGTATTATGTTTCAGCTGTCTTACATAAGTAATAGCATGGAAATAGCAAATCTATTTGTGTAGCTACGATAGAGTATACAGTCATGTTACTTGTCGTACGAGACACCACAAAAAGCGATTGACGTCACAAGCGATAAACGCTACTATTTTATCATAAATTTATATTTATTTTAAATATTATTGTAATATGTAATATCATTCTAAGTTACGCTACAAAAAATAGCATAAGACAACAACAATTCTGAATATGCATGTTCCGTAGAAAAATGCACAGTCAAGTTTTCACGCTAAACTCATAAACTTCTCAAACGAATAAAAAGTATCATAAATAATATCGTAATATCACCACGACATCTCTTGGCGCGTCAATTTTCTCCGCTCGGTAAAAACGTGTAGCAACATTGTATGCCGTCAAACACAATCGACTCATTTTCATTATTTTATTTCCAGGTAAAAAGTGGCGTTCGCTCACACCACAAGACAGGCGGCCGTTCGTCGAGGAAGCGGAGCGTCTGCGAGTGATACACATGACCGAGCATCCAAACTACAAGTATAGGCCTCGGCGACGGAAGCAGAATAAAACACGACCAAACCAACCAACCACACCAGCGAGTGCCCCGCCCGCTGCCTCTGCTGCATTGGGCTCGCCCTACGCCACGGGTACTGATTCACCCGATGCTCGTTTCTCGCACAATCCTGGTGCCGGATTCTCTCCCTACCGAACCTCGCCGCTCGCATCTGATTACCAAACTAACCAGCAATTTAACGGACACGTTCAAACACCTGAATCTTCCCCAGCACGTTCTCCTGAACCACAAGGCAGGAGAAGTGCACCAGCTGAGGCTCCTCTCCCTACACCTGATGCCTCACCGGTTGAAAACGAGAAGGAAAACTTCCAATATGAAGAAAGAAGGCGCGCGATTAATGCGTCTTCCATGTCTGACTCATACTCTCCATACAAAACATATAGAACGCAGGGTTCCTACTCGCCAGCGCCTGTAGCAGCCATGGGCATGGCCAATGGTATGTACGTGATGTGTACTCAGAGAACTTTGACTGAGCAGCCTCCGCTCGTGACAGGGACATTTTTCCCACCAGTAGCTACTTCCCAGGATCAACAAGCTTTAGGCACGAGCACGCCTAGAGTTTCTTCAGCTCCTAGTGGTCCCATGCCGACGGAATACAGCATTCAATACCATCCCTATGAACAATACGAACATATGTATAAAACTGAGGATTCATACGTTTCCCACTATCCTGATCAGCCAAAAACTGAGTACGATACTGGTGGTACTTATTTCTCTGAGGAGCCGCCAACTAATCAACAGCAGGAAGGCGAGCAAAACTTTATGAATCAACGTTCAGAAATCCGAACGGGTTCACCTGAATCAGACGTAGATGCCAGAGAGTTTGATAAATACTTGGACTACGGAACTGAAGGCCAGATGGAACAGCATCAACAACATCAACAGCAGTATAGATACGAACAACAGCAGGGCTATCCGCAGCCTCCATACTGCGGTGAACAAACTGTTGGTCCAGAGTACTGTTCTGAAAGAATGTACGCGTCTCCGTATGCATCAGTGATTTCTGGAGCCCCACCTGCTTCTTATCCTGCTAGTGCTCCGGGTAGTGACGTCAGGCCGGAAGACGAGTTCAGCGTTATTCTAGCGGGAGTACGACAGACTTGTTACAGCAATTGACTAGAGAAGAACTGACGACGGATAGTAAATGGACTCTTCCTGAAATATAGCCCAAAGAGTTGATTTCCTTCTAAATGTAAAATACTTTTTATTCTTCTGTGAATTTAGAATAGTTTCGTATTATGTCCGATCACAATGCGATCTGAACCGTAAAACCGAAATAAACGTAGAATTCGTAGTCACGGATCCGAAAACAATATTCGAATTCAGTCTGACATTTCCAGTTCCGTATTTCCATGAGTTCAGATCGGATTCAGATCAGACGTAGTACGTATCTACTCTTATAAAATGATATTGTAAGAACTTTCTACTAAAACTAAATGTAAAGGAACCTTGCTTTTTATAAAATATTTACCATAACATCACGGCGATGTAAGTTGTTTGATACATGCATATATTATGTTCGCTGGCAATCGTAGTGAATTTATATAATTTGTGTAATACTTTCTATTATTTATTGTTTAAACTGTGAATAAATTAAAAAAGAAAGTAACATATTTTAAGTTCCCTTATACGTTTGTAGAGAAGTATATGATAACTTTATTAAAGACTTAATAAAATGTATGAATGAAATCCCAAAATTGTCTGTGCCTTTTAGTTAATAATGTTATAAATCACACGAAATTAAATGTAAAGGCGGCAAATTGTAACTGGCAATGTTATGGTTGTGAAAAATGTAAAAAAAAAATATATAAAAAAATGCTGTTAATATTTAATACGAATCGGTGCTATGTGAAGAAGTCCTAAAATATTATTTTTTGTACGTCCAAATCCGTATACCATTGAGGTAACGAATATTGCGATTCCTATGTAAAAGATTATTTATTTGTAACTATTTTTGTATATTTCGTAGATAACACTAGAATGAGCGTTGAATTAAATCAAATATAGATATTCAATAAGCCTGTAGATATATAGTTAAGTCGTATTTTTATACTGTTAGTATATATAGTACTTAAAAAATATACAACTACTGTTTCTGTATAAACTGTTAGAATATTTTAATAAAGAAATATCTCATAGAATATAATTATTTGTACTAAAATTATAACTAGTTAAATTGTTTTTAGTTTATGGCTGCAATTTTTAGATTTTTAGCAAAACACTCGCTCTGCGACACTAAGTTCTTCCTATTTGTAAGAAAATTTATAAGGAACAATAAAATTTTATTCATATTTTCATTTTTTAATTTATTTTCACCGCACTACCTACCACACTTTCAAATTCAAACCACGAAAAGTTTCGAACAGCATGTGTATTTTGAATCATTTTTGTCATGTGTTACTAACACTTGAACGAAACAACAATTAAGTTAAAGGTATGTAAAACCTATTATGTGTTTAAATTGGAATCATCATCAAGAGCTTTAAAACATTCCACTGTTATACATAGTCATCTCCTTAGCAAGGAGATTCTGACCAACTAAACCATGCTGGCCAGACAGCCGTTACTATAGAGTTTGTTTCAAGTTCTCCTTCTCTGTGCATTGATATTTGACTGCCTCTTTGGTCTAGTGGTTAGCGTATGCGACTGCTGATCAAGAGGTTTCGGGTTCGATTCCCGGGTCGGACCAAGTGTTTGTGTGACCCACGAATATTTGTTACGCAGTTTGGGTGTTTTCTATGTATAATATGTATGTATTTACAAAAAAAAGTATGTTTATGTATTTATATCAGTTGTCTAGTTACCCATAATACAAGCTCTGCTTAGTTTAGGGGCTAGATGGCGTTGAAAAAAAAAAAAGTCTGCATTATATCAATCCATCATAACTCTTTTGTAACCTTAAACTTACATATTAATATAACGGATAGATCTATACCTAGAAACAGTTAATTTATTTTTTATGTATTAGACTATTTTCTCTAATGGAAAGGCAGTTGACAGCTTTTGCATGAATTTTGTGCATGTAAAAAGGTTTTAATAGTTCAATTGTTTAACTACAAACTAAGACTGCTACTACTTTATAAATAAGGAACTAAAAGACTACATGCAGGGCAATGCTTAAGGCTTTTGATAGGTAAATGATGTGCAGAGCAGTACAGTGCACGAATATACAGAATTATCGTGACTTTTCATCGAGTGACTGAAGAATTATAGTATGAAGATATTGTACAACACTCCTGTCCACTTGCGTTTGGTTTTTTTTAATAACGTCAACGTTATTACGAGGCTTATAAAACCCTCGTACCAAAGTACGCTGTTCGGTAGTAGGCAGGAAGGCAATTGCCCTCTAATCCCTAAGATCTCGTATCATTAAACACATTTGATTAGTCTAACGAATGATTGCAAATAAAAAAAATGTACATCTTCTTCCTAGTCTTTATTCCCAAGTTTATTTGGGGTTGGCTACTAGTTCAACCGGTTTTACCTGAATTTCAGTTTTTCCACGGAGCGACTGGCATCGGACCTCCGCAACCTTAAGGGAGAACTGAAATTCGAAGATTGAACTAGTTGTCAGTATATTTGAGGGCACTGACTTCCTAACAACGACCTAATAATCTAATAACGATGCCGTCGGTCCCGGTTGTCATGAACATCCATATGTTTATGAAAACCGGGACCGACGACTTTACGTGCTCTCTGAGGCACGGGCGTGAATCACCACCAAACTTCCAAACTCCGGACTGCAATTAGGAATTTCCTAAGAAAAACTCAAACTTTTTCGCCCGACCCGGGATTTGAACCCGAGACCTCTTGATTAGCAGTCGCATACGCTAACTACTAGACCAACGACGCAAAAAAATGTACATGACTGTATATTATATTATGAAGTGTAATAAAGTCTTTTTTTCTGAAGAGAGAATAAAAAACTATGCATTTAGATCAAAAAGAAGTTATAATTTATCCCTACATTATAATAAATACAAAAGTAGGAATTACACTAATAATTCATTTAGTGATGTAGTAAGAAAATAGTTGTTCATTTAAGGTGATCAGAGCATCGACTTTTTGTTAAATACACTTTAGTCCAATATAATTATTAAAGTGAAAGTTTATTTAGTAATTAACTGGATACTTTAAATACGACTTTAACTGCTTGTAGAATTGGATAATACAGTTGTAGAATCACTCAAATATTTTACACAACTTACAAAATAAAGACATCAGCACAAATTATATATAGCTGTAATAATTCTTTCATTTACTTGCCGATTCTTATCTACAAAAAGGAAGTCTATCTGAACTTACGTACAGTCAATTATTTATTTTACATGTCGATAGTCATCTCCGCAAATTAATGATACATTACCGCACGTACTAAACACTCGAATAAACCGCCTACAAACGAATATAAGTCCAAATAAAATTAAAATTACTAAATAATTTGCGCGGACTGGGGTGTGCTGCCCTCGGGCGGCCGTGCCTGTAATTACAGCGCGGCCCGCGCATTCACGCCCCTGCCGCAAACCACGACCATTGATCTATTGACGTTTGAGAGGAAACAACGATATATGTGCGAAATATACATTTTTGAGACTGTACCGTACCGTAGTATTGGTTCCAGGAATTCCTTTCGAGTACATTACGTAATATCTTATTGACTTCTGGCCGAGTTCTTTGATAAGAATCTGCAAGACGATCGCAGTTATCTGGTTTTGATGATAATCTTTAATCGATTGTACTGATCACTGAATTAAGATGCCTTGTCAGATTCGGAACACTTTTTTGTACAAGATATTTTAAACATGATCAATGATGATGTTATTTACTCCTGTGCTAAATTGACCGATACAACGTTAAGGAAAAGGATCGACTCGACATCAACCATAATGTCCCACCGCTGCGCTCGGGTCTCCTCTCAGCAGAGGGTTAAGGCCATACGTCCCCACCCCAGCAGACTCTCGAATTGCAGATGGCTTTGGACGGCGGTACCCCGTTACATCAGAATGTGCTCATTAACCACAAAAGAACCTGAAATATTCTAACTAAAATACTACACCTACAATTTCAACATCATTCTTCTTGTAATTAATTTCCTTCAAGTATTAAAAACTTACTTTCAAATAATGGGTCTATTATCCCGAAGAAGACTATTAAATATATTGATATTGGGGTATGTTAATTACAATCAAAATAACGAACTTTGCATACAATGAAATAAACGTGTTTATTTGCTAAACACACACAATATAAATGCGCATTTAGCGCTTTAAATTTACAATCAAAATTATGAAAGAACTTACTAACAGGGAATACGAGAATCGATAAACTTATTTACAAAAAGGTATAAGGTCACAATGAATAAACTCGAAATGGTTTTATTTCGAGTTATGACAGTTTCCCGCTGAGTGTACGGACGCGCGGTTGTTTTAATACGTGATAATTAAGTTTTTATTAGCCCTTTTATGGTTTAATCCTCGGAGACATCTCGTCTGAGGACTCGTGCCGATATTTTATTTATTTATTATCTATATTTTGTTGCACTTATGTTGGTATTATTTGTACATCACTTAATTAATAACGTTGTTTAACTATAAACGTGTACAAGGGAATCTTTTAAATCGATTGAAACTCACTAGAGATAGAACAACTAATACGTGATTTAATTTTAATAGTTTATCACTACTCACAATAGTCATACATATTGTCACTACATATTATAAAATAAAGACCTCGGCCGCATTTGTCTGTCTGTCTGTTCGCGATAAACTCAAAAACCACTGCACCGATTAAAAGGACATAGGCTACCTTTTACCGCGATAACCGACATAGACGCCGGCGTATAAATGCTATTCTTGTGAAAATACTGTTAATCTTAGCAAGTATGTTACTGGCATTATTTTTACCATGACTTAAGACTGGAAATATTTCATACTATTTCTTCTTTTAAAAAATCCACTTTACAAACCTTAGATTTCAAATTTGTTTTCTAGTATAAAAATGACCTTATATTTCTTGCCAATTAAGGTTAATACGTTTGATTAAATTTATCTCTCTAAATATGACTCAATGCTCTGATCAAAGAGTGACTAATGGAATTTCTTTCCAATTCTTCTCTATGAAAATGACATTTTGAATCTGAAAATTGATTTTGATCTTGTCACAAAGGAAGCTGAATTGTATTGTAGCCCTCCAAAGCTTACGCGGTGCAAACCCTGTGTCTTTCCCTCTACCTAATGTAATTAAGGACAATACAAGAGTTACACGTTATTAATTTAATTAATAAGCTCATTAGAACGAGACACTGACGTGACACTTGGGAATTGCTCTAAAATTGAATGAATAGAAAAAGTAATGGGCGATAGAGAGTCAATAAATTTGTCCACTGACTGAAGTTTAAAGATATATGTATAGTGAAAGATATGTTGTCATATTTGAAACTAGCTTTTGCCACGAGTTATCAATTTTCGTACTAAAAGTAGCCTATGCCATGCCAAATTTTATTAATATCAGTGCAGCCGTCTAGACAGCCAGACAGATTTGTTTTGAATTTGTAATATTAATATGGATAATAATGGTGCTAAAACTAAGCTAAAATAAGTTTAATGCTTAAGAGGGCATCTTACCAGTCCGCCATAGTGTGAGTCAGCATCGCCTGCATTCACAGCGAGTGTGGTGGCTCCTACTCCTGGATTCTAATCATGCTTTCTATCAGGCAAATTAGAGTCACCTTGGCAGGATATCAAATAAAAAAATATACAAAAATACGCGGCTGTCTCCCCACATTAGGCACTACACATTATTATAATAAAACAATCCCGATAAACATAGCTATCGATATATATGTGCATCATCATCTACCTATCGAAACTCACTGTTGGACATAAACACTCTCTCATTGCACGCGTCTGTGATCAGTTACATACATCATTTATGTCAATTAAACACGGATGCAAAATAAATGATCACATAATTATAATATTGTTCTTTTTTACTACTCGGTAGGACATACCTACATATTTGTTATTATATATTATATAATATTAATATTATTACACACAATATTAATATTGCATTTAAGCTTTAGTCGTCTGTAATTATTTAGTACGAACTTACTAAGTAAAAACTGTACTTCAGGTTAAACAGCCAACATCATAATTCTCAACCCCAACAGGCCTTTCATTTAACAAAGAGAAAAGAAAAAGGTATTGTTTTGTCATTGCCTATTTATATTTATACGACTTCATACACAATACATAATAACACAATAAAACGGTAAGCCAATATAATTGTATCGCGTATCTTTGAGTGCAGCACAGCTCGCGGTCGACAGCAGCGGCGCGGGCGCACCAAAGAAAGATGCGCCTTTGAAGATAGCGCCAATACATTTATTAGCCGGTTGGTTTGCATACCGGCCGGCTATCACTCGCCAATGGATGCATAAAGGTTCGTTTCCCGATTGAATTATTTTAAATTGTACCTTTTCTCTAGTGCCAAGTTTGCATTTTTAAGGACTGGTTTAAATTGGCAGTAGTAACTTTACCACTTCCTTACTACAACTATCTAAAGTTATCAGAAATATCCTACTATTAATTCGAGGTATTGGCCTACTGTACTATATTGGCCAAATAGGTTGTTATATTATAGGATCGAAAACCTAATGCTTTCAAGAATCCAGGAGTAGGGGTCACCATTCTCATTGTGAGTGCAGACAACGTTGCATTATACATCTCACATTCACGACAGCACGAATGCATTTTTGGATAGTCTTTTGCTTGAGGCTACTACCCAGGTTAAGTCGGCCCATTCGTGATGAAATCAGCGTACATTTTCTCTAGTTTTCGGTGTCTTTCCAGTGCCTCATTCACTAATGGACAATAGAAATAAATAAACCCTACTTTCTAATGAGAAGTAGACCAGCAGTAAAGTATTAAAGGCTGTTGATAAAATAGAAATGAGCTATAAAAATATCCAAGTTTGTTATTAACTTTATACGTTAATAGGGCACATTCAAAATATGTTGTTAACCGTTCTTAAAGCCACCTATTTAGTACAGAAGCACTATCGCTATCGTAACATCTCTTTTTATTATGTTCACGGGTAATGTTTAGAAACAAATGGACGCGTTACGTTTTGTACAATGGCTCGTTAATGCTGTGTTTTGGTTTAAATCGAAACTGGGTAAAAAGGACATCTAGAGATAGATATGCACGTGGCCAACAGCGAGGTTGGAATTTTACCAATCTATAGTACTTAAACTGGCAAATGAAATATGCAAATAAAAGAAACATTTTAGTTGACGGAAAATTTTTGTAAATAACACAATCTTTAAGTCGTTGTAAAATGGCAGGTTTCTTTTTAAAAAGACATATCCTGCATTAGCAATATTCATTCTGTGTTGTGGGAGATTTTAAAAACATACATGAGACAGACACATTGATAGAACATCCAGATTTAGAAAAACAGTTTGTGAATCACACAAAGTATTGCCCCATGTAGGATTTAGAACCCACGATATCTGGCGCAGTTGAAAGCGACGTGGCGACAACTTAGACCAACCCCCGTAGTCTAATTTCAAACGTTTTTCATTTTCTATTCTCCATTCTATTTCTCTATTATTTTGTTTCATTAGCTAATATTTTGTTTTGAACACGTGACTGATTTACATTCCTATGCCTAGCAGTGTATTAGCAGATATAGTTAATTATGAATAACTAGCCTTTACCCGCGGATCGTATATACTGCCTTGTTGGTCTAGTGGTTAGCGTATGCGGCTGCTGATCAGAGGTCTCGGGTTCGATTCCCGGGTCAGACCAAATATTTCGACTGCACGGTTGGCCTAGTGGCTTATGCGGTCGCCACGCCGCTTTCTACTACGCCAAGTATCATGGGTTCAAATCCCACATAGGAGAACACTTTGTGTGATTCACAATTTGTTGTTCTGAGTCTGGGTGTTCTTTGAGTCCGTTTCATGTATGTGTGTAAAGTCCCCCGCGACACAGGAATTTATATTCCTAATGCGGGAGTTGTATTTTACAAAAAAATAAAATAAAAAATAAATTGTGTGATCCACAAATATTTGTTTCGGAGTCTGGGTGTTTTTCTATGTATATTAAGTATGTATTTACAAAAAGCATGTTTATGTATTTATATCAGTTGTTTAGTACCCCTAATACAAGCTCTGATTAGTTTGGGAACTAGATGACGTTGTGTGTAAGATGTCCGGAATATAAAAAAAAATCGCAATAAAAGAGTCACCTATGTCTTCCTCAAGAATAAAAGTTATCTCAATAGTAAATATCATAGAAATCGATGCAACGATTTAGCTGTGTAAGCGTGACAGACATAAAGACAGAGTTACTTACAAGTTTATGATATTAGTATGGATTTACAAGTAACAGAAAATCCAGAAGCAAAAATAACACTCGATTGTCCTGTATTTAAAATTTTAAATCCACGACCTCTGGTTCAGTAATGATCAGACCTGTTAAGTGTTAGTCTTCTTCAATCATCAATAGCTTTTAATAAACTTAGAAAGGACATTTTTGCAGATCATACTGGCCAGACGGGTTGGTTTAGTTTGTTTCAAGTTTTCTTTCCGTTTTCATTCATGTTGCCCTGTGTATTTTATTTCAGTTGCCTCTCACGATAAGGCCTAATGAATAGGGGTGTTGACAATCTGTATTTTTGATCCGTTGCAACATGTGCTAATGTAAATAGGATTACGATTTCTTACATCTAACTATTGCCTCCTAAAACTTATATTAAATGACAATATACCGTATACTTAACAGTGAATTATTGAGAAAAGACGTACGTTAGTACACACATGCCGTTACGCGTGCGAATGTTCACGCGTTAATAAACGTGAGAGCAACACATCCATTGGCGGATAAATAGCATGAATGTAATCATGCCCAAACATGCAGTTGCATTCATGTTCAATAATAGTAAACTGCGTGTGGGCTTTGAAAAAAAATTGATAATTTCGGTATACGTACATGAAGTCTGGACTATTCCACGAGACGGTATTATGACACATAGTCTAAAGGGCTGCACAATATTTAATATTATATTCAGCATCGAGATGATTGCACTCTGCCTGATGGAAAGGTAGCCACCGTCCTCATCGTTAGTGCACAAATGCAGTATGGTAATCAACACCATGACGACCTAGTGAGAGCTATTGGTCTCATCATTGAGCTTCTGGTCTCACACTCGTCAACGAAATACAACAGCACGATTGTTATTGTCTGTAATTTTAAGGTAGGTCTTCTATGCAAGAAAAAGAGCTTAACTCTATAATTTGATCGAGTTCGCAACATATGTAAATATATTATGTGTTCATAATGTAGCTCTCTTGCCACGTACTCTTGCATAAAATTTCTCTTGATGAACATTCGTGATTTTCTTGCTCACACAAATCTTTGTCAGTCTTCATTTGATATTCAGGCTTCTGGCTATGGCAAAAGTAAGCTTCTTGTACAAAACAGTCTTTGATGTTCGCTTCTGTCATAGGTATAAAGGAGCCTTTTCTAATGTTCAGAGCCACATAGTCTGAAACTAGAGTACTACATTGCCCGAGATATGAAAGAGATGAAAGTCGATTGGTCTGAACTGGCACAGAATAGAAAAGAATGGTGCATTCTACTGTCGGAAGCTAAGACACACTTTGGGTCGCGGAGCCAGCGAAGTAAGAAGTAAGTAAGTCTTCTATGCAAGGGTAACATCTCTCCGGTCAAGCACATTCGTGCTGAAATCAGCGAAACTACCTTGAATGATTCTTGAGGAATGACAGACTATTCTTTAAAGCGATAGCTAACATACGCGTAGGAGAAGTCCTCGAGCTCAAAGGTAATGTTTAATATAGAATGGATGTTCATTACTGGCACTAGTACGGCTGAATGTGTATGTAAAATTAGAGTATAGTCAGTACTTAGTACATTTTCAACGTAAACTTTGATACGAGGAATAGTTATTTTCAAATAAAATAATTTCATAGTAGTAATATGATTCTGGATGCGAGCTGGATGCGAGAAGCCCAAAATCGATCAGAGTGGAGTGCAATGGAAGAGGCAGTGGATTGCGGTAGGCTGATGATGATGATAATGAATATGATTCATAATGTTTTTTTTATTTATTTGATGCCTACGAACGTGACTCCACTCTGCCTGATGGTAAGCATGAATAAAATACAAGAGGCCTCCACCACCAGAGTGCCTGTGATGCAGAAAGTATGGCGATGCCGACCCAAACTATGGCGGCTTTGTGGGATGCTTTTTCACACCCCTCTCAAAGGACCCGGGATCATAATTGGAAGGGAACACGTGGGATGGTAGCGAGTTCCAGTTTTTAACCGCTCGGCACAGGAAAGAAGAGCTAAACAGTTTAGTTCTTGTGCGTATTTCTACCACTATATAGCGGTGACTTCCAAGGCCAGCACGTGTTGTCGTGTACAGGATGGGAGAAGGTGGGATCAGTTGGAAGAGATCACTTCCCATGGTAAAAGCATTATGCATATTCTACAGACACCATTTAATAATTTTCTCTCATAAACAACTAGAAAGATAAACCAACCACATCAACTCTTAAGAGATAAACAAATTCTAAAAGATTATTGAACACAAAACGTGTTACGTCCATATCCAGTCTGTTTATTAGAAGAGTAGACTTTTGCTATGTCATTGCTACATCCTGTCAAGCGCCGTATTCCCGCCATCAGTCGCTCACTCACACTGATTTACATAAAGTTTTGTGTTTTTTCTTATTAGATTTAATAGATTTTATTTAACACTTTTTTCAACACTTAATTTGATGTATCATCGAGATGGTGAGCATGTATGAAAGTAAACATTTTAAATAGCGACTACAAGAGAAAGACTGTTGGTTTAATTTTCAAAAAATCATATGATTTCTTTGAGGATTTTGAGGGTTCAAACCCCACATGGGACAACACTTTGTATAATCCACAAATTGCTATTATAAGTCTGGGTGTTATTTTTGTTCATTTCATGTATGTTAGTAAAGTCCCTCTCAACACAGGATGTAATTCGCAATGTACTTTTTACTTTAGTGCATCCACCCGGCAAAGCTCAGGTTGCAATTATTGAGAAGTGGTAATATCGAGAAGGAGAAGAGAATACTGTATACTATCCATCTCACACGCGGCCGTCTATTCTTAAAATAGACTTATTAATGAATGGTGTATTTTATAGTATTTTTAACCTTTTTTATCAAGTTACTAACTGTAAAACACGCGGCTTATGGTAACCACTTAAGGTTCTGAGGGAAGAAAGTTAACATTTGGCACTTTCTCGAGAAACATACTCGTAGTATAAAAAGTTTTTGATAATTGATCACTAAAATTTGATTATGTCGCAAAGATACTAAAGTAGATAAGAATGCCTCACATAAAGTTGAAAAGGTTAAATGAAATTGGAACCTTCCCAAAATTAAAAAAGTCAAGAAAAATTAATAATCACTTCATAAAAAATACAAGCGACACACGCCCGTCACTCACGAGAACTCACATTTAATATTCATAAATCGACATGTCGCGTCATACTCATAAATAAATTAGAAATTCAAAAAAAAAACCTGTCAGACCACCCCTAGCTTTACATATTAAATTCATATACTCATCACGAATCATTTCTATGGCCACATTTAAATTTAAAACAGTTTTTTCAACAAGATTAAAACCTTATTTCCAGTAAGTAAAACTACAAGTTCATAGACAAAACATAACAAGTATTATTGCCAGTTTGAAAATAGAACTTTATGATTGACGAAAAACTTTTTTCATTGCTGTGTTTGCCACGAGCCAAGCAACGACATCGTAATTTTACGGCCAAACGACACATATCCTACTGATTTGCATCGAGATATTGTTCGGAAGTGACTGATCATTTTGGTTTTTGTTTCACATTGTTTTTTTTATTGAGCATAATATTTATAGTCAATTGAAAAAGTCGTAAAATAAAACCGCTAGAAGCTTGTAAATTGTTGTTTAATCAGATTTATGTGCCTACTGCAAGTTACCCGTTTTTCGTTTTTAGCAATTTTGGTATCAAAGTGCGATAGACAGATGGACATTTCTCCTTTCTCATTTATATTATCAGTAAGATAGCGTTAAAATTAATATTTTATATTTTTTTATATTAAAACCCTTTAATTATTGTACAAAGTACTTTTTCCTCTAAACAAAAACAGGCAAAAGATTATAAACTAAAGCAAAAAGTGTAAAGAAATTAAAAAAAAACACAAACCATAAACACAACACATTACACAAAGTATCTGTATCCAATTAAGTATGGCCTATCAATAGCTATTTGTGCGTTCATACGGCATGCATTACCGTTGTTCTAGAGCTACGCCGGTGTAGGCTTTTAGCTAAAAATGCTTCTGATCCAGGGTATCCCTTTTATGTTAATGGTCACTCCGGGATTCCTGTGCGTACAGCAAACGCTAATTTAAACTGGATGTTGCGCTGTACAGGTAAACGGCACACTGGTTGTGTGTTACCTATAAAATTAAATTAAAATATATTTATTAATATGGAAACATATTCACCAATTATATTGTGGTGTAAATATTTGACAGTTAATTTTCACACTTCAATGGCATTTTTTCAAGAGCCCTAGCAAAAATACAAATTCTAAAAGTATCTTTTCATTTATAAGATAGAAATAAACTGTAACTCAAACTATTTCGTATTATAATAAATTTATAACCAAAACACTATGCTTCTATGTAAGTTATGCTACTTATACATTGCGGAAGCTAGGCGTACTAAACACGCCGGAGCATCTGTATCTTCTCGATAAGACCCAGGTTCACTCCTGCATGTAGTGCTGTTCTCATCTTTGCGATGGATCGGTCACAGAGGCGAGCAGTTCACATCATAGACAGTCCTGAAGCCACCGAGTTCCTGGAACCTTTGCAGTAGCGAAGAGATGTCGCCTCTATGGCAGTCCTCTATCGCCTTTACCATGGGGAGTGTTCTAAAGAGCTCTCCCAACTCATCCCACCTCCCTTCCTCTATAAGAACAACACGAACTGGCCAGGGAAGTCACCCCTGCAGAGTGGAAGACATACGTTCCAGAGCAACGGGTCTTCCTTCTTATGCCGAGCAGGTAAAAACTGGAACTTACTGCCAGCTCATGTTTTTCCTTCCTACTATGATCCCGAGTCTTTTAAGCGGAGCGTGAAAAAGCATCTCACTAGGCCGCCATAATATGGTTCGCCATACTGTTTGCATTTACAGTGAGTATGGCGACCCCCACTTGTGGATTTTACTCATTTCCATCAGGCATAGTAAGGTCACCTTGGCAGGTGTTATATATAAAAAAAAACCTGTATTATTAAAGTAGCATCCATACTTCCATATTATATTATAAATTCAAAAGTACAGAATTACTTTTGAATTTCTGTCTGTTGAAATCTGTCTGTCGGTCACTTTAACATTTTAACATTAGTGGCGCGCGCTCCTTCGTCGCGGTAATGGACATCTCACACACAATGCCATCTAGCTTCAAACTAAGTAGAGTTAAACTAATAAAAGTCCAACACAAGTCGTGTTTGACTTTAATTAAGTAAAATTGAAATACTACAAGCCAATTTCCCATGCACGTGTACACGTCAATATTTTATTTATCGGTGCGCAGTATCGCAGATATCTGGCTGGCGATAGCGGGACGGCCAGCCCGGCCAGGTAAATGAGGCCCGGAGACACCTCGCCTGCCCCCTGCACGTGTGATTTACTGCCCACTCCCCCAAGCCCTCGGCTGAATAAAAGTATTAATTATCTAAAACGGCTAGATAGCTAGCGTGTTTGCTCAAAATAGTGCATCAGGAGAAGTAAATGACCTTCTGTTATCTTTATATCTGGTTGATCTGTCTTAGTACCGAGTGACTGAGTGAATGAGATGAGAAGACCTTGTCCTTGACCTTTTGAAAAAACGCAACAATTTACAAGGTCTTCTCATCTCATTCACTCAGTCACTCACCTAATGATAACTTAACTCATTTCACATACGGCCGTCTAATCACTAAATAAGAACAGTCTCTTCTATAATAACTAGGCTGCTGACAAACTGAATATAGTTATATTTTTCTAAAGACATATATGAATATCAACTAAAATAGCTTTTTAACCTTTACCTTGACCCGTCCGTGTGGTGACGGGTAAGGAATACAGTGTCACTACCCCTATTCATTACGTGGGTATTGTAAGGGAAAAATTACGCAGTACAACATCACCTTATGGATATGAAAAACTTGAAACATCCATTTATACTAAACCGTATGTGCAACATTTTATGATGGACTAAAACCTGATTAATCTAAAGAGCCAATGTCCAGCGAGTTAAAGGTATTGGTGATGATGGCCGTGACAAATAGTGGACTCGCTATTGACTATTTCTGGGGATGCTTATGTGAATACTTGATTTATACTCGTTGGTCTAGTGGTTAGCGTGTGTGGCTGCTGATCAAGAAGTCTCGGGTTCGATTCCCGGGTCGTACCAAATACTATTTGTGTGATTCACAAATATTTGTTTCGGAGTCCGGGTGTTTTCTATATATAATAGGTATGTATTTACAAAAAAAAAGTATGTTTATGTATTTATATCAGTTGTCTAGTACCCATAACACAAGCTCTGCCTAGCTTGGGACTAGACGATGTTGTGTGTCAGGTGGCCAAAATATTTATTATATTATTTATTTATTATTAATCGGGCGATGCCTTTAGTTTCATGAATACAAGCTTTTTTATATTTTTGCCTGCCGAAAGTGACTTTACTCGTGCCTGATGGAAATTATTAATAAAATCCAAGAGTGGCTGTCACCATCCTCAATCTGGATGCAGACAATGAAGTATGGTGACTCGCATTTCTGCATTATTTGGCCTCAGGTCTCGCCAACACGAAACTTATCTGGTAAAACTGGGAGTGGTTTCGCTATAGTAGTAGAACCGAATAGTAAAACAAATAATAGATAATAGAATAGTAATGTAAAACAAAGAAGTTATTTTAGATTGTTCTAAATCACTGGTCCCGTACATCGGTTTAAAGTTTATACTTATACAAACTTATCATGAAATAACTAAATGCACTTAAAAAACTGTGAATGTTATTGAATAAACCCCTAACATCAATTGCATACACCAATATATTCCCAACATAAGATAAGCCTGCGTCGCACTCCAATCGTATGTAAATGCAGTGAGATCTATGCGCGCGCGCACCGCCGCAGATTTATTGCGTAATTGACTTCCGGCGGGAAGACGCCATCTTGACGAGAACGACACACTTTTATGAATTGCCTAACAATTTATCTCATGTTATATGTCTTTATTAACGAATAATATGAATATTTAATTATATTTCGTATGTTATTTGAACCTAAAGCTTAAAACACTGAAGTCAGGACTTTTATAATAGGAAGTAAAAGATCGTATGTACTCGACGAATATAATTTTAGCTTTTGTCCGTGGCTCTGCCTGTTTGTTTATCATCATTATCAGCCAATCACATTCCACTGCTGGACATAAGCCTCTCCCATTGCACACCACTTTTATCGACTTTGGGCTTCTCGCATCCAGCGCTATCCTGCGCAAGTCGCCACTCCACCTGCCCTGTGGGCTTCCTACACTGCGTTTGCCGAGACGCGGTCTACACTCCAGAACTCTTCTACCCCTACGATCATCAGCTCTGTGTGCATATATACTAAATATATTTGTTTCCATATTGTTGTGTGTATGTATTCTAAATATATTTATTTTCCATATACATTTATATAAAAAGTAGCTTCTAAACCAGAATATCTCTCTATGCAATATTTGTGTAATAAACAGACTAACGTAGTTTCTTTCATAATATCAGTATTAATTTATTATTTTTATATCTTATGTAACTATTATTAAAGTAAAAATGAACTAGTCATTAAACAATAACGCTACTTAATCTACAATCGTATTCTAAGTAACACACATAAACCGCAAGCAACGAAACATTACAATTCATTTTAAAAACTGTTCGCCGGAGAAACAAATAAAGGTCTGTAGTCTGAAGGCACATAGCCTGTGTCGCAGTAGCTTGCTGCTGTCGTCGGCAAGGCTTTGTAACGACACCCGACTGCGTATATACGACAGCGCATGTATAATATATATGTACGTATGGCCAGGTAGGTACATATGGAGATCTCAGAGAGCCTATTGTGTTTATGTGCAATGTATCTTTTTATGTAAAGCGACTAATTTGTTTGCTGGATATTATATTGCGTGAGGTTTGATCACCCTATTATTTTGTCATGGTGGCGGTCGATGTTTGTGATTTGACGGATGTGTCACCACGTATTTAATCTGTAAAGCTGTGTATATGTAAACTCAGTAGTAATCCTTAAATAGAACTGTCGAGAAGGAAGTTATCTTCACAAGTAATAGAGGGTGAAGTGTTACACAAATGTTACTAGAGGTAGAGTGAACACAAATTACTTTAATAGGCTTATATTAACAGCAGCCTAACAGCCAATCTACAGCAGAGTATATGTAACAAACAATTACGCCTAAATACCTAACCCATGCCGTGTGGTGACGGATTAAGAATACAGAGTGTCACCACCCCTATTCAACCCGCGGGTGTCGTAAAAGCCGACTAAGGGATAAATTACGCAAGACAATATCAATGCAAAGAGAAGCAAAACTTAAAACCAACGGTATATCAACCCGTCTGGCCAGCGTGGTATGTAGGCCAAAACCTCCTTTGTAAGGCTTATGTCCAGCAGTGGACTGTTAAAGGCTTTTGATGATGATGATTATGATGATTGTTATACCTTTCGAACAAAACCATTAACTATATGAGTAAAAATCCCGTCAAAAACGTTAAAGCCGTTAAAGACATAAGTCAAAAAAAAATGAAAGTTATTTTCTATACAAATACCATAAATACTTTATCTTATCTATATTATAGCAAACAGACCAAACCATTTATGTATACTATACACAAAATGGCATTTGATCCGATTACGTTCGATGCCTCCTCATTCAACGGCCGTCGTAAATGATAGCAATCTCGACGAGATTGACGTGTATAATCAAACCTCAATTAATTAGGGCACACAGTGCATTGTATAGCCAATGACCACGGACAAAGTAGCAAGCGATGTTTGTACATAGTTTTTACGTGACTTGACGTGACTTGTACATCATGAAGTTCGATATGAAAATCTAATCTATTTTATATGTTAAAGCTGAAAAGTTCTTTTTTTATATGTACCTGCCTCGTTGGTCTAGTGGTTAACGTATGCGACTGCTAATCAAGAGGTCTCGGGTTCAAATCTCGGGTCGGCCAAAAAGTGTTTTTGGGTTTTTCTTAGGAAATTCCTAACACCAGCTCGGAGTTTGGAGGTTTGGCGGTGATTCACGCCCGTGCTTCGGAGCACGTAAAGTCGTCGGTCCCGGTTATCATGAACATCTACGGCAATTGCTATTGGAAAGTCAGTGCCCTCTAATATACTGACAACTAGTTCAATCTTCGAATTTCTCCCTTAGGGTTGCGGAGGTCCGATGCCAGTCACTGTGGAAAAACTGAATTTCAGGTAAAACCGGTTGAACTAGTAGCCGACCCCAAATAAACTTGGGAATAAAGGCTAGGAAGAAGAAGTGCCTGCCAAAGTAACTACTGATGGAAAGCATGAGTAGAATCCAAGAGTAGTGATGACCGTACTCATTGTGAATGTAATAAATACAGCACGGTGACCCACGTGCTATGGCGGCCTATTCAAATGCGTCTTCATCAACATGGAGACGCACTTACCAACGAAATACTACAGCACGAACACTGTTCATTTAAAGTTTGGATGGTGATTATGGTGGTGGATGCTGATTATGGTGGTGGATGATGATTATGGTGGTAGATGATGCTTATGGTGGTGGATGATGATTATGGTGGTGGATGGTGATTATGGTGGTGGATGGTGATTATGGTGGTGGATGATGATTATGGTGGTGGATGGTGCTTATGGTGGTGGATGATGATTATGGTGGTGGATGGTGATTATGGTGGTGGATGGTGATTATGGTGGTGGATGGTGATTATGGTGGTGGATGATGATTATAGTGGTGGATGGTGATTATGGTGGTGGATGGTGATTATGATGGTGGATGGTGATTATGGTGGTGGATGCCAGAAAAGGCGACTATAAAGAGGAGAAAAACTTGATACGATTGATACACACCATAGGTTAGTGGTTGGCCAACGTTGTATAAACGTTCGAACATCTTACACACAACTCCGTCTAGTCCCAAACTAAGCAGAGCTTGTATTATGGGTACTAGATAACAAATAAATATTTTTGTACATACATACATATCTTTATATATATAATTCTTCTGTGAGTGTGTATGTCACTGAACTTCTCTCAAACGACTGGACCGATTTAGATGAAATTTTTTGTGTGTGTTCAAGGGGATCTGGGAATGGTTTAGATTCGCAATTGGACCCGGTAGGTGGCGCTGCGATCAAGTTCTGGAATTTTAAAGTTGGGCGGTACGAAGTTCGCTGGGTCAGCTAGTTATATATAGAAAACACCCAAAATCCGTAACAAATATTTGTGAATCACACAAACAGTTGGTCCGACCCGGTTATCGAACCCGAGACCTCAAGCATAGCAATCGCATATGCTACCACTGCGCCATCGAGGCAGTCAATAATAGTTTAACAAAAGCTCTTTTCAACGGAGAGGCCTTGTCAATGATGATGATGTTTAGTTGAATATGATGATTTATAGAATTGAATAATTATTTTAATGTACCATACTCAAAAGAGACTAGTTCTATTAAATCACCAGAAAAGGATGGTGACCCCTACTTCTGGATTCTACTCATGCTTTTCATCAGGCAGAGTTGAGTCACCTTGGTAGGCTACATAAAATAAGCTTTATTTATATAGAACATTTTTTAATTGTAGATAGACAATGATTTAAACGAAAAAAATAAAATCCTACCACCAAAAAAACTATAACAAGAATAAGAAAAAAAACGATTCCCTTGTGGGAATGCGATTTCTGTCATAGCTGTCACTTACTTTTCTTAGTACCTTATACAGTTTCATGTGAGTCTAATTTTATTGCGAGTAGAAGAGCAGAACTATTTTCTTTACTTTTATTAAAATAGGCATCAAGTGTACGGCCTAATCTAAATGCAGTCAGGCTTAATATGCTTTTAACCTAAATGACCAACAATCCCTACTAATATTATAAATGCGAAAGTAACTCTGTCTGTCTATCTGTCTGTTACGTTTTCACGCCTAAACTGCTAAACTGATTTTGATGAAATTTGGTACACAGGTAGTCTACGCCCTAAGAAAGGATAACGGCTACTTTTTACCGCGATAACCGATAAACATGCTGTCGGAACCGCGGGCAAAAGCTATTATAAAAATAAGAAGTGAAACCTGAATATTATATCAATAGAAAATTGCGTTTAAAAAACAATTAAATATACTCTGTAGCTTTATTCCATATACACATCAAAACACATGTTAAGTATTTACCAAAGTAATATTCGAAGCTGCATTATGCTCACTTAAAAGGAACTGATATATATGTATATGCTAATGATTTTAACCACAAATTCTCAACTTCACGTGAGTATTACTACTAGTAAACTCTTTGATTCTATTGTTCTTAGTGTTAAAGAAAAGCTAATTAGAAAATAGATTGTACCTTTATAATCTATGCTGTACCTTTATACATGTTTGCAGATTCAGAACCGTAAAAGAAGCTGTAATAGTAAGTTAAAAATATATTTATATATAACAAAAAGTAATGTAACATGTGAATATAGGTAAGAATCGACTAATCACGGTCAATATCGACTATCGGCTCGCGCATAAAGATTCAGTGGATAGCCGATCCGATAGCCGCCGTATCTCAGATGATAGCTGAGATAAATGGAAGCGCGCGCAGCCGAAATACGGCAGAGGAGCGAGCAAAAAGGCGCACAAGCACACGATGGCTTTATGCAACAATTTACAGCGTGTCAATAACTGTTCGCATCTTTTTATTAAGATAATTACTGTTTCCGTAACTTCTGTTTCTGTTTTATGTTCTTACTCTAATCATAAGTGTTTAATGTTAAAAAGGATATTAAGTGATTTAACTAGCATTGTAAATATGCAAAAGAGTGACTAATAAATTATACACCAAACACTACCAAGCCTGCTTTGCTTTTCCAATTATTTTAGACAAAGGATGTTTTCTAAAAACTTCTAGAGAAACAAAAACTAGATTAAAACAAAACACATCCTTTTGTTTGACCACCTAATTATATGTTCTTTTTGGTGTTTTTCTTTATGATAATGTAAATACAACTATACCAGTTAGAATCTAATTTAGAAATTAATTGTTATGCTATCTGGCATCCGATAAAAACACATTTAAATCGTTAACAAAAACTTATTGTCACTTTATCGCATACCAACATCCAGGCGGTGTCCTTAAAGGCTAGTGTGACACTGTTATTTAGTATCGGCGACCGGTAGCACACGCCTGTCCCTCGATACCGGCACACGAGTAAAACTCCTGCGCAGCGTGCAGACAGCCCTTTTAATGTCCTCGAGGATACAGATGAAACGATTTGGCAGGTGATGTTATCGCGGATTACTTAAAACTCCATATTTATATAAGAAACTGAAAGAAGGTTGAAAAGAATGAATGTATGTGCTTTGCGTTTTCAGTTAAATGACTATGCGCCGGTCAACCCGATATCGCCCGGAACCGAATGCTGACGTTAAGTTCTGAATAATAAGTACTGACCGCGTTGTTGTTGCTTATGCTCCGTGCTTGTTTCCAATCAACAAGGCCACTTCGCTATTAGCGCTTCACAACTACGGAATGTACTCCCGCTCGAAATAACGGCCATAAACGGTTTCAAATTCAAGAAGAAAGTACATAAACTCCTTTCTAATGTTGGTGGTAAGACACCAAAAATTCGTTACCGTCTTTTCTCAAAATCAAGAGGAACTTTGGCCTCTGATAATTTGACCCACACAGTGAAAAGAATTGGCTGAAGATATAATATACATTGGCTAACTTGCTTGAATACTTAAAACTTCTTATTTTGCAACAAAATCAGTTTCCTAATTTTATTTAATTTTATTTTACGGTTGCGTGTGTAGGTACCAACATAACTCAAACAAGCTGTTACAAACTACACACATCAAAAGTGTCTAGGGATCAACATATATTTTTGCAATAACTTTTCTCCTGATTGATATTAATTAAAAATTTCTTTAAGGATTCATCAAATAAAGTGTTTTCGTTTGTCACAGTAACGATAAACCAAGTCACCTTTGCATTAGTAAAGAAATTTGCCATTTTCCTAATAAAGGGATTTTTGACATTTGAACCACTAACATTAAAGTTCGAAAAAAAGACTGAAATAACAGTTTTCTTTAAAATTTTATTAGGTAACTTAAACAATTAATAATCCGTGTGTCTACCGCGAACACTAACAACACAAGAACATCGGTTTGGCATACTCAAAATGAGTTCATCCAAATCACGCTGTGGAATGGCCGCCCATGTTCGTTGCAACAACAAAAAAAGGTCTTCTTGCGACTGGATACCCTCCATATTCGGCAGAGCTCTTCTCTGTAGCATATCCCATGCATGCTCAATCGGGTTCAAGTCTGGCGACTGAGCAGGCCAGGGCAGGACATTGATGTTAGCTGCGGCGAGAGTCTGTCTTACAACTCTTGCGGTGTGCGGTCGTGCATTATCATGCATTAACTGAAATAAGGGACCGATTTGCACTTGTAGAGGAACGATGACGTCTGATACAATCGTCTCAGCATAAATTTGAGCGTTGAGGTTGCCTCTGATCCAAATCAACTCAGTTCTTCCGCCGATCCAAATACCCGCCCATACCATGATGGTTCCACCACTATAAGGATGGACTTCCTGGCAGGATTTTAATCGCTGTTGGCGTCCAGGGGTTCTCCAGTGTCGTATACGTCTTGTATCCGGTCTCATACCAAAACGAGACTCATCAGAAAAGCACACGAAACGCCATTGTTCTTCTGCCCAATTTCTGTGTTCAAGAGCCCATTGATATCGAATCCTACGATTGTGCATTGCTATAGGTGGTACCCGTAGCGGTCTTCGGGAATGAAGGTTCACTTCATGCAAGCGGTTTCTGACTGTTTGGTCGCTAATTAAGTTCCCTGAAGAGTGATGAAGCCTCACGGCTAACATCATGGCGGTTATTGTTGGAGCTCTTCGAGTTAAGATTTGAATGTATCGGTCTTGTCTCCGTGTGGTGCAGCGATACCGTCCTCCATGGCGCTCAGCCACGGTACCAGTGCTTCGGTAACGTGTCCAAAGTCGACTGATAACACTCTGACTTGTATTCAGAGCTAAAGCCACAGTACGTTGCCGGGAACCAGCTTCTATCATTCCCACGGCTCTGAGCATTTCTTCCCTGCTTAAATGACGTCGCCGCTCCATAATAACGTTGGTTTTAATCTTATCTTTAAAATAATAAATGGTAGTAGGGAAACAGTAGCACTAATAATTTCTTCAATGCGTTGTATGTTTTTATAGGGAAAATATTGGCAGCTGATTTTCATCTTTTACTCGAATTTGATTGACAGTTCCTGATTCAAATTATGAAATGCACCAAAAAGGATCCATATAAATTTATAAAATCATAAATTTATTACAAAGCCACATCTCAATCTCAAGAAATCCGCATAAAAATGCTTGATCCCTAGACACTTTTGATGTGTGTACTTAATAATATAGAAAACTACCGAATATATCAAATCGACCTATCGTCGTCCACTTCTTCTTCCTAGCCTTATTCCCAATATTATTTGGGGTTGGCTACTAGTTCAACCTGTTTTACCTGAATATCATTTTTTCCACGAGAACTGAAACTCGAAGGTTGAATTAGTTGTCAGTAAATTTGAGGGCACTGACTTCCCAATAACGATTGCCATAGATGTTCATGACAACCGGGACCGACGGCTTTACGTGTTCTCCAAGGCACGGGCGTGAATCACCGCCAAACTTCCAAACTCTGAGCTGCTATTAGGAATATCCTAAGAAAAACCCAAAAACACTTTTTGGCTCGACCCGGGATTTGAACCCGAGACCTCTTGATTAGCAGTCACATTGGCCATCCACTAGACTAACGTCGTCTACTGCTGAACTAAAATCTCCCCAAGGAGGGTCTATCCATCCGCTTTTCAACCGAACATAGCTTTTCGTAGAAACTTTAAAGGTAACAACATAAGCAATGTATCTCGAGGATCCTTAGAAATACTGAGGCACTTGAATCTTCTATTATTAATAAAAAATATGAATCACTTACACTTACCTAAACAAATAAATAAAATTGGAGTTTCTGTTTGTGATTTCAAATAAACAGTTTTTATTCTAAATGCATATCAAGGTATATACGATACTAACATCAAAAATGCAATTTTGATTTTTTTTCTTATGTCTGTTTGTTCCGGGTAATCTCTTGAATGGCTGGACCGATTTTGACGGGACTTTCACAGACAAAAAGCTGATGACCTAAGGAGTAACTTAGGCTTATCTTTTTAGACTAGCTTTTAAACCGCGAATTACACAGACTCAGCTAGTATAAAGTAAAGTATGATGTGACATAGGTGACTTGCCGAGCATGACATCACATTTTCCAATCAATATACTATTCAATAACTAGCTGCACCCCGCGGTGTTACCCGCGTATATCATTATGGTTGCTATGCAAGTGTGTTATGCATAGCAACCTGTGAAGTTTTGACAGGAGGTAACATTTTGATATCTACGATTTATGTATTTTTTTAATCACTTAGCTTTAGCCCGTGTATGTCGATTATTGCAGTAAAAAGTAGCCTATGTATTATTCTGATATATAAGTTATATTACTGTAAAGTTTCACCCAAATCCGTTAGTTTTTGCGTGAAAGAGCAACAAACATACCTACACACATACATACTCATAAACTTTCGCGTTTATAATATTAGTATGATTCAGCAAGGCAACAGATTGTAGTAAGTAAATAAAAAGGAATTTAAAAAAAAGTAAGTTACATCTATTGAACTGTATATGTATATGGTGGACTAGATTTGATTGTAAGTAACATACCTGTAGCGATTACTCTTTAACTTAACCGTTTAACCTTTACACATCACACAAACTTACCACTTACCAAGTACTTACTTTATTATGGATACACGAACTGCAGTAAAAAGCGCCTCTAATAATAATTATTTCCACTTTTAAAATCCCTTCAAACAAAGTATTGTTTTAATTTCTTTACAAATAGTACTTTAAAACGTTCCACTTCAGTATCCAACCACAATTTTATTGCGAACTTTATTTTGAACACAAAACTCTCTTTGGAAAGTAGTTGTATAATGTAATAAGCGATTTTCAACTTTACTGTTTTAAGACAAGGCTTCTTTTCTTTAGTAGAGTTAAAATTAGGTAGAACTTTTAGTACTCGAATGGTTTACAAATTAAGGACTCTAATGGGGTATTTAAAAAAATGTTTAATTGCATTACGACATAATGTTATGGACCTTCCAACTTTTATTTTGAAGTAAGATGTATAAAAGCTAATATGTACAACTGCAAAAACAAGATGCTTATCTTAGTTTAAAAGTAGTAGTATCATTAAAATCGTAGATAAAAGATTTTTATAACAAAGAAATCTGTATATCTAGATTTCATACATAACCCAAAGATGCGTGTCATCACGTGTTTTTATATACGTGGTTTTAAAAGGTTAATTTACTTTCTTTCTTTAAATATACCATTATTATAAAGAAGTATAGTTTGTGTATTTGTGAGGTTGTAAGCGGTAACCTTTGTGTCTACTAAACCGTTCTTAAAATTCTTTTCACATTAACAAGCCACAAGAGCTGTGAAAAACAACCCGCGATATCCAACATATACGCTGGCGGATCCGCGGTCAAAAACTAGTTCTTAATAAATAAAGCGATTCCTAGTTGATTCTGCTAAATTATTTTTTGTAAACCTTATCTCGGGGAAGGTTGTTAATGAACGGAGGTTGCTAGATTGCTTTCCAAGCCTTAAACAGTTAATTTTTCGCTTTGAATCCTCCTATTTTAGCCAAAGACGAGTCGTGACAGCATAACTACATCCTGGAACTTGAGTCACCTAATTTTGACACATTTTCTAAACAGTGAATGAACTCCTTAGTACTACCGTAAATATTAAGAGACAAACGCCTACGCAAAGTTTAGTTCACTAAATGTTGTCGTACCTTATTGCCATAACGTGAACTCTTATTATTTCATATATTTTACTATCTTAAATAAAAGTCAATGAAGATATCAAATTTTGATGGGCTTTGTTTTCTTTGAAATTTTAACTTGACAAAAGAATAATATTAAAATCTTAGTTTCTCTGTATCTAGTTTTACGACCCATGCAAAACTAGATACAAGTTATTATAATCTAGGAAGGCTATTCTGATCTGACTCGGCATTGAAAATATATTCATTTAACATTCTAGTTTAAAGCCCTTCTTATATCCCCTCTTCTGCCAACGTTCGTGCCGTGATCGCTGATTGCCGATCGTAGTAGAAGTTCCAGAACAAAAAGACTGATCGAATCTAAGCACTTATTTGTTCTGAACTCGGACTGTAAGAGTATACTGATTGTACGCTAGCTACGCTAGCGTTTCGTGGCCTGCTCATTACAAACAAATAGATTAAATAAATGTAGATATCGCCAGAGATCCAATCTTTTAAAATTATTCAATGAAAAATCAAGAAAATGGATTTTGTACATTTATTGGATTAGATCCATCATCATTAAAGTAACACAAAATCTTTTGGCAACAAAACTACATCATATATTATTTTGACTTTAACGGTTTTTGTGTATAAAAACATTTAATTTTGTTTTCTGTCAGATATTTTTATTTTAGGACTGCCTTGATAGTCTATCAGTTAACGTATGCGACTGCTAAACAAGTGGTCCAGGTTTTGATTTTCGGGTCGGTCTCTTGTTGAGTTTTTTTTCAAAGAAATTCTTATTGGCAGCATGGAGTATGTAAGTTGGTGGTGTTTCACGCCCGTGTCTAGTAGAGCACGTTCAGCCGTCGGTCCTGTTTGTCATGAACATGTATAGCAATCGTTATTGAAGTCACTGAACTCAAATATACTAACAACTAGTTATACCTTCAAATTCAGTTCACCCTTAGGCTTGCAGAGGTTCGATTATAGTTGCTCCGATTTAAAACTGATAATCAGTTAAAACCAGTTGAACTAGTAGCTGACCCCAAATAATATTGAAAAAAATAAGCTAGGAAGATGACGTTTATTACTGGAAACTTATAAAAAGAAGTTTTTAGTTGAATATAATCTAAAACCATACGTTTTTATTAAAAAAAATCCTATCGTTTAGAAAGATAAAACAAATTGTTTTTTTGTATGCAATTTCGTGATGATGCACTTAGTAATTAAGGCACGAAAGATAACAAACAAAGTAAAATACGCATTAATAATATTAATTGAATGTCGTTAGCATGTTAAAATAGTCGAACTTATCTATACACCACAGTAATCTGTAGATAAAATTCCTAATATGCATATCCAAATACAGCGCTTGGGTCAAAGGATATCCTCTTGTGGTCGGTACAAATCATGGAATAGTTAGAATAGCTGGACTTCTCGCAGGCTGGTCAGGTAGCATCGTGAGCAGCTAAGTAATTAGCGTTAGAGCTAATTAAATTAAACCTGCTATTTATTAGGTGGGGTGGCACAGCTTTAATCTTCGTTTAAGATACTTAAATCTATACTACGAGTTTGTTTGTTTGAACGTGCTAATCTCTAGAGGTCCGATTTGAATAATTCTTACACTATTGGATAAGCCATTTATTGGAAAAGACTATAGGCTATATTTGTATGTAATCGCGCTACAATTAGAAGCGGAGTGTAGATGGACGGGTGTCGTGTTCCTCCAACACAAAGGGAGGATCCTCCGACCAGGCGAGGTGATCGTGACTGGCGGGCTGCTGTATATATGTTAATCGACGCGAGAATTTCTCTTTCGTGATTTTGGATTCTTAGTTACTCCGTATAGATCGTTACGTGTTTTCTTCTTAGTTCAATGTGTCTTCGGTAGATGGCGCGATGTTGTGTGTTATTTGCTTGCGTTATATGTAGAAGTCGCCACACGGAGTATCAATGAAAAATATAAATAAATATTACGGGGACAACTAGAACTGAAACTTGGGAATAAAGCCTAGGAAGAAGATTTGAAATTTATAAATTATTAATCAAACATATGTAGGTGCACTCTTTGTTCTCTCACTCTCACAATCCGACGGCTATCCGACACGACCGGGGAAATATCAGGCATTGGACCGACGGTTCCACGTACTCTACGAGGCACGGGGGATAAAACCCATTTTCCTAATTCCGGACTGAAAGTATTTGTATAATCAAGAAAACTCATCAGTACTTTTTGGCCCCACCAGGAAATGGAATCCGAGACCTCTTTTTCGGCAGTCGTATACATTCAGTGCTAGACTCACGAGCAGTGGCGTAACTACCGCCGTATCTGCCGTATCAATTATACGGGGCCCCCGGAACACTGGGGCCCCCAAAAATTAATAGAAACTTCCCAATTTTTTTTCATTTTAGAAATGACAAAAGTCAAAAAATACATTTTTTTCCTGCGTAAAGCGTGCGTTCAAAAGTAATTAAACACTTAGCCGAAAAAAAGGCAAGAAGAGTGTATATTTCATTTGAATTGTTATTATTGTAAAAATTTAAGACAAAGTGACAGATAAATGATGAATAAATATTTCTTTTAATTTTTTGTGAGAAATATTTACCTTTCATAAAGGCCCCCAAACAAATTTTTATACGGGGCCCCGCCAAGGCAAGCTACGCTACTGCTCACGAGGCACAATGAAATGTGTATGTGTTTATAATATATGTAGTGAAGTAACCAAACACGGCTCCGAGAAATAAATTAACTACGCGTAAGTGCAACTCAAAGACTGTCTTTAATTTCGGTGGAGGGATTTTCTGTAATAGTCCTGAATTTAGTTTTATTATATTATATACATTGCCATTTAGTTAAAATTTAATAATGACAAAAAACAGTGCTTTTGTACAATGAATAAACAGTGTAAGTAATTAAAATTCAATGTAACTAAACAAAGTACAAAAGACGATAAGTCATACAGAGCCTTGAGACTGTGACCATTAAGCTTTTATACACACATAAACTTTAAAATCTTAAACTAAAACTAAGATGACTAGCTGATTCTGTTGTTAACATCACTAAACTAAAATTCACTAAAATTCGTTGTTAACAAACAAACGTGTATCTGCATACATGCGTATAGTGAAAGCTAAGATTTAAGTTATCGCAAAGTGAATTGGAAACAAGTAAAAATAAAGTATATAATCCAACAACAACTTCCAGTGAATTTTAGTTTAGTGATGTCAACAACACAAATTTCAGTTTCGAACAGTAAAAAACTCGACTAAAACTGTAAATTCATTTAATCTTTAAATTAACCCAAGCTTAATAAAACGAATGCCCTAAGTGTGTACGGTCGCACCATCCTCACATAGAACTCTAACACAATAGTATAAATATCATAGAGCCCTAATATGGGCAGAGAAACTTATACCAGAATTAAACGAAGACATTTTTCAAAGGCTGTTTTAGTTATAGTGTGGTGTGTACTTAGTGACCTTCTGCAGCAAAGAATATATGCATCACACCTTTAATCTAGCTTTCCTTTCGCGTTGGCACTTTACCTACATTCAATAGTATAAATACAAATAGTATAAATAAGTTGAACGTAAAGAATAAAAAAACCATTTTGTACTATATTTCGTCAAATATGATAAATATTCTTGAAATGTAAATACCTCGGCAATAGATTCATGTTTTTATTTACATCCCACGCAAAACATAAAAAAAGTAATAGCTTTATTTCCTGCCAAGACCTATGCATCAACTGGCCACTCATATCTAAAAACTGAAAAGCCATTTATGTTTAAAGAGTTCCATATTCAAATTGTAGCGCGTCCAACATGGCGACGGGGCCGATTTTCGTCCAGCGATACAAATTTCAATTTCCTGTTTTAGTTATCGCACCTTACTGATCTAAGTTTGACAAATAAGTTCATTTTGACGAGTCGCTCGGTGACGGAGCAGGTAATTTATCATTTTAAATGATCGTATCCAGTAGCTGCCATATTGGAAATCCGATAAAATTTAAGCATCAGGGTACGACTGTTTCTTTTTATTATACTCACGTTTCTATATTCATTTTAAAATTGCTGTATTAACCCTACCGTAATATGTTTACAACTGCCTCCAAATAAATTGTCCTGATCAATCTTTGTCAAAAATAACATCAAGATACACTATATTTTCAAAAATCCATCTTAACGCTGCTTTCAATACCTGAAAGGCCTTTAAAAATTATACCTTGAGAGTTTCAAGAGACTTCAAATCCATAAAATACCTCGTTTAAAACAATTTAATATTTGTTGTAATTATTTTACATAGTAATAGGGCACTTAAAATGAATACATATAATAATTACGAGTTAGCTGCGCGTAACACCGCACTAAAAGTCTAAACGTGACATTAAAAGCAGCGTCAAAGAGTCTGACGTCCAACAAGTAATTTTCCTACGCCGAACTAACAAAAGCAAGCTACCGCTTCTTAGCTATAACCGTCATGGGTTACTTAAAATTCAAATAAAGCTAAAAAGCCGCCTTGACTTGGTCGGGCCGCGTCGAAATAGCGAAATAATTGCGACGTGGAGCTCTTAAATCTGTGAGCGCGTCATTTGTTTATTAAGGGTCCGAGCCGCAAGACCTTTTAGCATAAATACTGTGGCAACAGTAGACAGCGGACCGCGCCTACATAAACTGAGAAACCGACCAAACTAACTTTATGCGAGATACAAGTTGTCCGAACTTGTCGGAAGCATGTTCGCCGAAATGAAGTGGTAAGCTGTGTAGTAGCTTTTTTAGGGTTCCGTAGCCAAATGGCAAAAAACGGAACCCTTATAGATTCGTCAAGTCTGTCTGTCTGTCTGTCTGTCTGTCCGTCCGTATGTCACAGCCAATTATTTCCGAAACTATAAAAGCTATACTGTTGAAATTTGGTCAGTCGATGTATTCTGTGAACCGCATTAAGATTTTTACATAAAAATAGAAAAAAAACAATACCTTTTGGGGGTCCCCATACTTGGAACTGAAACTCAAAAATTTTTTTTTCATCAAATCTATATCTATGGATAGGTGTTCAAAAATGATGTTGAGGTTTCTAATATCATTTTTTTCTAAACTGAATAGTTTGCGCGAGAGACACTTCCAAAATGGAAAAATGTGTGTCCCCCCCCTCTAACTTCTAAAATAAGAGAGTGATAAAACTAAAAAAAATATATGTTGTACATTACTATGCAAACTACCAACGAAAATTAGTTTGAACGAGATCTAGTGAGTAGTTTTTTTTTTAATACGTCATAAATCGTAACACGCAATTTACCTTTTATCCAATCAATTAGTATAAAAACATTGATGAAAGTTACAACGAACTACAAGAACTTTTATATGATGTTACTTGCTGATACGGAACCCTTCATGGGCGAGTCCGACTCGCATTTGGCCGCTTTTTTTTTAATTAGCAAGAATGTTAAATGAATTCGAGCTTGTAGTTATCCATTGTTTCGAATAGAATTACCGTCGATTTGTTAACATGCTCTCTACAATTACTGCATTCGAAATGATTTCAATTTGAATGTTACGTTATAAGTAGTGTATGTATTCACGATCAAAGGGATCTAGAAAATTTGGTTAAATATGTTGTAATTATTAACGTTTTTTTTTTCATTAGTAATTACTGAAGTGTTTAGGGTTTAGTATCCAAAGGGTAAAAGCGTAACCATATTGCTAAGACTCCGGCTATCTGTCTGTCCGGCACTAGGTGGATTATGAACCATAATAGTTAGACCGTTGAAAAAATGTTTGAACAACGGCAACAAGTAGAAGCTTGAAATGTATAGTGAAACCTTCCTATGCGAATCTGACTTGATTTTTGGTTCATGTGTGAAGCCTTTGCCGTGTGGTGACGGATTAAGAATACAGAGTGTCACCACTCGAATTCATCCCGCGGGCGCCATAAAAGGCGACTAAGGGATAAACTACGCAAGACAACATCAATGCAAAGAGAAGGAAAACTTGAAACCAACCCTATACCATCCCGTCTGGCCAGCGTGGTATAGTAGGCCAAAACATCCTTTCTAAGGAGAGGCCTATGTCCAGCAGTGGACTGTTAAAGGTTGTTGATGATAATGTGAACCTGTGCCTACTTTAGTAAAGATATATTACTATATTGTTACCGAGTACTTAGAGGCTCATCGCTCCAGGGTAAACGCGTTGGCTATCACATGCAAAGTTAAGCCATTCTACATTGAAACCCCTCCGTCTTTCAGAGAGCACGATAATTTATCGGTCCCCTCTTTTTGTCTATGCGGCAATCCTTCCAGATACCACCAGCTGGTGGCTATGTCGGACCCGAACCTACTAAAACCGTTCGCCATCTCTGGTACTATAAGCCAAGGAACCAGGTATACCCTCGTAAGGAAGTCCCTGGGATCTCGACGTGTCTCGGGCCACCTACAGTTTATACATGGCCCCCTCCTATGTGGGCCGAAAAAAGTCTGAGAACAATCTTTCTACAGATCTTCGATATCGTCGGATACTTGTGTATTGTACGGTAGTGGAAGTTTGACTGATGTCCGCGGTATCGTAGTCGACTTAAAGCTGAACTTAACCTATTTTGGATAAAAGACTCGCAAAACTATTACGAAGAGAAAGAATAGGTATGCTTCATAGATAAAATATTTTTCAGTTTTATTATTATACTTTATAAAATTTGTTGTTCAACAATCGCGGTCGTGCGACGAATCTATCCTACAAAACCACGCGCTGGATTGAAAGGGGAAACAATTCCCCGGGGCAGAGACGAATAAGACATGGGGCCGATTCGGACCTCAAATAACATGGTCTAGGTGCACATACAGCAGGTCGCCCAAGGTTGGACGTCGGGGTACTTATACGAAACACCACATACCTCCTGCCCTCTGTGTTCCTGCAGAAGTCAGAGATCCGAAGGGATTTTTCCACACTATCAAAAAAGTTACAAGTTAGCCTAAGTTACGCCTTATCTCATCAGGTATCTGCCAGTGAAAGTTCCTTCAAAATTTGTCTAGACTTTTCAAAGATAAGCCGCACAATAAGGCCGAGAATTTATTTTTTCTTTATTGTGGGCACCGCATATATATATATATATGTTTTCATATTTATTTCATGAAAAGCTATTTAATAAATTAATAGCACACACAAAATCACAGACACTTCAATTTAATTCATTTGTATAGATTGATTCATGAAATTCAGACCCATGTTAATTCCTGCATAAAAATAACAGAATAATTTATCATGGAGGAAAATCTGAAAACAAAGGACAAGTTGGCCGCAAGAAGCCAGCAGGTACTAGGCTGACATACGCGTAGAGTAGTGACCGGTGCGGCGCTGTCATCGCATGCGCGCGCGCACATAAATCGAACAACGACATTCTTTGCGGCTACCGCCCGCCGCTGTCTGTGCCCCTAGTATTTAAGCGACAGAAAAGAGTTTGCATTTGAAATTGTTATATTACTGTGGCGCTTCATAATGGCATCGGTAACAAGCGGACTCAAGAGCAATATCGGTCATCTTTCGAAGTCAGTCATCTACAGAAGGATAACATGAATATTAAGTACCAGCTGAATCCCGCAGTATTAACCGCGGTTATTGTTGCAAATCGCTAGTAACGCCGCGACCGCCAGTCGCGACTAGTCAGGGTTCCGTAGTCACCCATAATGGAATGGGGATTTAAAACCGTGTCAGGTTTAGGCGTAGATAAGACTTGCTTAAACAAAAAATGCCCTTTAAAGTTAATAACTCGAGTAAATCAAAAAGTCGCCTGTAACCTTTCAATGTTTTTAAAAGACCTATCTAGGGGAAGTACCACTGTATCGACTTCCACAAACGCGCAACCGAACAACATACAACAGCGACATCTACCGAAGAAACACTAAACCACGAAGCAAGACGGAATAAACTACATGGAGTAGCTAATAATCCTGAATCGCGATAGAGAAATTCTCGCGCCGATTAGCATATATACAAGAGCCCAACATCAACTGTTGGGCATTAGACCGCCAGGCGCGATCAACAGGCCAAACCAGGCAAGGTTGGAGGATCCTCCCTTTGTGTTGTAGGAACACGAAACCCGTTCCTAAACGACGTGATTCGAAGCAGCCTTCAAGGAAGCAGATCAGCAGAGCAATCTTGTTCACTTCCACAGCGATGACCGTCATTCAAGTCCCAGCCAGCCAGCGACAATTTCTCACGCAAATTCACATATAAATAACATCGCAACATCTACCGTTGGGCAGTAGCCCGCCCCGAATGATCACCTCGCCTGGGCGGGGAGGATCCTCCTAGATAGATGAAACTTTGAGTGGATGTGTTTCTATGACGTCGACAGTGCTATGAATATGCCATGAATGTTTAATATGCAAAGCTACGGTTGGTATAAATTCTGATTGATGTTATAAACTTGAAATGTTGTGATATTTTAATAAAATTAAGGTTAAAGATTAATAATAAGTAGTTTGGAATAACGTGTGGGTTACATTCAGCAAGGGAAAGGCGAAATATATTGAATAGTTTGCAATTGAATCTGAGTATTTGCTCCTTCGTTAACCTCCTTAATTCTGTAGTCAAGAGAGGGTATTAGAACGTTCATACTTTGGTGAAAGCCTTGAAGAAACTGTAACGAAGGGGAAATAATAGGCTAATAAGAAGGTCGTTTTATTTTACACTACTTTACCAGTTTTAAATGAAATTTCTAAAATGAAATTATAATATTTACATTTAAGGTGATTGGAAACAATCATCGAGGGTACGCAACGACGACGAGGTCAGGCTTAATGTGGGTGACCGTTTGTAGCATAATATATTATGAGCGTTTCCGTGATTCAGAGGTCACGTTAAGCAGTTGATCCCGGTTGTTATCATAAGCTAGCAGTCGCGAAGCTTAGTTGAAGGCCTTCTGGCGGTTTTAAAACATCCAACGGCAAGATTACATAGCCATAAGTTGTCTTGGCAGTCCGCACTCGGCCAGCGTGGGGACGTATGGTTTTAACCCTCTCCTAAGAGTTTAGCCCGGAAAAGTTACCTATATAGTTATACTGATGGTCCGATGGTCGCTGAAACCTACGTGTCATACCACTATTAGGCATACGCAGTGAAGGACTCCCTGCTGCAAAATTTACCGACGATTTGAAGAAAGTGGCTGACAACGAATGGATGCGGACTGCCCAAGAGTAGTGCTTCTTGCGGGAGTTCATACATACTACATACTTAGGAAAAGAAATATTATGCTGTAAGTGCTTAAAGTTAAATCAATTTTCGAAAGACTTTAACCATTTATACAACCCCAGTTTTCATACCATTCATCAGGGTTGGCGTGTTCAGTATGTCATTATCCTTATTTCTTGTTAGATATAATGTCTATATGAACGAACGATTGATCTAATGTACAAAACTAACGTACCGGAACGCACTAGCAAAGAAACCCGTATCATCGTTTCCTCTTATTCCTTAATAATAACAACATCCACGTGTCGCTTGGGACTTCACAAACATACTAAAAACGTACACAAAGAATATCCAGCCTCAGGTTTGAACCTGGAACACTCAACACACTTGAGAGTTGTATGGCGGCTCAAATCCCTACTAATATTATAAATGCAAAAGTAACTCTGTCTGTCTGTCTGTTACGCTTTCACGCCTGAACCAATAAACCGGTTTTGATGAAATTTCATAGGAAGATAGAACTGAACTTGGGAAAGGACATAGGATACTTTTTACCGCGATAACCGACATACACGCGGGCGGAGCCGCGGGCGAAAGCTAGTCTTATATATAAAATTCTCGTGTCATAATGTTCGTTCCCATACTCCTCCGAAACGGCTTGAGTGATTCTTATGAAATTTTTTATGCAGATTCAGTAGGTCTGAGAATCGGCCAACATCTATTTTTCATACCCCTAGAACGCGAGCGGAGCCGCGGGCATCAGCTAGTTAATCTATACAATATGCATACAGTTGAATTATATTTCAAACTCACGATAACTAATAAATGTAACAGTGTTATAAAATGAAACATACATTAATAGTCTAAAATGAGTAATTGCAGTTGTAACAAGTATTAAAACTAATATTATAAACATGAAACTCTAGGTCTACTTGTCTGTCTGTCTTTCAAGCCTATACCGCTGACCCTTTTCTTCTCCAATCACAATCGAACAGACGAATGGAAAATGGCTACCGATGAAAATGAACGCATGCAATCATCACACTATGCATGCTATCAGCTCATCTAGACAAGCTGCAAGTGTTTCGAGTACCTAGATGTACTTTTTACAATCTATAGCACCTCCATTATATTATTAGTATGTATGAGACTGCCAAATTGACTGTACCTACCTACTCTGCCTGATGGAAAACAGACTAGTGGTCACCATAGGTACTTCTCGCGAATGCAGATAATATGTGCCACGCTATGATAGCCTATTGAGATGCTCCTATATTATTGGGCCTCCGGTCTCTTGTTTTATTCGCTAGTATTTTGTTTTGACCACGTAACTTGCATCGAGAGAAGTAATTTATTTCAATTTACTTCTTAGTTTTCTATGAACATTTACGCTAGTATCTAAAATAAAGCCGGTTCCAAAAATAACGGGTCAGTCACATAAACCCGAATATCTCCCGAACTACGTATGCCATCCTAATGAAACGAAGACTGTTCAATTGAGAATTTAATTATACAGATAAAAAATAAAATAAAACTTAGTTACACCCACAATATTAATCTTAAATTAAAAAAAAACTAAAGTAGTCATATTTTTCTTAAGATTACATTTTTTTTATGATTGTTTTTTTGCTGTTTTTCATCACTTTCTTCATTTAATACTTTGTATTGCCTCCACGAGCTCTTCTGACAGCTTCCAGGCGATTAGGCATGCTGTACACCAAATTTCGGAGCCGGTGCTGAGGAATACCTTCCCATTCCTCCACCAGTGCTTGTATGAGCTCGGGAAGCGTGATTGGTGGGGGGTTTCGACCTTTCACGCATCTCTGAAGCTCGTCCCAGGCGTGCTCGATGGGGTTTAAGCCCGGGCTTCGCGCTGGCCACTGCATGAGTTCGATACCGACCTCTTCAAGGTAGTCATGTACAATTCTGGCGGTATGGGGACGCGCATTATCATGCATTAATATGCCATGCCGGTCCATCCTGGCCATGAAAGGACCTACATGTTCATTGAGGATCTCTTCCACGTACCTCTCTGCATTTAGAGTTCTATTTTGAATGAGCACCAGCTCGGTGCGGGCCTCAGCAGAAATCCCAGCCCAAACTTGTACGGAGCCTCCACCGTACGCCACTTTTTCCTCCACACACGCTTGATGAAAGCGCTCCCCTGGTCTTCTGTACACCAACTGCCTACCATCATGCTTATAAAGCATGAATTTAGACTCGTCCGTGAACATTACCCTAGACCAATCGTCTAGTGTCCAGTTTAGGTGTTCGCGCACGTATCTCTGTCTTGCAATTCGATGTCCCCGTTCCAGTTTGGGGCCATTTGCGGGCCTCAATGGTTTCAAATTTGCTTCAGCAAGACGTCTTCTTACTGTTTGAGCGCTTAAATTGCCACCTCCAAAGCGAATAAAGTGAGTTTTTAGACCAACAGCAGTTTGAAAACGATTTCGGAGCATTGTAGCCACCAGTTGTCTGTCTTCCCTGGCCGTTGTGCATCTTGGTCTGCCATTTCCTGGTCTTCTAAGGTGTGATCCGGTCTCTTGGTACCGCTGGACTACCCGCTGAACAGTCGACAAAGATACACCAATGTTTCTGGCTGTTTCACGCTGGCTCCGCCCAAGTTCCAAAAAAGTTAGGATTCTGGTACATTCCTCTAGCGTGACTGCCATGCTTCACCTCACAGAATAATAATTATGCACGTGGAAGACGTTCACGATAATTTTTTTTGTGACAGAATAGAAATGGAAAGCATCCATAATGGCATGAAACAAAAATTTTGTTTTTAAAAATAGTCATTTTTTTAAATTTTGTTTTTCTAATGAAGTTTTTTTCATCAACCAGTTTAAATAATATGCTATTAGAAGCGCAACTAAAAAGTCTTTATTCTGTTTTTTATTTCATTGATCTAGCTTTTACAGTTCTGGAGGTATTTCAATTTTTGTGACTGATCCGTAATTTTTGGAACCGAGTGTAGTATGTAACTTGGCTAGGGGGCCAGGGATCACAAGTGTTGCCGGTCTGAACGATCGACCAAAACTGAAAAAGAACTAGGGAACGAAATTTTGTACAGGAGAGATTCACAGACGAAGTAACGAGCAATAACTAGCGTAATATAAATCTGTTAGAGCGTAGACGCAGGTTGCAGAAACAATCAAATTTAATGTGCTGCACTATGTGATGTGCAAGCACCCACGCCGCGCCCACGGTCACTATGGTGTCCATGCGATACCATGAAACCTACCTGTATATAATTTAAATACATAAATAAACACATTTAAAAAAAAAAGTTTAGATTTCTTAGGGCAAGTTTCAACGATTGCTTGATAAAATCCCGGATAGACTGTTTTGGCGGTTTCACAAGTATTTGATAACGACATAGATTTATATGTACATATATATTATTTATCATCTTCCTAGCCTTATTTGGGGTCGGCTACTATTATTATTAATAATATATATTATTGCTAAGGGCGAACTGAATTCGAATGTTGAACAAGTTAAAAGTATACTTGAAGTCACTGACTTCTCAATAACAATTGGCAATCATGACAACCGGGACCGACAGCTTAACGTACACTCCGAGTCACGAATGTCAACACCAAATGCCATACTCCTGGCTGTTTATCATGTTTATTTTTTTAACCGCTAGACCTCAGACGCCGTATACTCTGTTTGACATAACTTCAAATTAAAATCTTGACATTGTCTCTGACGATTCTGAAATGAACTGCATTTCATCAACAACCCACAACATCCTACTGTCAGGCCTTTCTCAAGAGAGGGTTAAGGCCATACGAACTGTATTTACTTTCTTTAAATTTAAGTATAAAAATAAATAGAAAATCTTATCTCCCGGTCTAAGGAAAACAGGTGCCCCCTACAATGGCAAGCACGATTTTTCCAACCGATCAATAAAACGATCAGCCAATGCAATGGAACAATCGCAGGTATTTAATATCGTACAGTTGCGGTTTCGCAAGATATGACCTTAGTAAATGAATTAGAAATATGAATGACTAATCATGATGCACTTCAACTAGGCATTCGAGTGGCTTCTGCCAATCTACACTTAAATACTATTGACTTGGCCTTAGTTTGTGAGAGTATTAAAATACGTCAATCATAATAATTTTAGAGTGCGATTAACATTTTGAAGGTGTTTTACCTCATTTTGTCTTCTGCTTTGCTAGAAAGAGAAGTGGATTTCACACCCCACTAATATTATAAATTGGAACCATGTGCAAAAGCTACTTGTTCCTCCTAGCCTTATTCCCAATATTATATGGGTTGGCTACTAGTTTAACCGGATTTACCTGAATATCAGTTTTTTACGGAGCGATTGGTATCGGACCTCTGCAATCTTAATGGAGAGCTGAAATTCGAAGGTTGAACTAGTTGACAGTAAATTTGAGGGCGCTGGCTTCCCAATAACGATTGTCATAGATTTTCATGACAACCGGGACCGACGGCACTTCCAAACTCCGGGCTGCAATTAGGAATTCCTAAGAAAAATCCAAAAACCGGCATTTGAAGCTGAGACATCTTGATTAGCAGTCGCATACGCTATCCACTAGACCAAAGAGACAGTTGGAAAAGCTAATTACTAACGATAATTAGAATTGAGAAAAATCATAAAGCAGATAAAGTAGGTAATTCATTTTGTACCTCTCAACCTACAGTTGCGTTAATACCCTTTGAACATTGATTTTTCAAAATTGATTGATTTTGATTGCTAATTTATCTTTTTTTATAGGCTTATTTTTAACTATATATAGGTATATATAAATAGTGTATGGGTGTCATTTCGTAGTTGGAGCTATCAGAGCCGCGGCCATTTGAATACAGAGAGAGAGAGAGAAAAAGGGAGAGACTAGGAATGGTGAAAACAAATTAATTGATGTTTAGTATGAAAAATAATATTTGTACCCTTATTAAACTTTGATGACAGTGTGTAGGTGCTTTTTCATTGCCGGGAAGGGCGACATGTGTTACGAATCGTATCCGTATCTACAAGCCGTTAATAGCTCAACAGCTAATACTCGTGTGTACCCTCGTCGACGACGATATGTAGTCTTTAATCAGTTCAAGTCCGATCTATCAGTAGGTGGTGTTTGGCGGGATAAGTAAATAATTATATATTTCGGACATTATACACACAACGCTCGGAGTTTCTCTCAGAGATCGTGTTAGAAACGAGGTAATCCGGCAGAGAACTAAAGTTATCGACATTGCCCACAGGATCAGCAAGCTGAAGTGGCAATGGGCTGGCCATATTAGCCGCAGGACCGATAACCGTTGGGGTAAACGTGTTCTTGAGTGGAGACCGCGTCTCGGCAAACGTAGTATAGGACGTCCACAGGCCAGGTGGAGTGTTTTTTTGCGCAAGACGGCTGGCAGGAGCTGGATGCGAGTAGCCGAGGATCGAACTAAGTGGCGTGCAATTGGAGAGGCCTATGTCCAGCAGTGGACTGCGATAGGCTGATGGTGATGGTGCTATCTAGTCCCCAAACTAAGCATAGCTTGTATTATGGGTACAAGACAACTGATACAAACCACATACATCTTATGGTGCTTAAATTGAAAGGCCCGTCAAATTTAGACAAGCTGTTCTAGAGATTAGCCGAAATAATAAGGCAGACACACACTAAAATTATGTAAACTGCTTTTTTGATGTAAAAAATAAATATTTCGGACATCTGACACAACATCATCTAGTCCCAAGCTGGGTAGAGCGTGTATTATGGGTACTAGACAACTTATATAAATACATAAAAGTACGCTTTTATGTAGATACATATTATACATTGAAAACACCGAACTCCGAAACAAATATTTGCGGATCACACAAACATTTGGTCCCACCCCAGAATCGAACCCGAGACCTCTTGATCAGCAGTCGCATACGCTAACCACTAGACCAATGAAGTAGTGCCAGATACCTGCACATACAAAAAAGGTGCTCATTAAACAAGAAGCAACTGTCTCTTCGAGGCTTGCTTCTTGAAGTATATACGAGACCTATGCAAATGTGACGAAAAAGATAACATGTAATTGAAGTCGGTTTAAATAAACTGATAAATTTTTTGATCTTTGAAGGTTTCTTCCCAGAAGAAAAGTATACAATGGAATTTATTTGAATATGTATTAAATGCTGCTAAAATGTGCCAAAGGCGAATCCAGTGAAACAATGACCCAACTGTGTTAGATATAATTTGAACATATACATCAGAGATAATAAAGATGTCGTCAACAGAAAACTTAAAACTATTACATATTTCGAAGCAAGGGAGCCTGTAAAGTCATATTTTAAGCCCTATCAAGAAAAGGATCAATCACTTATATAAAATCAAAATCACGTCAATATCAGTCGATAAAACTTAGGAAGGTTCATCAACCCTCTACTACTCAGATTCGAACCACACACGGCGTAGCATGAGGGTTGGAATCTACGCTATGATCGTACAGCGCCATCTCTTGGTAGGGCGTGGTAAATCACGAACGTGACGTCACCGCCGCCGGCGCGCGCTGATTGAGCGATGAACTTTGCCAAGCGTCGATCATTTAATATATTATTATTACATACAGTTTGTGCCGAAGGATTATCCATTCAGATTTTTATAGACAGGATGTTGACATTTATTTTTGACGTCATCGATAGTATAGAAGACAATTTAGATAGGTACCTAACTAATGTGTGTGATTTAGCTGCTATTAAATTATGCAGTTTAAACAACGTCAAAATAGAATATTGTTGTTTGTAATTTATTAAGATATCTTTTCTCTTCATTATCATCAGCCCATAGCAGTTTACAGCTGGACAAAACTAACCTTTTTAAAGACTATATTCACTATTGCTTGAAACTATAAACTTTAAACTGTCATCCAGCTAATAGTTCAATTTTAAAAGCCTTAGTTCCTCCAGCATTTCATTTGCGATGCAACCCGTCCCTGCTTGTAATTAGGATAATTGCCTCACCTTTCACCCTCAACTTGTGCTTAAGCAGGACATAAATCGCTTGACGATCTCTGGTACCTGCCTCGCTTGCTGACCATTTGAGTTCTAAGCACAGATTTCTCCTTCGTAATCATAACTTGCTGGCAGAAAGGAACGGTGGAGTTCGCTACGTATCATGGCCGCAACCATGTTATGCCCCAGCGAGGGCCCGGAGCTGCCAGCATATGGAGCGCCATGTCCACAGTCCGGCTATCACAGTAATGGCACCCAGGCGTTGGCCCCTTGCATACTAGACCCAAGTGATCTCCGAAGCACAAGCATTCTTACTCTGACTATTTTTTTCTTAACGAGAGATGTTACCTAGCAAAAAAATATGAAAATATCTCAATAACGTACCACAGCATCCTGTATACGTTTAGGCCGTTGCAACATCGTTCGCAAGCACTTATTAATAACGAAGAAAGCTGCACCGAATCTTTTGATCGGCAAACAATGGGAGTGCACGGATACCCCACGCCAATGTAAATATTATTTATTATAATATTACGTTATAATATGAAATATGGTGAGTTTAAAACACGACGTGTCCGGAACTTAGGACGTTGATGAGTCTTTTTGATGAACTTTCTTTTTTAATTTTTCTTTATAAATTCTTTTGATTAATAAGTTTTAATAAGAAATCTAGGTGATACTGGTTATATAGAAAATTATTTAATAATGAAGTAGGTAGACAGTATCACATGATCTGAATCTATTTCACAAATCCATACTTATAATATGTATCATGAATTCAAATAACAAATAGAGGCTTAACTTGTAAAATGCGCTCACATGGAAAACGTCATACAAAATTAACGCATTAATACGTAAACATAACAATTATCTATTGGATACGATTTAAAATTCACGTACCATTATGGGTGACTGAGGAACCCTTTCCTGTGCGTGGCCTGACACACACTTGGCCGATTTTTTATTTTTTAATGTATTCTTTAATATTTTGCACATCTGTTACACAATGGCACATCTACCTAACATCTAGTTCGATGTTGTGTGCAGAGCTATCTACGATAAAAGCGAGATGGTGCTGTGTATTTGTAAGAACATACATTAAAGAATAGAAAATATTTGCAAATCAAACGCACATTTGTTACGAAGGTTGAATCGAACCCGAGGGCTAAGCAGATCTTGCACACGATACTACTGTGCCACCGGAGCAATCAAAAGTCTTTTTTCATTTTTATCTGAAATCAAGCAAAAACACTTTTTACGAAAATTTTGCGAATATAGAAGTATGGAATTTTGCACAGTTAGAGTTTAACTATATAAATTTTAACTGTGCAACTTCTCTATAGAAGGAGGGCAGAAAGTTTAAATAAAACGAACAAAACTACTGTGCGACTAGTAAAAAGTAACGTTCCTATAGTAAATGTTGCCAAGATATCGGCCACCGAGTCAATTAATTTTGATTTATTTTTAAAAACTCATACATCTTAATTTGCTGCTCGTATTAATAATTAAACAAAACAAAGGTAGGTTTAAGCGTATGGAAACAACATCTTTACGTACAAAGCTTGCAAGTCTATTTATAAAAAGCGGCCAAGTGCGAGTCGGACTCGCCCATGAAGGGTTCCGTACCAGCAAGTAACATCATATAAAAGTTCTTGTAGTTCGTTGTAACTTTCATCGATGTTTTTATACTAGTGTATTGATTGGATGAAAGGTAAATTGCGTGTTACGATTTATGACGTATAAAAAAAAAACTACTCACTAGATCTCGTTCAAACCAATTTTCGTTGGTAGTTTACATGGTAATGTACAACATATATTTTTTTTAGTTTTATGACTCTCTTACTTTAGAAGTTAGAGGGGGGGGGACACACATTTTTCCACTTTGGAAGTGTCTCTCGCGCAAACTATTCAGTTTAGAAAAAAATTATATTACAAACCTCAACATCATTTTTGAAAACCTATCCATAGATACCCCACACGTATAGGTTTGATGAAAAAAAAAATTTTGAGTTTCAGTTCCAAGTATGGGGACCCCCAAAATGTATTGTTTTTTTTCTATTTTTATATAAAAATCTTAATGCGGTTCACAGAATACATCGACTGACCAAATTTCAACAGTATAGCTCTTATAGTTTCGGAAATAATTGGCTGTGACATACGGACGGACAGACAGACAGACAGACAGACAGACAGACAGACAGACAGACAGACAGACAGACAGACTTGACGAATCTATAAGGGTTCCGTTTTTTGCCATTTGGCTACGGAACCCTAAAAATACCTCTCAATACCTCATTGAATAATCGACTGGCGAAAGATCGTAGCGATATGGACTCTCGCAACGCAAATTAATATTTCGTGTGGGCGGTGTATTAAACATAATTAACCGTAATTATAATTCACTTTTATAGGTTGATTTATCCAAATAATGTATGGGATAATCACTAATATTCTTTTTAATCAATTTCTTTAGTAATGGGTTGCTTTTTCTAAAATAAATAACTTAACTGCCACAATTTTAAATCTTTAAATATATAATTCTTCTGTGAGTGTGTATGTCGCTGAACTTCTCTCAAACGACTGGACCGATTAGGATGAAATTTTTTGTGTGTGTTCAAGGGGATCTGGGAATGGTTTGGATTCGCAATTGGACCCGGTAGGTGGCGCTGCGATCAAGTTCTGGAATTTTAAAGTTGGGCGGTGCGAAGTTCGCTGGGTCAACTAGTAGCTCTATAAAATTAGGATTTGTAGTATCAGGTAGGTATAAAGATGATATAGATCAGGGTGTAAGCCTTTAAAATAATAAAAAGTGAAACAAACTAATAGTAGGATGAAACCCATTGGAAAAGGAGGACAATATTATAAAAATAAAAAAAAGCGGCCAAGTGCGAGTCGGATTCGCCCATGAAGGGTTCCGTATCAGCAAGTAACATCATATAAAAGTTCTTGTAGTTCGTTGTAACTTGGATCATGTTTTTATAATAGTGTATCGATTGAATAAATTGCAGTTTACGATTTACGACATATTGAAAAAAAAACTACGTACTAGATCTCGTTCAAACCAATTTTCGTTGGTAGTTTGCATGGTAATGTACAACATTTTTTTTTTTAGTTTTATCACTCTCTTATTTTAGAAGTTACAGGGGGGGGGGGACACACATTTTTCCACTTTGGAAGTATCTCTCGCGCAAACTATTCAGTTTAAAAAAAATGAATTACAAACCTCAACATCATTTTTGAATACCTATCGTATGAGTTCGATGAAAAAAAGTTTTTTGAGTTTCACTTCCAAGTATGGGAACCCCCAAAATGTATTGTTTTTTTTTCTATTTTTGTGTGAAAATCTTTATGCGGTTCACAGATTATATCTATTTACCAAGTTTCAAAAGTATAGCTCTTATGGTTTCCGAAAAAAGTGGCTGTGACATACGGACGGACAGACAGACAGACAGACATGACGAATCTATAAGGGTTCCATTTTTTGCCATTTGGCTACGAAACCCTAATGAAACGAGATTATAATTTACTGGCGATCTGAGGTCGAGAAGGGGAGGGGGTGAGTTTTTAAGGGTAAAAAAATCTCTACATTCCAATGGTGTAAAAAAAAACAATAGTAAATCTTCTCACAAAATGCAAAAATTCGAAAAAATCTCGAATTCGATTGTTTTTTTAATCATTATTATATATTTATTTAATTTGTTATTTAAATATAACTTATTTAGTTATTTATTAAGTTATTAATTATTTAGTTATTTATTTAATTATATATTTGATTATATCCTTGGTCTAGTGACTGTGAGTGTGAGTGATAGTGTGACTGTGACTGCAACTGCAACTGTGTCTGTGACTGTGACTGTGACTTCGACTGTGACTGTGAGTGTGACTGTGACTCTCATAGTCATGGCTTGCTTAAGTATACTTTAAGGTTGCCTATAGGTAACCTTATCATCTGCTAACTTGTCATTGATTCTCAGACATAATTTTAAGACCACATTTCTCATTATTGTATGTATTTTTTAATGCTTCATATAATATTGTGATTTTTACTTCTGTAAATAATAAACAATTAGCTATATTTATGTAGGTTTATCAAAATATAAACAATTATCTAGTTACCTACGTTCATAACGGTTTGAAAAAAGAATGCTGCCATCTCTGAGTGAATAAGGTACACAAACTTAGAGTTTTAAAGCGTTCCGTTCTCTCTTTTATGTATGAAACACCAATTTATCTTTACATATACTGAAAACCTTTCAATTTAATTACCTTAAATATTAAAAACTATAAAGTTACTTAATTATATAAATTTTAACTTTATTTTTAATTAGATTAACTTTCTCCACACGTGTCTTGTAACGGAACGATATTCTTATGTCAACGCAAACAAAACTATGTCAAAATTAATTCTAAATTTAGTGTAAAAACAACAACAAAATCACACAACAATTTATGTGCAGCAATCCATGTGCTCCCATTATTTTTGTATATATAATATAGAAACGTCGTGATGGCTGAGAAGTAAGTTATTTCGAATATTTACGTTTTCTTGAAAGTGGTATCAACATTCAATGGTTATCATAGAATTAGCCAAGTCGTAAAAAAAAATGTTGTTTTGTTGATAGAAGTCTATATACAGATCATTGTTAAATTCTAAAATGTGTTATCTTTGTTGCGTTCTAGCACAAGGAAGGCCAATACCTTGATTAATTACATGCTCAGTTAGTTCCTATCAAAGCTCTTATGAGGCCAATTTACACTATAACTGTGTAATGTCAACTACATAACTGTTACTAATTTGATGCGGATAAATGTATATTTTGCCACTACAACATTATAAGACTATGTTTTGGTACAAGTCCTCAATGAAGTAGACAAACACTAAATACTTAAATTATTAGAAAAAATTGATATTTGCTGTCTTCTGTTCTTTGTTTTTCATTTTCTATAGACAAATACGCCATCCTAACTACCTATTTCGTTTAAAGTCCATATTTTTATGAAATGTAACAGATTTTTTTTATAATTAGAAATAAATACCCATTTGTAATTGTTTTATCATTTATCCAACTAGAATCAATTGCAGTTAACGGCCATTAGTTTCAATGAATGTATGTTGACCTCAGATATACATTGTATGTTGTTTTTTATGGTGTTGAGTATATTATTCTTAAAAATTTATTTAACTGTAGAAGTAAACAAAGAAACACCTTTATCCTTACACTTTAATGTGAACATACTAAACAAAACTATTGTTAATGATAAATAAAATAAAATAAAATTTAAGGTTAAATACTAAAATAAAAATAAAATATAACATTTACCCAATTGTGTTTCTTGGCGAGAAAATAGTATACAAAAATATTTGAAAATTGTATACATATACAATATTCTACAATACAGTATCAAAGATAATGTAGATTTTCATTAATATTTAGACCAACCTAAAATAACAGCATCAGTAGTCTTAATTCATTTGTGAGTGTGACACCAGAGGCCAAAATGATGCAGAGCATCTCCCTAAGCTGCCATAGTTGTGGGTCACCATGTTGCATTATTTTTATTTATTTATTTATATCTTTCTTTCAATATCCTTACAGACTAATCCAATGCGATGTTGTAGTTACATTATTCCTGAAAAACTAATTACATCTATTGGTACTAATTGTAAAGTGCTATATTTGTGAACTTACTCAGAGTACAATACTGACTTATTGACTGACTTGACTGCCTTGTTGGTCTAGTGGTTTGTAAATTTTTTTTTTTTTTCATAAAAAGTATCTTAAGTTACTTCTAATAATTTTATTTGTACTATGTTTCTTGATTATCGGTTGAGTAGTTTTCGCGTGAAAGCGTAGCAAACAAACTTACATTCACATTTATAATATTAGTAGGGATTATGATGAGTATCAACTATGTTTTGTTAGGACCTCGTGCGCACAGTTTTATTTACTGTTATAGATTATTTGTGTAAATATTTTTTATGATTTCTAATTATACTTAACAATCAAACAATTTATTTAATTTCCATAGGTCTTCTGATTCCAGTCCTACTGAGGAGGCATCCACCCCAAGGCAGGATGACAGACAGTCAGGCAACTGGTGGGACACATGGCTTTCTTCAGCTAAGACAAAGGTCAGTTACACACCGTCATTATTCAACTGGTTACTTACCACCATAGAGCAAGACGATATGAGTATCCTAATGCAGTTGTTCCCCTCTGTCAAAGCTTAAGCCCAAATGGGCATATGCATAACACTGCTATGAGACAGAATGTGTTTGTGTGTGTGAAATTTTGATTTTTTGTTATAATTGATATGTTTGAGTTTCAACATAGCGACAGGCAATTGATTGTATGTGTGTCTAATATGTGTATTTGTGAAGGTTGCCCCCTAGTTGCACCGGCACTTTTGTCTTCATATATTGATATAATACTAATAAATCGCCGAAAGCAGTGCGCTGACGGGTGACTTTTGTCGCTGCGACAAAAAAGTTTTTGTCATGTCGCGTCGCGTCTTAAAATGTGAGTGCGCACACGGCGAATGACAATGACGAAACATTTTTGTAAATCCATGGTTCATTTAACGATATGCATTTGGAGGAGACAGTCATTATTTGCGAATTCATGCGGCGTAAAAGTTTTCGAATGAGTGTAGAAAGTTTTAATGAATTACTGCATATTTTCAAAGTATTCACCACATAGTTTAGTACACTTTTCCCTTCGCTCAAACCACTAATTATAACATTTATTCCACTTTAAAGAAGGGGTATTTAAAATGTTTTGAGATTCAATATTTAAACACATTCGAATATAGAACTGTTCCAAATTCAAAAATGCCGTTAAATATGGAAACGACAGAACTTAAAAGACATGCCTAGTATTTATCATATGTCAGAATATTCTTTTAATCTTTTCTCGTAAAGTGCTGGTCTTCTTTCCACTTCTTCTATATACTATATATATTTGCTTATCGCCAGCGGGCATAAAAAGTAAGCGGAGAGCGGGGCACGGAAAATGGCGTTAGGATAAACTATTTTGTAGGGATTTTTGATTCGATTCGAATCAGTACATGAAGAATCGATTATTGAAAAAAACGATTTCTAAAGGATCGATTCTATATCTTTTCTGTATTTACAATATAAATATAAATCCATTTTATGAAAAACAAAAATATTCATTAAACAATCTGTGGGATCTCTTATCAGTATAATCATCGATTTTTCAGTTCAAGGAATTCGATTATAAGAATTATTTTTATTACCTATCGAATTAATACATTCAGCTAATTGTAACTATTGTAAATATTTTTTTATACCAACACAAAAAATCGACAGTCGATTTTCAAGGGTAAAAATCGATTCAGTACAAAATTCAATTTTTTGGGCCGAAACATTGAATCTTCGATCATTGTGTCAGTCTCAAAATTAAATAACATCTGGTAATCTTTCAACCAGTGTTAAATTAAACAAATTATATCATATTTCATTTTCTCTAAAATAATTCAAGCTCTAGTAATTTCGAAGAAAACCTTGAATATTTTATTAGAACAACTTCAAGGCATACTGCTTAGACCCTTTATGATAATGTGGTGATTGAACGCTAGGAGACACTTTTGTTTTGATTACAATGCTATTTCAAGTTGTCTGAAAATATAAATAAAAAGTTAATCCTTTCCGCTTTCCGCTTTTGGCTTAGGGCACAGGCAGAAACTGTTTCGTCACCCGTGTGCGCGCTTCTATCAAACTCTAGCGGCGCGGTGACAGTTTTGTCGCAGGCTTCTTCGCAGGCACAAAACAGTTTTGTCATCCGATTGTCACGTCGCAACGTGCGCGCATCTCCATATAATTCTACAGCCATAATGAAAGTGACAAAACAGTCACAGTGACAAAAGTTTCCCGTGCGCGCAGGGCCTAATTGTATAGAACTTTATGCTGTTATAGCCAACCAAAGCATAAGTCACGTTTAGTGTAGCGACTGCAAATAAGTTTATGATCCCTTTTTTTAGTGATCAATCAAAAAATTTACGGATTTCGAATTTCTGCCTTTACTTGTGCTTCGTGACATTGCTTCATGCAAAATTTTATATTATATTAACTGCGCCCCGCGGTGTTACCCGCGTATATGGTTGCTATGCAAGTTTGTTATGCACTCCACAGGTTTCTACCTGTGAAGTTTTGACAGGAGATAAACTGTGATACATTTTGACATCTACAATTTATGTATTTTTATAATCACTTGGCTTTCGCCCGTGTATCTCGATTACTGCAGTAAAAAGTAACTTATGTGTTATTCTGAAATATAAGTTATATTATCGTAAAGTTTCACCCAAATAGTAGTTTTTGCGTGAAAGAGCAACCAACATACATACACACATACATACTTACAAACTTTCGCGTTTCTAATATTAATAGGATTAGTAGGTCTACTGGCGGTAGCTGTGTACCCGCATGTATAAATAAAAGTAGTAAAGGTGACTCTCATATCCTCAGCTATCTAAAGCCAGTGAAGTCTCGTTAAAATCGATTCAGCCGCTCCAACCGCAACAAACAGATACAACAATTTTTAAAATTGTTTTTTGATGTAAAAACGTAAACTTTCATACTCATTTATTGAAAAACTATATATTTGAAATTATAAATAGACACTTCTATTATAATAATTTGTATAGATTTAAAAGTAAATAATAATATGTATTTATAAAATAAGTAAATAATTTGACACTGAGTTGCTTAAATACAAAAAACTTTACCTTTGTCTATGCAAATTTTATTTAAAATGTCAAACAAATGTTTATAAAAAACCACTTCCAAAAATTTATATGTGAATATGCAAAAAAAGTGTTTTAAAAACGTATGATTCAAGCTTGTAACTCAAAATATTATCCAGAGTAATGTATCCCAAAATGTCAAGATCGCGCTAATCTTAGAAACTTCTAGTCCGATTTCGAAAGTTATTTCAATGTTAGATAATAATATGGACAATACATTATCAACAGCCTTTAACAGTCCACTGCTGGAAATAAGCCTCTCCTTAGAAAGGAGGTATTGGCCTACTATACATCGCTGGCCTGACGGGTTGGTATAGGGTTGGTTTCAAGTTCGGGCCATGTCGTGCGGTGTTCCACAGGGGTCTGTCCTCGGACCACTCCTGTAGAACATGGGATACGACTGGGTCCTGCGAGGGCGTCTCCCCCCCGGGGTCGGTGTAATTTGCTACGCCGACGACACTTTAGTGACAGCCCGGGGGGCGACCTTCGAAGAGGCGGCACGCCTGGCCACCACAGGAGTCTCCCTGGTGGTCGGGCGCATTGAGGCGCTGGGTTTGCGGGTGGCCCTAGGAAAGACTGAAGCCCTACTTTTCCATGGGCCCCGTCGTGGTCCACCCGCCGGCGCCTCCATCGAGGTCAACTCGGTCCTCGTACCGGTCCGGGCCCACTTAAAGTATCTGGGTCTGGTCCTAGACGGTAGGTGGCTCTTCGACGAGCACTTCCAACAGCTTGCTCCGAAGCTGATCGGCACTGCCTCCTTCCTTGGGCGTCTTTTGCCCAATCTGGGAGGAGCCAGTGTCGCCACGAGGCAGCTGTACACGGGGGCTGTCCGGTCTATGGCACTCTATGGTGCACCGGTGTGGGCGGCGGCTCTGACCGAGCAGAATAGGGCGCGCCTCAGGCGGCCTCAGAGAACTCTGGCGGTCAGAGCCATACGGGGCTACCGCACCGTATCGACGGAGGCGGCGTGCGCCCTGGTCGGAACACCCCCGTGGGATTTGGAGGCGGAAGTGCTCGCCGACGTTTATCGGCGAGTGGCTAACTACCGGGCGGAGAGTGGTGGAGTTGGACCTCCGCCCGAGGACGTGCGCGAGTGGCGCGAAGCCGCTCACCGAGCCACGATGGATCGCTGGTCGGTCCGGCTGGAGACTCCACGTGCTGGCTTCGCCACCGTAGAGGCGCTTCAGCCGGTCATCGGCGAATGGGCAGTGCGGCAGCACGGGACCCTTACCTTCCGACTGACGCAGGTTCTTTCCGGGCATGGTTGCTTCGGAAAGTACCTGCACTCGGTCGCCAGGAGGGAATTGAGTCCCGCCTGCCACCACTGCGACTGCAGTGAGGATTCGGCTCATCACACGCTGGCGGTCTGCCCCGCATGGGAGACGCAGCGCCGGGTCCTCACTGCAGTCATCGGAGGGGATCTCTCGCTGCCGGCCGTCGTTCGTTCCATGGTCGGCAGCGAGAGCACATTCACCGCGGTCGCAACCTTCTGCGAGGACGTAATCACGCAGAAGGAGGCGGCGGAGAAGGCCCGGGAGGACGACATCCAATCGGACCAGATTCGCCGCCGGCGACTCGGGCGGAGGAGGCGCGAACATCTGCGCCTCATGCCGCCTTGAGTGTGGCCGCGGGTGGACGGGACGGGTTTTCCCTCCACCCGCATTATGTGGCCAGCCGCGAGGGGGCGGCGTCGGTGTGTGCCGGACGCCGCCTAAGAGAGGATCGTCAAATAGAGACGGTGCCCGCATCAGGAGCGGGCAGGCGCTGGAGAAGTTCAGAAGGAGATCCCACCCTGGACTTCTCCCCCTCCTAAACGGAGAAGCGCGGAGAGGGCACACTGTGTGTTTTTTAGTCGGTTCAAGTCCGACACACCACCCCGCCGTAACCCCCGGTGGGGTGACGGTCCATGATGATTTTTCACACACTAAAAAAAAAAAAAAAAAAAAAAAAAAAAGGGTTGGTTTCAAGTGTGGCCGCGGGTGGACGGGACGGGTTTTCCCTCCACCCGCATTATGTGGCCAGCCGCGAGGGGGCGGCGTTGGTGTGTGCCGGACGCCGCCTAAGAGAGGGTCGTCAAACAGAGACGGTGCCCGCATCAGGAGCGGGCAGGCGCTGGAGAAGTTCAGAAGGAGATCCCACCCTGGACTTCTCCTACTCCTAAACGGAGAAGCGCGGAGAGGGCACACTGTGTGTTTTTTAGTCGGTTCAAGTCCGACACACCACCCCGGTGGGGTGACGGTCCATGATGATTTTTCACACACTAAAAAAAAAAAAAAAAAAAAAAAGGGTTAGTTTCAAGTTTTCCTTCTCTTTGCATTGATGTTGTCTTGCATAGTTTATCCCTTAGTCGCCTTTCACGACACCCGCGGGATGAATAGGGGTGGTCACACAACATTTCCTTGTGAGAGATTCTATTGCGTGTGTTGCATAAACGGTTAACAAAAACAATGTATGGAATGGAACAATTGCTCCTCTTTTAACATCTAAAACTTTCGAAGGCAGTAGAACCACACTGGTTTCAGCACTAATGGGCAAGCTTGACCGGGGCGGTACTACTGTCGCATAGAAGACAAATCTAAAAATAACAACATTAATAAAAAAAAAAACATCTTGAATTTAATGAAAAAACAAAATTATTCTTAGGAGCTATTCAAAACAGTATATTCGAAAGTTGCCAGTAGTAAAAAATCTGTATGTACTCGTACCTAGTAGTATTTAATGTGCGGGGGAATTCTTCAGTAGGCACTGTGTTTAGTTACAATAGTGTCAGTAGTTTTGGCACTACAATGGAACATATAAACTGCCAAAACTATTATCCTTCTTATTAGTTCATAGTAGTTTCATTGTCTATAATGGATCCTCTTAATAACTTAATTAACGCTTTGGTCGCCAAGGAAGCGTGTGCACGTCAAATAACAACTTTTTTCTTATGCAATGAAAATAGGACGCTGTCGGCGTAATATCGTGTGACGTGGATAGACGTCCTTGACTGACCGCCAAGTGCACGTCCTATGCGTTGAATTTACGCATTGACCGCTACAGAAGTCTATCCACGTCAAACGGTACTACTCCAATAGCGTCCTATTGTCATTGGCGTAATAAGCATTTGTCGTCGATCCTGGTGTTCCTCCCGACTGCTGAGGTAGGCCGCCGCGGGTTTCAGTGGGTACACTGGTTCCCCGGGAGTCCCACTCACACCATTCGTTTTACCCACGTAGGGTATGGTGCGAAAAGCATTCCCCGTGTGAAAAAAAAAAACAAAAAGACACACGTCCTTGGCGACCTAAACTTTAATTAAATTAATAAGAGGATCCATTACTGACATTTGTTATTTAACCCAACTATGGCGAAGCCAGAACGAATTATAATATTTTTGCAGTAGTTTAGACTACTAAACTGATTTTAATGAATAGATTCCTACTAATATTATGGATGCAAAAGTAACTCTGTCTGTCTGTTACGTTTTCACGCCTAAACCTCCGATTTTTATGATGAATCCTTGGGAAAGGACATAAGAGTAGGCTACTTTTTACCGCGATAAACGACATCCACGCGGGCGGAGCCTCGGGCAAAAGCTAGTTTCATCATCATCATCATCATCAGCCTATCGCAGTCCACTGCTGGACATAGGCCTCTCCAATTGCACGCCACTCAGTTCGATCCTCTATAAAGCTAGTTTACTATATAAATATTGTAAAGGTTTTTACGTAATCGGGTTATAACTTTTAAAACTATCTTTTTATATTAATTTGACTTAAAATATTTTTTCAGATATGATTTTGCATAAAGAGTTATCTTTTTTATCTGAGACACAAAACACCAACTATTACGTAGTATAAAAGTAGTAGTTTAAATAAGTAATTAAACGAGTCACACCATTGTCTGTACGGAATCTCCTAATTAATTCAACAAAGAGAAAGTGACGAAGTAATTATGTTAAAATCTCAAAAGTTTTATCTGCAAATAGTAAAGCGCAAACTTAAACTGAACACAAACACAATGACTATGCCAGTCGCTCCATAAAAAAACGGATAATTAGCTGAAACTGGTTGAACTATGTTCCTAGTAGTTATCATCTTCCTAGCCTTATTCCCAAGTTTATTTGGGGTCGGCTACTAGTTCAACCGGTTTTACCTGAATTTCAGTTTTTCCACGGAGCGACTGGCATCGGACCTCCGCAACCCTAAGAGAGAACTGAAATTCGAAGATTTAACTAGTTGTCAGTATATTGTAGCTAGTAGTCGATCCCAAATAATCTTGAGAATAATAAACACTAGGGAGTTTTCGTTTTTAGTTCCACTAAAAATAAGGTCCTTTCTCTCTTCCTACGCGGTTTTACTGACTCTAATTTACCCTCACTTTTTTAATCAGCAGGGAGCAACTTTACGAGTCTAGCGATTGGCCATAAATTAGCGTTAACCGTACCTTAAGCACTTTCATGTATAGCGTTAACTTGAAAAAAATCGACCAAGTGAGAGTCGGACTCACTCAGAAAGGGTTGCCGTTATCTACCAAAAAATATATTTTTATAGTGGCAACAGAAATACATCAGTTGTCTAACTATCACGATTTATGTAATACAGATGGACAGCGGAGTCTTAGTAATAGTGTCTCGTTTTACCCTTTAGGTACGAAACCCAATAAGAGATGAAGGAAAATGGCAGGAAAATAATAAGTATATCTTGGGCCTTACAGCGCGTTCAGATTGTGAAGTGAAATACTAACATTATTGTATGTTTAACAAACACGCACAAAAGAAATCCATATGAAATTCAAATTGGCGTGTCCAAGGCCTCAATACTTCACACCTAAAGACTGCATTTTTAAGAGAATTACTCACTTTAGGTGTATTTACATATGTACTTGTTGTTCGATTGTTTTTTTTTTTTGTAAAATAAATTTAAGGTTTTTTAATTCATGGTGAAAGATTTTGACACCGGACTTACAAAAATTAAGTCTTCTCTTGTCTGAAGTTAAAACAACATTTATTTTGTTTGGCCTTAAATACTAGCCTATGTGTTATTCCGATATGTAAGCTATATTATTGTGAAGTTTCAGCAAAATCCATTCAGTAGTTTTTGCGTGAAAGAGCAACAAACATACATACATAGACACTCACAAACTTTCGCGTTAGAATATTAGTAGGATACTTTGCTATTTCTTTCACTGGCATGTTGGTCTCGTGGCTAGTGGCCCTGGCTGCTAAACCAGAGATGTACTTTCGAGTCCCATTCATGACAAGTAATTATGTGATACGAACGATAATTTGTTCTGTGTCGGGGTGTAATTAATCTATTTCATATTATATACTAGCTTTCGGCCGCGGCTCCGCCCACGGTATCTCGATTATTGTAGTAAAAAGTAGCCTATGTGTCATTATATATAAGCTATAATAATATGCTATATTAGCTATATAACTGTAAAGTTTCATCCAAATCCGTTCAGTAGGTTTTGTGTGAAAGAGCAACAAACATACATCCTCACAAACTTTCGCGTTTATAAAATAGTAGTAGGATGTATTTATAAATTTAATAAATATGTTCATTAGAGGTGGTTACCATAGTTATTTAAAAGAGTACCTTAGGGATTTTCTTACAGTTTCTTTTTTTGTAATAACATTTGGAACCGAGCGACTAGAGTCATTCATGTAAACTTTCGAAAGTGCTTGTAAAGGCCTACTTCAAATAAAAGCTTTGTCAAGCTTGATATAAAACAGCTGTCTTTAAGGGCCACAGCACACTAGCTACTTTTAGCACCGGCGATCGGCGATTTGGCGACTGCATCGATGTTGCATCGCGTTTTAGCGACTTCCTGCGTTCGATCGCGGTATCGGGAACGCGCGTTTTAGCGACTGCTCAAATGCCAAGTCGATGCCACCGGCATCCGAATGTGTGCGGAGAGTAGCGTTCAGCTGCTGTGTCGCGCTTCTAAAAAGCTACTCAATCTCCGCGTTAGGCGTTTTTAAGTGTGCAGTGTAGAGCGTTCGGTCGCCGTATTTAGCTTCTAAACAGCGACTAGTTGCCGATCGCCGATGCTAAAAGTAGCTAGTGTGCTGTGGCTCTAAGATACGTTTTTTTGAACCAAGTAGTGCTTACATATAATATCTTCGCAAAATTCATTAAACTGTGCCAATTTTAAGTTTCAACAACAACCCATAACGTCCCACTGCTGAGCTCGCGAGAGGGTTAAGGCAATACGTCCTCACGCTCAACGAGTGCGGGTTGGGGACTGGCATGACAGGTTTTTGGATGTTTTTAAACCGCCCGAAGGCCTCCAACTAAGCTTCACGACTGTTATGATGAAAACCGGGACCGAATGCTTAACGTAACCTACGAATCACGGAAACGCTCATAACATTTCATGCCACAAACGGTCACCTATCTAGGTAGTGACCGTGCCGTCGTTGCTTACCTTCGGTGATTGCTTCCAATCACCTAAGGCTAGTTGGCTATGAGCACTTTTCTAAGTGTACCTATATATTAATTGGCAAACCCCTTCATTTTTTTTTTACACTTGAAGAAATCTATATTTTTACTAGCTGATGCCCGCGGCTCCGCTCGCGTCCTACGGCTATGAAAAATAGATGTTGGCCGATTCTCAGACCTACTGAATATGCATATAAAGTTTCATAAAGATCGGTCAAGCCGTTTCGGAGGAGTATGGCAACGAAAACTGTGACACGAGAATTTTATATATTAGATATAAGTTTGCACTAATTTATTCAATACCAATAATATCTGTTATTGGCAATAACAGATATATTATATTTGCGATAAAGCCAGATAAATAGGTATAACAAACCTTATCAGGCTTTCTATGCCCTACGTAAAAATCCAACCTAAATTTAATTTGTACATGAATCAACAACGAAAATCTTAGTAAGTGTACAAGTTTTTTTTATTATCAAATTATGTACACGAAAATTGTAAACATATTTTTTTGAACAGTAACTTAAGGAGTTTCTTGCCGGTACTTCGATATAGGATACAAAAAAGGCCTTTAGAACACACCTGACTCACTCCTCTTACTTTTATACGCCCCACCTTCTGAACATAGAGGAATAATCTCATAATATGATATCAACTTACGAGGAACGTGTAGTGAACTGAAAATAGAAATTTTCTTTCTTGTGGGGTCAATGACTGAGAATAAACTCACTGATCAAATAGTTGTCAATGTTTAGATAATTTAACATTACATGCCAAACAAAACTGTGGTCTATTTCAGGGCAGACAAGATTTGTTTTTGCGTAATATAGCCACATTGACTTATTTATTTTGATGTAGGTACAGTCATCAACAAGCGTTGAGAATTATACTGTAGTAATGTTAATGTAAAACAGAATGTGTTAAATTAGTTTTGCCTCTGCCTGCTCCTAGCCAAGTTAACAGTCTATAAACGTAATCGTTAAAGGAAACCAACAAATATATGGGAATGACGTCATATCAACGCTAATTCATGTTGTTAAAACATAAGGCAATCATACAATAGAATTGATTGTGGAAAGAGAATCGACGCAAAATAGTAACAACAAAATAAAGATTATAAAATAATAACAACAATGAAAAAATATTGGCAAAAAAATACTCTTGGTTACATGTTGTCTATGGTTTACATCTTCTTATTATTATACTTATGTTTTTCCTAGCTTTCGCCCGCGGCTTCGCCCGCGTGTATGTCGGTTATCGCGGTAAAAGTAGCCTATGTCCTTTCCCAAGTTCAGTTCTATCTTCATACCAAATTTCATCAAAATCGGTTCAGTGGTTTAGTGTGAAAGCGTAACAGACAGACAGACAGAGTTACTTTCACATTTATAATATTAGTAGGGATAGAGGAATTATAAGGCGAAAGTTACGCAAATAGGCCGAAGGCGGGGCAAATTTTGAAATCCATTTTCCCTTTATTTTTGGAGGTGGGGCTGGTCAACCCTGGTCCCTGTATTTTCATTGAAATTCCTAGACACACTTTCATATTAATATTAACAGCTCGAAATATGTGACTATCGAAATAATTTTAAAGGTAAAATTATACCAAAGCTAAGGCCGCCAAACATCACAGGCTAATTAACATCTATCCTTGAGAACGAGTTCTATATCATAGGTTACAACTATGTTAAATTCCAAAGGGGAAAAATAACGTAAAAATGCAAATGTTGATTTTAATTTAGCTTCAACGTTTACAACTCATTAAAAGGTAATAAAGCGTGTCTAACACTAAATTTCACGCGTACCTAGTTTTATAGAAATGTGCTAAAAATTAAGTTTACGATTATGGACCAAATGTTTTAATGATGTACAGATATTTGTTGCGGAGTTTGGGTGTTTTCTATGTAAAATATGTATCAGTAAATCTTGCTTACATAGTACAAGCTCTGCTTAATTTAAAGCTAGATGGCGTTGTGTGTTATATGTCCGAAAACCGTAAAGAAAAAAAAAACAGGTCCGAAGTAAATCTTTCATTGTATAAATTTAGTTGTCCTTTCATAAAACCAGCTACTCCCCTATTTCTATGTAGCTACAATAATAAAATTCTGAAAAAAGTCTAAATTAAACCCATACCCTATCCAACGTATGGAAACATTGGAAACCCTCACGGGCGTCACCCCACTAGTACTTGCGGAGGGGTGGCGTGTCGGAATATGTTCAGCAGTGGACCATTAAACAATATTGATGGGTCTAAATTGTACTTTATTGCTTAGTAACAAAAGTCTCTATTTATTTAAATTATTTACGAACTGAGACTTCTGACGTGGTTCTATTACGTATACTCGTAGGGCGGCTATACTGAAACGAACGCGTATCTTGTTATAAACATCTTAAATATTTATATGAAAATATCTTAATATGGGCCAACACTTGTAAACAAAGTTATCTAAATATATATTATAGAATTTACAATATACATATATTTTAAGATAAAAAAATATCATTCTTGATAAAACTTACATTAATAGCAATGTCGTAGATAACTGTTATTATATTTCCTTGTACTAGACTTATTTACCTAATACTAATAATAACTTTCTCTTACTGACCGGCTTAACTTCGTACTTTCCAATATCATGAAAAGTATGCGATATTTTCCTTCCAATTAGTAATTTTGATCATAGAGTATCTAACAAGAAACTCGTATACCAACAGAATTACCTTATAAAATCTCAAACTTGTATTAGTGAGAATAATATTATTAGTGATATTGTTAACAACATTATATTTATATTACAGTCAGCGGAGGTGTACACAATGGTGAAGAAGGACTTAGATGAGATAGGCACCGCTGTCAAGAGCGAGGCGAGTCATGTCTTCTCCACCACATCCAATGTCATCGGGAAGACATTCAAGGTATTCCAACACGAGGCATTCAGGCAAAAAGGGCTAGTGGCTAGAATGTATTTAAGTAGTATATCTGCAAGTGTTGCACATAACCGAAAACGTGGGATCAAGGAACTGGCGAAAAGTGGGCGTTTAAAATGCCTCTGCCTACTTTTTCGGGGAAACAAACGTGATTTTGTGTATGTGTATAGATTGTAGTATATTAATACTATATACATCTTATTTCAACTGCCTCGTTGGTCTAGTGCTAATCATGAGGTCGGGTTCAAATCCCGGGTAGGGCCAAAAAGTGTTTTTGGGTTTTTCTTAGGAAATTCCTAATAGCAGCCTGGAGTTTGGAAGTTTGGCGGGTGATTCACGCCCGTGCCTCAGAGAGCACGAAAAGCCGTCTGTCCCGGTTGTAATAAACATCTATGACAATCGTTATTGGAAAGTCAGTGCCCTCAAATTTACTGACAACTAGTTCAACCCTCGAATTTCAGTTCTCCCTTAGGGTTGCGGAGGTCCGATGCCAGTCGCTCCGTGGAAAAACTGATATTCAGGTAAAACTGGTTGAACTAGTGGCCGTCCCCCAAGTAATATTGGGAATAAGGCTAGGAAGAAGTATACATCTTAATTTTCTTTTTCAGTTGGATGTACCAGAATCGCCAGCAAATGTTATGAAAAAGAGTTTTAGCACTTTCATAGGTAAAATAAGATTTTAATTTGTATTCAAAAATTTAAATCGAAATATTATGAGTACACATTTGTGCTATTATATAGATGTATAAATTCAGGTGTTATTTGAATCTTCAGGTCAGGTAAGCACCGTGCTAAACCCTGAGCCAGATGATGAAGACGACACGGAGGTTATCCTGTCTTCGGGAGACACCACCATGCTCTCCACATACAAGGTGAGTTCTTATAACCTTGCACACGCCACGTTGTATCATTTATTTATCTTACTTCAAACAAGCTCTTGAAGACGCTGCATCCATCACCAGGCTATCGCCGTCCACTGCAGAACGAAAGCTTCTTCCAAATCTACAGATCTTGGCCAGTCCATTCATCCGCTGCTTGCAAATTTCTTTAAGAACTGTTAGTGACGCGGCGGGGGCGCTTAGTGACATACACACGAGATGTCCGCCCGCACCTGTCACAGTCCCCTTTTGTCGTCATACCCCCGCGCCCCTGTTACCGCAGGCGAGGACTCAGATAAACGGTCGGCCTATAGAGCTGAAATACTCTAAAATGAAGACTTATTGGGCATACGTAGTGTAGACTAGCTGGTTGGACCAACCAATTGTAACCTTTTTTTGATTTCTCTAGTGTGCTTGTTTCTGTTTTTTATATATATATACTAGCTGACACCGCGAACTTCGTACCGCCTAACAGTCGATTCAACGTCACTCAATTGTTTTGTATTCTCGCAACCCCTCCAATAAAACTTATCATATATTTTATATATTTTTTTTTTTCCTAAGAACCATCCTCGTACTTCAAGGTATATTTTAAAAAAAGAATTAACGAAATCGGTCCGGCCGTTCCCGCGTGATGGCGTGACCAAGGGAAATAGGGATTCATTTTTATATATATACTAGTTGACCCAGCGAACTTCGTACCGCCCAACTTTAAAATTCCAGAACTTGATCGCAGCGCCACCTACCGGGTCCAATTGCGAATCTAAACCATTCCCAGATCCCCTTGAAGACACACAAAAAATTTCATCAAAATCGGTCCAGTCGTTTGAGAGAAGTTCAGTGACATACACACTCACACAAGAATTATATATACACGGTGATTTTATAGACGTTTTGAAAACGAAACATTTTAATTTGGAATCATCTATAGTACCAATAAAAATGGATAAATCAATTGTAATGTTGACTATAAAAAAGTTTCAGTTTTAATATTCATTTTTACTCGATCGACTTGGAAAGTAGTAATGCACTGCAAAGTAGTATGAATGAGACACGCCGCGCGCCGGTGACGCTAACAGCTGATTTATAATTTTACCTATAGGCGCGAGCTAGCGAGTAGGTACTTCGTAGGTTGACTCCAGTTTGATCTTCATACTTAATACGGGCTTAAGACTGTCGGATTGTCGGATACACCCATTTATTTAAACTTCTTTTCGATTATTAACCACGAATCACATCAAATCAATTTATCAACGGATTGTAGGACTGCGGCGGAAATACCTATTTTTTTAAAACTTATTTTCGATTTAATAACCACGTCAGGCGTGTTAAAAAAATCGGAGCTATCTACAGAATAATTAACTTACATACCTATTTACAGTTTATTTGCTTACTTACATACCTATTAATACTTCTCTGTATCGAAGCAACTGGTCAAAATGGAATCCCCGTTCAACACACAAGCGTCCACGTTTGATACAATTGTCTTTTAATTTACTTAATGTGTCTCTATCACTTTTCACTTTATCAACTTCATCACTTAACAATTAACATCTCTAAGTACGAGTTGCCGGTTAGATGACCTTTGGTCCGTGGTTAGATGACCGTGACCGACTGACGCGAAGGACGCGTGACGATTACAGGTGAGTCCCGCGGCGCACAGTCAATGCAATGCCCTGATTGGTTGAAAGACGAAATCGTTGATTTTATTGGCGATTGACGATTTACGATTTAAAACGCATAGTATTTCTATTTGTAGTATGTACCTACGTGTGATTGAATAGTGCTACTACTGTTTCTCACTTTTTATCTGTAAACGATATGAATATCGACTTTGATGAAAAAAAATATTATATATTTTATTAAATTAACGTTATATATAGCTTCTGTTATTGATTACTAATTCAAAATTTTCGGTTTCAAAACGCTTTCAAAATCACCGTGTATAAAGATATACATAGATTTAAGCCTACCAAAGAGACTCTCCTCTGCCTGATGAAAAGCATGAGCAGAATCGCTATAATCATTATGCATACAGACAATGCAGCAAAGTGACCAACACTATGGCGGCCTTCTGAGATGCTTCACATCATTGGGCCTCCGGTCTAACACTCACCAACTAAATACGACAACACAAATGGCAACAATTTAATCTTGCTGTTATTACAAACTCTATTATGTCACACACACACACAGACATATACATGCATGCATACGCACACACACTTACAAGTTGCTCAAATTTTAATTAATATTTAGTTTTATATCATATCTTGTTAGTTTGTGCCTCTATTTAAGTTAGATATGTAAATAATGTAGCAAAGTTATAATGTGTCATTGAAAGATTGCTGGTACTTAGCAAATAATAAATAAATAAATATAAATTGTAAGTCTTTTCTGTTTACAGAAAGAATTAGAAGCTTTACAACGTGTGGATGCCACTTTCATCGTGCCAGCGTACAGTCCTGAGTTTGAGGCTTGGCGTGCTAGCCTCGAGAATACAGAGGCAGGCGTTATCTCTCTGCAGGCTGCGGGCAGACGGCTTGAGGCCAGTCCACTGCTGAGGTCTCAGTACGACAAGCTCGTGCCAGATGCTGTGTCGCATGAAGAGTTCTGGGAGAGGTATGTTGATTGCATAAAAGGAGGTAAAAAGATAAAATAGAGAAAAAGTTTGCCATAAGTAGGAAGGATTCAACAGCGTCGTGTATGCATATCTGCCTTACCGTCCTAACAACTCAATAGCGCTGTTTTTTAACCGACTGCAACAAAAGGAGGAGGTTCTTAATTCGTCGGAATCTTTTTTTTTTTATGTATGTTCAGCGATAATTTCTGATTCTATAATGTAATGTGGGACGCCCTCTGTCCCTCTAACCAAATTGAAAACGCTTTAACCGACGTCAAAAAAGGAGGAGGTTCTCAATTCGACGGAATCTTTTTTTTTGTTAAAGTATGTTCAGCGATAGTTTCGTCGTTTATCGCTTCATAAATTTTAAAAATTTTGGATTGGAATGGGCGTAGCTTACAGGTAGTCCTGTTGACACAATATCGTGAGCTGATAATGGGATCCCAAGGAAATCGAGGGTACTCCTCAAATATCATAGGCACAATTGTCGCGACTTGGGTACTCGGAATAGTTTTTCTTTGAAGTCGGTTCCTTTTTGTTAAAATTATTAACACTCTTCTAAGGAGCAACTACGTGCTATTTTAGTATTTCTTATACATTAATAGAGTATTTATAATTCATACAACATGTATAGTTTTGATATTAGTTTTACCAAAGAGCAGTCAGTTGATATATCAGTGGTACCGGTAATATCCACTTACTAATTTTAATATCGCATAGTACCTTTGAAACATAATGTCAGTTTTCCATAATATTCAAAGCACACTATGCAATTATGGCGATAGCTCTAAATGCCTGAATTAATAGTCATATAAAGTGGTAGGTAATATTAGGTATACTGTTATGTGAAGTTGCCAGTAGCTGAAGAACAGTGTTGCCAGCATGAACAATGTTACTTCTCTATGTGGTAATAAAGTTATTGTTTTGTGTAGATATCTGTTCCGCGTGGCGTTGTTACAAGATCGTTTGGCTGCAGCGTCTCGTAAACAGCCCTTGGAGGAGACGCCTACACAGGACCCTGTGATCGCACACCTGCCCATGCAGACAGCACCAGAACCTATCTCACAGTAAGTATAAGATAATTTGTTTTATTATAAACAATTATTTCATCCTATATTCACCTGCATAATTATTAGATCCTAAAACGTCCTCTTTTTTTTAAATTTTATTTCTTTTATGGGTGCCATCTCACTTATTGTACTAATACTACTGGCTGTTGTAACACAGTTAATACTAGTATAGCAGTCAACCTCTTATCTTTGTATTTAATAATTTTAAGTTTTAATAAAAGTTTGAAAACTATTAATTACAACTGCTTTTAGATGGTCACAAAAAATAATTAAGATTCACAATTATTTTCTGAACAAAATTACTGTTCAAAGTGTCGAATTCTCAATATCCTGCAGTGTCCCTCGTACAAATTTTAGTTCAAATTAAGTCGTGATACATTTTCTTCTACATTACAGTCTTAAAAGAATCCCAAATTAATAAGTTTACTATTTTTCCTGGCTATTTAGATCAATTACTATAGTATTTCCTTAAGAGATATTGAATAAATCTTGTTTACATTTTGTCCCCACGATTTCCTATCAGTATCCTGTTTGTTGTTGAATTGGCAAATATTCACGATGAGTTTTCACCGTTCCGCTGAGTCGATAGTACCAACGCCAGAGACAAAGAATATCATCTATCTATTCTCACTAACACGTAGTTTAGTGAGCCCAGTGCGTTCAGTGAGTGAAATGGTGTCGTAATCAGTGAAGTTCACAGAATCCTGGTACGATTTTTATTTATGAAAACAATAATGAATATGACTAATTTTAGCATATTGATATGTAATATGTTAGCTTGAGGCCTAATTTAGGTTATTTTTTGTTGAAAGTTATAAATTGGTGTTTATTTTATTTTTAGACAGAAATTATCAGGAACCTGGCCTCAGGGTCCTGTCCAATTGGTACTTACACACTTATAAAAGAAAGCAAAAAGCTAGTTTTTGAAATCTCAGCTCGTGAATAAAGGCAACTCGCCAAAGTTGGAGGGAATATTCAGATAAATCCGACAAAAAGAATAAGTTACCCACGAATATGATGAACCAATTTGTTAGTTCAAGCATTATCGCTAAAGCTAAATTCTAAATTGAAATCAGCACTAGAAATCAGGAGACAAAATAAAAAATGCGCTAATAGTAAAACTGAAACAAAAACTTAGCAAATACAAAAAGAGATGCCAGAGATTGAAAAAACAAAAGGTACAATTGGAGCTTACCCCTAAAACCGCAATGACTAAGCTTGCTGAAGATCCAACGACACAGGTAGACCGACGTGTACCCGTGTCATTGGATCTTTGACGACTTATAAGGCCTTTATTTGGTGATGTGTTGGAAAAGCAAATATCAGATAATATGTCTAATCTGAAAACTCATCAAGAGAAGAAAGTTGCAGACAAATTGCTTTTGGGCCAGATTGTTAACGCAAATAAGGCTTGGAAGTTGAAAAACAAGGTTACAACTTATAAAATGATTGATTTCGATTGATTTTTGTTGTTTTGCTCAGCTTGCTGGTGACACTCTCAGTTTCCTGTGACTCGATGTTTTTGAAATGGCCATAAGTAAAAAAAATATTAAATATTTTGACTGTTCCCTTTAGGACAAGCTAAAAGACACCGTACTTTAGTTATTAAGCTGAATTCCGTCACTAATTCTAGTGACGGAAATTTCGGCCCGAAATTTTTTATACATTCGTATAAAAAAATTCGGTCCGAATTCAGACTCGAATTCTTCCTTAGTTTGTAGAACTACCCATATACAACACGTATATGCGGACGATATTAAGTGGGTGAACCATATAATTATATAGTTAGTATATATTGATATACTAACAGTCGATTGAAGGTCGTTCTTTATGGTATGGTATTAAAGTTCAAATTGACTTTTAAGTATTATTACGAATCTTTTGTATGGAAATATAGAAAGGTGTTGTTTTTAGAGCATTTCAGATATATTTTTTATTTTTTCTCTCCGTAAGAACCATCTTCGTACTTCAAGGAATATTTAAAAAAAAGAATTAGCGACATCTTTCCAGCCGTACACGCGTGTTGGCGTGACCAAGGGAAATAGGGATTTATTTATATATATATATATATATATAGATATGGATAACACAATAAGCACCAACTTAATATACTGACAACTAGTTCAACCTTCGAATTTCAGTTCTCCCTTAGGGTTGCGGAGGTCCGATGCCAGTCGCTCCGTGGAAAAACTTAAATTTAGATAAAACTGCTTGATCTAGTAAGCCGAACCCAAATAATATTGGAAATAAAGCTTAGGAAGAAGGACAATAAGTACCAACCTATGCTTGAAGAGTTTTTTTTAATTTTCAGGAGTCCTAAGAAAGTTCTGTCGGGCATAGACGAAGAGAAGCCAGTTGAAACCCCAGACCTAGACAACGCTGTCACTTGGGATGACGGTAAGTGTATAGGGTAGACACAATCATGTGCCTCATATACTGAATATCGATATTATACATATCGATTACTCAGTGATAAAATCGATTAAAGGTTGAATCTCATTGAACTATGTCTAACTGCAATGTCTATAAAAATTGATTATATTTTAGAGTATATTCTCGGTAATAATCATAATACAAAATTAACTAAATATGAGTTTTGCTTTTACACTTTTGTGTATTATATTATTTATACGAGAATTGGACCTACTTATACAATAAAGAACCAATCCACATATACAAAAATCGAAATAAGGATAATTATCTCGATTTGGCATGTATGTGGATTGGTTGCTTGTTACTTGAGTAGGTCCAGTTACCGGTATCAATAAGTGTATGTTATATTTTACCTTTTACTTACTTGACGTTTGATCCGATAGCACTGGCCATAGTCAGCTTGGCCGAATTAATTGATTGCATTAATTTTCATAAGTAAAAAAAATATAATCAGATTATTTTTAATCTGTTTGTATTTGAGAAAAACATTTTGTATAAATTCTAAATATAGCTAATTAGGCCTAAAAACTAAGAGTTAAGTCCAAAAGATATAATTTAAACTAGCTTTCGACCGCGACTTTACCCGCGTGTATGTCGATTATCACGGTAAAAAGTAGCCTATGTCCTTTCTCGGGCTCTAGACTATCTGTGGACTATATTTCATTCAAATTGATTTAGTAGTTTAGGCGTGAAAGCGCGCCAGACAGACAGAGTTACCTTTGTATTTATAATAGTAGTAATCAAGTAAGCATAGAATTTGTTGCAAATACTTAGCTCAATGAGATGAAACTTTTTCTTAATATAAACATTATATTAATTACACATAGATGAATATTTTTATAATTCGTAGTTATTATTTTCTATGGTTAATGGAACTTATGTAATCATAAGCCATTCGGCCATAGCATAGTTTTGTGGAATAGGTATTCGAATATACTAATATAGATATATATTATAATACATAATACTGATATTTCAATAACAATAGGATACGATATTATCATCGACATTAATATAGATTGTAATATATTTTCTGATTTTTAGTTGTTAAAAAACATGTAATACTTATATTCTTAAATAAAATGTATTTTTGAAATAGTTGTTTTTATATTCCCAAATATTTTGTAAGATTTCCATAGACAATTTTCGCGTGGATGATCACTACAGATTATAAAATGAAGTCTTTGGCCGCGTCTTTCTGTCTGTCTGTTCGCGGTAAACTCGAAAACTACTGAACCAATTTAAATGAAATTTTGTACACAGATAGTTAAAAGTCTGAGACATGGACGCAGGCAGAGCCTCGCGCGAACGCTAGTCAATAATAAATCTGTTACAGAATTTAGAATAGAATATAATATATAGACTCACAGTAGTTCCCTAGAGTAATGAAAAGTTAAATTTTTCAGTGTCATAATGTTTTTACAAGTTTTTGAAAATGAATTTTAGAGGTTGTGTGTAAGATTTTTTTTACAGCAGTAATTACTTCTACTCCGGCCTCAATATGACATCATCCATTTTCTAAGTAGATTTATTTCCCGCCTTGTAGTTTTTTCTTGTAGCTTTCGAACAAAAGTAGCAAGCGTTCTCATTGTACCTACAGCAGTTACCTTTAGTGTATGCATTGTTTAGGCATATAGCAGTATATAGCTTAAGGTATATTCTCTGACAAGTGTTATTTTTTTTTAATTAGTAGTAGAAGTCATTCAGCTGACAACGATTCAGAAAGTGAATGATGTCTTATCCAAAGTGACTTTTTAGCTCAAGTTTAATTCAAATTGTTTAAAAAGTTTAATTGTTAGTAACCTCAACAAATTACTTGCAATTTATATTTTTTACTCTATGTAACCACTCTGTACAGAAGACTTCGCAGACGACGTGGAACTCACAGAAGAACAACAAATACTACTTCTAGAAGAATACGAGAGGGAGATCGCCACAAAGAAAATGACTAAACAGACCTCCTCCCGTGACTTAGCCAACAACAATTCAGACAAAACCACCAACACAGACAATAAAAAAAACACTATTCAAACAAGAGACAAAATGAACAATAAGAAAAATAAAAATGGCCGCTCTCCTAAAAACGCGCCAAAATCTGACGTTTGCGGTAACAACTTAGTTGAGGACTATTTTGGTGAAAAAGAAATTAAAGACGATGCTAGTGCCAATTCTGATGAAAGTTGGGAGAAGGAATTTGAATTTGAGGACGCCCCACAGAAAGCATGAACTAATCCGGCCATAGATTTATTAAAATAATGTCGTTGTGGTACATTGTGCGAGTAGAATTGCCATCATGAAAAATGTTTATGTAATCCAAGAATCTGTATTAAAAAAAATTACTTATACAAAAATAAAAACCACAAACATGTAGAGCTTATTACGAAGTTGATTTAAGTATGTGTTCGTTAAATTTACAACCGCACAATGTTATCTTCATGCTAACTGCGCACATGCTAAGCTTTGCTAGGTGGCCCCGTTATTTGCTATCAAACATTCATAATATCATACCCTATTTTCAAAAGACCAGTATGTAACGCGGTACTTTATATGTACCTATTACCTCGTACAAAAATATTATGCGCATTTGATGTTTTTTTTTTAAACTCGGGAAAGTACTACAAATTTTTATTTCTTTCTTACTTTAGATTCCTCGTGAGAGCTCTAATTATGTCTTGTGTACCTGATATGGTATAGATTTTTAAAACAATATGACTACCGGTCTCCTCGCCGCCTTCCACTGGCCAAGTGTTGTAGGTTCCACATGGAACTCACTCTTTCTGATCCACAAATTGTTGTTCTAAGTCTGAATATTCTGTGTGTCTGTTTAAAACATATTTGTATAATCCGCCGCGACACATATATTCCTAATGAAAGAGATGTATTTTAAGAAAATAATTCACCACAATCAAGCCAAAATGCACTACAAAAAGATAACGACCTCGTTATAGAGTGTCTGTTAAGTAGAATATTTTTTGTTTACACAAGTGTATAAAAGAAATTTCAAATTCTTCTATATATTTTTACGAATGTCCAGTATTAAAAAAAATTGCTCAAATACCCTAAAATATCTCAAAAACCTATTCAATCCTAATCTATAATAGTAATCTGTTTCTACTTACCTACTTAAATAGTACCTAACCGTAAAAACCAAAACTATAAGAGAAAAGTGAATGTATGAATATTAAAATACCGCGGCCATCTAATCTATAACCGTGTTGACGTTCATGCCATGTTTAATTACATAATAACACTAAATTATAAAGCAAAATATGCAATCGTCAATTAATCTTGCATCACTTGAGAGTGTTTGAATGCAAGATGTTTGCAATATTACACCAAATCTTGCATGTCCAATTTCAATGCAAGATTATCAAACGATTGTCTTTGAATACATTCGGCTTGTAAGTCCATATTGTGATGACTGAACATGATATATAATAGATATATATTAGGTAAGGATTATACACATTTTGTAAGATTAATATGAGTGGCAATAGTTTTTTTTAATAACTCAGCCAATTTGATCAAGGTAGCACTCATCCAATTAAAAATAATCGCCATTAAAAAATTTCAGCCATTTTAATGTGCGTTCCATTTTACTTGAAGTAATTATTGGCTTGTTACCGTAGTTAGGCCGATTGAAATTGTTACTTGATCAATTATTTATATATGCCGCCTCTTTTGAATCGATATGTTAATATCATCACTTTATATTACGAGTGTATTCTGTTATATAAAACATTAGCATAAGTGCACGTTTATTAGCTTTTGTTACAAAGCTAACCGTTTCTCTATCCTATTTTGCATTTATTTAAAAAAAACAACGCGGTGTCAAAGAATAAGTAGTCCATGTAAAGACGATAAACGGTTATTCTTTGCTAATGTGATGTATTTGTACCTTTAACTAACATGTTTTTATTGATAATTCTATTCTCAAATGTGTTAAACTTGCCTATAATCATATTTTTTCCATTCAACTCTTCTAAAACCAGTGGGTTACACTCTTCCTCCGCCTATAACGAAGCGACTATTAAATGTTATTTTGAACCCTGCTCCTTTGAATAGAAAATATAATCTATATATTTAATACATATACCTACGCAAGTCTATATTCATTCCATATACCAACGCAAGACAAGTCCCTTAATCCCCCAAACCTCATTATTATGTTAGGAAATTACTAAATAAGAGTTTACCGTAAACAAGACGTATTCACAGCGCATATTTTGTATACGATGTTATATAACGCTATTTACATTCAAGCTTATATGTCAAAATATGACTTCATATAATGTAGGCGAGTTTACAAAAAAACATTGTATGTATTGACGAATGTGCTTACAAATTTTGCTAGTGGTACAATAATAATCAAAGTGTGATAGCCCATTACATAGGACTAACATAGATGTAAGTAGTTAATAGTGATAATTTTGAATGCTAGCAACATTGGCGAAGACAAGTGCTGCCATATAAAAAATATATATGTTAAAATAGTTTGTGTTATGGGTTGATTGCTCGCATAAATTAAAAATGTGGTTCTCTGCTTTGTTTACTAAATTATATGTAACTTTTTGTATATCCCTGTGTTGCGATCACTAAATAGTTTTATATATATTTAGTTATTACGTTTAAATTTATATTGTTTTATCAGAAATGTTAAAGTAAAAGTAGTAGTGGCTGCTAATTATTTACCACTTTTTCAAAAGATGTTAGTTTTTTTTAATATTTGTGATTTTAAGATGTATTTATTTTATTGATTGTTGGCAACACTATTATATCTTAATAAAAATATGCAAGACTTTTCACGGGAAAACTATATTTTTAAAACCTTTGGTTCACTGAATATTAAATTAAGTGCAATAAAGATGTCGTTTAACTTGACATTTATTATAAATAGGTTTATAAACTTCCATGAGTTACACTAGATACCGTTATGTTTGTGTAAATTATGATTATTATGAATATGAATAAAAGTTATTAAAAATTGTATATTTTTGTTTCATTCTTTATCTTTGATGCGGAATAAATGCTCGCGAATCGTGACGAATGCCATTCGCCTTGGAATCGTGTTGAACGATTCTTCAAGACAAAGTGAGACTGGAGTCACTATGGAAAAAGCAAAAGTCATGCACTATGGGCATGTATCTCCGAGTCTTGTGACCGTAAATGGTGCTACTATCGCGGTTGTGCAATAATACATCCTTGACCAAACAATCCAACTTGGTCGGCAAGGATTTGTCTGGACTAGGCGGCGTATGGGATGCCACGTCATATCTTTGAGTCGTCGATACTCCAATCACTAAAGTATTTAACCAGTGCGTCCTACCCGTAATGACATACGGAGCCGACACGTGGACACTCACCATCGGACTGGTCCTCAAGTTATGTGGCTCAGCTTGCGATGTTGGGTGTCTTCCTGTCTGATACAATTCGTAATGAGCATATTCGACAGGGAACCAAAGTAAGCGACATCGCATGGAGAATCAGTATGCTAAAGCGGTAGTGGGCTTATCATACTCCAAACTAACTGATGCTCACTGGAGCCAAAGTGTGCTTGAGTTGCAGGCAATGACTAGGCAAACGGAATGTAGGGCGTCCTGCTGCATGATAGACCCACGATTTAGCAAAAGTGCTGGCCTGCGAACCGGGATGGTTGGCGCTCCTTGAAAGAGGCCTTCGCTCAGTAGTAATATATCTCTCGCTCTATTGCCTTTACCATGGGGAGTGTTCTGAAGAGCTCTTTCAACTCATCCCACCCTCTCCCTTCCTCTACAGAACAACACGATCTGGCCAGGGAAGTCACCCGTTCAAAGTGGAAGACATACGCTCCAGAACTAAGCGGTTTGGGTCTTCCTTCTTGTGCCGAGCAGTAAATGGCGATTAGTTGATTACTTGTTTTATATTTGACATCTTACATAAATTTGTCACTTATAAAAAGTATCCCAGATTTTTCTTTTCTACTAATTCACGAGTGTTTAGCTTAAAACTAGCAAAAACAAGATTTCTTATCCGAATGCAAGCAATGCAGCAAGGTGACCCTCACTATGTCGGCCTGGAGAGCTAAAGGCTATAAGTCGGAGGCAGTCAAATACTTGTGCAGTAACATCCAGTTTTTGACTGTTTGCCACAAGAAAGAAGAGCTGAATCGTTTGGTTCGAGAGCGTTTTTATTAGGGTTCCGAAGTTTATGACTCGGAACCCTTATAGATTCGTCATGTTCGTTTGTCCGTCTGTCCGTCCGTCCTCGACTTACGGTACGGTCTAAACGGAAAGTGTTAGAAAGATGAAACTTTGCATTTTTTATGTTATTTATGCCTACCAATGTGACTCCACTCTGCCTGATGGTAAGCATGAATGGAATCCAATTGAATTAATGAATATGTGTGGTAATTACCTCCACAAAGTGCTACAATAAAATTATAAAAACTATTATTTTTATTTGGAATACCTCCCTACACGTAAAGTCGGTATTTTTTTTTCTGGCGGCTACCCCATCGTGTGGGGTATCATTAAATAGGTATCCGTGACTGAGGAACCCCTTCCTGTGCGTGGCCTGACACGCACTTGGCCGATTTTATTATGTAAACTTTTTATGACGAACTAAACATATCTTACTATTTACTTGGCGTTTCGGTGTTGCTCAGCCAGTTCAAGCCACATTTATGTTAAAAGGGGGCAAAGAACAGATTGGGAAGAATAATGCAGTTACATATATAGTATATATTCATAATATATTATATATTCGACTGCCTCGTTGGTCTAGTAGTTAGCGTATGCGGCTGCTGATCAAGAGGTTCGATTCCTGGATCGGATCAAACATTTGTGTAATCCACAAATATTTATTTCGGAGTCTGGATGTTTTCTATGTTTATTATGTAGGTGTATGTACTAATTTACAAAAAAAATTCTGATTATGTATTTATATCAGTTGTTTAGTACCCATAATACAAGCTCTGCTTAGTTTGGGACTAGATGATGTTATGTGTAAAAGATGTCCGAAACAGCTGCTACATAATATAACATTGAACTAATTTTGCGAAGCATTCTATAACCTAAATAGTAAAGCACTATCTGAGCCGAAAGACGACGCACATAGGTAGCAGAGACACGCTAATTTCACATACATAACGCAACATCAAAAATCACCTAGAAAATCGTTTGAAATTATTCAGAAATAAGTCAACAATAAAAGCACCGTTGTTTAATTTCATGTTAAAGCTACCACCAATCCATAAAATGAGTATTATCAAGAGAATAAAATAACGGAAAAGTAATAAATATATGTATTTTTTCTATGTTGGTACGTGGGGCGATTGTCCTTGTTGGTGAGGATAGAATATTGGTGCTGCAGGTTGCCCTAAATGCGCGGGGCTATCGCCCGACCGAGGATACGGATGATGAGGAGGCGCTCCCATCCATTGTGGATACCAGTATAGGCCCTGTGGAATACGAAAAATATAAAATGGGCATTAATTTATTTTGCCACTGTTGAGTAGGTACTTGTTTTAAGTCGCAGGTTGAGAATGAACGGATGTATCTTAAGCAAACGGATTGAGCCTAAATTTGATTCTATTTAACTCTATGAAGGAGCTTCCGGACGATCGTAATATTTTGGCCTCATCTACTCATATAGTACCAGATTGATTTAAGCAGTATTTTTAATCAGATATATTGTCCGTATTTTTCTCTCAAGTTCATGTAATTTATATCGAAACACGTATAGACCACTAATTATGTAACTGAAAGTTTTCTTTCCGTGTAGATTCAGAATAGGGGAGTGTCACCGCCCTTATTCAGAACGTGAGTGATAAACAAACTAGGCAGGACTACCCATTTGGTCAGCGTGGTATTATAAGGAAAAACCTTTCTAAGGAGATGTCTATGTCCAGGTAGTAGAATATTAATTAAACAAACTAATGAAAATTACCTTATTGCCTGATCCTTGACAGGTGAAGCGATACTCATTGACAGTAAGCGGGTCAAGATAGCTAATGCCAGCGATTGAACCGTAGTTGGGCGGGAACATGTACCAACACCCATCAAGTGTATCTGAAAGACAATTAATGTACAACTAAAGGATAAGTTCATTAAGCTAAAGCACTAACACGATCTTTGCTCTGAACATTGCATTTGACTAAACGGCTCTTTTGAATGAAGTAAGTACGATTTTTTAATAGAATGATGTCTTTCGAAATCCATCAAGCCATTTAGACTATTTACAGAGCATGCCAAAGAAATTTAAATACATACATAAACTTGATATCATCCCTTTAGAGTAGTCGTGAAAAAAATAGTGTAAGTACCTTGTCTATCGTTTCCCCTGAAAGCCTATTTGAAAGTAGGTATTAGAGCCACGATGTTTTCAGCACGAATGGGCTGACTTGATCGGGGCAGTATTACCCTCACACAGAAGACCATCCGAATTATGACAGCATTCATGTTGTCGGCCTCCGGAGGCCGGGAGAATTATGCATAAACATCTGACCAGAACGCCATGGTATGGGTCACCATGCAACATTGCTTACCCCATAATGAGGATGGTGACCCCTACTCCTGGATTCTACTTATGCTTTCCATCAGGCAAAGTAGTCACTTTAGTAGACTTAAATATAAAAAAAGTAAATAATATTTAAATTTTAACTTACATGTAATATTCGACATGGATTCATCAAGATTGTCTGTGGTTATCGTGTTAAACGCCTCTGTCGTCTGCTCGATAAACAGAGGTATAGGCGATAAGCCAGTACCTGGATCGCCGGGAATTATAAAAGGACCTAGACAGCAAACGCTGAATTAATAGCTGCTCACGGCTTAACGAGAACGATTTAAACATATTTATTATGTAATATAGTGTTGGCTGATATGAGGTAGAGGAGAATAAATGAGGAATCCTTACTACGCCAACCCCAAATCATCATCATCTCATACATAAGACGTCTACTCCTCAGGCCTATGCTCTAGGCTTCGCGTAACAATTAAATTGTGCTGCCAGCCCCATTTTGAGGCAAAGGGCTACGGATATCTGGGCCTTTTTCTTACATGTGGAAACCCCCTCGTGTCTCTGTCACCTCGCCGGGGTTTTCTATGCGGCGGGGTGGTGTGCCGGAATCGAACCGACGAAAACCACACGGTGTGCCCCCTATGAAGAGTCCAGGGAACTAATTTCTCCTTCTGGACCCCTCCCAGCGCCAGCCCGCTACTGGTGCGGGCTCCGTCTGTCATGGACCTCTCTATCCGGCACACGCGGACGCCGCCCCCTCGCGACTGGCCACTAAAACGGATGGAAGGGAAAACCCGTATCCCGTAAACCCGTTGCCAGCACATGTATCGAAATATATTTCAACTACGGCTCATAAAATTGTAAATAAAAATAATAATAATTTCCGTGACCATGTCAGGTAAAAAAAGAAAATGAGAAATTTTTTTTTTAATGAAAGCATATTTCTTACCGCCATAGAAATTGGTATAGTTCCACTCGCATACGTGATGGTCACAGACTAGCGGTGAATACTTTTCTTTGGTGTAGTAGGCATGGCCGTTGGGCATAAACTACAAAATATATTTTCTTTAATACTATACGCTAGCAAATTCCTAACCAATCTGATCAATTTTTATAGTTATTGTATATAATACACATCTCAATTACGTATAAGCGTAGATTCTATGTAATGGAGTTATATAGCAGTGGTACTAAGGTATCCAAAAAAGTTACGGAAACTTAAAACTTAAATAATTTTTACCAATAAATAGTCGTGATGTCGAAATCTAACACCCTGTATATTGAAGTCAAGTATGAATGAGCCCGAGGTGATGATACAGGATGCAGCGGTTAAAGGCGGTAGTTTGTACATCTCTGTTCCACACTTCACTATGGCTTTGGGAAGAGTCGATACATCACGGAGGTGTTGCAAACTCTTCTTGAAAGGAAATCTAGAAATTTTTAAAATGGTAAGTTTTTCTATCAATTTTCAAATGTAAACTCCTGGTTATCTTGATGTTGCAGTAGTAACTTTTGCGAACGTTTCACTTGAGGTCTTGAGTTGGACCAAATATATGTGTGATATTAACTCAAAAAATCTCAACATAAATACTCGTCTTACTCTGGACTTATAATCTTAGTTCAAGTATTTCGACCACTGCTGGTTTCAGGTCTCTTTTCACGACAGAGTTATAACCATGTGTCTATAATATGGCAAATCAAAATTAAAATTCACCTGAATATACAGATTTCGTTGTTACACTCTAGTCCATGAATAAAATTGTCCGTTGAAAACACTACGTTTGGATCCTCCGCCAGAAAGTATCTCTTTTCATCCATAAAGTGTATGAATCCCAGGAAATAAAATGCTCTCCCCTTACAGTACGGAGATACACCTCGTCCCATGTTGTATATATCGCTGTATAATTCCGATATGAATATGTACACGTTTCTGCCGCAATAAAACTCTGTAACAAGCTATTCGATTACTTCGCGATGTTTCAGATAAAAAATGTTTCTTGAGAAACGTACTTCAAAAACCAGCAACGCACTTGTGACTTTTGAGTACGGAGACATGCAGCAATAGTTTCATCATTAACCCATATTTTTAATTTGTAACTTCTATTTGCAAGGTAACGAAAACACACCGGAAAAATAATGTATCTTTAATTAATTCTTTGTGTACTGTAGTAACCAATTAGTAAATGGACTTGGTTTTGTAGCGAAATAAAAAACTGTGCTAACCATGAGCGTATCGTTTTTTACTAGAGGGCCAGTCAAATAGCTGTCATATTCAGAGCTGCCGGTATACATTAAAAATTGTAATGGCCTTTTCCAGTGGGAGCAAAAATTATTTTGGGGGGGGGGGGGCACTGCTCCCCCTTGCCCCAACATATCTAGGCCCATGGGACTAACTCTTAACTAGTCAACTTCCTGTGCTTTTGTGACACCAGTGATTGCTAGCTGGGACTGTGTTTCTTTATAACAATAAAGAAATAAATAAAAAATGTGAGCCGTCACGGGACGCCTGGCAGATGTGAAACATCGCCATTATTTTGTAAAAGTAATATGCAGAAAAGAACATATTGTAATAGGAACTAAATATGTCATAATGATAAAATAAAATATTACTAATTATTAAAATAGTACGGTGTGGCGTATAATTATAATTATAATAATTATAATTAAATAATTATATTATAAGTATAATTATAATTATAATTTACGCCACACCGTACACACTACTGCATATAGACTGTATATATATACCATCGTATAGCGTGCCGTGGCGACGCGTCGCCAGGCGTCGCCAGGCCAGAAATCTATTTTACGTGCGCCTATAGATGTTTCACATCAAAAGTATCAATAAGTTACTCCACTGGTTAAAGAAGTAAGACAGAAGCATACCTTGACTCATATAAAACTCAGCAGGCACCGCGCCTCCCGCCATGCTGTTGTACGTAGCGACCCTCTCAGTTTTAATAGCGTTGTGGTTGTCGTACATCGTCAACATGTTGTCGATTGCATCGTCTAAAGCTATTAATAATACCTACAAGTTCAAGAAACCATTAAAAAAATATCCTGGTATGTCCGTATGACTTATGTAGAGAATTATTGCGTGGCACATGATGTCAAGCGGTGCTTAGTCTTATTGCGTGGTCGTTCTAGAGTTCATCACCATGTCGGCCAAAGTTCACGTTGAAAACTGAACATAAACATTCAAAGGAATAATACTTCGACTTTGCTTAGATTTTGATGGAACAAACCTAAGAGAGAAACATATGTAGAGAATGAGGGTGACGTTAACTAAGCTAGGAAGAAATCGATTTTCTTCTGCCATTTATAGTTTCAACCTATCGTCGTCCACTGCTGGACGAAGGTCTCCCCCAAGGAACGCCAACCACCCCGGCCTTGGGCAACCCGCATCCATCCGCCGCCAGCAACCCTCCTCAAATCGTCGGCCCATCGTGCCATTTAAACAATATTAAATAAATATTTTCAGACTCTTGCACACAACGTCATCTAATCCCAAACTAAGCAGAGCTACAATCCAATACAATTTATACACATTTTCTTTTAACAAGTAAGAATAGAAAGAATCCAGAGATCAAACGTAGCTATAAAATAATTATTTTTATACCAACCTTTAACTCTTTAACATGCATGTGTATAAATCTTGCTAAATGATCAGTGGCTATGTGAACCAATTCGTTGATAATATACTGTAAACAAAATGTAGTTTTGTAAATATTACAATACTAGCAAGAATAGTATCGGATTCGAGCAACCCCGTCATCAAAGTTATGATTTTTGACCGTTAAACCTACCCTTCAAAAAATATTTCAAGACCAAAGTCAGCCAAACGATATAGAAAATTCTTTGAGATTTTTTTTATTTAAAAGGGTATATGTCCTGTTTTTGTTTAATTCAAATTTTAATAATAATACCGACACTGAGGATGGTAAATAAAATAATCTAGTTTTTGTTTTTGTTTTCTTCCTAGCCTTTTATTCCCAAGATTATTTTGGGTCGGCTACTAGTTCAACCGATTTTACCTGAATTTAAGTTTTACTTACACCCACAAAGAATATATTGTATTTATATGTGCATTAAAATCGGGGATAGTCAGAGAAGTCACTGATGCATACCTTTTAACTGCAACTTTAATATACCTACTAATCGTTTCGTCCAAAAAAAACAAGTTTCATTCGACATTTCTTAGTCTTAACTCTTTTAGCAGCTTGGTAGGAATACCCTACTTTATCGCCTTTACAGATTTTTCTTGAAAACGTCAAACTTTCAGATAACTACACCTAGTAGCAGAAGGTCGTCTAAAATAGCACGCGGCTAACTTTTGTAATAACCGTTCGCAATGTTTTCTCGAAGGGAACTTTAAATAAGAAACCAGCTGGGTCACACTTTAATCTAAACTTTCTACCTGAATTTAAGGCCTGAATTACGTCGCAAAACTTTTCATTTTGATATTATAGTGTACCTGATCAGGTGCATGTTTGATCTTCATCATTTGTATCTGGTAGTGGGCGAGATGATCCAGTTTGTCCGTTGGATCATGGCCATAGATTTCAAATGCGTCTATGACCATCGCCAGCGTCAGATTCTCGCTTGGCTCCATACAGCAAGGATGGTTTGCTATCACATAGGTGTACTGTAAATTTCTAAAAATCAATATAAGAATACCTACACGATTTTATTTTACTACAAATACATACATTGTTCTTATTTTCTGGACAGAATATTTTTTTGCTATTGACGTACAATCGCAAAAAAATCTTCTGTCTAGAAAATAAACTTTTAAACAACGTTAAGACCGACAATAACCGTATCTAAAATAGGTTAGGTTTTAATACACTATTTACTTACTGTCATTATAAAGCGACATGATATAACAAGTGTGAATATTAACACAGAACATTGTAAAGCCATGCCGCCGACTGCCGACCGGCCAACCCTACGTTAACTCGGCACACTACGACTTTAACAATCAATTAGAAAATTGACAATTACATTTTTTTTCTTATTTAACACTGGCACAAACTATGTAACCAAATTGGTTCTTCGTTAAAGTTTAAAATTCGGTTAGGCGTGTTATTAAATCGCGTAGATAGGGTTCTGTAAGATTAATTTACAACTGTTATGTATTTCATTAGGTACTAATATTTTGAATTTGAGTGTAAGTCAAAACCATGGCCAGCAGTGGACTGTTAAAGGCTGTTGATGATGATGATGATGATGAATGTAAGCCCGTCTATCATGCTTTCACGGTTAAACCACTTTATCGATTTTAATGAAAATTGCATGGATATGCTTTGATTCTTGAGGAATGACATAGGTAGGTTACTTTTTTCCACGATAGCCGACACACATACGGGAGGAGTCGCTGCCATAACTTAGTTTATATACGAGTGTTATACAAGTCCAGTATAAATAAATTCATTTATAATTAACAAAAAAATAATAAATAGACAGTGCATTTATGCGCTGCGAATGAATTAATTTAGCTCAAATATTCAACTTGAAACTCGTTGAAATAATAAGGTAAACATATAATAAATTCTTAACAATTTTCAAAATATTACTGATACAAGAGACAAATTGAATCAGTCTGTACAATCACGTTTGTAAAATAGCAATAAAAATAATATAGGTAATCAATTCTCTGAGAGATGAACAAAAATTAGACAACAGTGGACACTAATAATAATTGCGATGTAAGTTTCCTTTTAATAGAAACTTGTAAAGGCTAATTAATTTAATATTGTAAAAGATATTTGTTTTTGGAAAGTAAAAGATATGTTGGAAATCAACAACATTCATTATCCGTCTATATTACAGGTGTAATAGACATTCAAACAGAAATGAAGTTACGTCCCGTGAGAAACATTTTCATGTACTCGATCTATCGATCGTCATGCCGCGCATCAACCTCGCGCCGAAGGGATGAAACCCCAGCCCACTAATCGAGTCACAGTGCCGAGCAGCCATTGCTTCAACGAAAAATTTTAACAAAAATGATAAAATCCAACAAAATCCAACAGTTACATCCTTAGAAATATACCAGTGATACACCTAAGTGTTTTGTTGCTAATAACTTAAAGCCTTTACTCAAATAATGACAGTGAAACCGTAAAATATTATAGAGAAAATGGCTGCTCATAAAATCACAGGCACTTTTAAACAATAATGTAATTACTATATAAAATAGTGTAGTGTAAAGAAGTCTTCCAAATTAGTATTAAGTATACATTAATGTAGAAAATAATATATTTTATTTTGAAAATCAGTCTTCCAGTTGATGAATTTTAAAATTATTGACGTGCGAGTATTTAAATATATTAGAGAAAAGAATCTCTATTATCATATCTTGATTAACATAAATCAAGACTGATACGGCCTCAGGCAAATTTTGAGCGAAGAAGGTCAAAAACAAATTTTCAAGATGATAAATTTGGGTCGTTTCAAGTTACCCCCCTTCAGGAATGTCCTGGATGTAACAATGCAGACCGTACGGCAGCAGATACCTGAGAAGCCTGGCCCATCGCCTCGCCCGCCACAGAACGTCAGATTTGCGAACTTAGGTAAGCTCTTAAACCAAAAAGTCACTACAGGTGAATCAAAATACGAACTTTTATTTTTGTAGGATGAGTTATGTAACATCAATTGTTATTATGAAACATTTATATCTATAGAACCACTAGAAGTTGAAGTTTTTGTTAATATCCCTAACGAAATTTCCGTCTTTTAAAAACTAAACTTTTATATTCTTTATAATTATCACTAGCATTTTAATCAACAGATATCAGCTACTATATCATTGGTATATCAATTTGTACAAAGTATTTTCTCTGATCAACTAATAACACGTAGTTAACTAGGGTCTGGTATCCACTCCAGCAGTTTTTACAGACTGCCTTAACGAACTCATTTCGCATATTTAGACAGCTATTATAATATACAAAGAATCCCTTCTTGCTAAGTTCTTCAGTCGTTAAGTTTTATTTTCCGTCATGATGACTATGAACTAAGAGTAATATAATTATGCGCCGAACAAGTTGATGGTATTCAAACAGCTTAAAAAAATATATGTCAATAACTTTTGCAGATAACATGGGCGAAAGTTGTGAACTTTCAACGATGAATGAAACCACATCCCCGACCTATCAGTCTACGAACCCCACTAATCCGTTCCTGAGCGGTGCATTGCAAGCTGAAGATTCATTCACCAGCTATCAAAATACATATCCTCAACAAGAAAGTCAAGCACCTAGGTAAACAACAAAACTATACAGAATCTATAAAACCTTCATTCAAATGTAGTTTTGAAAATACATGATTATTTCCAGAACCCAAAGCATGCAAAGTGTTGACTTTTATGCTTCATCCGAAGAAGGTGGTTTTGAAGAAGGCGGTGGTAAACCTGGTATGAAGATCAATGAATATCAGGCAGCGTGGAACGTTACTAACGCTATTCAGGTAACTATTTATAAAGTATAATATACTTCACAAACTTATTGTTATAAATCAGTGTGAAACTTTGTCTTTGTTTTTTACAGGGTATGTTTGTGGTGTCATTGCCGTTTGCAGTTCTTCAGGGGGGTTATTGGGCTATTGCGGCAATGATCGGCATTGCCCACATTTGCTGTTACACTGGTAAGATTCTAGTCGAATGCTTGTACGAAGATGATCCAGTCACAGGGCAACGTGTAAGAGTACGCGACTCTTACGTCAGCATCGCGAAGGAATGTTTTGGTAGAAAATATGGTGCTAGAATTGTTAATATCGCTCAAATCATTGAGCTACTCATGACTTGTATCTTGTATGTTGTCGTATGTGGAGATCTGATGATTGGTACATTCCCGGACGGGTCTATTGACGGTCGTTCTTGGATGATGTTGATTGGAATATTCCTTCTACCGTTGGCCTTTTTGAAATCCCTCAAAAGCGTGAGCATGCTGTCTTTTTGGTGCACCATGAGCCACTTGATAATTAACGCCATTGTTTTGGGATACTGTATTCTCAATATTGGAGATTGGGGCTGGGGACAAGTCAAATGGACCTTGGATTTTGAGAACTTCCCTATCAGTCTTGGTGTCATCGTCTTCTCCTATACCTCACAGATTTTCTTGCCCACGTTGGAAGGTAACATGGAAGATCGGTCGAAATTCGAATGGATGTTGGATTGGTCGCATATTGCAGCTGCCGCATTTAAGTCCATTTTTGGATATCTATGCTTTCTGACATTCCAAAATGACACTCAACAGGTTATTACAAATAATCTACGCTCAGCCGGATTCAAAGGACTTGTTAATTTCTTCCTAGTTATCAAGGCAGTGCTGAGTTACCCGTTACCTTATTACGCGGCGTGTGATTTACTTGAACGTGCTCTATTTAGAGGCAAGCCAAAAACATTTTTCCCTGTAATTTACGCTCTTGATGGAGAGTTAAAAGTGTGGGGATTAGCTTGGAGATTGGGTGTGATAGTTTTTACAATTTTGATGGCAATTTTTATTCCTCACTTTGCTATTCTTATGGGCTTCATAGGCAGTTTCACTGGCACTATGTTAAGTTTTATCTGGCCAGCGTACTTCCATCTTAAATTGAAAGGAAATCAGTTAGAGAGTACAACAATTGCTTATGATTATTTCATAATAGCCCTTGGTGTACTTTTTGGTGTCATAGGTATGTATGATTCCGGCTCGGCCCTTATCAAGGCTTTCAAGATAGGTCTACCGTTCTAATTTATTATACTAGACAGTTATTGTTGAACTATTTTTAGATTTAGTACTACATCGTAAATTATGTTTTGTCGCTATTGTGCGGCTTAGAGTCAAATGTTCAATAGGCAATAAAATAAAATAAATTACATTCCTGATCAATATGCAATGATGACTATAAGGCTATAAAGCTTAAATGTTGTACACGACTATATAGACAGACGATATATTATGAGGTTTTGCTTTTTAGGTGAATTTAGTGCAATGGCAACTACGGTGTTTATCAGATATATTATATCCTTCTTTTGCAATTGCTTTATGCAACGAACGTAATTTCCTGTTTTTCCGCCGCATGAAAAATATTGAAATGTGCATTAATCTGAGGCTGATTTTGAAAAAAACACTCGTGATATCACTAAAATATTGTATTAAATAATTAAAGATGGGAAACCCAAATTCGAGAGTGAAGTGAACGAAAAAGAATTGTTACCAAAACATCCAGCAATAAATCGTTATTTAATGTAATGATTCATCATCACCGGTGATGACGAATGAAATGATGAAACTAACATGCAATAGTATACACATAATGATTTCTTTAAACTCGTTCAGTACCTAGTTTTTATTTACCAAAAACCTAATTACGTTAAAGTTTATAGAATGTTTAAAATTTGAATTTACATGAAAATATACATGAAGGATTGTATACGCTATAATATTTTTTATTTAAATTAACATGAATCGTAGATTTTATTCTGTCACAAATGTGTTTATATCAAATTAATTATGTAAGTATATAGTTATAAATTATTCCAGATTTTATTATATTAATTATATTAGTATCCAAAGTCTTCCAGACAATATATATACATTATTTTTTTGATGTATATTACAACGAAGTCTTCCAGTAATAATGATTGTATTACACAAGCAAGCTATTCGTTTATATAACGTGTTTAGATATACCTATATATAAATTTCTTAAAAAAGTATTAAATTAGACTTTACATAATAATTAGTGTTGTAGTAGTAAGTATGTTCTGAATTATTTGAACAAAATTACCTTCACAGAAGTATATACATACATATTTGTTTATGGTGTAAGCAAACAAAATTATAAATTATATTTACTGTTGATTTTACAAAATTAATGTTAATGGACAATACTATATTAAGAGGGCCTGTTCCACAACTGACTAACAACTATTTATAAAAATTTACATAAAAGCCTTATCTTGAGTCACGAATCGCTGTGTTTTTTGTCTATGTCTTCAAATAATTTAAAAAAGTGACAACGGCAACAATTCAATTCATTTTAGAGAAGAATTAAAAAAACAAGAGTTAGCTTGCTAATTTTTACCCGACTACTTTAGATGAAGGGTAGATAATATTTTTTTAAAGTTTACAGTAAAAACTTTTGCTTCAAATGCATCGGACATCATTTACAAAAAAAAACATTTTGCTCAAATTTAATCAAAATAAAGGTGGTTATATAGCTGATTAACCAAACGTTGTATGATGTTTTCCTAAATCTAAAAAGTAGATATCCAAACCTATTAATCAAGAGGTACGTAGAGAGCAAAGAGCAAATTTATACACAGCAACCGTACACTATAAGACACAATATTATAGTCTTATTTCGTAAAAAGCCGTCGTGATTTGGAAAGAAAATCATAATTTGGTATATAAGTAACGTTTTTATGTTACTGACTAAATAAACAGTAGTGAAACAGGCCCTATTTAACATACAAATTTATTAAATATACTAAGAAATCCCAAAGTCTTCCATTTCTAATTATAATTGTTGTTGATTATATAAATAGAGTATTGTAATAAATTATACATGTTGAATAGACTAGCTAGTTACGTTACACTGAGATGTAAAGATCGTGTGATTATTGTGATTCCCATACGTTTGAAAACTTCAGGTATACAGATGTTTTAAAACCAATTAATATTTACGATAAATAGTATGTTCTATTTTCAGGTAACTTAAGTGCCATATTTTATTACCATAAACCCAAATTTTACTATGTTATATAATCATTATAAACGAGTTAGGAAACTTTGAAAACTTTACTATCAAAGTTTCCTAACTCGTTTCAAAAGACACGCAATTTATTCTATTAGTTAATTTAAATGGTGCCAATTACATGCAATAAGCATGTAATTAAATAGAAAAGGAAAAGTAAAATATTCTTTAAGTACTTAATCTGAAATCTTTAAATACTAACGAAGTTGTATGTATGTTTGTGATCTCCAATACCTACATCACATAAAATATTGTCTAATTTAAGCACAAACATTGCAAACAAAACTGTATTTTTTAGACTTACTTACTTGAACTTATAAATCATCTGTATGCCTAATTTATATTTGGGCTTCCATTTTGGCGATAAAACTTATATAAATAAAGATGCTTAACTTTGATAACGCCTAAAAATTACGTTTTGACTAAATATCCATGCTTGTATCCATGTAAATTTAGAATTGTATCCAAGTGCAATAATGTTGTATAAATATACTTATTAATGTGTATTGTGATGAAATGAACAATTCTAGGTGTGTATTTTAAATAATATAAAATGTTATGCGATAATTGTTTTATTTCGCTACTCTTATTCACAAACTGTCAGGTACGAAAATCAAGCGCTGACTATAGTTATTTCAAATACAGTATACCTACTCCTAGTAAACTGTATCTGATATAGACCCCTGCGTCTATGTCCAGCCTGTACCTCTTTTAGTTGAGATAATGATGATATGAATATAATATAGTTTTTAAGAATACGAGAGTCACTACCCTCTATTAAACTATACACGTATGTACATCTCAATGCCACCCATAATAACTGTAATAAGACGGAAGTCTTAAATACGGAACCCTAAAAACGGGATTGGAAACCCCATAATGTTTTTAAAAGACCTATCTAATGAGACCCCACATGATGGGGTAGATGCGAGAAAAAAAAAACATCCCCACTTTACGTGTAGGGAGGGTGGGTACCCCAAATAAAAATGGTTTTCATAATTTTATTGTAGCACGTAAAATTTATCCACGTAATAACAACACATATTCATGCAAAGTTTTATCTTTCTAGCATAAATTTGAAACATCGTTATCTTCATCAACAGCCTTAGTTGTACAACTAAAGCTGTTGATGAAGATAACGATGCTTCAAATTCAAAAATCATAATAAAATCCACCTAAATATTGTTCAGATTCATAAAAGTCATAAAAGCAATTATAACTACGATAGCATTTTTATAAATTGGCAATTTATCTAATTGGTTATTTCGCGCGCTCTCCTTGGCCGCCATGCTTACAAAATGGTCGCGCGCATTCACGCATGCGTGTTGCTTACAATATGTCTACTATGTGTGCAGATAACCGTAAGTAAATTAAAAAAACAAATATCGTTAAGAATAATAAAAAAGGCTTAAAATATTATCAATCTTCTAGGAACATAATATCCTGACTGACTCATCCATCATATAGTGTAGGCCTAAGCCGCTGGGGTGGCAAGTGTAAAATTGTAATATCCAATGCTTTTTTATTGTAAGCAATACTTGCCAATTTCACCGTTTCGGAAGGGAAATAGGATATGAACTACTGCACGGAAGTTTGTCATTTTCCAACTTAGAAACACGAAGTGACTAATCACGTGAATGAAGCCATAGACAATAAAAAAAGTAAACATTTACCTTTAACAAAAGCTTCTGAACTTCCTAAGGTATAGGTATAAGACCTATAATTATTATACCTTTACAAACTGATCACTATAGAAAAATGATAAACTACTCAAAATGTGTGCTTCATCCATCAATAAATTACAGTATTCTTAGTTTTTATGACGATTTTTATATATTCCTAGTCAGATATATTATGTGAGTCACAAGACGGCAAAGTCTAGATCAGTACTAACATGTTTAAATATCCCATCTACCCATAAAATTAATATAAAAGACAACATATTTTTTTAACAACATTATCACAGTATGTTTCAATAATTCTTAAATCGTAGTTACCCTACAACATTCGCAATCACCCATGTTGTTTGGAACCCAACGAGAACTTGACACTGGCGATGATCATCGACGCGTTCGAGATCTACGGCCATGACCCTACTGACAAACTCGACAACTTGTGGCTGTATCAGAATGAAATGTTAAGAATCAAAACTGCCGAAGATCAAGTAAGTAAAAATTATAGCAACAAATAGCGGTAACAATTGTCCGATCGTGTGGCGACGAATTAAGAATACAGAGTGTAACCACATCTAATTCCGTGGGTATCATAGTAAGAGCTGACATAAATCCTGTACAAATCCTTCTTTCTAAGGCAAAGCCAAAGTCTAGGAGTGAACTATAAAAGAATGGGAGAACAATTATGTGTAGATAATATTCTTGACATAATATTGTTTGTGTTTTCCAGTATATGATCAACGAGAGGATCCACATAGCCACTGATCATTTGGGTCGGTTTGTCAAACTACACATTCAAGAACTAAAGGTACGGAACTATACAAGACCTTTGTTCCTATCAGTGTCACCAATCATCTGAATGATATTGGGAATAAGGCTAGGAAGAAGAGTGTCATTACTTAACTTAGATCTTCACTTCCTGAAAGCCAAATTCCAAACGGTTTTCGTTTTCTATTTTCTATTCCATTTCTATGTTCTCTTGTTTCATTGGCTAATATTTTTATTTGATCAGGTGGCTGAGTGTCATTAGCCAATGAAACAGAAGATTAAGGAAATAGCGTAGAATAGAAAACGAAAAAAGTTTGCAACTTGGCTAGGGACGCTGGTGTACTAACAATTTTACTTGCTTTGAGATTCTTATCCCGTTGACCCGTGATTATTGCAGGCTGCTTGCGAGACTTGCCTAAGCTTACGACATTTAATGACTTATGTGAACGTGAATTCAGAGAAACTTCAGTAACTAAAAGTATTTTATTTAGTCTATTGTATGTATTTGAATTATTAAAGCTACGTCTTTTTTTGGAATTAGCTTTATTTTAATATCTGAGTGTTGTAATGTTATGTACTTGGCATTAAAGTTGAGGTCGATTACAAGTCTCCATTTGTTATCTTAGGTCTTATTAATAACATTAGACGACGTTTTGGACAACATGTTGACGATGTACGATAATCACAATGCGGTCGCAGCAGAGCGGAAAGCTAGTTATACAGGAGGACCGGTACCTATGGAATTTTACCTCAGTCAAGGTAAGAAACTATTCTTCATTTTATAAAATCTTTAGTTACGTAAAATCTGTAGAACTGTCTACTTTAATGTCAGACGTATTCAGTGACGTCATATATCGAGTACCTGCTCTACCAGACCTATATAGTGACGTCACATTCCTCCAAAGGATCGTTCTGTATGGTTTGACAGCTAGACCCTAACTGAATGTCTTTTGCGTAAGTCGTATCGTAACCATTATGAGTACAGAATGAATTTTAAAATACTGACTGATCAAAATCTGACTATCATTTCAAGTAGGCCTTTCCAGGCACTTTTGAAACGTTACATTAACAACTCTAGTTGCTCGGTTTCAAAATATCTTAAATATGGAGAAGAACCAGCAAGAAACTCTATTAAAAGTTCTCGTTCTTTCTCAATATATTCCATGGTTTTATACTCCTTTATTTGTTGTTTACAAACAATGTACAGTCACCAACATACATTCGGCCATCGTGGGGACGTGTTGGGTTAACCTTCCTGTGGGCCATTATGACTTTGAGTGTTTTAAAAAAAGGTCAGGTAATACTTTAGAAGTTGTCTAGAAGGAAAGCAGAGAATTCAATGATAGTTAAATATAGACAAGATTCTTTTGCTACGTGGCTTCCTGTAGAAAAGGGTCAACAAAGTTGTACCGATTTTCCGTCAGACGAAGGCAAGGTGTAAAAGAACATCGATCGAGTATTTGGGAGGATTGAACTACGACGACACCGAGGTGTTGCTTTCGGTAATGGTATAGGGTTTTCTAATGACACGTATACACGTAAATAACTCACCCACATGTATACAGCCAGGCACATTCACACACATTTTAACAATCATGCACACACAGACACGCAACAACAAAATAATATATGTATGTATCTAATTAAGTTAAAGGTAAATCACTGAAATTTATTGTAAAACTAAATGTAAACATACCCAGGGGCAAGACCTGGTGTCCTGAAACACAAGCCTCGAGCTTATCTTAGGCACCAGTCTTTCACAAGTTTATAGCAGTTATTATGTATTTTGAATGTAATGTACTAATTTGTAAATATGTACTATATTATGGTAAGAAAAGAAACTACTAAGATTATAATAAAATATAAGATGATTTTTAGATATTCAATTTCTTTCAGAGTTTTACTGCGGCAAAAATGTATATATCTTCGTATCAGAGTTGTACAGTGATATTTATAATATGGGGCGAGGAGTAGCGCCGTACTGCAAGGACAGATCTTTCGTCTTCCTAGGATTTCTTCACTTCCACGACGAACATAAGTATTATCTATTGGATGACCCAAGCATATCCTTCCCAACAGATAACTACTTACACGGCTTGGAGTGCCATATTGGAATTTGCATTTTCAGGTATAATTATTACACGTACACCATTCATAAAATAATAAGTATTAGGGCACCGGACATTTACCGAATATGAGATTCCCATTTTCTATGACAGGCTACTCAGTTCAGGTTTAATTTATGTATGTATTTGGAAAATCGATTTAAACTCTTCATTTCGAATGAGTATGACGTCTTGAAAAACGAAAGAAAGTGTCTTTTTAAAGACAAATCTCGCACTGTGTTCTTGTATTCTTGGGAAAACTGTGTAACCACTAATAATTTTATTATATATTACTAGCATTATTATTTTTATTACATTAAATACAGTGCTTAACGCACGTCTAAAAGTTTTAAATAGTCCACTATAGGACTTGATATTCAGACTCAGAACAACAATTTATGTATCACGAGTTTGAACCACGGCCGGCGAGGTGATCGCTAAAATCCTACACCATCCGTGCAGTCAGGTATTTATAGCAGTAGATACTTAAGTGGAACTAAAATTATAGTTCTTGCAACGTTTCTCTTTAATTTTTTTTCGTCCTGAAGGTTTCCTTTCAAGAAAGTCCTGCAAAAGGTCCGTGATGTATCAACTCTTCCCAAAGCCATAGTGAAGTGTGGTACAGAGATGTACAAGCTGCCGCCTCTAACTGCCGCCTCCTGTATCATCACCTCCGGCTCATTCATACTCGACTTCAACATACAGGGTGTTAGATATAGACACTACGATTATTTGCTGGTAAGAATATTAAGTATTCACTACATTATTATCAGCTCGTTGCAGTCCACTGCTGAACATAGACCTTTTCCAAGGAACACCACAGTGCCTAATCTGTTGCTTTTTGCATTCAGTCGCTGCCAATGACAGTTAGCAAAATTACATCATGTTATTGTGTAAAAGGGCTAAGTTGATGCTAAATGCATCAATCATCAGGCATCCTATAGGTTCCAAACACTTCATGTTTGAGAAGTAAAATATTTTTTGTGTCCAGACATCATGTAGATTTTGATGGATCATGTTAAATACAATTTGCAATACAACAACTTTTTTCAGACTATGCCCAACGGCAACACATATTACACGAAAGAGCCTCGCTCACCGCTCGTCTGCGATCATCACGTGTGCGAGTGGAACTATACCAATCACTATGGAGGTGAGATTTTTATAAATTATATGATGATTCAGATCGGTTTTAGGCTTTCCGGAAAGTCTGTCCCTATTTGGACTGCTATGCTTAAGGTATCCGTTTTTTTTTTATTCCTCGATTCCTATGTATGTACATATTTACAAAAATGGTATTTAAGTTTATATTTCACAAATGAGTGCCCATTCTAATGCAAAAATTATTTTTGCATTAGAATGGGCGTAGCTTACAGCGGCACCATATCGGGATCTGATGGGATCCCAAGGAAATCGAGGGAACTCCTCAAATATCATAGGCACAATTGTCGCGATTTGGGTACACAGAATAGTTTTTCTTTGAAGTCGGTTCCTTTTTGTTAAAATTATACTTCATCAACAGCATTCAACAGTCCACTGCTGGACATAGGCCTCTCCTTAGAAAGGAGGTTTTGGCCTACTATACCACGCTGGCCAGACGGATTGGCATAGGGTTGGTTTCAAGTTTTCCTTCTCTTTGCATTGATGTTGTCTTGCGTAGTTTATCCCTTAGTCGCCTTTTACGACACCCGCGGGATGAATAGGGGTGGTGACACTCTGTATTCTTAATCCGTCACCACACATATATATTATTCAATTATACTTGTGTAATATCAATTCCATCATCATCATCATCAGCCCATTTCAGTACACTGCTGGACATAGGCCTGGAAAATAGAAAACCTTCGGATTGCAGACTTTAAATACTTTGAAGGTCGCTGGGAGCCATTGGATGCATTGCCATTGAACAAGACCGGTTGTTTTAGAGAAATTTAGGGGAGGCCTATGTCCAGCAGCGGACGTCTTTAGGCTAAGATGATGATGATATTGATGTTTGCAAAGACAAGCCACCAGAAAAGCCATAAATGATACCATTTTAAAAATTGAAAAGGGTATTAGTGACACCTATTTCCTCTTTTGTATTACAGGTCCTTTCCTGATCCCTGGTGATCCTGGTACAGGCATAGACCCGGTACCACCATATATCGAACCCACGCCGAAACCGGACGGAAGCGGCGATGACGACAACATTACTGTTCCCTGTAAGTATTACCTATAAGGATGTAACTTCGAGGACTTCTAGGATGTAGAATATAGTGCTCGAAATTTCCAGTAGAACCAATTGTTCATTTATTAGGCAAGATGACTAAACACAGAAAAAACCCAGACTTTTCAACTTCAAAGAACCATATATTGGGCAACATCACCAGTGTTAAGATCATGTGAGTACTTAAAGGTCTAAAGTCGCTTTTAAACAATTTAGATTCGACAAATTCGAGGAATTGGTGACAACAAGTCTAGTGGAGCTGCATAAATAGTTCAATTTGAGATATTTTCTTTTATTTTAATAACATTAAGCAACTTTACACTTAATATTTCTTAATGTTTCTCCTATCCTCCTCCTACCTAGTGTAGGAACCTACCTAACAATATCGTGGCATTATTGACGAGTATAGTATGTACAGTAAGGATGAATTTTTACCTGTAGATATCCTCGATGGTTGCTTGTTCATGTATCCACCGAACTACGGCTCAATCGCTGGCAAGAGCTATCTGGATGCCATTGATCTCCATGATGATAGATTTACTTGTAATGCTGCTGGTGGGAATAAGGTAAGTAGATGTTTTTTAACTTATGGATCATTTTCCCAATTTAGAGGTGGAGAGGGCCTACCATGTCTTATTTTTCTTACAAGGTGGTGGGAGAGTTAAGGTAGTTCTTAGTTAAGAACACAAAAATACATAAAGAAGTGATTATACATGAATAAATAATCACTACTTTATGATTTAAATGATCCCATTCAAAACTTTTCTTAAAATTGCTACTTTTAAAAATAAACAGCACAACCAGCCAAAAGTATATTCATTTTTCCCTTTAGATTCTTACTTAATAAATATTAAACAGGGGGAGAGAGGTCCACCTATTCTTATTTTTTAATTTAGGGGAGGGAGGGGTCAAAAGCTAGTAAAAGTCGTCTGATTGGCGCCATATATTTTCATCATCGTCATCATCAACAGCCTATCGCAGTCCACTGCTGGACATAGGCCTCTCAAATTGCACACCACTTAGTGCCAATTATATAGTATTATTTTACTTATATTTTTAATAATTAAAATTTTCTTTTTCCAGCAAGGTCTATATTGGTATCCCCAATGGATGGGTGCCGTGCCACGTCAACCATTCTCACCGATCGGCGAAGATAAAGACCACTTTGAACGACCGGGTGCTTTCTACCCGCACCAACAACCATACGAATTTGAAGAACAGGATGTTGAATAATATAATTTTTAAGATACTTTTATTTTATTTGTTACTTTCCCCCAAACTTTATATAAGCCAAATAAAAAAGGAAGCCAAGATAAAAAAAAATATTTATTGTAGATAACAGTTAATAATTATGTAATATATAAAATTCTCGTGTCACAGTTTTCATTGCCATACTCCTCCGAAACGGCTTGACCGATCTTCATGAAACTTTATATGCATATTCAGTAGGTCTGAGAATCGGCCAACATCTATTTTTCATACTCCTAGGACGCGAGAGGAGCCGCGGGCATCAGCTAGTATGGTATAAATATATTCTTATATATAACTTTCTAAAAATCTGCGTTCAATACTAGTTCCACGCGGCAACACAAAGAAAGCTGGTGTGCCCGCTTTTAACTCAAAATATTTTGTAACTAGTAATTCACCAAGATTTTTCGCTGCATTGATCACATGTGGCATCTTGTCATAACCTTCAAAGTAGACATTAACTCTATCAGAACTATATTTATTATCTTCATCCCAAGGCGCTGGGAAAAGTTGCTCCAATTGATTCAACAACGGCACATTCTCAGGACATGCTTTGATGAAATCTGTCATTTGATATTCCGGGTATAATAGCAATACAGGCCATTCCAAAATCCCATTATTAATATGTACTATCGCGTCTTGCGCCCCTGGTAAACTAGGTTCTAATTTCGAAAGATCAATGTCATCTTCATCATCACATTTTGAAATTTTAATTCCTCTTTCAATGATGGCTTTTATTACTAAGTCTTTTTGTTCATCTGCTTTTTCATTTTTTCTTTCTTTTTTCCTCTGATCGCGTTCTTGAAGTAACTTTTTCTTCTTTGCTGTATTGAAAAGTTCCATAACCTCCTTGTCTTTTGGTTGATTTTCTAATAACTTCTGGCAATGTTCTATACAAGTGTCGTACTTTGATGCTTCAAATGCTGATTTCGCTGCTCGGAAGCGGGCTTTTGTGTGATTTGGATTAAGAGATAAAGCTTTCTCACTGTCATACAAAGCTGATCGGTAATTCTTTAAATGCCAGTGAGCGGCTGCCCTATTATTGTACAGACTAGCATTAATTTCTGCATCATTACATCTCTGTTTTATGCCTTCCGTGTAACTGAAATAAGAAAATCTTATTAATATTAAAATGTGAGTAAAAGTTTTGTTGGTTACTTTCACACCCTAAAACAATAACCCATAACCCCACTACTAGGCACGGGTCTCCTCTCAGGTGAGGGAGGGTTAAGGCCATACGTCCCCACGCAGGCCCAGTACGGGTTAGAGACTGGCACGACACTTTGCGGCCACGCAAATCTTGACGTTGGATGTTTTTGGAGCTGCCCGAAGGCCTCTAAATAAGTTTACCGACTATACAGGGTGTAAAAAGACTAAAATCGAAAACTTAATGGTTGCATTCAGACCATGATACTGAATAGGTTTAGCGAAAAAAAAACGCAAAATATATGTTAATTTATCTAAGTTCTTTTTTGTATTTTTCTGGTTACATACACATAGTACAACATAATAGGACACTAACAACCTAATTATCTCATTTAGAAAACCAAAAAATAAATAAAAACAATAAAACTGCAATGTATTTTTAAATAAAATCAGTTGACCGGGGGTCATTACACAGTACCGCACGCGGTTCGATGACCGCGGCTAGGGAGCGCAGGCGCGTCCCGCCCGCAGTAGGTACCTAACACTAACTAAAACTTTAAACGAAATCACTCTCTAATCTGGCTTTCTGATGGGTTATCAACCAACGCTTAAATAATAATGGTATCCTGTGCACTTGTTATTTTTTTCGTATAATGAAATCATTCATCGTCTTCAATGAAATTCAAGTTTATTTTGCGCCGGGAATCGAACCCATAGCACCGTGCGTCTGAAGTCTTATAAAGCCTATACGTGAGCCTACGCCTACGGTTTTCTGAATAGCAATGCCGATTCGGCAATCTATTCACATTCGCTCTTCTTACATACCGTGGGAGAGCCACGCTTCGGCATGAATGAGTCAGTTCGACCAGAGTGATACCATGGCCTCACAGAAAACCGGTGTGAAACAGCGCTGGCGCTGTTTGTGCCGCCTATAGTATTGCGGTTATCCATTGGCGACGGTAATCGCTTACCATCAGGTCATACTTCAGCTCGTTTAAACCCTATTCCATAGAAAAAAAATACAAAATTTACAATACAAAACGCGAAATTTGTCCAGGAAACCTACGGATGCATCTAGCCGTAAAACTTTGAATTACTTTGAAATTTTTATTAATTTACCTTAACACAGAAGACGAAGCACTGTAGCGGCAAGTTTGGTGTGCCTTTGTCGGCGAATATCAAAGAAGCGTGATCTTTGAGTTTATGCGACAAAGGGTTTCCGATGTCATGTCGTAGGTATTTACCTATCGATACGTCAGATCGGCGGCGTGTCAAAGAACTTTAATTCCCTAATTTTATAAATAGGTACGAACTAGACCAGTCGGTCTTCAATGTTCGCACAGTCTGGACAGTTGCGTGGTGCATTATAATTTTTTTTAAGGGATTTTTATGGGAATTTTTAAGGGACTTTCACGAAAGTTTTGTGTTGTAATTTTCCTTTTTTAAGTAGGTATAGTAAGTTAATTGTTTATTTTTTCGTTTTTTATTCTCTTAAGTTATCAGTTATCACCGAATTTGTGTTATTTTTAGAATAGGTACTTATATTTTAACAGTGATAGTGATTATTTATAATGTTTAGTGCGAGGGAATACGGCCAAATGATTATGTGCTATGGTGTAGCCCGCGTAAATGCATCACGGGCTTTGCGTATTTACCGTGATAGGTTAGTCATCACGGCTGCCTATCAGAGAGGTTTGAATAATGAGAGGATTACATCCCAAAGGCATGGAGAAGGCCTAGAAGTAGATCTTCGAGTGGACGAACAGGTCTTGAGAGAAATCCTCGGGTTGGAAAACGAACTACGGCAAAGTTAATTAGAGGTCATGGAACCCCAATATCGCATCAAACAGTGCATAAGATTTTAAGAAAAAATAATAAAATATGCTCAGTTTGTGCCATTTCTGGGTCGACCGAGGCTCTCGCAGAATTAGGTAAGTAGCGTGAAGTCACTAGGTAGGTATTTTCGTTAATAGGGAACTTTACCGACGCCGCGACGCGTAGGTAGTTAAATTAAATAGTTATGAAAGGCATTGACCTAGCTACTCAGTGCGCGCATACATTTCTGGCTTCGGAAATTAATAAAAATCTTGATACATTGTTTTTTCCGGCTACAATTTTTTTTAAAGACAACTGTTTGATTTTTTTAATTAGTTTTGGGGTGCTGAAGCTGCATCTTTCGTTTTCGGAAGTCGTCTGGTTACACCCTGTATAATAACTATATAAGTTTAACCTCCGAATCACAGACACGCTCATTACATATCATACCAGAAACAATCACCCATCTAGGTCTGACCGCTCCGTGATACTCTCGGTGATTGCTTCAGTCAATCCAAAATTAAGTGCAGTTAGTTCAAGGTAGTAGAGCCAAGCTGAATTCAGTACTCTCACAGACCAACCTAAAAATACAGCTGTCGTCTTTCGTTGGTGTGTCTTGCACCAAAGGCCTAACAATACAAAATACTTTGGGTCACCATCCTGCATTGACTACATTCAAATGAGTAAGTTCACCACTACAGTTGGATTCTACTAGTCTTTCCATCAGGCATTGACCGAAGTGACTACTTTTATAGTCTGTAAAAGTACAGACAATAGTAATATTTCCTCTGATTGCATTTATTTATATTTTAATTCACAAAGAAAACATTAGATTTGTACAAACACGATTAATCTGAGTTGATATAAGAAAGACACATATTTAATATATTTTAAACAAGAACTTTACTAACCCTAAAATAGCAAGCCTATAATTTTTGTGTTTGAAATTGAAGTTGCCATCCTCTTTATAGTTGTTTGCTAGTTCGACAGGAGTATTCTCTTCTGGATCATATTTTAACTTGGCAAGTCCTTCGGCCAATGGAGACAGTTCACCATCATCTGGTGTACTCTTCATAAAGAATGGATGCTTGTCCATTTCCTCCTACAAAATAAGGATTATTGAGTATTACAAGTTGGTATAACCAAAACTCTATAAAGGGTATATTTTACGACACCCCCTTTATTGGTACTAGACATATGTACACATGTTACAAGTCCACCAAAAAAAATTTCAATAAAATCTGTTCATTATTTTAGCCACAAATAGTCTACCTATTTTTCGTTTTTAGGGTTCCGTAGCCAAATGGCAAAAAACGGAACCCTTATAGATTCGTCAAGTCTGTCTGTCTGTCTGTCGGTCTGTCTGTCTGTCTGTCTGTCTGTCCGTCCGTATGTCACAGCCAATTATTTCCGAAACTATAGGACCTATACTGTTGAAATTTGGTCAGTCGATGTATTCTGTGAACCGCATTAAGATTTTTATATAAAAATAGAAAAAAAACAATACGTTTTGGGGGTCCCCATACTTGGAACTGAAACTCAAAAAAATTTTTTTCATCAAACCTATACGTGTGGGGTATCTATTGATAGGTGTTCAAAAATGATGTTGAGGTTTCTAATATCATTTTTTTCTAAACTGAATAGTTTGCGCGAGAGACACTTCCAAAGTGGAAAAATGTGTGCCCCCCCCCCCCCCCCTCTAACTTCTAAAATAAGAGAGTGATAAAACTAAAAAAAATATATGTTGTATATTACTATGAAAACTACCAACGAAAATTGGTTTGAACGAGATCTAGTGAGTAGTTTTTTTTTAATACGTCATAAATCGGAAATCGCAATTTACTTTTCATTCAATCAATATACTAGTATAAAAACATCGATGAAAGTTACAACGAACTACAAGAACTTTTATATGATGTTACTTGCTGATACGGAACCCTTCATGGGCGAGTCCGACTCGCACTTGGCCGCTTTTTGATATTTACTACTACAATTAATCCACAGGTTAACAACCTAATACTAACTTAGCTATGATTTATGTTTGAGCAATCAGTCTTTCACACATATAATCTCATAATATCACTTAATTTCTGAAAGGAAAGAAGCATAAGACAAAACAGGACAGTTGTCACTATTTTTTGCTGTCTTTTCCAATTTCAAACGTAATTGGACTAGTCCAATGTAGTCCAAAGTATAGATACCTTGTCTAGACAAGGTATCTATACTTTAATCTTTATTTATATATTTTATGGTCTCAGTGTGCATTCAACTTGAATGGACTTGAATAAATCAAGCCATTCCATGACGGAGACCTAATGGAGACATGATTTTATTGTGTGATAATAGAAAGAAAATCACCACCAATGCTAATTGGACGTAGTTCTGCAAACTAGAATCAACCCTCAAAAAGTAACTTTCGAGATAATTCGATTTTTGTTTCAAGAGTGTGAAGAAAAAAATTGGTAAGTTATTTAGGATATAAAACTTTACAATAATATGTGTAACATTGATGGCAATATAGGACAACACAATTATATTGATTTTTCTTTGATTTAGCTTTTAATTTACATCAAAAACCTGCTGGTTCCTTACTGCAAAATTAAAGTTTGTGGGTTGGTTCTTTTTAACAGTAAACTAGGTTTTTAAAGATAGGCAGATACATTAATATAACTTGTGTTTTATAATATTTTTATTGTAACTTGAACATAATAATTTTAGATATACACATTAAGTCGTAAATAAAACTACTTACTTACGTATCACGCCACTTTACCTAATCAAGATTGTCCATTTCTATTTCAAAATCTACTTGACCAGAAACCCATCTATGTCATGTGATGGTTCCTTTTAGCACAAAAAAGACGAACATAATTTGTATTTTTCTTTTTTAAAAAGAACCATGTGACTTGGTTCCATTTTGCGTATTAAAAATGCTAAAGATCTGTAGGTACCATGTGACATGAGTCTTTTTAGCTTTTATAAAGTGAGTATATCTGTGGTTGGTACCCTGAGCGGCCTCATTTATTTTTGTTTTGGATTGATAAATTGACCAGGGTCTTTTCTAAAAAGGTGTGAAACATGGTTATGAGTCTATCTCAATATGTAACTCAATTTGACTCGAGTTGTGGGTTGGTTCTTGTTTGCATAACTATGTCCAATTAAGAATGGCATTTGTAACATAAAATACTTGGCAATTAGCAACTTAGATGTATAATAACATATTAGCTGATGGCCGTGGCTCCGCTCGAGCCAGAGGGGTATCAAAAAAAATTGATGTTAGCTGAGATCTACACTATATACACACAAAATTTCATACAAATCGGTCCAGCTGTTTCGGAGGAGTATGGGAACGAACATTGTGATAAGAGTATTTTATATATCAGATATATTTATAACTAGCTTTCGCCCACGGCTCCGCCCTCGTGTATGTCGGTTATCGCGGTAAAAAGTAGTATGTTGTCCTTTCCCAAGTTCAGTTCTATCTTCATACCAAATTTCATCAAAATCGGTTCAGTGGTTTAGGTGTGAAAGCGTAACAGACAGACAGAGTTACTTTCGCATTTATAATATTAGTAGGGATGAAAAGTGATTTCCCATATAGGTCTACAGTAGTAGTAGTATCAGGGGCGTAGCTACCGCCGTATCTGCCGTATCAATTATACGGGGCCCCCCAAAAATTAATAAAAACTTCCCAATATTTTTTTTTTTTTAGAAATGACAAAAGTCAAAAAATACATTTTTTTCCTGCGTAAAGCATGCGTTCAAAAGTAATTAAACACTTAGCCGAAAAAAGGCAAGGAGAGTGTACATTTAATTTGAATTGTTATTATTGTAAAAATTTAAGACAAATTTGTTTCGGAGTTACGCGTTTTCTGTGTATAATGTGTGTATTTACAAAAAGAAAGTTTATGTATTTTTATCAGTTGTCTAGTCCCCATAATACAAGCTCTGCTTAGATTCGGACTAGATGGCGATGTGTGCAAATGTCCGAAATATTTATGTATTAATAGTAAAGTAATAAATATTACCTCCCAACGGTCTTCTGGCCATCCTTCAGTATACCGTTTTTGTTCTAAGCTATCAATAAATTCATCCAATTCTTTATCCAGTTTCTGACATAATGCTATTCTCTCTTCATCCGTCATAGGTTGTTTAGGTTCCTTTTGCATTTCTTCAGACATTTCCACAATATATTTTTGATTTTCTAAAATAACTTTTACTAGAGCTGTACACAGTAATATTATTTGAAATAAACTAGATAAATCACTGAAGAGTAGCGCTGCTACAGTTACACTTACATTGTAATTTAATATTTATTTCATACTAACAAGATATGTACACTTATTTCATTACTGATAAAAAGAAACATAACTTAAATTAACTTAGGTTAGTAAATAACCTAACAATTAAACAACATTAAATCAGTGTTGCCTTCAAAAACTGGATTGATTGATGTGATAACGTCAATCCAATTTTTGAACGCTTTTTGACAAAATGTGGAATCATTAAAATCATTTTGATGAAAGGAGTTGGAAGCGTGTGACATCAGATAGCAGTTTAATTTTGACTCGATTTTGACTGAAATTGAGCTCTCTCTTTATAATCGAACAAAATACCTTTACATGTTCAATACTAATGTGTTAAAATTTTGGGAATGTCAAAACAAGGTTCGCTTGTCGCCAAACAAAGCCAAAACCTAAAATCTCAAAAGCTTGACTAACTGTTTCGTAGAAGTAGTAAGATAAAATTCAATTAGTTTTAACGTAGAAATTTTCAGTACAACAAGTTCAATCAAACGAATAAAACTCTTTAGTAAATAAGGATATTTAATGGTTTAAATAATTTATATTATAAATACTTCGAACTTATATCATAGCCAAAATGCCCTACTGTGTGTGTTTAAATATGTGTCTTTTAATTGTCATGTGTGTATGACAAACGTTTTTGTATTGGGAAAAGATACTGTGGCTACTCGGGCTACTGCGTTACTTTATATGCCTATGAATTTGTAAATTAAATTAATATTTCAAGTGTATCCCAGAATAAACATAATTACACGGTAAAATAAGCGCCTAATTTAGTACATATTTCAATTTAAAATTTAAATTGACTAAATTTGCTAATTAACCACAAAGTTTTAAATTTTAATTAAAAATTGACTCATTTTCCTAACTAACCACAATATTTTAAATTTTAATTAAAAATAATACTGTAAAAGACTATCGTATGATTCCCTTGTGCCACAGTTGGATATAGTCACATTTTCTTTGTTCACGCCTCTCAAAGTAATCGGGGAAATGAGCTTTTTCTAGAGGATGCCAATAATCAAGAACCCAGTCTGGAGGTGTGACAACGCGCTCAGGTGCTACTCCAGTACATATACCATATGATTTAGCAACTGGAATGGCAATATTAAAATATTTGTTATTAGAATACATACTAGTAATTACCACAGAAAGGAATAAACTTTAGGAATGTGAACAACGGTAATCGGAAGAAACCCCTTGTCGCTTAGAGACTTACCTAAACGATTAATAATTTTATACACACGCCATGAAGTCTATGCAGGCAGGTTGTACACTATAATGACATAATGATGCAGGTGCACTATAATAAAGCTGATATAGCAGTTTACTACTTATATTGACTCTACAGTACCATGCGACAATGACTACTTCCTAGACTTATAGGAATATATACACACAGTGGCGGATTAACCACGTAGCAAGAGTAGCAAATGCTACAGGCCCCGCGCATTTAGGGGCCCCGCGCTTCAAAGATTTCTGACTGCTAAAAAGTATCTACTTAAATCGAATCGTGGAAAAGGGTGAAGTGTTGTGGGATACTCATGTATTGCGGTCTTCCTGACTGTCTGATAGATTTATTAACAAGCAAAACAAAATTATGATACTGCTAGCTTCCATAGTCTCTATTTTTTTAAAGCTTTGACATGCCATATTTATTGTTTAAAATATATTTAGTTTAATAAAAAAAAATATGCATATTTTAACATAATAAAACTATTTGCTTTTTACATACATAAGCATATCTATAGTCTAAGTTTTAGTAAATGTACAGATTGCTTTTTCTCTTCCATGACTGCAAGGTGTTATTTATAAATTACTAACTTTGATATTTTGAAAAACATAACATATCTCCACATCACGAATAGTTAAGGTTCCCAAAAAAAGTATCACTTTGTCGATGCGATATTAACGTAATGTATATTAATGCAAAAGTTTCATCTTTCTAGCATTATTCGTTTGAAAGGTAAGTCGAGGACGGACCATGGACATTGGCGAAACTAGAAGAGTTCCATAAGTCGTGAACTACGGAAAACTAAAAAGGAATAAAAATAAGTGGAATACTTTATCTCGCCTCATAAGTAATATTTTTTCTGAAATCTCTTTCATTAGAACAGACAACGTAGAAATCTATTTCATAGTATGTGCTTTTGCAGATGATTTGGAGGGTAGCCTTTTGTTTACGTTGGGAATGCTTTTTGCACGTATGAGGGACTTCCGGAGGTACCGGTCTACCCCTAACCCCGCTGTTGTCTACATCGGCATTTCGAAGGAACGCCAGGAACGCATCAGCGGTTTCTGGAGTCCCCCCTGCCGTACTCCACGACTTTAGTACATCCCGGGCCAGGCGCTGTCGTGCCTCTCACCACTCTACGCAGCAAGAGGCGCAAAACGACCCACCTTAGGCGACACCTCTGGGCTGCACCGGGGTATCACCTCTCGGGTCGTTTACAGTGGTCACATCTCCCGAAGATGTGGCTGCAGCGACCCTTAGGTGATAACCAGGGGGGGCTAGCGACCTCTTCTACGTCCCCTTCATAGCCTCCTTACGAGCGTGATCAGCCCTATCTCTTACTCGCGGACTCCTTCTGGAGCATAATGTCCTCACGGAAGAAAACCGCGGCTTCCCATCTCTCACTACTCGCCAGCATTGTGGCGATCAATGCTGACTGGTGAAAGGTCTCGTTCGATCTGTCCGACCAAGACTCGACACTGATTCCCACGCAGGGCAGTCGACGTGCCTATCAATTACGCAAAACATGCGTACATGCATTTTGCCTGTCTCTTCGCCATTCCGACCGACAGAACGAATTTAGTCACAGACGATCGTGTTCATGTCGGTCAAAATATCGAAGGGTGGAGATCGGGGAGGGGAGAGAGGATAGACTGGACGATGAATTAGTGCAGTTCAATGCATTGCTGAAGTCTGTTGTAGATAGTGTAACAGTTAGAATCAAGAAGCGCTGGATAGACAGATTTACAAGCCTTATTATAATCATTCACTGAAATCTTATGACCCGAACGTTGGAATCACTTTGCACATGTATTTATTGCATATGATCAGCCACTAGTGGTTCATGATCTTCGACAATAAAAATAAACTCAGAAACACGATGAACTCAAAGCGCCCGAATCTTTTTACTTTGATGAATATTTTAATTTGATTGAACTGTATAGGCTGGGCTCGGTATACTAAGATGGACATTTGGTCGGGATGTCTACCCGTGAGAGGGCATTGATAGAATAAGGTGAGATGGTTCTCTTCACCCGAGCATCGCGTACGCAACACACAAGACACAAGCTGGTACGTGAAGTACTGTAATCATCACTGATGAGGTACTGATACGTGCAGTGTTTGCTTGATAATCTAGATCACTTGCAACAGCGAGCAGTACGCATACCGGGTTAAGTACGGTGGCCCACACTCTTGAAATCAAATCTTCTCATGCTTTCCACCAGGAAATTTGGCATGTTTCAATAAAAAACGAAAGGATTTACTCAGAGAGGTTGATATAAATAGTATTACTATAAAAGACTTCATTGTACCGGTTTTAGGGTGCCGTAGTTCATGACTCGAAAGTCTTATAGATTCGTTATGTCCGTCCGTTCTCGACTTACCATCCAAATGGTAATGGTATTTCCGCACGGAAAAAAGAAGTTATAGAGGTCTAACTTGTAAAATACGCTTACTTGAAAATTTTCGTACAAAAATAACTAAATAATAAATAAACAAGAATTTTCTTTTGGACACGGTTTAAAAGCCACGTACCATTATGGGTGACTACGGAACCCTATTCTATGCGTGGCCTGACACGCACTTGGCCGATTTTTAGAAACATAATATCCTGAAACTATCATAGGGCCCCGCGGTAGAATTTGCTACAGGCCCCGCGCTGGC